>CAWUFW010006085.1:0-1215823 GCA_963921515.1 Calotriton arnoldi | reverse complement strand
TAGGGCCTGCCTTAGGGGTGACTGATAGGTTTATATGTGTGTGTAGGAGAGATATAGGGAACCTATATCTCAGTGAGGAGTGCTAGCACCACCTCACCCAGGCTGCAGTAGCAGGCCTGTGGTGTCAGATTTAGTCTGCTTCCCAGGGGTGGCATAATACATGCTGCAGCCCCTGGTAGGCCTGTGAAGTACCTATGCCCTTGGTACCTAAGGTACCATATACTAGGGACTCATAAGGTACCACAGTATCCAATCACTAGTGCACCTAGAGTGCACTCCAAGTCGTTTAGAGAGAACAGAGAGGCTGGGGCCCTGATTAGCAGGGACCCAGCCAGACTATAGCCAGAAACCAGTGTAAACATCAGGAAAAAAGTGGGGGCAACATAAGAGGCAGATCCTACTCTCCTACACAACCCCCCCAAACGCAGGGACACTAAACTAACCTTGACCAGTTGAGTCTTCGTGTTCAAAGTGGAAATACCTTGAGAGTCCATCTGCATTGGCATGTTGGGTCCCAGGTCTATGTTCCACTGTATAGTCCATCCCCTGTAGGGAAATGGACCACCTCAAAAGTTTTGGGTTTTCACCTTTCATCTGTTTAAGCCATAGGAGGGGCTTGTGGTCAGGCTGAACTATGAAGTGAGTGCCAAACAAGTATGGCCTCAGCTTCTTCAGGGCCCACACCACAGCAAAGGCCTCCCTCTCTATAGCTGACCAACGTTTCTCTCTAGGGGTCAGCCTTCTGCTAATAAAAGCTACTGGCTGGTCTTGACCTTCATCATTCAGTTGAGACAGTACAGCTCCCACACCCAGCTCAGAAGCATCTGTTTGGACAATGAACTTTTTGGTGTAGTCTGGACTCTGTAAGATGGGGGCAGTGCACATGGCCTGCTTTAGGTCTTCAAATGCCTTCTGACAGCTAGCTGTCCACTGAACCTTTTTTGGCATTTTCTTTGAGGTCAGATCATTCAAGGGGGTCACTATAGATCCATATCCCTTGACAAACCTCCTATAGTACCCAGTCAGGCCTAAGAAGGCTCTCACCTGTGTCTGGGTGGTTGGAGCAACCCATTCCATTATGGTTTGGATTTTGCTCTGTAAAGGCTGAACCTGGCCTCCACCTACAAGGTGGCCCAGGTACACAACCTGACTCTGCCCTATCTGGCACTTAGTGGCCTTGATAGTGAGGCCTGCTTTCTGCAGAGCCTCCAAAACATTTCTGAGGTGGACCAGGTGATCCTGCCAGGAGGAACTAAAGACAGCAATATCATCTAGATAAGCTGAGCAATAAGTTTCCATCCCTGTCAGAACTTTATTCACCAACCTCTGAAAAGTGGCAGGTGCATTTTTCAATCCAAAGGGCATCACCACAAAGTGGTAGTGCCCACTAGGAGTCGAAAATGCTGTTTTGGCTTTTGCATCATCAGCTAATCTGATCTGCCAGTAGCCAGCTGTTAGGTCAAATGTACTTAGATACTTGGCTGAGGCCAAAGTATCAATCAGCTCATCTGCCCTTGGTATGGGATAGGCATCAGTCCTAGTGACTGCATTGAGGCCTCTGTAGTCTACACAAAACCTCATTTCTTTCTTACCACCCTGGGTATGAGGCTTGGGTACCAGGACTACTGGGCTAGCCCAAGGGCTATCTGAAGGCTCAATTACACCTAGCTCCAACATTTTCTGGACTTCAGTCCTGATACAGTCCCTGACATGGTCAGGTTGCCTGTAGATTTTACTCTTGACAGGCAGACTGTCTCCAGTGTCCACCTCATGGGTGCACCAGGTAGTCTGACTAGGGGTCAGGCTAAACATATGTCTATACTGTTGCAGAACTTGTCTGCACTCAGTTTGCTGATGGTCAGTGAGGCTGCTTGCCAAAGCAACACCATCTACTGACCCATCATCAGGGTTCTGAGAGAGCAGGTCAGGGAGAGGGTCACTCTCCTCCTCCTGGTCCTCATCAGTTGCCATGAGCAAGCCCATGTCAGCCCTGTCAACATATGGCTTTAATCTGTTGACATGGAGCACCCTCAGGGGGCTCCTGGGAGTTCCAAGATTCACCAGGTAGGTGACTTCTCCCTTCTGTTCAACTATTGTATGGGGGCCACTCCACTTGTCCTGGAGGGCTGCTGGGGCCACAGGCTCCAACACCCACACTTTCTGTCCTGGCTGGTATACAGTCAGTACAGCCTTTGGTCATGCCAAGCTTTTTGTAATTCTTGGCTGGCCTCCAGGTTTTTGGTTGCCTTTTTCATGTACTCAGCCATCCGGGAGCGGAGACCAAGTACATAGTCCATCACATCTTGTTTGGGGGGCTTGAGAGGTAACTCCCAGCCCTCTTTTACCAAACACAATGGACCTCTCACAGGATGCCCAAACAGAAGCTCAAATGGGCTGTAACCAACCCCCTTCTGTGGAACCTATCTGTATGCAAACAACAGGCAGGGAAGAAGAAGGTCCCATTTCCGCCTAAGCTTCTCTGGGAGTCCTTTAATCATTCCCTTCAGGGTTTTGTTGAAGCGTTCAACTAACCCATTGCATTGTGGGTGATAGGGGGTGTGAACTTATAAGTTACACCACACTCCTTCCACATTGCCTTCAGATATCCTGACATGAAGTTGGTGCCTCTGTCAGAGATGACCTCCTTTGGGAAACCCACTCTGGAGAAAACTCCAATGAGGGCTCTTGCCACCACAGGGGCTGTGGTGGTCCTCAGGGGAATTGCTTCTGGGTACCTGGTGGCATGATCCACTACCACCAGGATAAACCTGTGCCCAGATGCAGTTTGAGGGTCAAGGGGACCAACAATGTCAATCCCTACCCTTTCAAAGGGTACCCCCACCACAGGTAGTGGTATCAGGGGGCCTTTGTTGTGCCACCTGCCTTACCACTGGCTTGGCATGTGACACAGGAGCGACAAAACTCCTTTGTGTCCTCTGACATATGTGGCCAATGAAAATGTGGAACAAGCCTGTCCCAGGTCTTGTTTTGGCCCAAGTGACCTGCCAAAGGGATATCATGTGCTAGGGTCAAGAGGAACCCCTAAACTTCTGAGGTATTACCATCCTCCTGGTGGCTCCAGGGGCTGGATCTCTACCCTCAGAATATAGGAGTCCCTCATCCCAATAAACTTTATGGGACCCACTAGCACTCCCAGCAGCCTCAGCAGCAGCCTGCTGTCTGAGGGGTTCAAGAGAGGGCAGCACTGTTGCTCCTTACTCAGATCTTCCCTAGAAGGGCCCCCTGCCCCCAAGAACTCAACCTGATCAGGCTCAAGTCCCTCTGGGGCAGTTCCTTCTTCAGGATCTGCTTCACCTCCCTCTGGGGGTGAATCTGTGATCTGAGACAGAGGGGAAGGCACTGCCTTTACCCTACTGCTCCTCCTCTTGGGAAGCATCTGGTCCATTGTTCCAGGATCCAGAGCTGGTTCAGTGTTATGCATTCTTGCTTGTGACCTGGTCACAGCAAATACCTCTGCAGGGATGCCCAACATCTCAGCATGAGTCCATAACTCTACTTCAGACCAGGCTGAAGTCTCTAGATCATTGCCCAATAGACATTCGACAGGGAGGTCTGCACTGACTACAACCTTCTTGAGGCCAGTTACCCCTCCCCAGGAGAAATTCACAACTGCCAGACTATGGTTGGTCCTGACATTGCTTGCATTGGTCACCTGGTACATTTCGCCCAGGATGATCTGTCCAGGGTCCACAAGATCCTCTGCCACCATGGTGACACTAGCACCTGTGTCCCTAAATGCCAAAGCCTGTTTGCCATTTATTACAGGCTGCTGTTTGTATTTGCCCAGATTACTGGGGCTTACTAGGAAGGACATATCAAGGTCTCCATCACAAATCAGCATTGCCTGAGTGGGCACTCTGACTAGGTCAGAGTCCACTTCAGAACCCAGGGTCAACCCTACTACACCCTTATTCTGAGTACCACCTCCACCAGTAGCTGAGCTAGGGGGAACAGTTGCCTTAGGGGCAGGAGTGGTGGTGGTTTGGTCTTTGGACTTGTTACAATCAGAAGTCCAGTGCCCTTTCTGTTTACAGAATTTGCACCAGGGCTTCTTTTGGCCTTTTCCCTTGTTGGATTGTGACTCCCCACCAGATGCAGATTTTTGGGGCCCTTGTGAAGACTTCTGGTCTTTTGACTTATCCCCACCTTTCTCAGAGCCCTTAGGATCTTGCTTCTTGGTGTCACCCCCTTGGTTCTGGGGTTTCTGCCTTACCCTGGTTCTGACCCATTTGTCTGCCTTCTTTCCCAATTCTTGGGGAGAGGTCAGATCTGAGTCCACCAGGTATTGATGCAACAACTGGTTCTGGCAATTATTAAGGATCTGTTCTCTCATCATCAGATTATACAATCCCTTGAAATCAGTAACCCTACTGCCAACCAGCCAACCCTCCAGAGCCTTGGTTGCACAATCTACAAAGTCAGTCCAGTCCTGAGTCTGTGCCTTCTGGGTGTCTCTGAACTTCAACCTGTACTGCTCAGTGGTTAAGCCAAACCCATCTATCAGTGCACTCTTCAGGACTTCATAATCATCAGCATCCTCTTCTCTAACAGTGAGGAGCTTGTCTCTACCTTTGTCTGAAAAGGAGAGCCACAAGATTGCTGCCCACTGCTTTTGGGGGACCTGCTGTACTCTACAGGCCCTCTCCATAGCAGTTATCCACTTGTGGATATCATCCCCACTCTGGTAGGGAGGAACAACCTTGCTCAGGTTCCTATGGTCTGGAATAGATTCTCTGCCTCTAGGGACACTGTTGCTGCCACCAAGGGGTTCTAACCCCTCTCTTCTAGAAGCTCTCTGGATCTCCAGGGCTTCTCTATCCAGTGCCAACTGCTTGGTTCTGAGGGCAACTCTTGCTTCCTCATACTGCAGCAGTTTGCACATTCTGTCAGAGGAGCTCTCTCTTATGGGAAAGTATGAGTTCCTCTGCTGGACAAATTCTCTGCCAGAGTGATAAGAGTGGTCAGATTCCCTGGAAGGGGACCTATGCCTCTCATCCACTCTGTCAGTTCTCTTAGGGAGAATTCCTCTGTCCTTTTCAGGCCCCTTGGAGCCTGGCCCTTCAATCACAGAGTCTTGGTCATTCTGATTTTCATCATCTGACCCAGACACTGTAATTGACCCACCCCTGATTCAGACCCATTAGCTCCTAGAGCCAATCTAAGATCATCTGCTGTCAGCAGATCTATCAGGTGTAGTGTGGAGGGACTCTGTCCTAGCTTCAGGTGTCTTTCAACACACATGGCTCTCAAGTCAGAGAAAGCCATGTCCTTATACTGAGGCTGAGTGGATCCACTGGTTCCACCCTTTAAGGACATTCTAGTGTTGTGCAGTGTTGTACTACCTACACTAGTTTGTGGCCTACTGATACTAGCTTGAGCTGTAGAAAGGGTGTGCTATCCCTTGGCACACAGCTCTAAGTTCAGTAGAACTTATTGATACTAAGCTTGACTTTATATGTACCTTAAGTACCTATAGTGGTTTTCAGTTAGTAATTCAAATAGAGATTTTCTGGTAAAACAATAGCAAGCTGGAATCCCACACGCTGCCCACCAATGTGAGAAGTTGGCCTGGTATATGCTGTTCACTAATTAAAGTGGACACCTTGCACCAGAACAATTCGACTCTTATGGTAGATAGGTTTAAGACAACCTTTATAGAAAGCTATCCTAGTGGTAGCTGTGGAGAGCAGCCTTCAGGCTAAGTCTTGAAGGAATGTAAAGCAGCTTGTTTTACCACACAATCTCTTGAATCACCAAATGAAAAGACACCACACAGGTATATATATCAAATATATATGTATTTATTAATAAACAATCTCTACTAATCTCTTTATGAGATTAGAAGTCAGGAACATATGTACAAGTCAAATGTTATCAAAATAAGTTTAGCACAATCGAATATCACAATCTTAGTTTGGCTAGACCTAGGTCTAGGGCATCTAGAATCGAGGGACCCCCAAGAACCACCCCAGGTAGTTGTAGGAGACCCACAGGGGACGGACGCGGTGTCCTGGCACCGGTGCGAGTCCTGTACGAGTCTATGCGAACAGACGCGATTGAGATTTCAATGTTAAAGGTCCCTTGCGTGTTCGAGGCGAGCGAACACACCGATCGGTCCTTGTACGAGTCGAAGGACGCAGTTACAGATAGAGTTGCAAGGGAGTTGGACGCGGTGTGTCTAACACAGACGCGAACCATGTACGAGTCAGCGCGATAGTCGCACTTGGAAAGTAAGAGTTTTAGGGCACTTCTAGGGTAGCTACAAGCAAGTCACTTACAGGGTAAGTAGTTCTAGGGCCCACACCCACAGGAGCACCGTAGTGCTGAAGTTACCTCACCCAGGGGAGCCGGGTGCATAGGTGTTCTTTGGTGTCGGGTCGCGGCGTCGTTTTCAATGGGAGCCAGTGAAGACTTGCTGCTTGCGGCGACAGGAGAAGTGTCCGGAGGAATCCAAGCCTGGATTCAGAAGATGGAAGACCTGAAAGCAGAGGGGACAGTGTTCAAAGTCACTTGGCAGTGACTCGGGGCAAGGAAGATGGATGCCCACCGTCGTCGCAAGATTCAGGTCGTTCATGGGTGCCTTGACTCTTCAGCCACGAGGTCCAGGAGGTGTCGACGATGACCAGGAGCTGGATTCGGCGTGTCCCACGATGTCTGCAGCTTACTGCGGTGTCGGCGACTCGATTGGAGCCAACAAGCCTTGGTAACAGCAAGTCTTGGGGAAAGTGTAAAAAGTCAATGGCGCAGACCAGCAAGGTCTGTGGGACTCACCCAGTGAGGGTAAGTCAGGGCAGGCCTGGAGCAACCAGGGGAGCCCTTTGGTTTCTTTAGAAAGTCTTCTGGGGACCCACAAGCCGGCTGGCAAGGGATCGCGAAGACGCCTCGGGAGGATTCGCTCAACAGGGGCCCACGGTCACTCGGGACGTGGTAGGCCTCTGATCTTCGGAGGGCTTCCTGCTGGAGGCTAGGACCACACGTGGTCCAAAGCACAAGTTCGTAGATCGTTGTGAAGGGGTTGCACTCGACAATAGTGCACGGTACCCAGTGGTCGCGGTTCCTTGTCACTCTTGGGGTCCACTGGTCTCAGCTTCGCTGGGGACTCACGATGGCCTTTCAGAAGTCAGGAAATCCACTTCTTGGGCTGCAGGGACTTCGGACTCCGGCGGGAGCGGCGTAGTTTGCAACCGTCGTTTGTAGTTTTTGGTACCTGCCAAGCAGGGGAGTCACTCCTTGACTCCAAGGGAGATTCTTCAGTCTTCCAAAGGTAGTGGAACGTCGAAGGTCCGGGATTCTTCTTTAGAGCGTCGTCCAGGGAAATCTAGTTTGCAATGCACAGGTTCCCCCTCTTATACTAAAAGAAAGGGAGGGACTAGCTCTATGACCCCACCTATGGGAGGGTCAGGGGAGTGGGCGGCTACACCCACTTCCTTTTGTCCAGTTTCGCGCCAGAGCAGGGGCAGGTAGCCCCTGAGCCGGTTTGAACTGGGGTATGCACAGAGGAGCCTTCTGCTCCCCCAGTGCAGGACTTCAAAGCACTCTAAGAGTGCACCCACCCAGCCCCAATACACTAAACCCTGTCTGGGAGGTGGTCACACCCCCTTGGGACAGGATATCTATTGTTGGGCTTCCTCCACTGCGAGTGTTGGTCATCAGCAGGAGGGCAGCCCAGTGTCTGTGACTGGTGGCATCCATTTTGTGATGCCAGGGCTCTGCAGGATTCTACCGCGTTTCCACAGTAGGTACATGTCTATCCCTCTAGAAGGGTGGAATGCTACCCCCGCCGCCAGGACTGGCGGGGGGTAGTATTCCAAGATGTTTGACACCAAACACGACATGTTTTGATGCAGCCATTCCAAAGTTAGCATTTTACCGCGAGGATATAATGCACTTAAAAGTATATGGTTTAACCGCATCCACAAACAGCACCAGAGAATGGACTCTGAGAGCTGCAGAGGGGCCCTGCTCAGGCAGAGGCACCCCCTCACATAGAAGCCAAGCACCCTGCCCTCAGGATTGATAGGGCCTGCCTTAGAGGTGACTGATAGGTTTATATGTGTGTGTAGGAGAGATATAGGGAACCTATATCTCAGTGAGGAGTGCTAGCACCACCTCACCCAGGCTGCAGTAGCAGGCCTGTGGTGTCAGATTTAGTCTGCTTCCCAGGGGTGGCATAATACATGCTGCAGCCCCTGGTAGGCCTGTGAAGTACCTATGCCCTTAGTACCTAAGGTACCATATACTAGGGACTCATAAGGTACCACAGTATCCAATCACTAGTGCACCTAGAGTGCACTCCAAGTCGTTTAGAGAGAACAGAGAGGCTGGGGCCCTGATTAGCAGGGACCCAGCCAGACTATAGCCAGAAACCAGTGTAAACATCAGAAAAAAAGTGGGGGCAACATAAGAGGCAGATCCTACTCTCCTACAACCATTCACTCAGGCACCACACATGCACTCATCTATTCTCTCAAGCACTAGACATGCACTCATGCAATGACCCAGGCATTACTCTTGCAGTCACCCTTTTACTCAAGCATTAACCGTGCACTGATCTAAACACCCAGATATTACTCTTCAACTCATGAATTCACTCAGGCACTACCCATGCATTCATCCAATCACCCAGACAGCACCCCTGCACTTATGAAATCACCCAGGCACTACCTAGGCACTCATGCAATCACTGAGGTACTACTCTTGCACTCAACCACTCACTCAAGCACTACCCATGCACTCATCTTTTCTCTCAGGCACTACCCATGCACTCATCCAATGACCCAGGCATTACTCTTGCAGTCATACTTTTACTCAGGCACTACCCATGTACTGATCTAAGCACCCAGACATTACTCTTGCACTCATGAAGTCACTCAGGCCCTACCCATGCACTCATCCAATCACCCAGGCAGTACCCCTGCACTTATGAAATCACCCAGGTACTGCCCATGTACTCATGTAATCACTCAGGAACTACCCTTGCACTCAACCATTCACTCGGGCACTACCCTTGCACTCATCCATTCCCTCAGGCACTACCCATGCACTCATCCAATGACCCAGGCATTACTCTTGCAGTCACCCTTTTATTCAGGCACTACCCATGCACTGATCTAAGTACCCAGATATTACTCTTCAACTCATGAATTCACTCAGGCACTACCCATGCATTCATCCAATCACCCAGACAGCACCCCTGCACTTATGTAATCACCCAGGCACTACTTATGCACTCATGAAATCACTCAAGTACTACTCTTGCACTTAACCATTCACTCAAGCACTACCCATGCACTCATCTATTCTCTCAGGCACTACCCATGCACTCCTCCAATGACCCAGGCATTACTCTTGCAGTCATTCTTTTACTCAGGCACTACCCATGCACTGATATAAGCACCCAGACATTACTCTTGCACTCATGAAGTCACTCAGGCCCTACCCATGCACTCATCCAATCACACAGGCAATACCCCTGTACTTATGCAATCACCCAGGTACTGCCCATGTACTCATGTAATCACTCAGGAACTACTCTTGCACTCAACCATTCACTAAGGCACTACCCATGCACTCATCCATTCTATCAGGTACTACCCATGCACTCATCCAATGACCCAGACATTACTATTGCAGTCATCCTTTTACTCAGGCACTACCCATTTACTGATCTAAGCACCCAGACATTACCCTTGCGCCCCTGTTCCCTCTATCTGCACCTCTTCTGCCTGCTTCTGCAACTCTCTTGCCTCTTTCTGTACTTCTCTTGCCTCTTTCTGCATCTCTGTTGCTACTTTCTGCACTTCCCTTGCCTCTTTTTGTACCCCTTTTGCCTCTTTCTGCACCTCTGTTGCTTCTTTCTTCCCTTCTCTTGCATCTTTCTGCACCTCACTTTCTTCTTTCTGCACCTCTCTTGCCTCTTTTTGCACCTCTGTTGCTTCTTTCTGCACTTCTCTTGCCTCTTTCTGAACCCCTCTTGCTTCTTTCTGCACCGCTCTTGCTTCTTTCTGCACCTCTCTTACAAGTTTCTCTACCTCTCTTGCATCATTGTGCACTTCTCTTGCCTGTTTGTGTACCTCTTTTGCCTCTTTCTGCACCCCTCTTGCCTCTTTCTGCACCTCTCGGGCCTCAGTCTGCACCCCTCTTCCCTCTTTCTGCACCTCTTTTGCCTCTTTCTGCACTTCTCTAGCCTCTTTCTGCACCTTTGTTGCTTCTTTCTGCACTTCTCTTGCTTCTTTCTGCACCTCTCTTGCTTCTATCTGCACCCCTGTTGTCTCTATCTGCACTTGTCTTCCCTCTTTCTGCACCTCTCTTGTCTCTTTGTGCACCTCTTTTGTCTCTGTGTGCACCTCTCTTGCCTCTTTCTGCACTTCTGTAGCCACTTTCTGCACCTCTGTTGCTTCTTTCTGCACTTTTGTTGTTTCTTTCTGTATTTCTTTTGCTTCTTTCTGCACTTCTCTTGCCTGATTCTGTATTTCTGTTACTTCTTTCTGCACTTCTCTTCCCTCTTTGTGCACCTCTGTTGCTTCTTTCTGCACCCTTGTTGTCTCTTTCTCCACTTGTCTTCCCTCTTTCTGCACCTCTCTTGTCTCTTTGTGTACCTCATTTGTCTCTTTGTGCACCTCTCTTGCCTCTTTCTGCACTTCTGTTGCCTCTTTCTGCACCTCTGTTGCTTCTTTCTGCACTTCTCTTGCCTCTTTCTGCATTTCTTTTGCTTCTTTCTGCACTTCTCTTGCCTGATTCTGTATTTCTGTTCCTTCTTTCTGCACTTCACATCCCTCTTTGTGCACCTTGGTTGCTTCTTACAGCATTTCTCTTGCCTCTTTCTGCACCACTCTTGCCTCTTTCTGCACCTCTGTTGCTTCTTTCTGCAATTCTCTTCTTCTTTTTGTACCTCTCTTGCTTCGTTCTGCACCCCTCGTGCCTCTTTCTTCACCCCTCTACCTTCTTTCTGCACCTTTCTTTCCTCTTTCTGCACCCTTGTTCCCTTTTTCTGCACCTCTCTTTCCTGTTTCTGCAACTCTCTTGCCTCTTTCTGCAGTTCTCTTGCCTCCTTCTGCACCTCTGTTGCTTCTTTCTCCACTTCTCTTGCCTCTTTCTGCACCCCTCTTGCTTTTTTCTGCACCTCTCTTGCTTTTTTCTGCAACTCTCTTGCAAGTTTCTGTACCTCTCTTGCCTCTTTGTGCACTTCTCTTGCCTGTTTGTGCACCTCTCTTGCCTCTTTCTGCACCCCTCTTGCCTCTTTCTGCACCTCTCGGGCCTCAGTCTGCACCCCTCTTCCCCCTTTCTGCACCTCTCTTGCCTCTTTCTGCACTTCTTCAGCCTCTTTCTACACCTTTGTTGCTTCTTTCTGCACTTCTCTTGCTTCTTTCTGCACCTCTCTTGCTTCTTTCTGCACCCCTGTTGTCTCTATCTGCACTTGTCTTCCCTCTTTCTGCACTTCTCTTGTCTCTTTGTGCACCTCTTTTGTCTCTGTGTGCACCTCTCTTGCCTCTTTCTGCACTTCTGTTGCCTCTTTCTGTACCACTGTTGCTTCTTTCTGTACTTTTCTTGTCTCTTTCTGTATTTCTTTTGCTTCTTTCTGCACTTCTCTTGCCTGATTCTGTATTTCTGTTCCTTCTTTCTGCACTTCTCTTCCCTCTTTGTGCACCTCTGTTGCTTCTTTCTGCACCCCTGTTGTCTCTTTCTGCACTTGTCTTCCCTCTTTCTTCACCTCTCTTGTCTCTTTGTGCACCTCTTTTGTCTCTGTGTGCACCTCTCTTGCCTCTTTCTGCACTTCTGTTGCCTCTTTCTGTACCTCTGTTGCTTCTTTCTGCGCTTCTCTTGTCTCTTTCTGTATTTCTTTTGCTTCTTTCTGCACTTCTCTTGCCTCTTTCTGCACCTTTGTTGCTTCTTTCTGCACTTCTCTTGCTTGTTTCTGCACCTCTCTTGCTTCTTTCTGCACCCCTGTTGTCTCTATCTTCACTTGTCTTCCCTCTTTCTGCACCTCTCTTGTCTCTTTGTGCACCTCTTTTGTCTCTGTGTGCACCTCTCTTGCCTCTTTCTGCACTTCTGTTGCCTCTTTCTACACCTCTGTTGCTTCTTTCTGCGCTTCTCTTGTCTCTTTCTGTATTTCTTTTGCTTCTTTCTGCACTTCTCTTGCCTCTTTCTGCACCTGTGTTGCTTCTTTCTACACTTCTCTAGCTTCTTTCTGTACCTCTTGCTTCTTTCTGCTCCCCTGTTGTCTCTATCTGTACTTGTCTTCCCTCTTTATGCACCTCTCTTGTCTCTTTGTGCACCTCTTTTGTCTCTTTGTGCCCCTCTCTTGCCTCTTTCTGCACTTCTATTGCCTCTTTCTGCACCTCTGTTGCTTCTTTCAGCACTTCTCTTGCCTGATTCTGTATTTCTGTTCCTTCTTTCTGCACTTCTCTTCCCTCTTTGTGCACCTCGGTTGCTTCTTTCAGCACTTCTCTAGCCTCTTTCTGCACCGCTCTTGCCTCTTTCTGCACCCCTGTTGCTTCTTTCTGCAATTCTCTTCTTCTTTTTGTACCTCTCTTGCTTCGTTCTGCACCCCTCGTGCCTCTTTCTTCACCCCTCTTCCTTCTTTCTGCACCTTTCTTTCCTCTTTCTGTACCCCTGTTCCCTGTTCCTGCACCTCTCTTTCCTGTTTCTGCAACTCTCTTGCCTCTTTCTGCAGTTCTCTTGCCTCCTTCTGCACCTCTGTTGCTTCTTTCTGTAGTTCTCTTGCCTCTTTCTGCACCCCTCTTTTCTGTTTCTGCACATCACTTGCGCCTTTTTGCACCTCTCTTGCCTCTTTCTGTATTTCTCTTGCCTTTTTCTGCACCTCTCTTGTTTCTTTCTGCAACTCTATTGTCTCTTTCATCACTACTCTTGCTTCTTTCTGCACCTTTGTTGCTTCTTTCAGCGCTTCCCTTGCCTCGTTCTGCACTTCTCTTGCCTCTTTCTGCACCTCTCTTGCCTCTTTCTGCACCTCTGTTGCTTCTTTCTGCATCCCTCTTGCCTCTTTCTGCACCCCTCTTGCCTCTTTCTGCATACATCTACCCTCCTTCTGCACCTCTATTGCCTCTCTTTGCACCCCTGTTCCCTCTTTCTCCACATCTCTTGCCTGTTTCTGCACCCCTCTTTCCTCTTTCTGCAGTTCTCTTGGCTCCTTATGTACCCCTTTTGCCTCTTTCTTCACCTCTGTTGGTTCTTTCTACACTGCTGTTGCTTCCTTCTGCACCTCTCATGCAAATTTCGAAACCCCTCTTGCCTCTTTCTGCACCCGTCTTCTCTCTCTCTGCACCTCTCTTGCCTCTGTCTGCACCCCTCTTTCGTCTTTCTGTACCTCTTTTGCTTCTTTCTGCACTTCTCTTGCCTCTCTCTGCACTCCTCTTGCCTCTTTCTGCACCCCTGTTGCTTCATTCTGCACTTCTCTTGCTTCTTTCGGTACCTCTCTTGCTTCTTTGTGCACCCCTCTTGCCTTTTTCTGCACCCCTTTTCCCTCTTTCTGTACCACTCTTGCCTCTTTCTGCACCTCTCTTGCCTCTTTCTGTACTCCACTTGCCTCTTTCTGCACTTCTCTTGCCTTTTTCTGCACCTCACTTACCTCTTTCTGCACCTCTCTTGCCTCTTTCTGCTCCTCTCTTGCCTCTTTCTGCACTTCTCTTGCCTCTTTCTGCACTTCTCTTGCCTCTTTCTATACTTCTCTTGCCTCTTTCTACACTTCTCTTGCCTCTTTCCGCACTTCTCTTGCCTCTTTCTGCAATTTTCTTGCTTCTTTCTGTACTTCTCTCCCCTGTTTCTATGTTCAAATGGGAAGTGCAAGCTGTCAAGTTTAAAGACATGCGTGCTCTCATGACTGAGGTATATGTCTACTTGTACATGTATTCTCAGATGTGTAATGCATCTGAAGATGGTTGCTCAAAAAGTGGGTAACTTCTCTTATAGGTGTTCAAATCTTAGCTCTGCTCTGTCATTCAGTTGCACAGGCAGACATGTCTTATGTATACAGGTGTTATAGAGCCCCTCAAATATAATATTGAATACCCATGTGCCCTGTATTATGAGCAGAAAGAAATACATACACCTTTTTGTACACAAATTTACAGAGTATGCTGTTCGAAACACAGGTATTCAAGTATTTGTATGTTAATTTTTATGTAACATGTCACTAGGTAAAAGCACAGACATAAGCATGCATACCTTCACAACCATGGTCAGACTTACAACAGTGATATGGTTATGATTGCTGTTTTACATTTGGTAGGCCTAACATTCTGAGCAGGCAATAAATAGTGAACCTTCAAGAGAAAAGTGAGGTTTAAGACATCTTGGGAGAAGGATTAGTGATTAGACTACTTTGTATGAGTCTTTGGAAAGGTACAGTCAAAGTAGGCCTCTTTCTGCATCTCTGTTGCTTCTTTCTGTACTTCTCTTGCTTTTTCTCCACTTTTCTTCCTCATTCAGGATTTCTGTTGCCTCTTTCTGCATTTTGCTTGCTTCTTTCTGCACCTTTTTCCTCTTTCTGCACCTCTCTTACCTCTTTTTGCACTTCTCTTGCTTCTTTCTGTGCCTTTCTTCCTCTTTTCTGTACATATTCTACCTATGTAGGCAAAGTTAGAAATTAGCATAAAAAAACATAGACATTCACTGAAAAACCACAGGTTTCAGGGACAATATAGTTATTAATTACATTTAAAACCATAGAAATTCACTGGAAAAAACCACAGATTTCAGGGATGTTATAGTTAGGAATTGGCATTTAAAAAACCTTAGATATTCACTGCAAAAACACAGGTTTCAGGGACGTTATAGTTAGGCTGACATTTTACTCGTACAAAACCAGAGAAATTCAGCCGTTATAGTTAGCTGAGCTAACTATAACTCGCGCCCCTGCAATGCACTGCTGATGACGTCACATATTACATCACTCATGACATGGTCAGTGACATCGCTGATGACATCACTGATGACTTCTCAAATGACAACACTGGTAGCTTAATTGCGCTTTCTGTTAGCATATGGTTTAAACTCAGTGGCCAAACATATGGAATCAATCAATTGTACACAATCATATTAACGATACTCACTAGAGGGTGGAAGCAATGTATTTCACTTTACCATAAATCTCTGTAACTGCGGGCTGATGAGCAATTTATTATACGCACTGCCTAATTAAATGGGAACACAGAGATATATCCTCCACCTCAATGATTTGCGCAATTCTAATTCAAAATAATTCTGAACGTAAGATTTGTTTGCTTCAAAACCCATAGACAGAGTTTTTAAATTGATGAAATACTGCACTTTCCCTTGTTTCACAAAGTCCTTCACACAAACTGATGCACCTTTTTAAAAACAAATTGGTCAATTAATGAATTAAGTTCGGCACTACATCTCCCATAATGACATGCAGTGTAAGCAGGAAGTGACCTCGGTCACATTGAAGAATAATGCATTTAATTGGCTGTGATACACTGCACCTGCACCTGTGAACAAGGTTTCTGCGAGACCGAAACGTTTAGGGGCTTTTCTTTTGAATTTGGCCAGTATGAACTGCAACCTTGAAAATAAAAGGATTATGACTATCCCGAGAGTGTGACCTCTTCTTCTTGAAGAAGGTTTGTTTGTAATATTACACAGCATGGCTCTGCCGTTTGGATTGCACCGCCCAGAAGCGCCAAAAATGCTAGCAAAGATGAGCCATTTTGTGATATATGTATATATATATGAATATATATATATTCATATATATATATATATATATCACTTTTCTTCCGTATCAGGACGATTAGTACCCAAAAAGACGGACACGGACCCAAAGTAAGTGTTCAGATTATTTTACTCCGTTTGTCGCCATAACGCGTTTCGGCTCTCGCGAGCCTTGTTCACATGACATGACGAAACACGAGTTCTGTGCATTTTAAAGTGACAGTGCAACCAATTAAAACCTCACATGACCTACAATAAATAGACATAGAGAAAATCTCAATAGATGTCAAACCTTTTTGAAGTATAAAAAAGTTACAAGTTAAATACTACATAATGCCCATATTTGTTATTTTTCTTTTTAACATGTGGCAAATAACGACCAATGAGAAATTGCCGGTCATATTGTGATCTAAAAAAACAATGTGCAAATCGTGCGTAAAGTGTTGTGTGCCAATGTATATTAATAAAATACATTTGGTAAAATTAACTACTGCAAGTAAAATGCTGAGCTAATATTTGCTACTATCTATGTGAAGGTTGCTCAGCTATCACCATTTCTAATCACCCTCATATAGATGGATCACTTATGGGGCTATGGTGTATGTTCAGATTACACCAATTATATGCGGTGGGAACCGAATGGACTTGAGAAGTGTATAAGCCATGATCTCTTGAAGCTATAAGACTGAATAGAGACAGATACCAGCTATTACATGTTCCATTAAGGTACAGAATGCCTATTGGTCTGATTAGTGTGTACAGCCGTACACAATTAATAATAGAGTGCAAATATTACTGTGCAAATATGCTGTGCAAAGATGCCTTACATATATCATATCACTGTGTAAACATTCCTCATATGTTAATGCACATACTACTCAATAAATACATATATAAATACAAGAATACACCTAAATATAAATATAAAAATAGATATAGATATAAATATATAAATATAACCATATAAATACATATAAAATCTACACATAAATGTATCCAGGAAAAAGTAGATAAAGTACAGTATGATAAAATAATATGCATCATGAATTGATCTACCTATTTATGTGGGGACCAAGCCTGTATATAGCCAAGCACAGTAATATTAAAATATATATATCACAAAATGGCTCATCTTTAGTCGAGTGGGTTATATATATCATCTGAACTCCAAGATGCAAAAATAAGATCATTTCACATGTTACCCATTATACCAGTCAGTCAAAAGTTCTTTATTCACTACATTTCTGTAGCATAAAAGCACAGATAAAAAGACAAATATACGTTCATTAGCCTTTGCCAACCATAAATACCCCTTCCCCTGCAAATAAAAGATTAAAAAAGAAAGCAGCACATGGCCTGGGGAATCATTGCAATAAAATAACATGAATACAAATTTCTCTTAAAGTACATTGCGATAACCCAACACATTGCAACTCATAATATCTTTAAATACTACCTGCAACTGCATAGTCTTTCAACATATTGCACATATTCTTATTTTTAGAATCTGCCATATAGAAAGTGCTATAGAATAACAAACTAGAGGGTACCGTATTTGTTGCAAGAACAACAGCACTGGTCTAGACTGTCTGAACTTAAACACCTTAAAAAGTGGCAAAATAAGATATCTACTATACATATACTTGCTAATGCAATTGCCAGTGGGGCTTCTATCCCAGAATCCTGGCGAGGTGCGGAAATTTTACCAATTTATAAAAAGGGGGATTGCACGTGCCCAAGTAACTATAGGCCAATAAGTCTGATAGATTCAATGCAAAAGATCATGGCCAGGCTCGTGCTGAGTAGGATCCAATCTTGGATTAGTGAAAATGATGTTCTATCCCCACTACAGGCTGGCTTCCGTCAAAAAGTCAGTACCATAGATCAGGTTTATGATGATCGTTTGGCGTTCTGTAGTTATTGAGGGGTCACCATTTATGCGGCCTTTATAGATCTCAAATCCGCGTTTGATCTGGTGCTGCGCTACAAACTATGGGGAGTACTAAAAGATCTTGGGATGCCAGTAGAACTCCTTGCATTAATTGTTAAACTTCATGAGTCCAACTTTGCGCAGGTACGCTGGGGGTCGCAGGGCAAGGTTACAGACAGGTTTGATGTATCAAAAGGTGTCCGGCAAGGGTGCGTTCTGGCCCCTACACTTTTTTCATTGTTTATAAACATGGCTGTACATTATTTTTCCTCATATCCAATGGATGCTCCCTCACTCGCCGGTACGAAGGTACCTTTATTAATGTTTGCTGGTGATACCCTTATCCTATCTAAGACACAGAAAGGGCTGCAGTGCGCTCTGAATAGATTTGAGACCTTTTGTAGTGACATTGAGTTGGTAGTAAATGTTGATAAAACCAAATTTATGGTTCTACACAAACATAAAATGGCGCAGGGGAGAGTATTCATGAACAATGTTCAACTGGAACAAACTAATGTTTTTACATACCTGGGAGTGACTCTGGGCAAGAAGTTAAACTGGAAACCCCAGATAGATTTAATGACCCTCAAGCACGTTCAACTTGCAGGTGATTTATTAATAGAACATAGGTTGTCCCAAACGAAGCCGGTAGGCCCGGCTCTAACAATTTATAATGCCAAGGTTAGAGCCTCTATCCTTTATGGAGCCGAGCTCTGGGGCTTCGAAAATGTATCATCATTAACTGTAGCCCAGAATAAGTTTCTGAGAACTCTTACAGGTCTTCCACAAACCACCCCACTTAAACCCCTTTACTTAGATTTAGGTTGTTGCACACTAGAGGAGTTAGCTCGATTCAAACCAATAGCATACTGGAGAAGGCTCTGGACTACTCCAGAGCTTGTTCACTATGCTAATGCACTGAAAGATGTAAGAGAAGCTGACTCATCAAGCAATATTGTATGGCTACAAAACATCCAGTGCACACTGGTGGATATGGGGTATAGCCACCTGTGGGAGAATCCAGTAAGTAAATCATTTCCATCTAAAAAAGTTCTTAAAGAAGCCTATTGGAACATGGTTAAAATAAAGCGCATGTCACACATCAAGAATACTTCTCTCTCGGGCATTTTTATGGAACATAAACAAGACATCCGGTTTGAGGCCTATTGGGACCTTATATCAAAACCCTTAGATAGAAAGTTGTATCATCAATTTAGGGTTGGTTCCCTCGCGAAAAAATTATTTATGTTAAAATGGCAAAGTTCAATGGCCACCAAATGCGAATCTTGCCAAATGCAGGATGAGACAATCCCCCACGTTTTGTTCGTGTGTCCAGCATACAAGCGCCCCAGGGATAAATGGCTTAAGCCAATTTGTGCCAATATGGGCACAAGATCAAGCAATATTGCACTTCGTATACTGAAAACTAACACACACGAACCTATAGTAGTAGCAACAGCTAAATTTCTGAGTTGGATGTGGGGTGTCCGAGCAAATTGCCTGAAGAGGCAAGGAACATTCAGTGGCACACCAGGTGCTAAAGAGACGATAAGTATATAACAACGTTCGTATACTGGTACCATTGCCCAACAGTATCTGCAGATTGCTATAACACTGTATGGACTAGAAAATGATTTTTAGGCCAGGCTCCCTTGAGACAGTTAGAATATTTGACTCTGAGAAATCGATTGTTGTTCATAACCGTTTTTATGCTTATTTAATATTTTTAAAGGGATTATTTAATGGTTTATAGCTTTTATGAAATTGTAGGAATTCTGTATGAAGTTTTTTACTGTGCTGTGTTGTCATTTTTGTGTCTTTAATGATTGAAAGAATCGGAAATAAAGACTAAATTGATTGATTGATAGAGATATCTACTAGGGCCATTATAGAAGGGGCAAAAGAAGAGAATGTGTACATTAGACTGGGTAGATATTCCATCACAGGGGAAAGGACCTAAATATGATAGTGAATACCTATTCGCTGGGTAACCCACCATAAGAGGTAGATAGTTAAAACAAAATCTAGCTAAAAAAAAATAATGCTGCAGGTTCTGTATTAAAGATAGATAGATTTGAAGACCTTCTTGTACATGCAACAAATTGTTGGAGGTCACTGATATTTTGTGTCTATCAGCTACCAATCTTTTTGCCGAAGCATTAGCTGAGAACATTTGCTTTAGCTTGGCTTTGTTGCAGCCCAGGCATAAGTTGGGAGAAGAAAATAAATTAAGGAGTCCAATCTCCTCACATGTCGATTTCACATACGCAAGTCAAGGTATGTCAAGGGCTGTGTGCAGTTTCAGGCAATCCTTTAGGACAAGCTGATTCAATAACGCACTCTCCCAAGTCCAAATAGAGTGCCAAAGCAAAAGTGGGACCAGTTTATTGTTATCCACAATATAGGGAGAACCCAGTTCTCCATGGCAAATGGCATTTTGACAGCTATGGGGGACCGCTTAAAGTGTTTTAAAGAAAACATTTTCAGCTAATTGTAAATCATGCACTCTGTAATACCCATTATTAGCTGCATAGATGGTTAAAAGCTCTCTAGCAGGTCTGGAACCTAATTTTTTACAAAAACTATGTAGCCCCAAAATTGTCTTTTCCAACATGGCAATCCTGTTTGATACCATCGGTTTCCAAAGATATTTGCTATCGAAAAGCATGCCCAAATAAGAGAAGGAGACAGCCTCACACATCCTGGTCTTATTAATGAAGTGCACCTCTCTTTTCTTTGGCCTCGTCCCACATATTATAGTGAAGCTTTTACTTTCGTTGACCTGTAGGTCCAACTTCTGCATAAAAGCAGTGCAATCATCAATTAACCCTTGCTGTGATTTCCTAGTTCTTGCCACTAAAATTGTGTCTTCTGCATTAAGGAGTATTGGAAGGAGATGTGTTCCTACATAGGGAGTGTCCTGGGCTCTCACTGCTAATACAGATACCACTCAGTTCATATAAAAGAGAAAACAAGAAGAGGGCAAGGACACACCCTTGATTCACTCCCTGATTTACTTTAAAGGATTCTATACATTCACCATTTCTTCCGTAATGCGCACACACATTCTCTTCTGAATACAGCTGTCTAATGAAATTAATGATGCCCTCCTCTACCCCTATCTCAGAGTAATTAGACCAAGGTTTGGAATGTGAGACACAGTCAAATGCTGCCTTTGAGTCCTTGAACGCAAGGAAGATGGTTCCCTTCTTAGCAACAGTATACTTGCCTATTAGCATACTCAAATTCAGACATTGGCCAATAGTATCTAGCCCTTTCTTAAATCCATATTGAGTGTCTGCTAAGATATTTTTTCAGTATTCCCTAATTCTCCAGTCTATGCAACTGGATATGCCCCATAATTTTAGCTGTGGCATCAAGGAGAGATAGTGGCCTATAATTCTTGGGCATTGATTTCTCCCCTTTCTGTAGATTGGGACTGTAACTGAACTATTCCAGGAAAGAGGTGGACCTAACCTTGCAATGCCATTTACAACATTCATAATCAGAGGTTCCCACAGAACCTGGCAGTCTAAATAAACATCAACAGGAATCCTGTCTTGAGCAGGAGCTTTTCCTCTGCTGCTTTCCCTTAATGCCGTGTTCACCTCTTCTAAATCAAAGACTAGAGGATTGGGGTCACCTTGTGACTCAGCAGGATCCACTTCAACAAAAGTTAATGTCTTATTTGAATAAATGGTGGAATAATGTTCATCCCATTTTGGATCATGAATAGGAAAATACTTTGAGGGATCTTTGGCTTCCCTTAAATAAGGAGCATTTAAAACCCTCCAAAAGGCTGTACTATCTTTTCGTAAGCTAGGTGTCTGGAGATCCTCCCAAACATCTTCCTTGATCTGCTTTATCCATACTCCCGGGTCTAATTGTATATTGCCCAGCCATTTCTAATGAGGGCTCGATCTTTCATCTCAGTGCGTAAGGCCATATGCAACTTCGAGAGCGCTTTAGAGCAGGCTGAGTCAAACCAACCTCGGAAATGCAACTTAGCCAAGCGGATTTGTCATGTTAAGGCCTGCCTTTACTTGCCATGAGATCAGAGAAAGCCGACTTAATCAATACAGACTCAGCTACCGGGTCAAGACATAAGGTGATCTCAGCCAGATTATCATAATGGACACTAGCAAGAAAAATTGCTTTACCCACCCTGTCCCATTTAATGGTAAAACCGTGTTTCCTTGCCATAAATGGCTTGAAACCAAAGCTGGGATGGGGCTTCTTCACACTAACTCCATACTACAGCACAGCTTAGCATGGTCAATATGATCATTGATTTCGGACTCAAATTCTGCCACGAGTGTGCTCATGTCTTCAGTAATTAAAATATAATCAATTGTAGATACACAATCAATACCCATAAAAGTGGGGGCAAGACCGCTTCCGACCCCATCAGCTCATTTACTATCATGAGGTTGAATTTTACCAATGAAATTTGTAAGGCATTACCATATTCATCATGTCTAAAATGCACCAAAGTCTCCTCCATATTATCTATCAAACCGCAAACTGGTTTTGTGAGCTTTTTTTACAGTGATGGGCATTAAAGTCCCCCACCCAAAGGAACCTCAGGGGTTTAGGGTGATCGTTACATATCCTCTGAATGATTAATTCTAAGGCAATCACCACCCGCAAGCCTTTCCTATCAAAACAGTTATCATAATAATTAATTATTAACAAATTCCATTCTTTTGATAACTCATACAACAAAAGGTGGAAAAATACAGTAATTATAAAAACTTAATAACATCCCCTGGGAAAACATTTACAATAAAGTTAACTAATCCCCCCTTGGCCCTGGCAGCATTTGAGGGGCAAGCCGAAGAATGATGCGTACTATATCTATCAATTTAACTTGGTTCAGCCTTCCAGGTTTCTTGTAGACAGATGACTTGATGTTTTGTCACAATCTCTAGCCAGTCCGACACTCCCAACTTTTTCCTCACTCCTGCTATGTTTCATGATAAGACCTTGACTGACTTGGAGTTATCTATGGGGGAGTTTAATGAGCATTAATGAAAATAGCAATTTCATCGGACCCCGACTCCCCCGATGACTGTTGGAAAAAATTAGGGAAGGGCAAAGAGCGCCTGGCACTGGTCTTCCTGCTCGCAGCCGATAATTTGGTATCTAACTCCCCCTGAGTTACCTGGGTTATCTCATTAGTTAACAAAGAACTAGCATTATGTATTTTTTGTATTACATGATTTAGTAATTGATTTTTGTATTTAGAAATGTTTAAAGCATATGAGCATCATCTATTTGGTATTCATTGTTTGTTGGATGCTGAAAATATGCCTGTTAATGTTTTAAGAAATGTCCACTTTTGTTTGAAGATAATGTGCTACTATTTAAAAGTGTTACATTTAACTATGTTTATTATTATAAACCAAATCAAAATGCAAAAGAAAATTAGAAACATGTTCTAAAATGTGCTTTCTTTTGTGGTGCATTGAAACAATAGGTTTAACAAAGCACATAAAGAGATAGAAAATAAATTAAATGTGAGGTAATGCTGTGCTGACCTTCCATTTAACCTCTTTATTTGTTTGGGATATCTTAGTATCCTGCAAATGAATTTAGCACTATGAATTTTAACAAAATACTATATAACATGTTGTATATAACTGTTTAATTTTAGAATAAAAACATAACAGTGAATACATCTCAAATTAATTGAGAACACACTGAACCACAACACTTCATTCTCATTCACTCATATTTAACACAGCTGCTCACACCAGGGGTTAAGGAATTCAACAGTCATGACTCCACCACAACAATCAATGTTGAAACTCACTCTACACCATAACCGAACTACACACATGTCCTGCTCCATACAAAACATACAAAACATTTTTCCTCCCAGTCAGTGAAAGTCTTGGGTGCCTTATTCCTGATCTTGAGAAACAATTACTTGAGGAGTGGAGACTATATATGGGCAGAACTGCAATATTTTTGGTATATTCAAAGAAGCCATAGTTCGTAGGTACTGCTTCTTTCTAAATGTGAACCTTGATATGGCTGCATATTAGAGGCGGGAGCACTCTTTACCTACATTCCACTCCAAGGTCATCCCTTCATGTGTCAAAATTCTGACTTCACACGAATTATGTCCAGTGGATCATTAGAAAGGGTCACTAGGGATATGGTGGGCATCCCAGAAGCAAACCAATCACTGTGATTATGTTAGGAAATTAGGTGCATCACCCTCAAAGGACTCAGTAAATCAGCATGCACAGTCACTGGTGGAAGGACAGTGGCTGGAAAGGTGATTCTATTCCTATGTCTACTACCTAAAATATTATGTGCCATTGATTGCACCCATGTGCAATTTCAATCACCCTGCCGCAGGGACACTATTTCATTGACACACATGCCGAGACTTCATCAACATGCAAGTTGTCTGTGATGCTAGGGGCTGCTTCGCTGATGTGTTTTAGATTTTTCATTGGTGCACACCAGCTACATTTCCAAACAATTTACTATTGCTTGTCAGTTGGTTGCTGGGGATTTTGGTAATGGGTACTGCTGACATTCAACCACCCTACCTCAACAATGATACAATACGACACAAACATACACAAATTATCACTAAGTTCACTTTTTGCATCCTCAAGACAATTTGGTGTCTTGATCATACAGGCAGTGCACCAGTAGTTTTCAAGACCTTCCTAGCCTGTTGCATGATGCATAACATAGCAGTGTGACAGGCCTCACATGTACATTTTACCCTGAACTACTAGCTGACCCAGGTTAAAGGAGTGGGTGCCAGAACAATGATCAGTGTCTGCCGTGTGTAACTAACTAGTGGCATCATCTAAACTGCTAGTTTGGTTGCAGCATCATATTCATTGGAACGTGGAAATACCATGTGAACCACCCAGTAAGATCAGGTCTGCACAGAAATTCTCCTTTCCCTGAGGATTATCTCATAATATGCAGGAATTCAATGTAATTAATCCATACTCATAATTGGGGAGTAAATGTTTTTTTTAAAGGTATGTTATGCAAAATGTTGCTTCATACCACTAGGGTGCTTTTGAAATGTTTATGTTTTCTTAGGATGGGTCAGTGACTTGAAGGTGAATTGCTCAAGGGGATGGTGGTTGCTGTACGTGCCTGCAAAGGAGTCACCCATTTCTCTAACTATGTAATATTGGGACCACACTGGGTTAAGGATCTGGTTTTGGATGGGGAGCAATTAGGTTAGTGGGAGGAGTAAATGGTTTGTTGGTAGAGTTGGTTGGTGGGTAATTCTTGTAGGTGATTGTTGATCCCTAGTTGCCTGAGGTTACTTACTTGATCTGATCGCTTAAAAAGTACCCCTGCTTGAGACTGTCTGTCTAAATCATATGACCATGACATGGTGCCTTGCACCTCCTCCTCAATTATCTGATGTTGATGGTGCAATGCCTCCATATCCTGAAGAAATTTCTCTACCGTCTTTTATTATCTCTATAAGTGTATAGCTGCATCTCTATCAAACATGGGAGTTCTTCCATGTCAGTGGAGATGTTACATATATTTGACTCCATTTCACAAATCGCACTCCGCACAGAAGAGAACTGTTGAAAGAGTGGATTCTACCAGACACCAGCATTTGCTCATGCCAAGAACATCTGCATGTACAGCTGCCTGATACAACCAGCTGATTATTTTGCAAGTAAATGGTTGGTATCTGGAAGTTGTGAAGGGGAGATCGATACACATTGTGAAATTCATTTTCACTTAGGTTTTCCTCTTTGGAGAAAATGAAGAGAAGACCAGAGTTGCACAGGTCTAGGAGGCTGGAACTGGTGAGACAACTAAGAAAACTGTATTCTGAGGGGTGCTCAGAGGCTAGACTTGCATAGCTGGGACTAGAATCAGTGACTTTTAGGGAGTGCATAGGGTCTTAAAATCTACAGAATACACCTAGAAGGAGGACTTATGACCTTCTGTGAGGTGTATTTGAGGGGGTCATCCTATTTTGGGCAAACAATCTCCTTTTGATGTTCAATGGTGGAAGCCACAGAAATGGCATCTAGTATGATGATAAGATTTTGTCACAGGATTAAACACCAACCTTCTGCTATGTATTATATGGCATCATCGCCTGGCTGCTTGCCCTCAGGTGCTGCATGGGATAAATAAGGTACATTAAACATTAGAGTGTGTTGAGGCCAAAATCAGACATGTTGTAAATTAGCTTAAGGCACAGATGGCCCTTCCCTAAAAAGATATTGGAATATTACTAGTTTAGAAGGTTAATTGTCATTTGATATGTGCCCATACACATTTGATATGTGTCCAGATACAGGAGAGGTAAAAGAAATATGACTGCCATGAATTCCTTCCTTTATAGATGGAGCACTTGATTCAGCTGTTGTAGAAGTGTGTTAGAAGTTGGCAGTGGGCATGTCTACCTTAATGCAGCAACTAAACAAATAGAACAAATTGAATTCCAGGAATTTGACTAAGGAGAGGTGTGATATGTGACGTAAATGGTATCACCTATAAGCTTATATATATATGCAAAGGTGTTATATGGTTCCTGCGAATGTAGTAGGACTCTGTAATAGATCAACAAAACTTCACATTGTAGAGACTAGGTCTACTCATATCATCAGTAAATGTTGGTTCGGCTAGCTCTCAGGACCACATCTAAACTCCTAAACCTCCAACTTGCAGATGCTTATCAGTAACCGTGAACAGGACCACTCTGATTCCCAGGGAATCTGTGGAAACAGAACTTACCCTTTTGTTTGTTTACAAAGAAAAGACAACATAATTAATTTCCAAATGTTTATTGAAAAGGTTTAATCCTTGTAAATGAAGTGTGAACTGTGATTATTAGACAGATGAAACACATCATTGGTATAAGCATTATTAGAATGGTAAAATACACAAATAATTCAATGATGTTAATTGCTCCTAATGTTACTCCTATCTATCAATAATGCTTCTACTCTAGCAAGAGCATATTGGAAGTATCCTTCTGCCACATAGTTGGTAGGATCTTACCCCATACCTTGGTGTAATTGAATTGAATTGAATATTGTACTTATAAAGCACGCTGCCACTCCCAAAGAAGCATCCTGATGCTGAGTGGCAATTAATGTGGCTGCAAAAGCTTAAACAATCTTAGGGGAGAAAGCATCAGAGAATGAGTGAATAGCACAAAGCATTGAAGATGCCAACAAGCCATGTCTTAAGCAGCTGTTTAAAGATCCTGTATGATTCAATGAATCTCAACTCTCTAGGGAGCTGCTTCCGAGCTCTTGTACCCAAAAAAGGAAATGATTTTCCTCCTGAAGTTTTAAGTCTGTACATGGGGGGGTTTGAGCAAGTTGGCTTGTGAGGACCTAAGAGGCTGTATTGTCCTGGAGTAGGTGACTCTGGAAAATAAGTATTTTGGCCCCAGTCCTCTAAAGACTCTGAAGATGAATAAAATAATTTTAAAAAGAACCCTTTTATACAGTGGCTGCCAATGTAGTACTTTCAGGGCTGTTGATGCAGAGGAGCAGTGAGGAAGTTTGAGTATCAGTCTGACCGCAGAGTGTTGCACCACCTTGAGTTTCTGCAGAGTTTGTTTTGAAGAACCTGCACACAATGTCTTAGGAAGCCGGCCTCCATGCATTAACAAATGCATGCCGTCTGAGTGTGTAAACCTGTACACATCTCTGCTTGGACAACTATGTTCCTTCTTAGGATGAATGTCAGGACCTGTAGGGCTGGATCTCATTCACAGCTTTATGCAGCATTCATGATAACGCTGGTGTAAAGTGCCTCTCTTTGACTTCAACACAGGCATGGTTTAAATAATACAACACCAGTCTTATCACATTGTGCTAGTGATGTAGAATAACAACATGACTTAGGAGTTGTCTCCTATGAGCACATAATAAAACAAGGACATCGCATTTTGATATGTGTGTTCCTAGAACTAACAGTGCACACTGTTGAACAATGTCCACTAAAAATAAATGCGTACATGGCACATTCTTGTGTTAGTGAAAAAAGATGTGCATACCACCATCTAAAAGCGATGCTAGGTTTAAAAGTAAAAGTAAAATGGAAACCACATATAATCCATATAACAAAAGAGATATATGACATATTTCATATTACATGTGGAGAAATGAAAAAGAAGAAAATACGTTACAATGGAACGAGCATATGCATTATCGTCAAAGGCTGTTATGACTCACAAATGGTAGAAAGTCAAATTTCTGTTTGCACAATGTCCCCTAATGCCATCTGATTGGTGGTGCTTAGTATCAACAGCTGAGGCCATTGTTTTATTTAAGCTATTAGCAGAGACACATACATAATATTGAAGTATCCAAACACAAATATTATGAGGGTTTGGTAAGATATAACTGTTAGGTAGAAAATAAACTGCAACAGATTCCTCTCCTGTCTTAACAGATAATGGGAGAAAGGTGAGGTATGGGCAGATATTGACATGACGTAAGAGAATGTTATTCACTGTTACTCAATGATTCTCTGCAGTGTTGTCATGAGTGGCCTGCCATTACAAAATAATGGGGTAACCCAATAGACGTCACATGACCTGGGTACAGTATATTATAAAGAAAGTTGGTCCTTGACTGCTTTGGAGAAGGTATTTAAATAAGAGAATAGTGATGTAAGGGTTGCCAGGAGGGTCAACCTGAAGTAATGGATACGTTTAGGCTTTCCTGTTTTCAGTTTTTATTTTTGGTAAATTCTGGTGTTTTTTTTTCAGTGTTTTCAAGTGATTTCAATACCTTAAAAAAACAGTGGTTATCAGTAATTACACATTTTCGCGCCATTAAAAACAACAGAAACAGTGTTTTTCCGGTGTTTATGGAACTTTTTGCTTTTATTATGGCTTGCTTTCTGCACTGATAATGCATGGTATTTAGACAGTGTACGTACAAATACATTTTTACGATTCAAACTTATCGTAGTACACCATACAATACTTCTTCAGTGAGTCTTTGGTCATGCACACTCGCTCTTTCCTTCCCATGTAAACTTTTATCTGTGAAAAGGCCCTCTCAACATTGGCACTTGAGACAGGCAACGCCAAAATAGCCAGTATACAATTTGCTAACTCTGGCCACTGGCATAGCTTTCCATGCCAATAATGGTGCACCTGAAGATTGTGATTCTCTGCGACAGGTTCTGCAACACATGTGTTGAACTTGGCGCATATGCCCTCAGAGTTTTTGAAGCGGTCAAAAATGAGGCAGCACTTTGGAAACTCCGGAGAAAATTTCCCTTTATGGAAGGGATCTATAACTAGTGCAGAGTACCACAGTGAGGCTTCATTGACTTCAAATGCCATGGTTGGTGAAGGGTTATTTTTCATCCATTGTAAAATAAAAGTTCCTGAATTGCTCCTCAACATTTCTTTGCTTACCAAGTGGCAAGCATATGTTGCAGTGCCAAAGTCAGTAAAAGTGTCACCCAACCTACTCTCAAGGAGATGTTTCACATCTACACCAATTATGCTGAACACTTGGTAGACAAGGGTGTTTTCAGACTCTAGTTTCTTTATTATGTCCACTACAGCAGTCATGCTTTCCTGTAAAAATCTAAGAATGCATTAGAGTGTACTTTTTTTCAAATCATTATCAATATGTGACCAAGGATCCTCACATTTCTTGCCTTTGGCATCATCACTCGGCAAAAGTTCTGTAAACGGTTGCCACATGGATAATATAGCATTCATGGCATCTAGGACTGAGAACCACCAGCTAAGTGACACAGTTGGGATGACTCTTTCTTTGATGCCACACAAAGCACAAAATGAGAAATATCTGCGTTTTAGTTTCCGTGCATAACAAAACAGTGTACCAGAATGGACTAAAACATCAATAGCATTCTTCATTAACTCTGAAGATTGTAAAGATGCTTTCAGCATACCATCTAACAAGTGGCAAGGATCTCTTATAGAGAAGCACTATAGCTCAGGTATCGATTTTGACAGGTCATCACACAACTTTTTCATATACGTAGCTGAATCACTGCAAATACAAACAAAATAACTCCAATCTTGGTAAGAACTTTTTGCAGCAGCATTCCAAGTGACACTGCGTTCCATGTTTTCCAAAAGTCTGGTGTCATGTTTTCACCAGTATCCCAGATACTTTGTGTCTGCACTCTTTTCACATATACCTGTCACTATACCTTGCATTGAATGTTTAAAGCCTGGGGTGTTTGGCAATTCACCTACTATCAATACTGACTCACTAGAAAAGGGGGCTGATGTATCAAGGGTTTTTACCCATTCTCTGTGGGTAAATGTGATGGTACATATTGGGAAAGATTCTTATGAAACCGACATTTTTCCTATAAGTGAAAGACTCAAACGTAGCCAAAAAATGAAATATGATTTTGATATTTCCTGATTCTTTCGGGTTAATAAAATAAATAAACAACACCTAAAACATGCTTCTAACCCCTGTATCTTTAGACCAAAGACCACAAAACTGAAAAAAGTAAGAACAAACAATATTTTAGTGACATCCCTTACCAGCAAAACTCAAGCAGAATAATGTTAGCCCAGTCTTTCTTAGTGCTACTGATGGAGCAAGGTCTCGGACACGAGACTTGCTCGGAAGCAATCTTCTCGATTTAACTTACTAACAAATTACTAACGACATGTCTTGTGATTAATAATATGCATTTTTCATTATACGCAGGAAAAGAACGAAGCTTGCCTATGTGTTTACTAACTGCAAAATAACATGGACGTAGGACTCGGACGCATTTAACATGGGATCTTTACTGCGCATGCGTCTACTGCATCTACGTAGTACGACGTGCTTTCGCTTGGAGGGAAATTCTTGCGCTTGCGCAAAGAGCTATAAAAGGGCCGCTTGAAAGCTCACATGCATGGCACTTGCTTTGCTGAAATTAGAAATGGGTTTATAATTAACGCAAATGCAGAGAGAGAAATAACAAATGGTATGGGTTAGAGTAGAGGTTGGTGGTATACAGTGAAATCATTTATTTTAGAGAATAATACTTTTCTTTTTGACTTTATTATTAGTGCGTATTTGGGCCTGTTAAAGTTGTCCGAGTCGAGCAGACCAATATGGCGCGACGCATGCGCCCTGATACAGAAGCTTGGAAGATGACTAAGGATTTGTCACGAGTCCAAGGTCGGCGGTGATGTGCCCTGGGAACATGAGAGTGAAGAGTTCATATGAAGGAACTTGTTCAAGAAATCAGTTACAAATGTATTAATAAAGTTTAAAGATGTATGGGAAAGGAAGGGCGGAATAAAAGTTTGAGGGGAGGAGTTTGGGAACAATGGTTAAAAGAGAATAAATGAAGTAAAAGTGTGGTGTGATGATCATCCCCCCTCGCCTGTCCAATCAGAAGTTAGTATTCTGTGCAAATGAAACATTAATGGGTGGTACATCTCTATGAAAAGGTATAATTGAGGTAGTTTAGTTTGAGGAGGGAGCGAGTTTTTTGGAGATGCACATTTTGGGGACGTTACGGAGAAGCTTTGATGCGCGTTGAAGAAGCTTGATAACGGGGTGTGCCGGGGTGGTGTTCTGAAATGCTGATGAAGAAACCGAATGCAGAATCATCTACTTAATTAATTGGTGGGTTTAGAAAGAAGATCGCGGAAGAACCACGAGGAGGAAGAGAGTGTCAGAGAGGGGTGCGACGTAGTCGTCGGTAACTAGAGAGGTGAAGTATCCTGTCCTGATTCTTGTCCTGAAGCCTTGTCTCCTGATCTGTCCTGGGAGGCCCTTACCAGCCCTTTGGCCAGGGGGTTGGTCTTCACACTATACTTTGGTAACTATGAAATTCATCGTTCGATAAATGCTCTTCTGTCTCTATCCTCTTCTTTCTGAGCATGGTTATTGTATGTATCTGAATTGATAAGTGTTATTTGAGATATTTTTGAATTGGCGCTCCAGCGAATGAGGGTGTTTGTACTGAAACGCTTTTGAGATGGTTCAAAACCCCAATTTAGATAAAGATTTTAAAAATTATTGAGTCTGTCATTATTTTATACTTATTAAGAAATGCATAATAAGTAATGTCAATTATTGCCATCAACTAGTTCCACCTAACTGGTCCATTGACCAGAGGAAAGAAGTAATAACTAGATCTTGAGGTATGAGTAACATATAAAACGAATAGACTCCAGTGGTTTACTTAGAGCGCAGCGGAAGCAAGTTGTATGGGCCCAAGTGAGTATATGGTAGTAGAGTACCAGTTGTTAGTAGACCGCTGGATCAGTTTTCTGGTAGCAGAGCTACGGGGCCTGATTCACAGAACTAACTTACGTCAAAAACGTAAAGTTAGTACTTTTTGGTATTCACAGAATACACTTACTCATTTTGGTATTCACAGAATGCACTTACTCATTTTGGTATTCACAGAATGCACTTACTCATTTTGGTATGCACAGAATGCACTTACTCATACTAACTTTATGTCCGCACTCGGGCCGGAGATTCCGGCCGGTGGCGGAATATCCACAACCGGCCGGAATCTCCACCATCGGGCCGGAATCTCCACCTCCGGCCCGGAATCTCCGGCCCGAGTGCGGACATAAAGTTAGTATGAGTAAGTGCATTCTGTGAATACCAAAATGAATAAGTGGATTCTGTGAATACCAAAATGAGTAAGTGCATTCTGTGAATACCAAAATGAGTAAGTGTATTCTGTGAATACCAAAAAGTACTAACTTTACGTTTTTGATGTAAGTTAGTTCTGTGAATTAGGCCCATGGTTGTTAGTGACCAGTTTGGTGATAAGTATAGATTATTGATTTTTTTGGTTAATGTTTTAACAAAGAGTTAGTGTCCTGTTTTGTGCTGTCTGGAAAATTCCCGGGGAATGAATAGCAGGTGGTGATAGAAACCACACTGCAGTGAGGTTACTCATCTGTTGGAATAACACTGAGAAGCTAGGTAGGGCTGGTAGTGTTAAACTAGGGACTATTTTCTCAACAAAAGTTAGAGTGGTTGAAAGCAAAGAGTTCGCTGGTGAAACTTTAGGCGTTATATCACCTAGTAAGGGTAACCCTGAAGGAGTAGCAGGTTCTTCTAAGCTAGATTGACAGCAAAGGAGTTTGCTGGTGAAAGACCGGTCTCAAATTCCTTAACGGGAGATACCGGAAGAGTAGCAGGTTCTCTGGAGCTTAGGTGAAGAGTAAGCGGAAGGTTTTACTTGCAGTGGAAGAAAATAAACTATCCTTTTGGTTTAGTGGAACAGACAGAGTAGCGAATGTTTTTATGTTGTTAATAACAAAGAAGTTCAAAGAATTTTTGAAGAAATAAAAATTTCGTATTACCTTGCAAAGGGAGGGTCAGTTGCCGGAGTGGTACTGATGTCACAGAGAGCTGCGCTGGGATTGGTAGAAGCAGCGGGCGTGTGACAGGAGGAGCTTGGTAAAGGAGGGGTGAGAAATCGCCTGAGTAGGATCAACGTCACAAAGGAGCCGCGCTGGGATTGGTAGAAGCAGCAGGCGTGTGAGAGGAACAGCATTGTAAAGGAGGGGTCAGTAGTGAGGAGCAAACTGACGTCAGAAAAAGGCTGCGTTGACATTGGTCAGAGTACGAGTGTGAGCCTGATTTGATTGGACACTTAGTTAGAAGCCACGCTAGGATTGGAGAAGAGAAGGATTGTATGCTGGATTTTGATTTGACTGTCAGTGCAAGACGTACAGGTAGAAGATTTCAAGGGTTTGCGGAATACAATTTCCTGCACCGTTCTTCAAGAATGTATGGAGAGAAAAGAAAGATGTCAATTTATAAGAGAATAATGAATTTCTTTGTTAAGGATAAGCCTGTGTTGGCTAGAGAGGGTATTCCTATTCTGCCACCGAAGACACCAGCATCTTTTATGATGATGGAGAGAGGATATCATACTTGTGTGTGGTTAGAAAATTGGGTAGAGTACACGAGGGATGATGGTGTGTTAGCGTTTCCTAAGGATGGTATGTTTAATGGGAGGATTCTTCAGAATTTGAGATTGAAGATGAATGATTTAAAACCGAGACCCAGGTTAACTCAATATGAGGCTTTGGAAGAATGGGAGACTGAGTCATATGAAAGAGAGAAATGTAGAGGTGGAAGATATAGAGGATTCTTTCTGAGACACTTGCATGAGTCAAGAGAAGGGCAAATGAAACAGTGGAGGAGAGCGATGGTATCGGAAGGGTTATATCCAGTGTTGATGGCTGAGGAACATTCTGGAGGAAAATGTAAAGAGAAAGCAAAACATATGAATTCAACAGGATATGGAGAGTCAGACGACGAATTGTTAGAGGATATTTTAATTAAGAATCCACCACCGTATCAAGAAGCAGCTAGTAAGGTTGTCCCAAGCGCGTCAGTAATGGGAATACCATTAACTCCACAGATTTTACATGAGACATCATATACAGAGTGTTACAAGATAATGAGAGAGAAGCTTTGAACAAAACTAGGGAGGAACTAGTTCAAAGGATAAGTCAATTGAATTTAAATACTGAAGCTTTGACAGTACCTGTAACCATTGGTCCAGTAATCCCATTATATGGGGATAATAAGGATACCCAGAAATCATAATTTATGACAGTTCCATTGAATAGTCCTAGAAAAGAGATAGTAATCACAGATGATCGGGTTAGTGAAAGTGAGTCAGTTATTTCACTAATGGACCTTCCTACTGTGGAAACCAATGCGGCAACTCAAAAGAGAGTTACGCCTATGAATTTGAGAGAGAGAAGACCTTTGGTTCCGGCTGGAACTTCAGGTACAACAGTAGTCACCCCTGAGGATATAGAAAGGTGGGCTCAGGAAAGGGAAAATCAGATCACAAAACCAAAGATTTTAGAAATTAGCAGATTGAAAGTGGAATTGGAAAAGATGATGACAGGATGTGTGGGCACAGAAAGATTAAATGTTTATACTGATGAAGAATTGTTGTTTCTATGTAAGAGTATAACCAGGAGAGCAAGATTATTTCATGAAAGATTGACTGAAGTTGCTTCAGAGATTGGAATAGATATAGGAAATCAAAATTGTTACAAAAGCCCTATCGAGTGGATTTTACTGATAAAGATTTGGAAAGTGTGAATGCTTCAGGAAAAAGGTTACAGATAAAAGAATTAATGAGCATTTTCCGGAAATGGGGAGACATTGATAAATGGAGGATTAGGTGGATAAGGAAGAAAGAAGAAGTGCAAGCGAGAGAGAGAGTAGCTGTATTTCCAGTAAGAGAAACAGGAAAAGCGGAGCGGTTGTGTCCAATGAGAGAGGTTCCTGGAGGAGGATATGTTCATGTCCCTTGGAGTAGACAAGATATTTTATTGTTTACAAATGATTTTCCAAAACTGAGAGAAAAGCCAGTTGAGTGGTACAAACAGGTAGAGAGGTTTGTGAAAGTCTCAAAGGTATTATTGAAAGATCTGGATGGTCTATTTGACATAGTGGTACCTGCTGATTTATGGACAGAATGTAAAATCACAATTGATTGGCCTCCTGAGGAGTATCCTAGAGATGCAAAAACAGGAGCACCATCAGAAGAAGTGATGAAAAAGTATCACCAAGTGATTACATATTTGAAAGGGAAAATCCCACCCAAAGAAACAGATTGGGTAAAGATAGATAGAACAACACAAGAACCGAATGAATTTGTACATACGTATTATGAGCGATTGTTGCAGGTGTTCAAGCAGTATAGTGGTTTTGAGAACATTGGTGACAAAGATATGGGACATTTTGTGTATCGGTTTGTATATGGCTTGAAAACGGAGATTAGTCATATGATACAACAACACATGTTGTGTTGGCAAAGTAAGACAGTGGATGAAATTTTAAAGTATGCGAAATATTGCGGGGATGACATAGAGGCCAGGCGAAGGAAGCTGAAGGAGAAAATGATGTGGGCTCAAGTTAAATTGGCAGAGCAGCAGGAAGAGAAGACACATGAGCAAAATAATAATCCAGTAAAGGAACAGAGTCAGAATAATCAAGGAACGAATGGTAATAGATTTAAAGGGCGAATGGACAGAGAAGAAGTGAAAAAGAAGTTCCCTTGTCATGCGTGCGGAAAGCTTGGACATTGGAAGAACGAGTGTAAGAGTACTCAGAATAATAGGAATAATAATGGGCCAAATCAAAATTTAATCCCACAGATGCAGAATGAAGTACTTATGAATCAACAGCAACAGGTAGTCACTCCACAATATCAGGTACCACAAGCTCCTATGCCAAATTTTGTGAACCATCAAAGTTTCAGTAGGAACACCGGATTTCAAGGAGAAAGTGGTAAGAATAATAGAACAATTGCACAATATTTTTTGCAGAATGATGAAGAACGTTCAGATACTGTACAATGACGGTGCCTGAGGGGGGAGGAAGAGGAGTGCGTGCTTGGCGCATCCTTGCCGGTAGATCAGACAGGTCCATTTGTTGATGGGAGAGTAGAAGGTAAAGACATTACTTTCCTATTGGATACTGGTGCTACCAGGTCTACTGTGAGAACAGCAGACATCCCAAACTTACGCCGCTCGGGAGAGACAATCCAAGTTGTAGGCGTATCTAACCAACAGATTAGAACACCAATCACAAAGCCAATGGAGGTGCACATTGGAAACTTTAAGGAAATGCATCGGTTTGTAGTTTGCGAATCCAGTCCTGTAAATCTGTTGGGAAGAGATCTTTTGTGCAAGATGAATTGCACGATCTATTGTACACCGGATGGTGTCGCTTTCCAAACCCCTGATGAAGATGTGGCATACAAGATGATGCTGGCCAAGCAGGGAACAGAAGTAGATGAAATGTTTTCACTAATAACTGAAAATGAATTACCAGAAGAGTTGAGAATCACAGTTAATCCAGAAGTGTGGGATTTTACAGGAAAAGATATTGGGCTAATGAAGAATATAGACCCAGTTAAAGTGACAGTGAAGGAAGGTGCAGTGTATCCAAATACCCGACAGTACAAAATGAGTTCAGAAGTAAAAGCAGGAATTATCCCAGAAATTGAACGGATGGTTAAACAGGGCATTCTGAAAGAAGTGATGGGTAGTCCCTGTAATTCACCAATAATGGGACTGAAAAAGCCTAGCGGAAAGTACAGAATAGTGCAAGACCTGCGAAAAATAAATAAGATTGTAATTCCCTGTTGTCCAATTGTGCCAAATCCAGCAGTGATACTTTATCAGATACCATGGAATGCAGGATGGTTCACAGTAATTGATTTATGCCAAGCGTTCTTTTCTATTCCTTTGCATCCAGACAGCCAGTATTTGTTTACGTTTAAATTTGAAGATCGTATTTACGCATGTTGTCGTGTTCCACAAGGGTACACAGAGAGTCCTTCAATCTTTAATCAGATTTTGAAAAAGTGGCTGGAATCATTGACTATACCCAGAAATTCTGTTCTGGTTCAGTACATTGATGACCTGTTAGTGCCATCAAAAACGCGAGAAGATTGTGTCACAGATACAATTGCATTGCTGAACCATTTGGCTGAAGGAGGACACAAGGTGTCTCCAGAAAAATTACAATTCTGTTGACAAGAAGTAAGATATCTAGGGCATAAAATAGAAAGAGGAGTTAGAAAAGTGACACCGGAAAGAATAAAAATAATTAAAGAAATGAAATTGCCACAGACTCAGAGAGAAATGAGAATGTTTCTGGGAGTGGTTGGATACTGCAGACAATGGATAAATGGATTTTCTGTGTTAGCGAAACCATTGATACAGATGATTCGGAAACGAGCAAAAGATCCGATTGATTGGAATGATGACTGCCTAGAGGCATTTGTGAGATTGCGAAATTGTCTGTGTGAGGCTCCTGCCTTGGGCATGCCAGACTATACAAAAGATGTTGCTTTATTTTGTTGTGAAAGAGAAAATTATGCACTTTCAGTTTTAACACAGAGACATGGATTGAGTCGGCGTCCAGTGGCATATTTTTCAGCCACATTGGACCCGGTGACTTCAGCATTGCCTGGCTGCTTAAAAGCAGTAGCTGCTACTTGTATGAGTCTGGAGCAAAGTGAGTCGATAGTGATGGGACATCCGGTAAAGGTATTTCGTTCCACACTCGGTTGAGATTCTTTTAACAAGAACAAGAACACAGCACCTCACCCCTAGTCGTCTGACAAAGTACGAAAGAGTAATTTTGGGAGCTGAGAATGTGACTGTGACAAGGTGTACGATTTTGAACCCAGCTACCCTATTGCCAGACACCTGCGATGAAGAAGTAAAAGATGAAAGTGATCACGATTGCTTAGACGTGACTGAATTATGCACAAAGCCCCGCCCAGATATAAGAAAGACACCACTAAAAGAAGCAGATCATGAGTTATTTGTAGACGGCTCCTGCCTTTGGACACAGGAGGAAGGTCTAAGTGCTGCATATGCCGTTTGCAAAATTTCGGGGGTAATTGAAGCATCCTGTTTACCTGGGGTCAAGTCTGCACAAGTAGCTGAATTGGTTGCCTTGACAACGGCATGTAAAAAGGGGAAAAATTGGAGAGTAACCATATTTACGGATAGTCAATATGGTTTCGGGATTGTGCATGACTTCGGCCAGCTTTGGATGCAGTGGGGATTTTTGACTTCTTCAGGGTCTCCAATCAGAAACAGCAAAAATGTAAAGGATTTGTTGGAAGCATTGCAATTGCCAAAAGAAATAGCAGTTGTAAAATGTGCTGCACATCAGTCAGGAAATGACTATGTGACTGCCGGTAATAATTATGCTGACCAAGTGGCGAAATACTGCGCTAAAAATGCAGTAGCCATAAACAGAAAAATTGAAACAGGAGAAACCAGATGCCAACTTATGTACTTCTCAGTACCAGAGACATGGGATGAGATTAGACAATTGCAGGAAGAAGTTGAGGAAAAGGAAAAAGAAATCTTGATAAAGGCAGCCTGTACCAAAAGACCACATGATGAAGTATGGGTGTATCTAGATGGAAGACCAGTCATGCCAGATTGTCTGCTTTCAAAAATGGCGAGGGTATATCATGGAGCGACACACATAGGGAGAGATTCAATGATCAGACTATTCAGACAGAGTTGGTACAATCCGAAGTTCAGGGTAATCGCAGAGAGCCTTTGCCAAAGATGCTTAACCTGTCAACAGCAGAACCCAGGTAGAAAGACAGTGGTAAGCTGGGGAAAAATCGGAAAGGCAGAAGGACCTTTCACCAGATTACAGTTAGATTTCATTGAGTTACCCCCCTGCAACGGATTGAAATATGTACTTGTCATAGTGTGCCTTTTCTCAAGATGGGTGGAAGCCTACCCTACTAGAAGAAATGACAGTCTTACAGTTGCAAAATTATTGTTGAGGGAGTTGGTGCCACGCTTTGGTTTTCCGGTCACTTTGGAATCAGATAGAGGCCCTCATTTTAATAATGAAATAATTCGATTAATCTGTGCTGCATTTAACATTGAACAAAAACTACACTGTGCTTATCGTCCAGAGGCTTCTGGAATTGTTGAACAAATGAATGGCACAATCAAGTCAAGATTGGGAAAGGTGTGTGCATCCACAAAGCTGAAATGGCCAGATGCATTGCCTCTTGTACTAATGGGTCTCAGAAGCATTCCAGACAGAAAAACAGGAATGAGTCCACATGAGGTACTCATGGGAAGAGCCATGAGACAGGCGTTCATTCCTGGAAATAAACTAATGAGTATAACTGATGATCTGGTATTGGCCTATTGCAAAGGATTGGCTGAAATGATGCGTTCTATCTCTCATCAGGTTGGAGAAGACGCAGTTGAAAGACAGCCAGATCAAGCGCATGATTTGAATCCTGGAGATTGGGTGCTAGTGAAGAAACACACAAGAAAATCGTGTCTAGCACCAAGGTGGGACAAACCAAGGCAAGTCATACTAGTCACTACCACAGCAGTGAAGTGTGCAGGTTTGCCCAATTGGATTCACGCTAGTCATACCAGAAGAGTACCGAGCCCATTAGATCAACAAGAGCCACCACTGACTGAGCAGGCTGAAGCATCAGGAGTTGTAAACTGTGAAATTGAAGGATCTAGAGTGATAGATTCTGAAAGACAACCATATGATGAGCAGCCCGAGCTAAGTCAGGAAGAATGGATCCCAGTGATTGAAGTAATAGATGATGCCATTGAAACCAGAAGAAGAACAGAACTGAAAAGACAAGAAAGTAGTCAGGAAGAGATAGGGGAAGAAGAACACACTCAGGTGAAAACAGAAAAAGACATAAACAAACCTGAGGAGGGAAAAGAGAAGAACACGTTCAGGCAGAAGAAGAAAGGTTTGAATTAAGACCTGAACAGGACCAGATAGAGTTAGAAGAACAAGCTCAGGCAGAAGAAGAAAGATTTGAAGTAAGACCTGAGCAGGATCAGACAGAATTAGAAGAACAAGCTCAGGAAGAAGTAGCAACAAAACACAGTAGATCCTGAGCAGGAAGAAGCAAAAGAAGGTACAAGCACAGAAAACAGAGAAATAGAACAGATTGTGCAAAGAATAAATGAAATAAAATGAACCTTACAAGGAGATAAGGAAGGTGAAAAAGCAGTACAAATTAAAAGAGTCAGAAAAGGAGACAATTGGCCAACTAGAGTAAAGAAACTAAAATATTACCTGAGAAAATCTGAAAAGAAACCAGAGCAAGTGAATGAGATCAAAAGTCAAAGAAGACCTAAGAAAACATTAGCAAAAATAACTCGAAGAAGTCCAAGATTGAGAAACTTAAACAGAAAATATAAGGCTCCAGAGTGGACGTACGTCATTCTTGAAGAATTTGAGTCCCTGGATCTGTCTGATGAGACAGAAGTAGTCCATATTGCACAAATTGACGAAAGCCAATTGAAACCTCCTTAAGAATAAAAAAGACAAAGGACTGTAAAAGAGAAAAAGATAAGAGAAAAGGAATTTTCTCAGAGACAAAATGGCCGACAATGAAGTTGGCGGAAAACCAAAATGTGGAATTAAAAGAAAGTGTCTTAGATTTTGCTTTTGTAGTATTTTATTAGCAATATTAGGATGGTTATTCCTAACAGTAGGGGTACCTTTAATAATGGAAACAAGTGACAAGAATAATACAGATACTAATGTTAAAATAGATAGATTAAGAGAAACTAAAATAGAAATAGGAGTGGAAGATGAGGTAAACTATCATAATGAATCAGATTATAATACGTCCTCTAATGTGTTTATTAAATTATTGTTTCAGTATGTTAGCACTATGCAGATTAACAACTGTTATGTATGCATGAAATTGCTCTCATCAATATCAGAAGGGATGACGTATCACCATATACCTTTAACGTATGGTGTGTCATGTAGTATTTGGTCAAGTTTATTTTATACTACAGGAAGATTGCAGTATTTTTATTCTAACTTAGATGTAATATTTCCTGAACTTCCTATTAGAAAGAATATGAATCCAGTAGTTAGTAGTAAAAATGCACGATTTATGGGTGAATTTTTCATAACAATGAGTTCAATAGATTTAGTTTAGGCACATGAAGATAATCTAACATGTACATTGAGAAAAGAAGAAAAAGATTTTTTAGATTTGGTAGAAGAAAGGAGACAGGATTTAATGAAGAAGGCAACTACACAGAAAACCCATGTACCTCCATGGGTTGGGAAGGAGGGAATCTATGCAAGTGGCAAAGCTCATGCTGCGATGTCCCTGGACTTTGTGAAAAGGGGAAAATTCTGCCTCCATAGATTAAAGACAGATTATAACAATAATTACATTGGTTCCAGTGAATGTGAACATAACTTCCTAATATTAGGAGGATGGGGACTAAAAGGGGGAACTGATCCTGTGTTTCCAGGAGTGTATTATGTTTGTGGGAATAATGCCTACTACAGATTACCTGCAAGATAGTACGGAAGCTGTTATTTTGGAATAGTTTTTCCAAAAATTTATCATGTAGACAAAATCAGTGGAACCAATGGAAATTCTAATGGACTAACACGTGGGCGAAGGGCTAGTTTTTCTGAAATTGTAGGAGATATTTTTAGTGCACTGATACCCTCAGTTGGAGTCATTTTAAATTCATAGAAAATGTGTAAGTTATCAACCATAGTTGATCGTCTTTCTACAGATACTGCAGGAGGATTTTTAATGATTAACACAGAAATGGTTGCAATTAGATCAATGGTTTTACAGAACCGTCTTGCTCTTGACATATTGTTAGCAAAAGAAGGTGGAGTTTGTGGCATGTTGAAAGTTCAACATTGCTGCACTTATATTCTGGACAAGAGCAGAGAAATTAAAGGATATATTGAAAATATTACGAGAATGAATAAAGATTTGACCCAACTAGAGGTTGACAGTGTGTGGGGAAGACTAACAAAAAGTATAACATCAATAGGGAAATTGTTTGTTGGGTTTGGGAAAAGTTTTCTAGGTCAAATAATGATACCATTAGTGATGATAATAACAATAGTGATGTTAATAATGATTACATATAGATGTTGTAGAAAAAGTACGAAAGGAAAGGTACATTTGAATAGAAGAGGAAAGGGACAAACACGTAAAAGGAAGTATGAGGAAATACGCTTGGAAGAAATAAAAGGCAGGTTATACAAGAAAATGCGAGATTTAGAAGGAAATGAGACGCTTGATGAAAAGTTGGGAGGCCAAATAGAGAAAACTGAGAATTGCTCAAGCTGATATCTGGGATGGATGGGAATTTTGTGATGCTTAATATGCCATCAGAGAGGGGATTGATGGAGCAAGGTCTCGGACACGAGACTTGCTCGGAAGCAATCTTCTCGATTTCACTTACTAACGAATTACTAACGACATGTCTCGTGATTAATAATATGCATTTATCATTATACGCGGGAAAAGAACGAAGCTTGCCTATGTGTTTACTAACTGCAAAATAACACGGACGTAGGACTAGGACGCATTTAACATGGGATCTTTACTGCGCATGCGTCTACTGCATCTACGTAGTATGACGTGCTTTCGCTTGGAGGGAAATTCTGTCGCTTGCGCAAAGAGCTATAAAATGGCCGCTTGAAAGCTCACATGCATGGCACTTGCTTTGCTGAAATTAGAAATGGGTTTATAATTAACGCAAATGCAGAGAGAGAAATAACAAATGGTATGGGTTAGAGTAGAGGTTGGTGGTATACAGTGAAATCATTTATTTTAGAGAATAATACTTTTCTTTTTTACTTTATTAGTGCGTATTTGGGCCTGTTAAAGTTGTCCGAGTCGAGCAGATCAATATGGCGCGACGCATGCGCCCTGATACAGAAGCTTGGAAGATGACTAAGGATTTGTCACGAGTCCAAGGTCGGCGGAGATGTGCCCTGGGAACATGAGGGTGAAGAGTTCATATGAAGGAACTTGTTCAAGAAATCAGTTACAAATGTATTAATAAAGTTTAAAGATGTATGGGAAAGGAAGGGCGGAATAAAAGTTTGAGGGGAGGAGTTTGGGAACAATGGTTAAAAGAGAATAAATGAAGTAAAAGTGTGGTGTGATGATCATCCCCCCTCGCCTGTCCAATCAGAAGTTAGTAGTCTGTGCAAATGAAACATTAATGGGTGGTACATCTCTATGAAAAGGTATAATTGAGGTAGTTTAGTTTGAGGAGGGAACGAGTTTTTTGGAGATGCGAATTTTGGGGAAGTTACGGAGAAGCTTTGATGCGCGTTGAAGAAGCTTGACAATGGGGTGTGCTGGGGTGGTGTTCTGAAATGCTGATGAAGAAACCGAATGCAGATTCTTCTACTTAATTAATGGGTGGGTTTAGAAAGAAGATCGCGGAAGAACCACGAGGAGGAAGAGAGTGTCAGAGAGGGGTGCGACGTAGTCGTCGGTAACTAGAGAGGTGAAGTATCCTGTCCTGATTCTTGTCCTGAAGCCTTTGTCTCCTGATCTGTCCTGGGAGGCCCTTACCAGCCATTTGGCCAGGGGGTTGGTCTTCACACCATACTTTGGTAACTATGAAATTCATCGTTTGATAAATGCTCTTCTGTCTCTATTCTCTTCTTTCTGAGCATGGTTATTGTATGTATCTGAATTGATAAGTGTTATTTGAGATAGTTTTGAATTGGCACTCCCACAAATGAGGGTGTTTGTACTGAAACGCTTTTGAGATGGTTCAAAACCCCAATTTAGATAAAGATTTTAAAACTTATTGAGTCTGTCATTATTTTATACTTATTAAGAAATGCATAATAAGTAATGTCAATTATTGCAATCAACTAGTTCCACCTAACTGGTACATTGACCAGAGGAAAGAACTGTTTGATCAGCAAAGGTTTAGTTAAAGAAGTAATAACTAGAGCTTGAGGTATGAGTAACATATAACACTAATAGACTCCAGTGGTTTACTTAGAGCGCAGCGGAAGCAAGTTGTATGGGCCCAAGTGAGTATATGGTAGTAGAGTACCAGTTGTTAGTAGACCGCTGGATCACTACCTTATATAACAAAGTTACATTGTATTGGCCCCTTCAGGAAGAAATAAAAATGACTCTTTCACTCTTCTTTTCATGGCATTTAGTTTGTGGTTATGCAGGTTTTTTTTCAGTGCTTATATGTTTACACTGGCGGGGGCTATTTCCCTTCCGGTGGGGTTTTATCAGTTATTATAGGTTTAAACCTAAAACCGGACAGCCTAGATACGTTATAATCGTGTATACACACCCTAGTAAAACAGTTAGGTCCTCCAATATACTTATACAAATTAACGCCACACACGATTTATTTTAGGAAAGGTCATTATTTATATATTCCTTGTAATTTAAATACAAACATCAGGCGTCCGATAATGTGATTGCTATGTACATTAGAGAGAAGGTTGCACAAGGAAAGAAAAAGGAGGGGTTTGGTGCTCGTGAAAAGAGAGGGAGAAATCAAGGAGTTCAAAAATTACACAAAATCCCTTATTGTAGAGGGCACTGGTCTATACAAGAACCAGTTTTCATAGGCCTGTCCACAGTCTTTTGTGGTCTATTTACATTACTCTTGAGTTCATAAATGCAACATCCAATTTCAGGGGGGGGATAAATTATGGAGCAGGCCTTCACTGGGGAGATGCGTCTGACTGTGGACAGGCCTATGAAAACTGGTTCTTGTATAGACCAGTGCCCTCTACAATAAGGGATTTTGTGTAATTTTTGAACTCCTTGATTTCTCCCTCTCTTTTCACGAGCACCAAATCTCCTCCTTTTTCTTTCCTTGTGCAACCTTCTCTCTAATGTACATAGCAATCACATTATCGGACGCCTGATGTTTGTATTTATATTACAAGGAATATATAAATAATGACCTTTCCTAAAATAAATCGTGTGTGGCGTTAATTTGTATAAGTATATTGGAGGACCTAACTGTTTTACTAGGGTGTGTATACACAAGTATAACGTATCCATTACTTCAGGTTGACCCTCCTGGCAACCCTTAAATCACTACTCTCTTATTTAAATACCTTCTCCAAAGCAGTCAAGGACCAACTTTCTTTATATTGTCATCAGTGGACTGAGCAGTGAGTAGGGACATAGACTTATACTGAAAGTATATTCTGATGTAGAGATATAGACATCAAGTCTGTAAGTTCACCAATTTAACCTATTATTAAGGTATGCTGAACATGGGGTTCCTATTGTGTTAAATAATTATGAACCTCATTTACAGATTGATGGGATGTACTTGATTCCAACAGGACAGGGCAGCTATGTGCTCCACTTCCTTGGTTGACTGTAGACCTCAATTTAGAGAGCTCCATCACTGCTGTCCTGTTAATGTACTGAAGCTTTGCTGCATGGGCATCATATATAATGTGCCCACACATAACTTAACATATGTATTTGTAAAGCACGCGTTCACCCGTAGGCATCTTGATGTTGAATAACAAATGTTTCTTGTTACCCAACTCAATGGTACTCATTTTATCAACCTCAATGGATGAAAGGCTGAGTGGAGCCGAATGAATTTGAACCTGTGACCATGAGGTCAAGCACCGTCCCCTCCAGTGGATGCATTAGTCCACTGAGCCACCAGACCTGGAAAACACAGAAATGTTTTGTTGTTCTACAAAGATAAAAGCCCACAGTGGGAATTTTTTGTTGAAAAGCAAAAAAGAAATGTCTCGTACACCTTTCGTGGTCCCATACAGGAGCAAAATATGTAGGAAATATAATGTAACTCGAGCTATAGGGTTGGAAGCACTTTGCCTAATGGCCCAATGTCAACCGTGTTGTCGGCCAAAGGTTTCTGCTTGCAGAGACAGCAGTGGCTCCACCAGCAAAAGCAGTATGGTTCCTCTGAGTACAACTAGAGCAGAGAAACTGCAGGTTTGATAAACTGAGACTTTTTTACCAGATTTATGGTGGAATACCCTGTCAGCTAAAAGTATTAAGTATGAAACGTACTCCGTCTTTACTCTATGCATCACACGTGTTAAATACTAAGGCCATACCTATTCTGGACAAAACCTGCATACAGTTTGTATGAAATCTTTTGCATCGCAGAGCCACCTCTTACTGGGCCATTAGGCTAGGGCTGAACTTAAAGGGGCAGATTTACAATTAACTAACGCAGCACGGCGCAGCAAGTCATTTTGCTGCGCCATGCTGCGTTAGTTTGGAAAGCACAGGGATGCGACATATTTACAAGAATATGTTGCATCCTTGTGCTTCCCCCTGCGCTGGCGCACAAACTGCAGCCATGCGCCGGCGCAGGCACCCTTGCACCATGGTGCATGGATGCCTGCGTCGTGGGGAGATTGCTTTTGTGCAGGAAGGGGAACCTTCCTGCACAAAAACAATCACTACAACCATTTTCCTCTTTCAATGCGTGCTGCAGAATGCAGCACGCATTGAAAGAGGAAACGAGGAGAAATGAAAACATTTCTCCTCGGTGCGCCTCGCTACGCCACCTCTAGGGTGGCGTAGCTCAGACGCATCTCCAGACTTACGATTTCTCGTAATTCTGGAGATGTGTCTTGTTCCATGAGTGTTGCGTGGGAACACCCACAGCAACACCCATGGAACGCCCCTTTCACGCAAAGTGCTGCGTGTGAATGGGCCGTATTTACAAGGAGAGGAAAAGTCACGCAGGGAGGCTTTTCCTCTCCTTGTAAATATGAAGCAGCCCCCTGCGCCACCAGTACGTCACGAAAAGTGACGTACTGGTGGCGCAGGGGGCTCATAAATCTGCCCCAAAATCTCTAACATCACTCCACTACGGGGCCTTTCTGAACAATCTATGTGACCATGCGGGTTGTAAACCTCTACTATAAAACCCTTAATTTACTTGGAACTTAAAAGAGCTACATATAAAGACATGGTTCTGAATGTTACATCATCAAACAAGGTATTAGATATGCACAATATAACTGATTTGAAGCCGCGAGCAAAAGTTAAATAAAGTGAATTTTAAATGTATCTTAAAAAGGACTGTACTTAGCAGGCAGAGGGAGAACGACCTGGCAATGTTAAAGAAACACAAACATATGGACCTAGTTATAGAAACTTTCACCTTTTGGGATCAAGATTACATCAGGTCCACTCTGCCGGGACAGCAAAATTGAAATATTTAAGGTTCAGACTGTTTTATATTCCTATTTATGAATTTGAGGGAACTTGGAATTTAGTGTTCAAAGAAAGACTGCATGTCGATTCTGTGGATATAAAATGGAAATCCTTATGCACATACTATGCACTTGCCAAACCATTTGTATTTAAGAAAATCATACTCACGTCCGATTTTTAAAGATGTAGAAATCAGATGTATCCCTTCATCTGTTTTTTTGTCTTTTCTTTGACTTGTGCTTAATTTTTATTTTCATATTACTATTTTTCCAAATTATACATAATATTTCTCCTGCTCCTTTCTTTATAACATTACCTAGTGATTCCGGCCTACCCTGGTTTAAATGGAGGAAATGATTTATTAGTTACTTGAAAGTATGTGGCTCTAACTTATCTTCTGAAAAGAAAACTTCTATGCTTGTACAGTGTTTAGGTGCAGTTGGTCAAGAAATATTTGAAAACTTGCCTGACTTGGGTAACGAAGGTGATGGTGAAAACTTAAATGAATTTAAGACAGCTATTAAGAATCTAGACACTCATTTTCTGCACACAGTATCCATAATTTTACAACATTTTTCTTCTGGAAACAAAAGCAGAATGATGATGAGTAAGTAGAAGACTTTGTAACTGCCCTCAGAAAGTTAGGATCTTTGTGCAATTTTGATAAAAATACTGAAGAAAGAATTAAAGATCAGTTTATGCCCGAATGTAAAAGTGATAAAGTAAGGGAAGAGTCATCATCTAAAAATGGTCCTACTCTTACTGAAGTACTAACCATTGCCAAACAAGTAGAGCACTCTGTGCAATGTTTACATGACCTACAAAAATCCAAAGAAAGAACATCATCTGTTCCTGCTATTACCTCTTATCACATAAACAACAGAAACACCTTCAGGGAAAATACTTGCTACAGGCATGGTAATCCAAATCATCTAGCTAGTCATCAACATTGTCCTGCTGCCTGTGTTATGTGTAGACAATGTGGGAGAAAGGGACCCTTTGCCAAATGTTGTAAATCTTCTTACATAAAGGAGAGGATTAATGAGGTGAGTGTGAAGGATACTAAAATTGATTTTCAGATTGTGAATGATGTTCATTGTGTATCAAACGAGTGATTTGAACATCCTTCAAATGTTGTGAAAGTTAATGGACTTGAAATCTCAATGATGATGGTTTCAGGGCAAGATTAACATTAGTTTCAGATGAAGACTATGCTCATTACTTTGACAGTAAAGTTAATCTCCATGATCCAGCTGTCACACCATACAGCTATGGAGGGAAATGTATTGATTTAAATGGTTATTTTTCAGAAGAATTAGAACTTCAAGGAAATTGTGCTTCAGGAAAGGTTTATGTCCTTGTCAAAGGGGACATATTTTTGAGTTGTTCACAACAGAAACTGTTAGGAATTTTCCTTGATCTAAACCTAAGCCTGTAAGTACACGTCAGAAAAGTAGATACTATGCCAGAATTGTTTCTGCATGACTTTCCACAGGTGTTTTCCAATTGTGTAAAATGTATCAAAGGGTATGTTCATCATATCAAGCTGAATGATGGTGCCAAACCTATTACGTGCAAAGTCAGGAATATTCTCTTAAGTCTTCATGGGGATGTGGAAACTGAGTTTAATAAGCTTAGGGAAGTGGGAATTATCAAGCACGTAGAATCCTTACAGTGGCTGGCACCAGTAGTTGTGGCTACCAAGACATCAGGAAAGATAAGATTATGTGTAGATCTTAGGCATTTCAACAAGGAGGTAGTGGAGGACAAGATTCCCCTACCCAACATTTTGGAGATGGTAATGTTGATGGGCAATACCAAGTTCTTAACTACACTTACATCAACATATCATCAAGTTCGATTAAGTGAGGATTTCAAATACCTTACAGCCTTTATTACACCCTTTGGAGTGTTCTGCTTCAACAGCATGCCTTTTGTGCTCTGCTCAGTTGCATTTGTATCTCAAAGGATTATGTTACAAATACTGAAGGGTATGGCAGGAGCAAAGTTCTTGAAAAGATGATATGTTGATCTTTAGTGATCATATAGATAAAGTCAAGGATGTGTTGAATTTTTTTTAACGGAAAGGCATAACTTGTTAAGCACAAGTTTTGTCAACCTGAGATCACTTACCTGGGACAGATATATTCCAGAGGTTGGAGTAAAATGCAAAGAGGATTCAGACAGGGCTATTTTAGACTTGCCACATCCCACTAAGAAAGAAGAGGTGCAAACATTTCTAGGAATGGCTGAAACAAAATCAGAAGGGGGCAGAGGACACCATAGCATTTGCTTCTAAGGTCATTAAGAGGAGCAAAAGCATGATATTCTACAATTGAGAAGGAAGCTCTTGCTGTTTCTTGTGTAATTAAAAAGTTTTGTCAATTTGTGTGGGGTGTCAAGTTCCTTGTGCAGATTTATCATAATACTTTGCAGGAGGTTTTTGGTAGAAAAGGTCTGGATTGCATCTCATTTCGGGTTTGCAAATGGCTGGTGGCACTCCAAGACTTTCAGTTTGTGGTCTCATACCTACCGGGGATAGACAATAAGGTTACTGACTGTCTTTCAAGGTTGGCAGTTAACGCTAGTGATACAGATGATCAGAAAGGTACTTGCTGGAAAGAAAATGACAAAATCAAAGTTTGTAATATTACTTTGGGATGTGTGTCGAAAAATGATTGGCTGCTTGAATTGGAGAAGGATGAGATTTTGAATCTTGTTTGCCAGTTTTTTTCTATCTGGGATGACAGCTGAAAAAAAGATGAAAGATTCGTTATATTTGCAAAAGTGTTTGATGAACTGTCTGTGGTCAACAATGTTTTAATGAGAGGGATTAGGTTGGTTTGACCCCTTGTTGTCAGAACACATTTATGACATTGAATTACCAGAGATGGTTCGAGATGTCACTCATTTTAGCAAACCATATAGAGAGACAAAGGAGTTTTGAGGAGCTGCTAAAATGGATGATGGAACTCAGGGTATTGAGAATGCTTTCCTTTCTTATCTTGTCATGTTTTTTAAAGGGGGGAGGTATGTGGTAAAGTGTAGTTATCATATTCATTTGTACATTAATTTTACTTATCTTGTACACTATTATCCTATGGTTTGACCTTGTTGTTTCAATGCTCCCTATGGCTTCCCTTAATCATTAATTCCCATTAAATTGTTCCATATAGAATGCTTATTGTCAAAAGGGAAATAGTGAAAGGCAGTTCACTTGGGCATCCCTGGAAAGGCTGTGGCTGGAGCTTCTTCTACCAAATAAAGCATCCTAAAGTTCATCTGAATGTTTGGATTCTTTGGAGTACATTACGGCTTCCACACAGGGTTAATGCCTGGTTTTGCTCATATGAATAATGTTTCCTATTCTCTACCATTCAGTACTCTAGCTATGAAATGTGGAGATCCACCTTCTCCATAGCGGAATTCTTCACCTACAGTTGTTTACTAGACATCAGGTCGTAAAGCTAATACTAGTAACTTTACGATTGTAATTTCAGTTGTACAAGTCTCCAACACTTCATATCAAGAAGTGGAGACATGTAATCCAAATACAGGGAGGTATTCTTCAGCTTGATTTGGTAAATAGTGTCCATCAAAGATGAGCATTTCATGTTAATTTACAGAGGTTATATTCCGTAGAACATGATTAAAGGCTAGGTTGTGTAATTGGATTATTTTTGTTATACTGGTACATTACTAAATACAAATTTAGAATAGTAGGAGAAGCGGGGAGCAAGTCTGTTGCGTCAAACTGATTCTAAGACAGTGCAGGCAACAATCTGACATTAATTCAAGGTTATTGAGTTTTTTGTTGCAAGTAAATTCATTCCCTCGCAAAGAGTTAATCTCCAAACACGAAAGGCGTCTAGTTCCTTACAAAATACAAATGCTGTGGTATGCTTTGTCTTATGTTAAAGCTATACGTGCAGGTCATTGACTATGATTTTGTTAAAGTTGCAGCTTACTATAACGCCCTGATGTCCTAGAAGATAACTATTGTAAAGGATTAATCATTTCAGCCCACGAATTATCCAGTGTCCACCTGTATCCTGAATCCTCTTTAGAATAGTACCAAGAAGTTGTCCTGAAGAATAGTTACTTCAGCAGTGTGAATGTGAGCCATGCCACATAACAAACTTGTCACTATGTGGATCTAAACCTTGAAGTACTTACAAATGATATTTTTCTTGCAAACAAATATTATAGTGTGCTGGAGTCTCCACAGACTAAAAAATTTTTTTTTCCTTTTTAAATACATTTTTTAACATGAAGAGCTAACAGAGTTAAAGCGAGAAGGAATAGTATAACAGATTAAAACAGAATATCCGAACAGCTGCATTGCTTTGTATAGCTTTGTAAACAGCAGAGATGGAGTCAATGCCCTGTGCCCAGGGCACGTCTACTATCCCAACTATGCCACAACCCTATGGCTATCAGTGTTCTGGGAATCAGACAAAATGTTTTGAGCGAAACACAGCCCATAGTAAAAAAGTAAAGGAGCAGTGGTCTACCATGAGGGTAAACGTACAGGGAACTTTGACAACCAGGCAAAAGACTAGTATAATATAATACGTATGAAGAAAGACCAGAACCAAAAACAGAGCGAATTTCCTGGTACAATCTCAAGATCATCATAGAGGTTCCCTAGAAATGACTGTTCCTACTTCATGCTTATAATTCAAGAATCTTTCTCTTTGGCTTTCATTTTCCGACCGTCAACAAATAGCAAAAACAACTGCCAAGTATAATGAACCCATAAAAATATATAAACCACATTACTGGCCTGCAGTTAGGCGTGACATGTAAGTATTTCTTATGCTTCAAAGACCTCAGTAAATCAAAACAATGGGGTCGATGGCGTGGCCTAATTGTCTCTGATATGCTGCAGCGAGCATTATTTATGGTTGTTTATAATATATGCTGTCAAAATGGCAGGCTGCCTGGGACCTTTACTGTTATTTATGGATTCGTCTGTCTTCATGTGCCCTTTGGTAAACCATATTAAAAATGAAAAAAAGATATTTGTAAATAAACTTTTTTTTTTTTAAAGAATTGAACATGTACAGTAGTTTACAAGCAGCAATCCTCAATGTATCGCATCTGTACACATTGGGCAACACTTGGGTCTGGAAGGCATGGTTCAATAAAATCAGCGGGATTCCTAAGGCACTGGAATGCAACCAATTCAAAATGCAGTTTCTAGAAACTAGCGTATTAATATTAATTAGGATAGCTCAGACATTGTCTATGTTTCCTATGTGTTTCAGAAAGCCTTTTAGCAAAACCATACCGTTAGACAGGCATATTTAAAAATTTCATAGGAAATCACCAGAATACCATCCCCTCGAATCAATGGTTTAATGCAAAATGATGGAGCCCTCCTACAGAATGTGATGAGGGCCACCCAGACTCCCGCATCTCACAGATATACAGAGGCTTTAGACTGAATGGCGCCCCCTCAGGGTGGGAGCGCCTCGTGCGGCAGAGGCTGCAGGTTTTAAGGCCCTGCCTCTATTACCATTTAGGCAAATATTTAGGACTGTTTGGCTTCCAAAAAGCTGCAGTACACTATTTGACCTCTTCAAAGAAATAATAAAAATATAGTCAATAAACATGGCGAGTTTTCATGCGCTCTCTAATTTAGTTTATCACTTGCAAACTTGAAGCATCATTTCTTTGATTTATATCTGGCAATACATGTTAGCGGAGAAACCACAGGAAGAAACAATACGTCCCCTCAACGTTTTCTGCTTCTATGATGTATTTGGATGTTGGCAAGCAAAAGGAATTTACTTGCGGTCACTGATATATGTATTTATGAGAGGTGAATGTTTATTCAGTGATTTGTAACCATATGTTTCTATTAGTGTAAGTGTTATAATGGGTTTAAAATGGGAATTATCATCACTTTCAAAACTACGTAAAAGAAAATGATCAATTCATTGTTAAAGTGAAAAGTGATGGAAAAGGATGATAGAAAACAATGATTGGTTCAAGATACATCAAAAGTATTGATTAATGCAAAAGTATTCTGGCAACAGTTATACACATACATACTACAAAGTTAGTAATAATGACTGCACGATTAGCCAAATCCTGTCAAAAGTTAGCAGACAATGGTATATTCAGCGTTGCTTTGACTTCTGCTAGAAGATACATGTAGCACAGCACTGCTAGTCTGGATTGCAGGTCCCCAGGCTAACGACCAACACTACAGATGTGTGTCTCAGCTATAGGAAGATCACATAACCTCAAACTCACGTACAATCCCAGGTTTTTTTCTGGCTGGCATAGGCATCAAGCAGGACTCTGTGTGATGTCAAATCTACAAGCATGAGGGAAAATGCACTCCAATATCACTTAGCTGGAGACATTGAGCAGACATCTGTAACAAAGATTGTGAGTGTTTGGAAGGTAGATGGTGATAACCCAAAGTCTTTGCAAAAATATAAATCCTTTAAAAAAACTAGCCTCAGTGTAGGGAGGGATGATCAACTTGAAGGTTGTGTGGATATTTAATTTAAAGTATCCAATTTAAGAAAGAAACAAGTTCAAATCGGAATATTCACAATGAAATGTCGAAAACATATTTCAAAGTCCAAAACATTTAAGAGATATGAATCCAAATGATCACAATGCAACTCACGCAATAAGGAAATGGTGCTGTCCTGGCTATCTGGGGTGTGTGGGAATTAGTTCCTTGCTGTACTGTTCTGTGTCTGAGCATAACCATAAACACCTCCTCGGTAGAGTGTATGAGATCAGGCGATTCTAAACTATGTACCTCCTGATGGGAAGTTCACATTAGGCCTCAGTCAAGGGTGGGTAGGGGTTCACAAAAACAACATATGTGGATGCATTGGGTGATGTTAGGGGTGACAAGAATGAAAGTCAGTCGGACAAAAAAATAACTGTCTAGAATTGATCAATAGCACAAATAGGATAATAGACATAAACACTCTATTGTGAATCAATCGCTATCAGAAGCAAAGAAACCAGTATAGTATGAGTATGTTCAATCCATACAGATTGAAAGTTTAATGAAAGGTTTAATCAATACCAAGAATGCATAACTAGTAAACAAAGTGTGGTGAGTAGTAAGAGAGTTTAAAAAAAGCCCCAAGTGAAAGACAATAACCTTAGAGAAAGTAGGTGACAAAAATAGTGAGGATCAATAGTATATTGGTATTTACAAGACAGCCTTATTTTTTTTTTGATACTCAAATGTATTAGTTTTCAAATAATACAATAGACATGACAGATCAGGATAACCAAACCTCCCCCATTGTTGTCTAGTATATCTACATTGCCGGGCTGACCACCCATACAAAATCTCAGGAACATTATACAGTTGTAGTAGGATCAAGGGCGCCGTACCTCCCACCCCAACCCCAACCCCAGACACCCTTATTAACATATGATATTGCACAACACTAAGCAGTTCCCACAGTGTTCATACAAAAGATCTGTCGTTATTGATGTCAACAGAGTTTTTACACTATGCCAGATGTGAGGGTCTCTTCATGACTGATGATAACCTGGGGGAGGTGGCAGTTTCTTTGGAAGAGCCCAGGTGCAGGATGGCTCCAGGACTCAACAAGCCCACTGGTGGCAGGATGAGAGGTAGAAGGCCTAAATCCACGTATATTGGTGATCACTGAATGCCAGATAAGCATTCACCACTGAGTTTGAAGGATATTGATTTAAACAACGGTCTTCCTGAGCACAGCGATTCTCCAATCAGGAGTTCGTCGGAAATCCACGCATACCGGAAAATCTTTTCCCACACGGGGCCTCCGGCTGTAATATCACTCATGGAATTTTCCAGTGAGTTTCAATCAATATACATGGATTTAGGCATTCCACCCCTTGGCCTCCCACCTTAGTATTGTTTAAACCTATCATTAAACTTTTAACCAGGATGGATTGAACCTGTTCATGATTAACTTGTTTCTTTGCTTCTGATAGTGATCTGTCTATTATCATGAATGTGCTCTTGATCACTTCTAGACAGTTAGTTATTTTCTGTCGTACTTTATAATTTTACTTTAGATGAGTTCCATGTGAATGCCTGTTCCAAGTTTAACACATGATACCCATGTTCACATGGACATTTGGGTTGCTCTTGTGATTTTTGTGTGTAAGAATGAAAATCAGGAGGTGAAGGGGCATGTCATAACCTTTCACATCTGCAGTGCACCATATCCCTTCTCTGTTGCTGCAAAGCTCTTATTTAGAGTTTGTTGGATGAGAATCTGCTCAGCCTCCACCTGCCTCAACAGCCCGTAGACTAGCACCATGAATATGATTGGTGCTGATGAAGTGGGAAGGAACAAAATGTCTCAGGGGTGTAAAGGAAAAATTAACCATTTGCTACTGTTGGTAAGTTGTAGGCAGTGGCTGTTGAGGATGAGGAATGGGAGAGGTGAGCTTCATCTCCAGATATTAAATGTTGTTCCTGACATGTTCAACTGCCTTCTACACTGTCCTCCTGGAATGCAGTGGTGTTCAGGACCACAATCTCTTTCTATGTCGCTTCATCCCAAAGATGTTATTACAGATCTCCTGCAGTGTAGGAGTTCTCCTCCTCTGTTTTTATGGTAGTGTCAATTGTGATTGCCCACCCTGTACTGTGGTTCTTCTCTCTTGACTTGAATCTTGGGGTCCCTGGCCTTCCTCTGTGCTGCCCAATGTAATCTTCAAAGTTATATAAGTGCACAGAAACCCCCTGACCTCTATATCAAAATGTCACAAAGCTCAAGAAATGCCTGATAAGTTGCATCATGACAATTTGAAGGTAAACATCGTTTACCACGAAAGGTTTTCCCCGCAGGGAATTACAACGCGGTCGTTACAATGACCGCTTTGTAACCACGCATACCATTACTCCGCAAGTCGGAACAATGACTTACGGAGGGAGCAGAAGGTGTTGGATTTAAACTCCAACACCTTCCCTACTGTCCGCACAGACTGGAGTTGGAATAGTAAATTATACTATTCCAACATCCAGCGCCCCCCTCCGCAAGTCGTTGTTACGACTTGCAGGGTAATGGTATGCGTGGTTACAACGCGGTCATTGTAACGACCACGTTATAATTCCCTGTGGGGAAAAATAATGCGTTAAAAAGAGGTATATTCCAATTTGAATTGTAAGATTCGTGTTGCATCATATACTGCTGACTAATGGCTGAACAATTGTAGTGCAATCACAATGTTTTGCCTATGTTAGAGAAAGATATCTTACTTTAATAATGTTCCACAAGCTGCAGACAAATTGACACTTTTAACTATTTATTGATGTCTTTGGTCATGCTCATATGCATGCTCTTTAATTGAGCTAATGCCTAGAAGCCGGCATTTGGGAGGATCTACAAGTGCCATGACAACAAGTTAGACCAAGACATGGACTGGCCCAGTGGTGACCGATTTCAACTCACTCTGCTGCAGATGTAATCCCTTACTGTCAATACCTCATGCAAACCTTGACCTTCTGCAGTATGGCCCTCTCACCACTCTGTCTATAATGAAACAATGATTTGCTATGTTACGCAAATTTACAGAGTGCACTATCAGCTGGGAGGGTATCCTGGCACTAAGCAAGTGTGAGTCTAGGCACACCTAGTGCCTAGTGGGACTACTCAAAAAGCCAGGTCTACAGTTTCTTGCGAGATTCAAGAAGTGAGGAGGAGGCCCTTATGTGTAGCGGCAGGTTGTTCCATGTTTCAGGAGCAATGTAGGAGCGGGTTCAACTGTCAGATCTGGCATTCTGTATGTGTGAGATTTGTGCCAGTAGGAGTCAAGATGAGCTGTGGTGTCTGGACGTTTTGTAAAAGCAGATGCAATTGTTGAAGTGGGCTGGGCCAGTGTTATGTGTGCCTTGAAAATGTGGGTGAGGTGTTTGAATTGTGCTATTTTGTGAAAGGGGAGCCAGTGGAGCTCTTTCAGGTGTGGTGTGCTGTGAGTGAGGTTGAGAGTGATTCTGGTCGCCCAGTCCTGAATGGTTTGCAGATTTTTGGTGAGTTGTTAGTTGATCCAGGCATAAAGGGTATTCCCATAGTTCAGTTTGCTTGTTACCAGGGTGCATGTGAGGGCTTATGGGTGCTGATTGGAAGCCATTGGAAAATCTTGCTCAGCATCTTCAGGGTATGGAAGCATGAGGCGGTGATGGCACTGATTTGGGTGGTCATGTTGCAGGAATTCTGCACATACACAGAACTATGCGCAGGAATACGGGACCTTGTATATAGGGGCTATGCCTTCCTACCGCCTCAGTACCCACAATCCCAGGACCGACTAGCTATAGTGTCTCACTTGCTGTCCTAAACCATCATGAAGACGCAAATGATTAGACACCCCAGAACACAACACTCCCGGATCTCTCAGGAATCACGGTAAAAAGACACATCTTTTCGCTCACTCACACGTACATGTCCACAATAAGAATTGAACGAAACACGAATATAGTTTAAAATGTTTATTTTAACTATTGTGCTCTAAAACGCTGTATACAAGCCACAACCAGAAGCAAAATGCACAAACCTAAAACATTTAGCAATGGAGTAAGGCCATATATCATAAAGAGGGATGTCATTTTATAAAGACATTGGATAAAGGACTATCAGGCCTAACCACCCTCCCCTTGGTAAGAAATTATTTTATTATATATTAGAAGATCTCTGGGCTTTGTCAGCAGACCCCATACCTTAGTGCCTATATGGTATATCTACATCATAGGAACTGCATGGCTCTTCTCCCTGGAAAGATCCCTCTCCAAGTGTCTGTTAAACAAACATGCATCCCCATAATATCAAAGCACGAGTTTCCAGCAGCAGCAGCAGCTGTGTTAGCATGTTTTGTCTAGGTGCTAGGGACTGACCAGAACAGAATAACAAGGGGCATTGTTTATCGACCTTGCTTTCAGTGTTCAGACTAAACTCCAGGAACCAGCAGAGAATGCACCAAGCAGACGGTTCTCATGTGAAAGGCATAAACAGAATCTTGCAAAAATAAAGTCATGTAGTAACGTGCGCAAAAGCAGCATCATGGCAGCTGGGCTCATGCTGACTTAGCAATGTCGACAATGTCCCTATCGGCCATACTACACCCTCCCCATGGCCAGATCGTAGCAAATAGAAAAAAATGCAAACAGAGTGTAAAGATAAGCAAAGTCAAACCACGCTTGCAAAAAAGGCCAAATCGTGATGATACCAAACGTCTAGTTTGAAATGATATTAAAGTGAGTCCGGAAAACTCATCAAAGTACGTGAACCCGGTACGACTAGCAATAGACAACCTAAAACTCTATAAATCTCATGGGACGGATGGACTAACGGCTCATTTCTATAGAGCATACAGGGCGGAATTAATTCCACACCTAACAGAATTATACAATTACATGGCCAGGGCCACGGAGGGGACAGTCACTCCTTCAATGAGAGAAGCGCTCACAATAGTACTCCCCAAAGCCGGGAAAGACCCACAGTTATGCGGCTCCTATCGACCGATAGCTCCCTCAACCTCAATGCTAAAATATAATCGAAAATATTGGCCTCCCGTCTGGAAGATCTAATGCCCGAACTCATACATCCCGATCAATTGGGGTTTATAAAGGGGCGTCAAACACACAACAATGTCAGACGAGTCCTCCATCTCATTGAAAAAACGAATAAAAAAGGCATACCGGCAGTACTGTTAGGCTTAGATGCAGAAAAAGCGTTTGACCGCGTTGACAGGGCATTTCTGTTTGCAACGCTCAAGCGCTTTGGTTTTAGTGAGAAATGTATACTCATGATACAAGCAAACTATGCTGCACCAACCTCTAGGGTTCTCATGAATGGCGCTTACACGAAACCATTTCGATTGGAGAGGGGGACAAGGCAGGGTTGCCCACTCTCGCCTCTTCTCTTTGACCTGAGTATTGAACCCCTAGCTACGGCAATTAGAACCAATCAGGAGATCAGAGGAATCCCCTTTGGTGGAGAAGAACATAAAATCTCGTTATTCGCAGATGACATCCTTCTTCCCCTTACAGATCCCAAGGGCTCATTGACGGCCCTCCAAAGAGAGCTAAACGCATTTGAGCAGGTGGCGGGATTTCGCATCAACCTCTCCAAGTCCTCCCTTCTGAATCTGACTCTATCGTAGGGAGAGATGGATGCACTCAGTAGAGCCTCACCTTTTTAATGGGCCAAGAAAAATCTCACATATTTAGGAATAAAATTAACTCCAAGACTTTCCTAACTATTCTAGGCCAACTACCAACCTCTATTACAAACACTAACCTCAGATCTAAAAAGATGGGCCCCACTCTATCTTTCTTGGGTGGGGAGAATTCACGCAATCAAAATGGTGGTGCTTCCCCGATTCCTCCATGTGTTTCAAAGTTTACCCATTGAACTAGAAACAGGGTTTCTGGATAAACTTAAAACTGTTCTCAACAAATTTATATGGCAGAATAACCAGGCAAGACTACCCTTTAAACTACTTCGGAGACTTAGGACGGAGGGAGGGTTGGGCCTTTCAGACTTTAATATGTATTACAAGGCAGCACAGCTGCGTGTTATCATAGAGTGGTCACAAAGGGTGTCAGACAAACATTGGCTACATATGGACAGGGCAATAACAGGCAGAGTCATCTGGGATCTATTGAGGAAACCTAAAGTAGAACGACCAGCCAATGTATATCTTAGCACTCCCACGAGGATTTTTTTGAGGATTTGGGATGAGGTACATAAGAAGTCGCCATGGACGACATTTCCCTCTCCCTTCACCCCGATTCATTTAACGCCAGCATTCCTGCCAGGATTAATGCCTGGCCCCTTTTACGCATGGAGGGAGGGGGGGGGGCCTGATGCTATCACACTTATTCCACAACACTGATATACTCACCTTCGAGCACTGTCAACAAGACTTCAATTTAACAAAAGAAGAATTTTTCCACAACCAACAACTAAGGTATTGGGCGCTGCAGCCAGAGACGAGGGAGGCTAGCATGAGTGATCTTACACTGCTCGAAACCTGTGTGAAAAAGACCCAAGGCACCAAGGGCATTATCTCCTTCCTTTACTCACTGCTGCTACGCTCCACAATAGGGCAAGCACCGAGATATATGGCTTTCTGGGAGCGGACACTGGGACAAGACATATCAGAGCCGGACTGGCAGGCTCTCTGGAGAGATATACATAAACATAATCATTCTCTTAGTCTCAGAGAGGCACATTACAAACTTCTGTATGATTGGGACTTATATCCCATGAAATTGAAAAAATGCTATCCAGACACGATTGACCTATGCTGGAGGGGCTGCGGGCTGTGGGCTGCTGGGTGATTTCCAACACATCTGGTGGGACTGCCCTAACATACGCCCTTTTTGGTCCGAGATCTTGGCTCAAATGAAAGAGATACTAGGTTACTCCATACCGGAAACGATCTCCTTCGCTTTATTAGGACTCAGGACAGATTCCCTAAAGTACCTGACGAAGGCAGACAAGGGTATTGTCTGGTTGTGTCTAGGAGTAGCAAAAATGGCAGTGGCAGCAGCCTGGAAAAAGCCTGAGACAGTGGCATGCACGTCTCTGGCAGGCACTTGCGATGGAGAGGCTAAGTGATATTTTCCGAGACGATTTCAAGAATTTTGAATATGCATGGGGGTCTCTAACCAATTAGCTTTCAACAGGGCTACCATTGCTGGTGTGCCCATCCAGAACGAGAGCATGACACCTCTTCCAATTCTAACTGGTACATCAGGGGATGGTGGGCACCGACAGCTTAGAACTCCATCCCCGGACTCTTCACCCACCCCCGTTGGCCAACACATAATATATAACCCAATATCAGTTCCCTCTGCTGAGTAACCTACAATGTTATGATTACTTTAGTTTAAGTTTGTTCAGCTGAATGTTGGGATAGGGAGAGGGAGGGGGTTAAGGGGAAGGGTGACTCTTGTTGGTTTTTATGAGGGAAGGGGAAAGCAACTGTTAAGAACAAGCAGACAAGTCGGGAGCCATATTATATGAAACTGTAATAGGAAATAGCATAGATAGTCGAGTAATGGCTCCCATGTCGTACATGTATGACGTAAAAGTTGCATAAAATGGCAATAAAAAGAACTATGACAAAAAAAGTATGTCAATCCAAGAATGCAATTTGTTCCAAAAGGTCATCCCTATCGTTCGCAGCAAAAAGGGATGCCATCCAGTTGAGGAGATCAAAGGAACACACGTGGTCCTCATGCTCCGATGCTTCCAATAGCCCATCCGGGCAACTTGCGTGATACTCGATGAAACTTCGTTGCAAGAGGCACTGTGCAACCTCACAGGTATTCCACTCAGCCTACACTCCAAGGTCAGCGGCACGCATCAAACGGCCATCCCCAGAACAGGTCTGGTCATGGGCCAGCAATGGACCCACCAACAGATCATAATCTAGGTCAGCACCGGACGCATTGGAGAGGCATAAATCCAAGGCCCAATGGAAAGGGCACCATCGGCAATAGAACACAGGTTGCATGCAAGTGAAGTAGGCAAGGCAAAAAGTAAGACCATAACTTACGCCAAGCGTCGTCAATGGCAAGCATCCAAAAAGTTGTTGCATTCGGTCACGGTTCTATTGCAAGTGGCTGGGTCTGTGCCGTACCACAAGATGGGCAGCCATTGCGTAACAAGAGCAGAAGGACCAGCATGTCACCTGCCAGCACGAGGATCAGTGGAGAACCTCCGAACGCGCTGGAAAAAATAGAATGGATAAAGGCAGGTATTACTCCAAAAATTGTCTGAAAAGAGGACACAGGGCCAGATCCCACAAGTTTAAAAAAATGAGCAAGGCCTTCAGTGTCAGACGCATTAAATATTTGGTGTATTAATTCTCCAAAATGAAGTTGGAGATTGGTATTCAGTGTATGTCACTTGCGGTTCTCGCCACCTGCTATTCGAAGGTCTCTCGCGCTGATGTGATAGCAACTTCTTGTTGAAACAATAGCACTTTGAGTCTGCTTAGTTTATTGAAATCTGTTTTTAAAGTTGGAATGGAAGGCCAAAGCGAACTATCTCCAACCCCATGTGGGGGCGGAAAAAGGACATTGCTGCAACAAGTAACATGTTGCGAGACGTTACTGTATACGGGATGCCTGCCCATAATCCACAGCAATCGTGGTTATTCAAAATAAGAAAACTTCCATTTGAAAGCAACGTGAGTGCGGGAATAATTGCGAGGACGGGCGTACCTTTTAAAAAAACAAGCCAGATTAGGGGCCGAAATGTTACAAGCGCTGTGCAATTTAACTTGTTTGCATACTAGGGAATGTCCCACCGTCGAATCGCACTCCTCCCCTGTTAGGAAAACCTCCTTATCCATGCGCTGACATCTGTATGTGAAAGGCAAAGACCACAATTCGTGAATAAAAGCACTACCCAAGGGCTCAAATTGGCACACCTGGAAGTGTTTCATGCAAGATGTGAAACAAAAAATCGAGAATGGAAGAGAAATAACGCCATGTATTAACCACACAGCTGAATCAGTTTCTGCTACAGAAAAAGCGAACTGTTGTAATTGTTCTGTATGTACCAGCGTGTAAGTTGCTTCTTTCATAGACATAAACCTTTGTTTATCAGTCAAATTAAACGGCAAAAACAATGCAGAAGCATTCAAATAATCCCATGGAACTTTTCACAATTTGAGCGTCTACAACGTCCATGCAAACTACATCACAGATCGCAATTGATTTTGACCATGGTGCAACACAGATACATCATTTTGAACAATATAAATAACTGAAGAAACAATATTATCCAAGGTGTAAATTCGGGAAGACAATGTATTGATGCTATTGTCGACTACTGCAAGAACGTTTTCCAAATTAGCTTGGTCAATTTGGCGCAGAAGCACCGCAGCTTCAATCTGCGAAAGATTCCATAATTCAATAAATGCCTCATAGATAAATCGTTTAGATCTGGGTGATTTAGGACCTAAAATAAAATCCGCCAAATTGATATCACTTGACAAGAGGGAGAGGTGTTGTTTTACTGACGATAGTGTCGAGGGGCCTAACCATTGCTGACACAATTTCCCCACCGAAAACGTGATGACTGAATGAGAATGTGGGAAACGTGGATCAGTTCTAGTCTGTGTGATACCTGTTGTTGCATTAAGAAAACGTAATTGACAGGCATTGGAATTGGTGGGCCACAGCAACCACCCTAAGGGGTCCACGTCAGAGACATTTATACTGCCATTTATAAATAGGGCTTGCAGGACATCGAGGGAATGATTAGTGTGTTTACGCCACATATCATACTCAGCCAATGAAGGAATGGACGGAAGATTCAACATTTTGGCTGTAGCCAAACCAAAACAAGTAGTCTGCTGTACCGTGTCATTTTAAAACAAAATTTGAGTCGGAATTAGACATGCACGATACAGAGCTTCAGTACCTTAGACCTGCCAATTTTCAGTGCCCCAAATGGATTTTAAATCAATGGTATCTTTCCAGTGTTTGTAACAATGTAATGCTAAATCAGTCCTAAAGGAATTAGAATAAATCAATTTTGTGTGAGTTAACATGAATTTAGCTTGAGATGTCATTTTTAACTTATAGAAATAGGACTCAGGATTGGGCGCATTGTAATCTGAAAAGTATGTGTACTTATTCCAGAGAGTTTTAGAACTCCCCTTTAAGGGAGCCGGACAATGTTCCCACTGGGTAAAATTAAAAACAGGTTGTAACGTGTTTGATTTATGCAAGAAATGATGGCCATACTGTTGGTAAAAGAATTAATCAACATAATTAGCCAAATTCAAATACAAATCTTCAGCATAAAAATGCAGCATAATATTTCAAATCAGAAAATAATGAATGTACCGCCTGAACATCCCAGTTGTCTGAGTGTATGTCCTGTGTTACCAAATCTCCTAGTGAAATGCGAAACACATATGGAATGTTCAGGACCTCCGTCAGACCATGGACATCGAATGCAACTTTATCCCAAATGATCCCATCAGCAACAGGAAAGGCTGAAATGTTCACGGGGGCTTGATCACGTTTCATGATATGGGACGATGTATGGGGAGGAAGAATTCCATCAACCAACTTTACAGCAGAGCGTTCCGGCAAATAGTGGCCATTATTAAGCAGGAAGAAAAGTGTCACAAATCCAATCCACATGAAAGGGAAGACAAGTATGACTACCAGCAGGATGTATGTCCAGGGTGGGACAAAGTAAGTCTTTTTGAACCAGGTGATGAAAAGACATGTATGCGTTGGTGGAGCCGACACAGATAAGGACGAAGAAGAAGAATCGTATTAGAAACCTGTACGATCAATGTAGTAACCGCTAGCTCCCAAGTGCAACAATGGAGGCTGAGCAGCATCAGACGGATGATGTATAGAACTGTCAGCAATGTTGGGAATGTCAATTTCGACCTCTCGAGGGGGGAATCATACTCGACGTCTGCATTGGAGGAAGATGAAGGGACAAAAGTCAAGAAGTCAATAGAAATTTCCAATTCCACCTCCACAACGCGGGTACTAGTCAAAGAAGCTGGAGCCATCGGATTCAGCTAAACATCTTGGCGTGAAATACTGGAAGTTACACTATTCAGTATTGGCCATATCGTGTAGCTTGACATTGTCAATTGAAATAAATCTGTTTTCCTTGCGACCAGGCAAAGGAGGTAAAGTTACTGTATGAGTACCCTTCAATCCAAGAACTGGGACCAGTGCACGATAAGAGGGACCAAATTCTTTTTTGTTCTCCAGCTTTTCTCGTACCAGATCTCCAACTTTAGGAAGCCAGCCAGCAACAGGATCAGCACCGCAGTGTCAGTGGAAGAGGGTGAATGTTCTCTTGTCAGCGTGTCACGGGTCTTTTGTAGTTCCTGTAACATAGTAGAGTGGTTATCTATGTCAAAGGTCGCGGCAGCAGCCACAAGGTCTAGACCATCAAGGTCTGGCACAAACATCTTAATGCCAAAGAGCATTTCGTATGGGGTCCGCCCACCCAGAGATCTTCTCGGGAGATTATTAAGTGCACGTTGAACCCCATACAAATGAGTCAGCCAGTCCCTGCCAGTACCTAAGACTCTAGCTGTCAAAGATTGCTTTAAGTCACAGTTCATTTGCTCCACTATAGAATTGCCCTCAGGCCTCTATGGAGACAAAAACTACACCAGCACACCCAGAGACCTCATTGCGTCCTTGTACGCCTTAGAGGCAAACGCTGGACCTTGGTCAGAATGGAAAGTGCCACAGGCAAAAGTCTCAACAAAGACATGCAAATCTCTAATGACATCTCGAGCGTCAGCACTGTGTTGTGGCCAAACCCAAAGGAATTTAGTGCACGAATCAACTGCAACTAAAATATGTTTATATGCAGTATCAGATGTCAACGGACAACAGTGATAAAGATAAATACAGCCAAAAGGTTGATTTGAAATATACAGCTGTGTTTGTGGTGGACGTGTAACCGTGGATGGTTTAATCTGCTGACAAATGTCACAAGATAATACATAATTACGGGTTTGTCTATATAAACCACGCCACCAATAACGTTGCTGTAAGATAGAAACAGTCGCAGAAACTCCGGCATGTGCAGAAGCCATGCCTTCATGTGCGGCTATGATCAAAGGAAGTCTGCGGTCCTCATTGGGAATCAGCCGGTCCCCAACGGATGGTATCGTAGCAAAAGGGACTTGCTTGGGTGACAAATGATAAGAATACTTAGAAGGGGTACCTTGCTGGAAAACTGTTCCATCTTTCGTGGCAGCTATCGCTGCCAGAATATCATTATCAATCTTAGTCATGGACCTAGTAACTGCTGCAATTGAACATGTGGCCACTGCAGATTTGGCTCCCTCATCAGCCAAAGAATTGCCAACAGCATGTTTTCCCACACACTGATGGCCAAGAGCATGTATAACTTGTGTGAGCGGAAAACGTTCTTTAAGTTCTGCCACTCGGACCCAAAGCATTTTATGCTTTATTGCTCTACCTTTAGAGTCTTGAAAATCATTCTGAGACCAAAAGAATAAATTATCATTGAAAGCCTGCACACAGTGATAGGAATCGCACACAAAAAAGAGTGTTCACATTAGGATCTGCAAATTCTAGAGCTAAAATCGGAGCGCGCAGCTCCGCCAATTGTGCAGTACAGTCTCCAAGTGCCTGCGTGTGCACTATGGAAGACTTAAACTCACCATTTACAATTGAGTCAGCCACAATAGCACAAGCCGCTGAATAAGCATGTTTGGACCCGATGGCCGGTTGTGCCGAGCCGTCGGTATAAATGATACATTTGTACTGATCCAAGGGAAGCAACGACAGCGGAGTCAGATGAACATGTTCATATTGTAAACACTCCTGTGTCTGTAATGAGTGATCAAAAATAAATGTGACATCAGCCGATGTCAAAGAACTAGCAAATTGTATCCAACAGGGATGCAAAGCTTTAGAATTCAGTACACTCGCCTTTTTTCACTGCTTCTAAAGCAGGTATAGGCGAAACCATAAGAATGCGTTTCCCCTGCGCCAGAGTGCGTTCCTTCATGATCACCATCTGGACCGCAGTCAATATCTTTTCAACAGTAGAAAATCGCATTTCCGCTGTTGTATACAAATGTGATTTGTATGCTATCTGTACTGTGTCACCTTCATTGAACGTCAAGTAAGTGAAACCTACTGTCCCTGGTACTATTCTTATGACCAAGTTCGTAGAATTATCCCGTGTTAACAAGAAGTTGGTCGCAAGCAGATCAGACTGCAAAGATTGAAGAATAGAGGTATGTTCTGGAAGCCAGCTGGCAGATGAAAAAGAAGGTTGTGTCAACGCATAAAGTGTTTTGATACGCTGGGCATAATCAGGAATGTAAGTCTTCCCAAAATTCAAAAATCCCAGCACAGATTGTAGTTTTTTCAATGTAGATGGAGGCTGCAATTGAAAAGTGGGGGGCCAACCCCCTACCTTCATTATTGAGCTTATAGCCCAAAAAGAGAACCGCCAAACAAGCGATGTGTGACTTGGCAAAATTAAATTTGTAACCCAAGTCTACAAAAGAAAGAATGATGCGATCCACACGCACAATGTGTGGGATCAATTCGTCAGAAAAATATCCTCGACGTAGGAGAACGCAACAGGGTCTATGTCGTGTAATAGAGACACAACATGTGCAGCAAAAGGCTGTTTTCATAGCTCATAGGCAAACGCGTAAATATTTCTGATAGCCGACCGAGGTTAATGCGGTCAAGTCACGGCTCTCAGGAGCCAAATTGTGACTATAAAATCCATTGGATATATCCAGTGTTGTCTTGTATTTTTTACGAACAATTCTATTCACTAACACAGAGCAGTGTGTGTTCTGTACTGCAAAGGTACGAACATGGCTATTTAAAGTGCGATAATCCAACACAATACGATACGAACCGTCCGGCTTCGATATCGGAAAAAGAGGATTATTCATGGGTGATACACAGATTTCAATCACACCCTGATATTCCAACTGGGGCAAAATGTCACAAACGGAAGCCTTAGCCTCACGTCTGATTGGATATTGGGGTTGAGGTTGTGGGCTGGATCGTAAAGGTATCTCATGTGCCGGCGAATCTCTATCCCAGCCCACTTGATTACGATACACTGCCGGAGCCAAGGCTAATGCCCACTCCGACGCATAAGGCTGTTTAGTTTCTTCAGGGACGTAACGGGAAAAACTTGGAAGTATCACGTCCTCCCCTCGGGAAGAGGCTAGAACAAATGGTGGAGGCCAATCTGCCTCCGCCAACAAAATGTCATACTTGGAGGTTAGGTTCTCCAAAACAAATGCATTAATTGTATGCTGTATATCACCTTCAATTTGGAAGACTATTTCATAAAGTCTATCTGGGGACGCAACTCGTGTATCTGCTGTTTCTACTGTAATGAAAGTGTCAGTTGCTCTCGCCGCCAGACAATGACAGAGTACCTCCCGCACTATGGTAACTTCCACCGCGCTGTCGAGAAGTGTCACTGCCCATGTCCAATCTAGGAGCAGGGTTCTCACCGTCTGAGGCATACTTCGCTGTTAAAGCAGCAACTTTCTTCGTTTGATATGGGGTCCTAAATAGAGGCAGTGCCTCCGGTTTGGCTTTCGGGTCAAACTGGCATTGCGGATCACGTCTCTGCTGAGCAGTTTCACCCTGTCTGCGATACTGGCGCTCTCCACCACGCAAACCTTGCTTCTGTTGTTGCTGCCGCTGATTCTTATTCCAGTTCTTTTTAGGAAAGACTGGACGCCCATCTTTTTCAGGTTGGGCTTTTTGTTGAATTTGCTCTAAGGCTTTATATGCCTTTACGATAATCTTTGGCAACTTACGTATTTGTCTGCGTCAGCAATAGCCTCTAAGCGTTGACTCACCTTAAGCTAACAGCCTCTCCCTTCACGTTAGCAAAGATCATATCGCAAACAATATTGAACACCCTCGCCAATCGCATTCCCAACTCAAGGGCAGCTTTTGCCCCATGTTCATCCTGAACTCTTTTAAGGACGGACGGCAGAACGGTCATGGAGGCGGTGCCGAAACACAGTGAATAATCCACTGCAAATACTCTTCCTCAAGTGGTACTGTCAGCCAATTCGGGAATAAGGCCTTTAGGCAAACGCATAGTTAGGATCCTGTGCTTCTCCACAGGAGTAGTATTTGGAAAAACAGCTTCGAGTTGCTCAAACTTTTCTGCTAGCCAATAAGGGAGATTATCCTTATTCTGAGGACGTTTACCCATCACGGAATTAATCATGATGATACTAATAACCAGACCACCGTGTCCCGGTGGTTGTGCAGCAACTCCAGGTGGTGCCACCTGCATGTTGCATGACATAAACTGTATCACAGCTCTATGTATATGTATCAAAGACTATGTAATTGACGTAGCTCTGTGATAGGAGCATTAAGGTAAATCGGATGTGGTGTATACCCAGCCAAAACGGGCCATGTGGCCCCATCAACTGATAAGGGGCATAAACGGACCGCAGAAATAGGGTGAAAGAGGGCGCCATTAAACCATATGGTGTGCTGCCAAGCTGTCAGCGGAACCTCAAGTGTTCTATAAGGTCTATATTCCCGCGGAACCACGGAGGCCGTATATTCGTGAAACAAATTATCGTTGCCATCCACAGCCGGAAAGGTAACCCAAGAATAGAAAACCTCGAAGCAGTGCGCTGCATCCACCTCAACATCAAAAATAAGAGCAGCCCCAGCATTAGGGACCCTATATTGAGTCAAATATGTAGTGACTGGAGCACAGTTCGGTGCCGCTGTGGCAATTGCCATAATTAGAAGAACGTATGAGTGGTAGCACAACAACAGGCAAAAAACTAAGAATAACCTTTTAAAATCCAAGCTTGAAAAACCTATAAACATCAAATATAGGAGGCTAAGCCCTCTCACCACGGACGTCTCTGGTAACTGGTGAGAGGGTATTGTGGACACGCACAAGCACTACTCAGGGGTCTCACGAATAAGCACCAGACCAAACGTTGGTGGCGCCATGTTGTAGGGATTCTGCACATACACAGAACTATGCACAGGAATACAGGACCTCGGTGTATAGGGGCTATGCCTTCCTACCGCCTCAGTACCCATAATACCAGGACCGACTAGCTATTGTGTCTCACTTGCTCTTCTAAACCATCATGAAGACGCAAATGATTAGACACCCCAGAACACAACACTCCCGGATCTCTCAGGAATTGCGGTAAAAAGACACACCTTTTCGCTCACTCACTCGTACATGTCCACAATAAGAATTGAACAAAACACAAATATAGTTTAAAATGTTTATTTTAACTATCGTGCTCTAAAACGCAGTATACGAGCCAGAAGCAAAATGCACAAAACTAAAACAGTTAGCATTGCACTAAGGCCATATCTCATAAAGGGAGATGTAATTTTATAAAGACAGTGGATAAAGGACTATCAGACCTAAACACCCTCCCCTTGGTAAGAAGTTATATTATTATATAATAGAAGATCTCTGGGCTTTGTCAGAAGACCCCATACCTTAGTGCCTATATGGTATATCTAAATCATAGGAACCACATGGCTCTTCTCCCCGGAAAGATCCCTCTCCAAGTGTCTGTTAACCAAACATGCATCTCCATAATATCAAAGCACGAGTTTCCAGCAGCAGCAGCAGCTGTGTTAGCATGTTTTGTCTAGGTGCTAGGGACTGACCAGAACCGAATAACAAGGGACATTGTTTATCGACCTTGCTTATAGTGTTCAGACTAAACTCCAGGAACCAGCAGAGAACGCACCAAGCAGACGGTTCTCATGTGAAAGGCATAAACAGAATCTTACAGAAATAAAGTCATGTAGTAACGTTCGCAAAAGCAGCATCATGGCAGCTGGGCTCATGCTAACTTAGCGATGTCGACAATGTCCCTATCGGCCATACTACACCCTCCCCTTGGCTAGATCGTAGCAAATGGAAAAAAATGCAAACTGAGTGTGAAGATAAGCAGAGTCAAAACACGCTTGCAAAAAAGGCCAAATCGTGATGAGTCCAAAAGTCTAGTTTGAAATGATATTAAGGCGAGTCCGGAAAACTCATCAAAGTATGTGAACCGGTACGACTAGCAATAGACAACCTAAAACTCTTTAAATCTCCTGGTCCGGATGGACTAACGGCTCGTTTCTATAAAGCATACGGGGTGGAATTCATTACACACCTGACAGAATTGTACAATTACATGGCCAGGGAGGGGACAGTCACTCCTTCAATGAGAGAAGCGCTCACGATAGTACTCCCCAAAGTCGGGAAAGTCCCGCAGTTATGCGCCTCCTACCGACCGATAGCTCTCCTCAGCCTCGATGCTAACTTAGCGATGTCGACAATGTCCCTATCGCCCATACTACAGTCATGTTGAGTTTGCTGACAATGATGATCCCATGGTTCTTGCCATCGGTGGTGGGTGTCGGTCCTAGCTCTGTTGGCCACCAGGTGGAGTCCCACAGTGATCTACTCTTCCTGAAGTTCACAATTTTAGTCTTGTAAGTGTTCAGCTTTAGACAGTCTTCATCCAGCGATTTCAGTCATGCGGGTATTGGACGTCTTGTCCGTGAGGGAGAGATTGAGCTGTGTCATTGGCACAGAAGAGGATGTTGATATTGTGAGATAGGTGATGCTGGCTCGAGTGATCATGAATGAGCTGAAGAAGTTCGGGTTCAGGGAGGATCTTTGCAGGACTCTGCAGATGAGGTTGTAGGTTTCGGAAGTGTACGGTGTCAGTCTCACTGACTGGGTCCTGCTAGTCAGGATAGAGCAGATTCAGTGTCCTTGGATTTTGATGTTGTTAAGGTTTTGGATGAGGATGGGAGGCAACTGTGTCAAATGCTCCAGCCAGGTCCATGAGGAGGAGGGCCTCCTTGTCTCCTCTGACCAGAGTAATGTGAATGTCATCTTTGGCAGCAATGAGAGCAGTTTTCATGCTGTGGTTGGGTCTGAAGCCAGACTGAATGGTGTTGAGAAGTTGGTGGTTGTTGAGTATTTAGTGAGATGCCAGTTGATTATTTTTTCTAAGACCTTGGCCAGGAGTGGTAGCAGAAATAGGCTTGTAGCTCGTGAGCATAGACTGCTCCGAAGAGGGGTTCTTCAGCAATGGAAGGACAATTTCATGCTTCCAAGCATCTGGGAAGCTTGAGGAAGAGGCATTCAGAATGGGTGTGAACATGGAGCTGACGGATTGCGGTACTCTGGAACAGGCATGGCGGGTTCTGGGGTCCAATGGGGCCCCTAAGTGGATGGACTTCATGTTAGAGGCGGTTTCTTCTGAGGTGATGATTGGCCATGTGGTTGGCATTGGTTCTTTGGATAAGATTAGGAGGCATTTGGTGAGGTGTGTCGGGTGTGTTTGTGGGCTGAAGTTGCTGTATATGTTAGTGATTTTGTTGCGGAAGTATTGAAAAGGATTATTGTAGAGGTCTTTGGAGGGGATGGTGAAATTAGAGGCGGATGATAGTGAGGTGAAATATTTCACAGTGGTTAAGATTTCTTTGCTTTTGTTGGTGCTTGCTGTGAGAAGTTGGCCTGGCATATGCTGTCCACTAATTAAAGTGGGCACCGTGCACCAGTCCAAATCGACTCTTATGGTAGGTAGGTTAAAGACAACCTTATTGAAAGCTATCCTAGTGGTAGCTATGGAGAGCAGCCTTCAGGCTAAGTCTTGAAGGAATGTAAAGCAGCTTGTTTTACCAGTCTATAATCTCTTGAGTGACCAAATGAAAGAGCACCACACCAGGTATATATTCAAAATATATGTATTTATTACTAAACACACCCCTCTAGTCTCTTTATGAGGCTAGAGTTCGAAGTACATAGGTTATAAGATCTTAAATCACAGTAATAGCACAAATACACGTTTGGGCCCTAGGGGCGTACCAAACCATATACCAATAAAGTGGTATGCGAACCACGACTGAACTAGACACTAGGCCTAGAGCCTCTAGAAGTGCTTGGACCACAAGGAACCACCCAAGGTAGTGACACAGGGGACCCACGGGAGACGCGTGCAGTGTAAATACACAACCGCGATACGCCGTTAACTTCTATGGAGAAAGTCGGGATCGGGAAAATAGAGGAAAGGGACACTTTAAAGAGGACTAGGACAAAACCCTTTGAGATCTAGGACTTTGAAGAGTCTCTACCCACGGGAGCACCGGAGTACTCGTGTTACCTCACCCAGGGAAGCCGGGTGCATAGGTGCCTTTCGGGGTCGGGTTTCGTCGTCGGTTCTTATGGCGATCTGCTGCAAAGTGCTGCTGGCGACCAGGAGAAAAGTGTCCGGGTGGATCCAAGAGTGGATCGGAGTTCTGAAGAACCTGAAAGCAGAGGGGACAGAGTCTGGGTCACTAGCCAGTGACCAGGAGGGCGATGGACAGATGCCCACCGATGTCGAGTGCTTCCAGTTCGTTGACGGTCGTCTTGACTCTTCAGCCACGAGGTCCGGGAGGCGTTGTCAGCGACCAGGAGCAGGATTCGGGCTGTTGCTCGATGTCTGTCGAGTGCAGAGGTGTCGGCGACCAGATTGGACCCAACAGGCCTTGGCAACGGCAAGTCTCGAGTAAGATGTAGATCGTCGATGATGCAGACCAGCAAGGTCTGTGGAACTCACCCAGCAAGGGTAAGTGAGGGCAGGCCTGGAGCAACCAGACTGCCAAGTAAAGAAAAGATTGGCCTTCGGTAAGGGCTACTAGCCAACGGGCTAGCGACCGCGAAGGAGCCTCGTGACGCCGCACGTGGAGCTGGCTTACAGGACACTCGTGGAGTGGGGGCCAGTGATCTTCGGTGCAGGTGGTGCTGGAGGCTAGGGCTACTCGGAGCCCAAAGCACGACTTCTTGGGAGACCCAGAAGATGGTGCACTTGCAAGTGTGCTCGGTGTCCAGGGGTCACGGTCTCAAGTCACCCACGATAGCCACGGGCCTCAGCTTTGCTGGGGACTCAGGGTAGCCTCGGGGAAGTCTGAGAATCCACCTCTGGTGATGCGATGACTTCGGCGTCCGACGGGAGCTTCAGTAATGCGAACCGGACAGATGCTTCTTTGGTGCCTGCCAAGCAGGGGAGTCACTCCTTGACCCCAAGGGAGATTCTTCAGTCCTCTAATCGTGAGTAGAGCGTCGAAGGTCCAGGATTCTGTTTCAGAGTTTCGTCCAGGTATAATCTAAAGTCCTAAGGACTGGGTTCCTACCTTTATTCTAAAAATAGGGATGGACTACTCTGTGGCCCCACCTATGGGTGGGTCAGGGCAGAGGGGTGGCTACACCCCTTTCCCTTTGTCCAGTTCGCGCCAAAGCAGGGGCTGCAAGCCCCTGATCCGGTTTGAACTGGGGTATGCACAGGGACACCAAATGTGCCCCCAGTGCAGGACTTCAAAGCACCCGAAAGTGCTCCCGCCCAGCCCCAATACACATTGTCCTGTCTGGGGAGGTGGTCACACCTCCCTGGGACAGGAAACCTATTGTCCAGGCCTCCCCTGCCGGAGTTTCGTCCAGCAGCAGGAGGCCAGACTCGTGTCTGTGGCAGCAGCATCCATTTTGTGATGCCAGGGCTCTGGAAAGAAGTTACCGGACTCGTCAGAGTTAACATGCCTTTCCCTCTAGAAGGGTGGAATGCTACCCCGCCGCCAGGATTGGTGGGGGGTAGTATTCCAAGATGTTTGACACCAAACACGACATGTTTAGGTGCAGCCATTCCATAGTTAGCATTTTACCGCGAGGATATAATGCGTTTAAGAGTATATGGTCAGGCTGCACTACAAACAGCATCAGAGATGGTCTCCGAACGCTGCAGAGGGGCCCTGCTCATGCAGGGGCACCCTCTCACATAGGAACCATGCACTCTGCCTTTAGGATTGATAAGGCCTGCCTTAGGAGTGACTTATAGGTTTATATGTGTGTATGCATTTAGTGATATAGGTAACCTATACCACAGCAAGGGGTGCATGCACCACCTTACCCAGGCTGCAGTAGCAGACCTGTGGTGTCAGTTTGGATGGCCTACCAGGGGTGGCATAATATATGCTGCAGCCCCTGGCAGGCCTCTGAGGTACCTATGCCCTTGGTACATAGTATACCATATACTAGGGACTTACAAGGGCACTCCAGATCCCAATCAGTGATGTGCCTAAGGCACATGGAGACCCTTTTAAAGAGGAAACAGCTAGGCTGGGGTTCTGAATAGCAGGGCCCCAGCCAGACTAATGTCGAAAACCAGTGAAGTATCAGCAAAAAGTGGGGGTACCCCTGTGAAGCAGATCCTACTCTCCTACACTTGCATCAATACGGCCCACCAGAGTGGTGCGTTTGGTCATCCAGATGATTTGGTGGTAGCGTCTTAGGGCAGATTTGAACATGCCACTGAATGCATTGTCCTGGATCTTTCTCTATTTGCGCTCCAGTTGTTTGCAGTGGTTTTTCATCAGCCTGAGTTCCTCCATGTAGTGTACCAACTGCCTAGGATCTGGGTTTTGTTGTCTTGCTGTGTTTGAGGAGGACCAGGGAGTCAGGACAGAAGGTGATCCAATTGTTGAAATTCTTGATGGCTTTTGGGAGCTTGATGCTCTGGTCGGTGAGTTTTGAGAGCGGTGTTACAGTCCTTGTCAGTGAGGCTGTTCCAGTCTTGGAAGGCTGGTCTGGCCATGGTGCATTTGCAGTGAACTGAAACAGGGATGCTGAACTTGACATGAGCATTGTCTGTCCAGGGGAATTATTTGGCCTTGTCAACTGAGATGTTGCTGAAGTTTGTGAAAATAGGGTCCAGGACATATCTGATAACATGGGTAGGCCCCTTTACTCGTTGGCTGAGGCCCAGGCTTCCAAGGTCATTAATGAATGCTTTTGAGTTGTGGTTGGTGTGATCTTCCAGGTGTAAGTTCTGGTCTCCAAGTAAGATGTAATTGCTAGCATCGAGGGTGAGTGGTGAGACGAAGTCCGTGATGTTGTCAGTGAAGTTGGTGCATGGTTCTTGTGTTCTGTAGATGAGAGTGTCAATTAGGGTGAAGTTGGCTATGACGTGAAGCTTGAATGACAGGTGTTGGAGGATGACATGTCTGTGGATGTGGTGCAGCTGTTAGTGTTCTTGTGTATGGTGGGGATTCTGCCCCCAGACTAGGGAAGTCTGTCTTGCCTGGCAATCTTTTAGGCTGGGGGCATGGCTATGGCAATGTCAGTGCCGATGCAGTGTTCAGCTAGGGTTCCATGAGGAAGAGCAGGTCAGGAGCATTGTCATGAAGTAGGTCTGAGATCTCTGTGGTGTGTTTGGTGAGTACGTGGTGTTGAGGAGCATGCATGTTGGAGGACTATGTGAGAGAGTGGGGTGTTAGGTGCTGTTGGCGTGGTGAATGTTAGGTGTAAGTGCATAAAAACTTGCAGGAAGTTCCGAGAATGCTCCCTCAGTGTTGTGTGGTGTGACGAGGCAGCAGGACTATGACTTATGGAGGGTTGCAGCATGGTAGCGACAGGAAGGTGGACGACCAGTTTTCAGGTGCTGGGCACGGTCCAGGCATGGGTGGGTGCAGACGATCTTGCCTTTGGTGTTCCTTCAGTACCACCAGCATGCCAGCGGTGCACCAGGTGCTTGCATGTTCTGTGCGTCCACGCTGTGGCAGTCATTAATTAGGGCCTCGTAGGGTAAAGGAGTGATGTAATATCCTGTGTATATGGATCATGGGAGATCCATTGATGTCACCTCCTGTGCAGATGGAAGATGGAAATTGATGACACGGAGGACAGTAGTCTACTGGATTTCACATGAAAATAGTTAATAAAACATATTTCACAAACAGACTCAAAAATATAAACTGCCAAAATCTAGTCTTCACGTAAATGTCTACCTATTAAAAAAAATGCCAGTCAAGATTTAATTCCTAAATTACTTCAAACTCACTTGCTACTTATCTCATGGCTTAGTTAAATATTTAACTGCCATTTTACAATATTGCAACCCAGGGTGTGATAATGGGATTAGGTGCAAGTCAAAAAATGTTTGTTCTGAGATATTTATGGTTGGTTAAGATTTTGATAGTGTATGTTTGGGAGCTTATATTCCTATTATTATAAGCTATATTTTGCATGCCTCTATCTTCAAGGACTCCATCTCATTGTATGTACAAGGCACCTCAGTGTTGCTGAACCAATTTATTTAAAGTAATAAAACACAGGATATAAAAAAAAATTGAATTTAATTTCATTTATTTTTAAATTATACGTATTTCATTTTCCTTAGGACATTCATCATCCCTACTTAATTAAAAAAAGCTTCAATGTGATGAATTAACTGTTTTAAAAATGTTTTTAAGGCCTTAAGATAGAAACTTTTCTTTTGTATTGTTGTGTGTACTGTTCATCAGTGATGTAATGAAACCTTAGGGGCCCCCTGCAATGAATTGTGAGGGGCCCTTACACTGCCAAAACCTTGAGTTGCCAACCACCCTGTAAAATTGCTTCACCTCTGCCACCTACAGCCACATGGCCTCACCAGGAGTTTCAAAGAGAAAACAGTTATCCACGAGGCATCAAGCTCTGTTCATATTTATAATAATTATTATTATTTGTATCTAGAAATTTCAAATTTAGTGGCCGACTGTAAATCTCCCCACTGACAGTCTAATAAGGGAGTATGTTTGCAAGTGATATGCAGATGAAAATTAAATCTATCCACAACGGTGAAGACTAAATGAGCCATATATATTGTGGGGAGGTGAGTTGTTCCACCATAAATTGGTTGAACAATTTGGCTGTTACCCTACCAGTTTGAGGCCTTATTCTGAGTGCCCCATCATTGCACTCAGTAATTATAGTACTTTTGTCTCCTGAAGTTAATTAGATTGAGTTGGAATGTACTGAAAGCATCCATAATGGTCAAGTTTAAGGATTAAAAATCTGATTCACACACTGCCTTTTATAGTATATAAGTAGTCACTATAGTAGTACTACTTAGCATTCCAACATGCATATCTTTGTAGAGGGTGTGTTGGACTCCCTGATAAGCAGGGGGAGGGTGTTTTCTGATGTCTTTGTAGCAGAAAGGGTTCATCACTCCTTGATCTCTACGTCGTGCCCTGGGCAGAGTCCACAACCGATCATCAGAAAACCTTTGTGTTATAGAAGAAGGTTCAGATTCTGTGCCCTAATGGAGACACTCCAGATCTACCATAGGCTGTCTTTCTCATCACATTTTATCCAGACTTCTCTCCAACAGTTCAAGATCCCAGAACATAATTTATGAAAGTCAAAAAATGCTAAAAGCCAAAGCAATTAAATACTCAATGCTCTTTCCAGCTAGGTTAAGAATGAAGTTCAATGGGAAAATTAATTTCTTCCCACATCCATCCAATCCCACATTGGAATTCATCAAAATACTTTTGAAGCACTGGGCAGGCACTAGTTCAAAGCCTGGCAGTCTTCCATTCTCTGTGGTGAGCCGACAGTCTCAAGAAACTCATATTAAATACTAAGGGATTAACCCACGTTTTTAATAATATAATGCGTAAATGTAACGCGTATAGAGACTAATGCTAAAATACAACACGTATACAGACTGACCAATACTGTTATGAGGCAACATTAATTTAGCACTATCTACACACCTAGATAGAGCATAGTTCATTGAGAGGCAGCTGTCTAGAGCAGCAAAAGTGCTGGTTACCATAATGCAGCTCTTTGAAATAGTAGGTGTGTGGAAAGATCTCCACCAAGCAGATACGGAAATTTCATACTATTCCTTGGAGAATGATATGTCCTCCTGAACTGATATGTGGTTAGTATCAATAATACTGATGGAGAGAATACAAGATGTATCAATACTGCTGAGGATCTCCTCTTGGATCACTTACCAACAGTGCTAACACTTGAAAAGCCTATACCTCCCACAAGTTTCTTTAGCTGACGCCTAAGAGACATGGAGCTCTGAGACGCAATACTCTGCGCAGAACTTAGAATGGCAATATGGCAACAGCAGAATATTTCAAACTGACTGAAAATTCAGTGTTGAAACACTATGGGAAGTTCTCAAAGTTTGTATCAGGTATTGTAATACTACAAGTTATAGAATTCTTAGAGGTATGCTCTCACCAAAAATGAGGTTGTCCTTGCCAAAATTCAAGAGACATTACTAGAGTGCTGTGAAGCTGCAGACTGAGAGATGAAGCATTCATACGCTAGGGTTTTTGGGAAAGGGGACATACCTGGCAAGAAGCTGGCATGCGTCCTTAGAACCTCAATACATTGCAATCAAATTGATTGTATAGATACTGGAGACAATGCATTGGCCACTGGTCTCATTGACATAATGGACATTTTCAAACAATATTTTGAATGCCATTAAACAGCTAGATTAATGTGAGGGACATCATAAATCTCTAGGTATTTAGACAACATTGCACTGGCATTGATTGAGAGTGATGTAAGAGAATTACTGATTCCCCCCTTATCCCTGGGTGATGTCAAGATTGCCATTAAGAGTCTACCCAGAAGGAAAGCGCTATGGGGAAACAGCCATCCTTCTGCATTCTATAAAGAATTTATTGACATATTTGCTCCTCATGAGCTATAAGTATGTAATGCAGCCACTGTTAACGGTAGTCAGCCTCCGACAACAATGGAGGCAACAGTCACTGTGCTCCTAATGCCAGGGAGAGATCCCACTCAATGTTTTCCTCATACAGGCCTTTGTGTTTAATAGGCATTGATAACAAAATACTTTTAAAAATTCTTACGCGGTGCCTTTAACCCTTGATACTTATTTTATTATTGCTGGTGTTGCCAGAGCAATCTGGGTTCATTCCTTAAAGATCCACGTCCTTTAACTTATGAATCTCAATGGCCATTTTCCATCTAGTGGACCCACACCATCTTTCTTATACGATACAGATAAAGTGCCCGATGATTTAGAGTGCCCTTTTTTGTGATTGATGGAGTATTCAGTTGTGGGTCTCTGAGCTTACTGTCCTTTGGACACAAAGATATATGAAGATCAAAGAAGCAGAAATGCAATTAAGTTGATGTGTTCCCTATAGAGGATGGCGACAGAACTGCTCCTTTGGAACAGACTCTTTTTTCCATTTAGTGCGTTTTCTTCCATTAGAGCTCTGCAGTGTGCCCAACAGTTTACAATGCACAGATTCACAAATGTTACATTTGTTTTACTGGACATCCCTGGCACATATGATGGCAAGCTTTTAAAATATGATGACAAATAATATGATTCTGAGGCTATGGTAATTTACACAAGGAGTATGTATTGTAATGACGCAAGGATGTGAATGTAGTTTGAAGTTTCCTGGCAGAGAATTTATAATAGCAGTTTTTCTGCTCTTGGGGCAAAACATGTTTCTCCTTGCAGCCAATGCTGTGAGCAACACTCTTTTCTGATGGAATATTTTATAAGCTTGGATACTTCTCAGAACTTTTTCTAAAATCTGAAGATTTTAAATACAATGTTTGGAAAATGCATTTCACTAAATGAGTTGGGATCTGCACGCATATAACCCCGAGGTTTAGTCAAAATGCCTTTGAAGGTATTTCAAGTCCTCCTCGAACCTTGATAGATTTCCAATTAGCAAGGGGAGGTATTCACAAAAGGCTTTTGGAAAATAAAAACTGAGCACAGTAGGCTTCTCTAAGCCCATTTTGCCAGAAGCATCATCTACCATTTACAGGCGCTTAGTTACACAATGGCTTGTAGGCTATAAAAGGTCTCACATGTATGCATGCTACCCATGTTGAGAGGAACAAGTTCAATTAATAAAGACGCATTGATTACTGTATTCAGTTACTATGCTGGAAGCCTAAAAAAGCTATCAAGAATTATTTACAAAATCAGCTTAAAATATTTCCTCCAGTAAAAATTTCTATCCGAGGAAGGATGCATTTCTTTTTGGGATTCTCTGAGGTTGCCCCACCCTCTCTGGTAAAGGGGCCTCGCAGACTCTGACTGAAAAATGAACCAATACGTTATTTTGCTTCTCTTCAGAGCAGCATCAACTCAGAACATGCTGCACATTGCATCTACTTTAAAGATGCACACACATTTAATGGGTTCCAAAGTTGAAGGGGACTCCTACCTGTGTAGATGACTGGTGCACCCCGCACCACCAAGGATGCCGGGATATCCGTTACGCCTTTCATGGCCAATATATTGTTAGTGCCTGACGTTTTTGAGAGAAAACAAAATAATTCCTCTATTTACATAGAATCTACATGTTTGTATTTTTTTTATTTATTAATATTTTGCTTAGTACATTCCATCAGAAGCATTCCATCAGAAGTGCAGCATATAAACCAGATGTACATTATTCGACACCTTATTACTTAGCACATGCACTTTGGAGGATACCAATTTAACATGAATGTTAGGGCAATATTAAGGCGGAGGGAGTTTTAGAGGAAAGCTGGGTTTCACAAGAGGGGAACATTCACACGAGCAGGCAAATATTAGACTCAGAGGAGCCGAATATGGCAGCACAGGAATGGCCGTGTTGTCACTCTCCATTCAAGACAGAATAGTTCCCAAGCAGGAGTCGGGTTTACAGTTCCCAGAGATAGTGTCTGAGTTTGCAGTCCACATACCCCATCAATGGGGTGCTGGCACATAAACATCAGGATCAATGAAAATATAACCTATGGGGGTCCCCAGATAACTCCAGGCCTAGATGACTTTTGAAGCAGTTCCACGTAGTGCTCTAGCTGCTCATTACAGCATACCAGATCACAAATCCACTGCTTGAATTTGGGAGCCCTGCCCCCGTGCCAGCGACATGCCACCCGTCTCTTGGCTAATAAAAGTGGCAGTGCCAAGAATTGCTTGTGTGAAGTGTCTAAGCTCCTCACCCACCCCTTCAAAGCAATGACTGAATCCATAGGCATATCACGTTCTATAAAATTTGAAATGAAATGAAATTTTAATTTATAACGCACACTAATACCCAAAGGTGTCTTGGTTGGGAGGAGGAGAAGAAGAAGAAGAAGAGAAAGGACCAAAGATGATAAAGAGAGCACTGTTAGATACATTTTACTTATTGAACAACCAGGGGGCATATTATCAACGGCCAGCGATAATTATCGCTGGCCGTGATTAGCGATAGATATCTTATCGCTGGCTATCTCCGGAACTTATCGCCCTGGTAGCGCGTTATTAACAACACGCTTCTCCAGGGCGATAAAAATTCCAGAGATAGCGAGGTTATCGCCGTTTTGCAGGGAACATCGCTGGTTTTCCAGCGATGTTCCCTGCAAAGCGGCGATACTACCTGCTGATACGACCCTGTGGTCGTATCAGCACAATCCACCCCCTATGTTAGGGATGGCTAAGTCGGGATAATAGCAGACGTTAGATTTTGGCGAAAACGGCCGTTTTCGCCAAAATCTAACGTCTGCTATCATCTGTGGGCTGCCTTGTAAATATCGCGATGTGCACATCGGCGATATTTACAACGTAGCCCATCTGGAGTACGCCAGTAACGCCCACCTTGCATCTCATTAGAGATGCAGGATGGAGCGTTATGGGAAAGGGCGATAGGGCAAGGATTCACGCGATAGCGTGACCTTGCTAATACAGCGATAAAATTATCGCTGCTTTTCGTCTGAAAACAGACGCTAAAGCGGCGATAATGTTTTATCGCCGGCTTGTTAATATGCCCCCAGGTTTTTAGAGATTTGCGGAAGGAGAGCAGATCAGACTCTTTCTTAAGAGCAAGTGGCAAGGAATTCCGAAACCTGGCTGTGCCAGCTACAGGACACCTCCCACCCCCACTCCAGGACGCTGTTTTGGCCTGGGAATTACCAGATTAAATGCTGATGAGGATCACAACTGTCTGTTGGGAACATACCAAAGAAATCTATATTTAAAATATTCAGGACCAAATCTGTTCAGTGCTTTGAAGGCAATGCAGAGGAACTTAAATTCAATCCGTCTTTTCACCGGAAGCCAGTACAATAATGGCAAGGCATTAGATACCGACTGGTATTTTGGAACGGCAAGTAGAAGGCATGCTGCTTCATTTTGGAGAACCTGCAATTTATTAAAAAATCTTGACTGTATATTCAAAAAGAGCACTCTGCAGTAGTCAATCTTTGATAATATAAGTGCAGAAATTACTGCTTTCTTCAGGTTAGGAGGAATAAAAGATAGGACTTGCCTAAGAGTTTTTTTAAATGAGAAAGCAAGAGGAGGTTATGGAGTTTACTTGGCCTTCAAAGGGAAGCTTGTCATCAAAATAGACTCCTAGATATTTTACCTTGATCACTGGGGTAGGGAGCTCCCTCATTTCCTGCGGCCACCAGCTGGGCATCCAGAAAGAGGTGTTCCTCCCAAACAATAGGACCTCTGTCTTTCCAGAGTTCAACTTGAGAAAGTTGCTGGACATCCAGTTTCGAATTTTATGCATGAAGTCATGAAATCTGGAGGCAGTGGCATCTAGGCCACTGGCCAGTAATGCCACAATTTGTGTTTCGTCGGCATATGACACTACTGTAAAGACAAATGACTTTATAAGTGTAGCAGGAGGGGTTACATATAAATTAAAAAGTGTCTGGCTTAGCAAAGATCCCTGGGGACCGTATACGAAAGAGAAAAGGAAGTAGACCTGAAGCCATCAAGTTCCACAAACTGCTCTCTGTCTGAGAGAAAAGACTTGAGAAGTTTAAGCACCTCGCCCCTAATGCCCAAGGCTGAGAGAAAGTCACTAAGAAGATTGTGATTGACCGTGCCAAACGCTGCGGAGAGGTCTAGCAAGATGGTGGATAAGGCTGTCAGTACCTCTTTCCAATCGTCAAATACTGTAGCACAGGGCCATGCCAAGTGAAGTAAACTGCATCTGGAGCACCGCACCAGTTCCAATTGGAATAATCTCTTGGAGCAAACGTGTGTAAACTTGTCGGAGTGTAGTATGCCCTCAGTAGGAATTTATAGTGGATGATGTGGAGTCTACTGTTTGAGGATGATGCACTATATAGCATAGTGATGAGTGATGAGATGTTTCAGAGGCAGAATTGTAGACAGGTCTTTTGGGAATACTGGATGTGAGGTTTTCCAACTTGCTCAAAGGAGATAATATGTGATCATATCCAGGGGGGGTGAAGGACAGAATTCCTTTATAATCTGCCAGTGTAAGGAAGAGATCATTTCTGTGTAGATCACTTCACCTCTGCAAGCCCTGTGGCTGAAGTTGCTCCAGGGCACTGGGTTCCTGCATAATTTGCAGCAGGGGGTGATGGCCCAGAGAGAGCCTCAGGGAGTATAGATAACTTGTACCCACCTTTTTACTCAGTCTATCTCATGCCCTGATTGGGCTGTTAGCTATTGATTCATCACACTAGGATCTAGCCAGTGGCCTCCACAGGAAAGAGTGGGGCAAGAAGGAAGCCATACAATCAACTTCAATAGCTAAATGCGGTAGAAAAGGTGGAGTGTTGTACCAAAATATTGCATAGTGCGCCTGTGCACTGAGAAAATATAGCTCAAAGTCAGGGGCCTTAAATCCACCAAGGCGAAATGGCAATGTGAGAGTCTCCCATCCATTCCCGGGCTGACCTGATCATGTGATCTGATCATCTGATCTGGTCTGGTCTGATCATGTGGAATCTAAGGACCTTAAAAAATGCATTATTGAGAGTCAGTGGTATATTTAGGAAGACCAATTTAGGGAGGATCACCATTTTCATAGGACCAGCCTGACCAGCCATAGACAGAGGGAGTGAAATCCAGCGAGAGACCTGCTCAGCAAGTTGGATAATAGTGTTACCATAATATTCCCTTATAACAACATCTTTATGAAGAGATATCCCTAAATCTTTCAGTGCGTCAGTAAGCCAGTGCAGGGGGAGCTCAGGCATTAGCTGTGGTGTGATAGTCATAAGGGGGAAGAGATGAGATTCACTCCAATTGATATGAACCCCAGAAAAAGATCAAAATCTAATGTATTTACACATAATGTAACTGAGACTCAAAGAGGTTCTTGAATGAAAAGGGTCATGTCATCGGCATACATAGAAATCAATATCGGTCATCTTTATACTGCAGTGCATTTTGAATGTGATGTTACCGAAGCCTAGCCATCATTGGTTCTATGGCTAGTACAAAGGGGAAGGGTGAAAGGGGGTATCCCTGTGTCATGCCCCGGGATATCGACAAGGAATCTGAGCAGGAGTTGTTAATAAGAACTGTAGGAAGCTGGCTCTCTATTTAGTGTATTACAAAGAAGTATACTGTGCAGAGAGTCCAGAGAATCCCCAAATGGTACGCAGACATAAAAGCAGATCATTCTAATACTCTTTTTGTGGTACTCTTGGTGAGCAGTTAGGCTTATCAGAGGGTAGTGATAAACATTTGTTGTACTCACAGAAGCAATAAATGAGACACACTCAAGAATAAATCCGAAATCAATTTTTAGAGACCAAGAGCACAATTCTAAGGTAAGTACTTTTTGAGTTAAGATTTTTAAAGAGTTCGGAAAATATATCACATTTTTATACAAAATAGGAATAAATGGGAAAAAATTTAAAATTGCATAGAAAATCAGGCAGTGTTTTCATAAAGTTCATCTTCTTGTTTTAGGTTGATGTCAGGACCAGGTCCAAAATTCCAGCAGGAGAAGTTCAGGTTCGTCCCAGATCGGGCAGGAGCAGAGTGCTGAGGGTCTTGGAAACTGTTCCACAAAGACAAAGGGGGCCACTTGAAAATTAAATACACAGGTGGACTTACAGGTAAGTTTGATGGGTCTCCTTAGAGGCAGGAGGTCACAAGGGCCTGGGGACCATGGGAGCAGAACTGGTTGGTCGGTGCTGGGGCCGGTGGACTAGGTGCCGAGGGAACAGCTCAGCCAGGCATTGTGCGTCTTCAGGTTCCTCACGGTCAGGAGAAGACAAATTGGGGAGGTGATCTCTGGACAGCTGGGCAACTCAGGAAGTGGGTCTCAGGTGTCTCCAAATCCCTTGATGGGTTCTTACTTCTGGTGCTTAGGGTGTCCAGGGTAGACTCTTCTTCTTGGCTTTTGTACCCCGGGTATTGGTACCCGTGGCTCCGGTAGGTCCTGGTGCCTCCAAACTTGGTGGAGAGGCAGATCTGACCTGCCAAAGCTGTTGTATCTCTTCTTGCTCTGGTGCTGCATCGAGGTTGTCGAGGAGTAGCAAGTTGACAAACCAGACTTCATTGGATTGGTACCTGCGGCATGCAGGGGACTGATACCTTTATTCCAAGGGAGCTTCTCAGCAATTTCTCGAAGGCTGGAGGTGCTCCAGGGTTCTTGGAGTCCTTGCAGGTTTCAGGACGACACAACTTCAGCGATTGTTGAGTCCTTCTTGCAGCTGGCAGGGTTTGGCGCATTTTCTTGCTGCTGTAGGGCTTCTGTTCTCTCGCAGCAGGTTTTTTGTCCTGGTCTTCTTTGGTCTGATGATTCTGAGGTTCAGGTCTGGGGGAGCCACCTAAAATACTGAATTTATGGCCATTACATGGGGAGACAGTTAACAGCTAATGGGCTATCTACCTTTAGAGTGCCTACACCCTCTATTGACCACTAGGCCCAGGTGTACAATTTGCAGAATTCGGCAACTCAACGTTCCACGGAAAATGCAGAGTTACTGATAAACTCTGCACTCCACAAAGGAGCGGATTTTGTAATTTTTGTTGTTGCGGTTGAAATTTCATTTCACTGGAGCAACTTGCCGGGCGCTTATGAGCGCCCACAAGATTTTCTAGCCATTCCTAAGTGGTGCAAGATTTTAAATCTGCCCACGGGCTCCAGGGAGATTTTGCGGCTGCTAACACAGCTTTAGGCCATGCCAGGGACTTCCTGCACTTCTTTTGTGAAGTACGCGATCACAAGCGAGCACGATCGACCATGGCTGCAACCTGGGGAAGATTCTCTCCTTGAGCAGCATCTAAATGTTCCCAAAATGGCAATTTGGAGTACAAAACCTTCTAAATGGACTGTTCGCGTTGTTTTAAAAAAAAAACTTTTTATCCCAACTGGACTGAAGTGCCCCAGTGTCTCCAACTTCCTGTTCCTGTCCAGTAGGCTCCTCCGAGTGCTTTGTCCATCTCCTGGTCAATTTTTATTTGGATTTGGAGCTGGTAGGATCACTCTTTGTGTCTGCTGGATATACCATTGGATTGTATCTGAGATTTCACAAGTAAGTTGAAAAAAACTGTTGTATAAGGGTTTTGTTTGTTTGAGGGCATGCACCAGGATTTATTCCTATTTTTATTCAATTTTTGTAATTTATTGTGGTGTGTGTGGCCTGCAGTTTCAGTAGGCGCCTAATTATTTTTTGCATGTAATTTTTCTTATTTTGTAAAGGAACGATGTTGCACAGTTTAGTATATTTTCTCCATGTTTTTTTAATAAATGTGCAATATTCTTTTAATTCACTATGTTTCCTAGTCTGTCAATGGGCCTTCCAGCCAGTAGGCGCAGTACTAGTCATGGGCGCATGAAACAACTGTTCCTGTGGGTCTGTTGAATTGAAACATCATTTAGGCCATGAATGGTATTGGATTAAAATACAAAAAAGATTTTTTCTGTTTGTAGTATTTCATTTTTTTTCTGAAAACTGTGTATAGGTGGGGTAATGTTGTTATAGGATGTGTGTTTTTGTGAAACTTTTTAGCCCTGTTAATTTTTGTTTTTGGCATTGCTGAATTAATGCAGTGTTCTCTGCGTTACATGTCTCCTTTGTTTGGCCAGTGTGTGAGTGTATTTGCCATAGGCCACAATTTATCTTTGTTCCTTATGCCATGTGGCCAGGGACCATTTTGTAAAGGCAGTGCCCATAGACCTGCATGTATTCTTAGTTTTCCAGGCCTCCTGCTTGTTGTTGAGATCATGTGGCTGTTGGCCATTTTGTGTAGCTGGCCAGTGTGTTTTTGCCATAGGCCAGCATGTCTTCTTTGTTGTGGCCATGCCTTCTTGCTGGCTGCTGTAGTTGTGACCATGTGGCTGGCACCCATTTTGTGTGGACAGCCAGTTTGATTTTGCATGTGTTCTTTGTTGTGGCTGTGCCTTCTTGTTGGTTGTTGTTGTTGTGAACTTGTGACCATGTGGATGGATGCAGTTTTGTGTAGCCAGCCAGTGTGCTTTTGCCATAGGCTTGCATGTGTTCTTTGTTTTCCAGGCCTCCTGCTTGTTGTTGTGACCATGTGGCTGGCAGCCATTTTGTGTAGCCAGCCAGTGTGCTTTTGACAAAGGCCTGCATGTGTTCTTCAGTTTTTATCATGCCTCCTTGCTTGCTAGTTGACCATGTGGCTGGCGGAAATTTTATGTGTTATGCTTGAGGCCAAGTAGTTCAATTCTCATACTAATGTACTGTATGAACAGTGTTTTATATATATTATTACATACTTTTTTGTATTTTTCATCTGCATCACTCCTTGCCTCCCAAATCCCAGTGAGTTCGAAATGCAATTACCATGGTAGTAAGTAGTATTCCCCTTTCCCTAGTACATCAACAATTGATTTGTACTTTTAAAAAATATATATTTTCGGATATTTTTTGACAAATATTTTTTTATTTAATTTGAATTTGTTTTAGAAGTTTTTTTTATTTCTACGTGTTGATTTTTGCAAATTGTGAAATTATTTTCGTTTTTTCATTTTTTTCACATTGCTTTTCAAATGTTTTAATTTTCGAAATTGAAGAAATATTTTTCTTTAAAAATTTGTTTTTTACTTTTATTCTAATTTTATTTTTCCCATTTTCCTAACATCCGGCATCAACCCCATATGCTATTGGTGATGCATAGCTGCACAACACCATTAATTTTCTAAGGATTATTTCATTGTCAGTTTTCTATTGTCACCTGAACCTCCCTGAGTGCCACATCCCATTCCCAACCTGACGCACATTAAGCAAACAGTTACATCTGTGTGTTGTTGCTCTTTCTTATCCTTCCTGAGTGTACATGAAAGTTTATGTTGGTGTGGTTTTACGAATGGATATTAGATACACTGTATTACTAATTATTTATAACTTAAGTAACCACACTAAATGATTCTACTAATTCAATTGCAACAATGCCATGTTTTACTGATGTTCTTGCTTGTTTGCTTTTAGGTGCACAAGAGACAACATCATCACCCACAGTACTGCCAGACAAAAGGCCTCTGCATGATGTGACGCAAGACCACACAACATGCACATCTCTTCAGCTTGTGAAGCCAAGTGCCACTGCCAAATGACAGCTTCAAGATGGCCCCAAAGAAGTGTGCTGCCAAGAAAGTGGCCAATGAGGAGGAGAAGTCAATTTCCACCAATGGTGTGCTTCCAGGACCTTTTTCTGCAAACGTGTGCCTGCCGCACTGGCCTCCGGGGAGCAACTTGGAAGCAGCACCCCCACATCAGTGGACCCACCCCAACCTAGGACCAAGCCCATGTCTATCATAGAGGCAGCCAGTCTAATCATGGCAACGCCGATGATCAGTGATGTCTTTCACAAAGTAGTACCCAATCATTGCAGGAAACTCCGATAAGTGGAAAACAGAAGCCGCAGCCAGCAATAGTAGTTCCTCCCAAAGTAGGAGCAGTTCAGGAGATTGAGCTTCATGCTGAGGAAGTAGAAGAAGCCACTCTTTCAGAAAATCCATTGTCTTGTCTTCCAGATCTCCAGCAAGAAAAAGGAGGGTTACTCCACCATCTCCAAGACCCCCTTCTGATGATCAAGAAACCACTTGGATCCTGCCTCAGTCTGAGAGTGAGGACGTGAGGACGAATCACCGCTACACGGGAGTCTCTTATACACCAATTTGCGACGGGAAAAACGAGAGACAACTGTTTTTAGGCAAAATTTATTTTAAATACAGAACACCAGGAGTATAACAGCGGCAAGCAAATTACGTTTTACGATCCGGTTCTAAGGACCTTATAATAGCGGACTTCGATTTCTTGACAAATGCAATTTTGTAATCAACGAAAGTTGGAGAACACGATAAAAGACTTGGACAGATTCAAGTCCTGTGAACACTTAGAAAACATTTTGTGTGGACGTGCAGTATCGGTGAGAAAAACGGGGTTGGCCAAGTAACTAATCAGCAGAATCCAATTGTTGTGTTTATGAGCCCCCTCGAAGCAAGGGACAAGAATATACCCATGTAATCTAATGGACTAAGGCTCCAATGACATGAAATAAGGATTGAAATTTAATGGCAACCAATCAGTGCCTAAAAAGAGAGACGTATAATTGGTCTTGATAAAGATGGGATATTAAATTGAACCATCGAAACGCGTCGACGCTGCACTCATCACAATCCGTTGGAATAGCTTACCCTATAGATATAAGACGATAAGATTGTACTTAGGACTAGCTTTTAACTCGTTGAACCCGGATGTGTTATTCAATGACAAAACTTACTGTCTGTACTTGTCTCTCTGTCAATTGTGTGTTGTTGGTACATTCAACTGAGGCATAGGCTTCTTCTTTTTAGTACTGAAATCAGAGGTGAATGTTATTGTGATTATTGTCTTTCAGTAAAACTAGGTTTTCTTTCAAATGTTTGCGTAACACATATGCTAATGATATATGAATTTGTTTTTAGTGTAACACACAGATATTTCTATCTGGTTTTTAATTCTTATGATTGCTGGGTTTTAATAAAATATATTTTTAATATACATTTTACATCTGGTTTGCTTATATTTAGTATTGTATATGTTCTAACACATGGGCTTTATCTCTGCTGCTGGGAACTTAAAAACCCGGTACAAAATTTAATTGTTTACCAAGGGAATTTTTTCTCTACCTGAGAGTGAGATACACCACGAGAGGCTAGGTAAAAGGAAGGTTCCTGAAAGCCTTTGAGTTATAGATGAAGAAGAGAAGGATGATGATGAGCCAGTCATCATGGATGTTAGCCCAACCCCAGTGGAGATCAACGTTACCCCATCTCAAGCTGCTCTGAGGGATGTGGCACAGATACCACTACCACCAGCTGCCGTATTTGCAAGGCCCGGGCAGCGACCTACATCCACAACCACTTCAGTAGAAATAGGCACTGCAGAGAGGCAAACATCAAAACGCCCACCTGCTACCATTTCATCTGACATTGGTGTGGCACCAGCGACAAAAAGTGGTCCTCCCCAGTTTGGGACTTCTTTTCGGTTAACAAGAAGGAGCCGAACATTGACATATGCCAGATACTTTATTGCCATATGCTCTATTTGTGGAGCAAGTGGTAGTCGGGGTAAGCTTTGTACAAACTATGGTACCAGAATCCAAACAACCCATTTGAGAAAACACCACACAATACAGTGGGAGAAGCACCTTAGCAGCCAAAAAACTGCAATTGTTGTTGGTGAAGGGGGTGAAAGGCTAAGCAGGGAATCTGATCCGATCACAGTGGGAGGTGAAGAAGAGGAAGACATTTTCATTATGCAAATCATCCTTGTCCCCAGCAGTGCAGTAGTATCGCCAACATCAGCAACATCGGAATTGCACAAGACTCAGGACGAGACACCTCTTTTGTGGAAGGGGTGGGTTTTCTAGAATTTATGGTAGCCATCTGCCAGAAATTGAAGGTTTCCAACTGGTCCTATTTTGCCAGAGTTGCTGTTCCAGTGCTAAATGACGATGTGCTGGTATTGGTTAGACAAGCTTTGCAGGAGAATGCTGTTCACACTATCCACCTGACGACAGACATGTGGACCAGTTGCCAAACCACTGTGTACATGTGAATCACAGTACACTTGATCTCTTTTGGGGGGTTAGAGAAATGATATCTGCAGGTGTTGACACTGCAGAGATTTTTAATGGCACTCAGAGGCATGCAATAGTAGCCATGTTCGCCATGGATAAATCCCATACTGCTGCAAACATCTTGGAAGACTTTAACAATAAGGTCTTTGAATGACTGCAACCAAGAAGGTTTGACATTGGATGTGTTGCCTTGGACAATGGCAGTAATATAGCTATGGCCATGTAGATGGTGGCTTAAACAGGGTCCTGTGTTTTGGCAGACTGCATCAACATCATTGTACAGGACTTTCTCAAAAAAGAAGCCCGAGTCAGCAACTTACTGTCCACCTGCAGAAGAATCTGCACTCATTTCAGCCATTCTTTTAAATCCCATAAGCAGCTGAGGTTCATTCAGCGTGATAAAAAAATACCAGTTAAAGCACTCAAACAGGAGGTTCCAGCACGTTGGAACTCAAGTTATTACATGTTGCGACGTCCGAGCAGTACAGACCAATCAATGAATATGTCATGCAAAGAGGGGATGGAACTGTGAAAGCCATGATCATTGCGATGGATTAATGGGGCCTAGTCAAATGTTTGACAGAGATGCTGCTTTCTTTTGAGGTTTTCACACAGCAAGTCAGGAAGGAGAACAGTACCATGGGCCAAGCTATCCCATTGTTGCATAGGCTACAGGACCAGCTAAAGGAGGTGTCTGAAATGTACACAGGTGTGGACAAAAATAAAGATGCGTATGAGTTAGTGGAGAGCTTAATCCTTCGTGTATCTGTTAAAACAATGGTGCAAAGAGACATTGTATTATCCAATCATTACATCCTATGCCACAATTCTTGATCCATGGTACAAACAATTACTGGCCACTTTAATTCCTTTTTCAGACGGTATGTTTCAAACTACAAGACATGCATTGCCGCTCAAGCCAGTGACAGAGATACGGAATGGCTAGGAATTAGAGGCCCACTTCTCCAGGGCACAAGGTCTGTAGTGTAGCCTTGACCTTCAGAAACTGAGGGCAGTGCTGTTGGCTCACAGGAGCCAAAACCAACAACAAGAACACTTACAACAACAGTCCCAAAATCTGCATATGATTGGTTTCTAAAGGCAGGTCTTAAGTTCCGCGCAGAGGTGAAGGCAAAAGAGGTGGAGCAAGGGGGAGCACCAATGACTATTGGGAGGATGGTCCAGGCCTATCGGGATGACCCAAAAGAGGTCTATCTTGATCAAAACTTACGGTGTATTGGTTTGGGAAGATGTGCCAATGGCCAATGCTTAGCAGGCTGGCAATAAAGTATCTGGCTTGCCCGGTCCAGGGTGTCCAGTGAGTGTGTGTTCAGTGCAGCTGGTGCAGTTGTCACAGTGAGAAGGACCAGTCTCTTGTCCCAAAACATATAGAGATTAACCATAATCAAAATGAATCAGCACTTTATACCACCAAATTTCACCATACCTGAAGAACGACAGGAGGAGGATGAGGGTGATTGGTCAGATGTAGGTTGTGGTCGTGTAAGCTGACCTATTTCTGGGCGAACCACCTGAGTTTGAGGATAAACTCCAATTCCCTGACTACTAGGCCTGGGCCACCAACCTTAGAACCTTCTATTTCTTTCACTGAACTGCTTTCATGACAACAACAAAAAAGATATAGCTATGGGAACATTATTTTATTTTGTTTGTTTGTGTCTGACTGACTGATGCGGCCCCACCATTTTAGACACATTTTATTGTCGGATTGGAGATGCACCACTGTGCAGTGAAGAAGGCCCCCCATTTCCCTCAAGGACATTGGAGAGACAAATTTGTGCCTGTCTCCATTCCATGCTTATCTATCCTTTCTTTATTCCCCTAGCTGGATTGCCCCACATTATTTGATTTACAAGACTGGCCAATGTGTATTTTATGAAAAAATGGATCGGCAATGTACCACCGTCACAGCACTTGAATTAGAACAGGTAAATGGAATGCACCCACCAAGTTCTACTCCTATTACTGAAACAATAGTCCACACTGGCCCCATTTACCAACCCACTCATAAAAGTGATATGTTTTAGATATTGAACAACATCATTCATCAGCATCATCATTCAGGCATCATGTGTTTTGTTACGTAAGCACTTAACCAATAAACATGTCCACTCCAGACTTTAAGTCCTCTTCATGAATCACGATTTGAGTGTCAGTTTTGTTTTAATCGAAATACTAGCTCACCATTCATCTGAATAATTTAGAATTGTTTGTTATTCACTATCAGGTATTCTTTGTTGTGTAGTAGTCTGTTCTAAAGTGTTTGTAAAGCTATGATATAATAATATATATATAAACTTTTTTAGAGTTTTATATAGTGCGAAGTAGACCCGAGACATCGGGTATCAGAGCGCTTTACATGAGCACCAGTTTCGTTACAGAAGGACACATTCATTTTTGTTAGGCATAGGAAGATTAAGTGATTTGCCCAGAATCACAGGATGTTAAGTGTCGTTGCCAAGACTCGAACCCGGTTCCCCAGCTTCGAGGTCCACTGCTCTAGCCGTAAGGCTACATCCTCTCCCCCAATATATTACCCACTAACTCAGTTTTTATTTCAATTTAGTTGCCTGCGATGAATAATCCTTCTGATTAAAATCCTACTGTAATGACTCTTGCTGATATTGAAATGTTTTTTGGTTTTCTCATTCCGGTTGATGTTTAGAGGTAGGTTCATACTCAAGACCTTGTCGCGGATTTGGGTGGTACATGGGACGTGATTAAGGGATGGGATCAGGAAAGGAAGCCAGGTGATAAACCCTGAGCCGAGATCATTGCTTTGCCTGGTCGTATGATTACATACATGCATTCACTTATTCCATCTAAGAAGGTAAGCTGGGACAAATTGGCAGCTTGTCGACAGAAGAAGGATGAGAGTGTGTTGATTTCTTTACCCGGTTTGAAGATACGTTTTTGGACTATAGTGGGCAGGATATGTCTATTGAGGGAGGAGTTTGATTGTTTGTTGACAGGTTTGTTTCTAACCTTCTTCCTGAAATTATGACTCATTTACAGGCGTCTGAGAGTACTTGGTCTATGTCTTCTCCCTCTGTTATTTTGAATATGGCCCAGTATTATGAACACTGAGATCAGGAGGAAAAGGATAGGACTGATAAGAAACGCAAGGATTTAAAAACAAAGGTGTTGTTGCAGCAAGGATTTAGGGGAAATAGTAGGGTACGGGGTGGTCCTTCTAGACAGCTTCCATGTACCAGTAGGCAGCCTTCGACAACACCTTTAGGGCCAAATCAGTGTGCGTATTTTAAGAAAGAGTGTCATTGTCATTGGCGTAGCCAGTGCCCTGTGCTTTTACAGAAAGTTGCAGCTCCTAGAGGGTGAGGTTCTGGTGGAAGAGTTTGTGGGACTGAGAGAGCTCAGAATGCTACGGTTTCACAGGGTCGCTCTGATAATAATTACTTTGATGACCCTTGTGATGGATATTATTATAATGATGATTACGATACAGATGAGGTGACAGGTATGTCTTATAGCTAGGACAGCCAGGGACAGGGTGAGGGACCAGTTCAGATACCTGTAGATCAACATGGTCCTTATGTCACAGCGGATTTGCAAGGCTCAACTAAGGACTTTTTGGTGGATACAGGTGCAACAAAGAGTTCTGTTTCTCAACAAATGGTCCCTGAGGCAGCTCTGTCTGGCCACAATAATATTTCGGTATGTTTTTCAGGTGTACCGGTTGTACGCCCCATTTCACTCACCGTTGCATTGACTGTTGGTCCTTTCACTGTGGAATCTCCATTTTTGTTGTCATCCAACTGTGGTGAGAATTTAATGGGTTTGGATTTGTTGAAGAAGTTGCATGCTACTATCTATTGCTCTCCTGCAGGTGTCTATATTAAGATGGGTCAGGATGTGAGTACTAAACAGTGTTTGTCTCAGGATGCACCCCTCCCAGCTGAATTTGCTGACGTCCCACCCACTCTATGGGCTACAGGTGACATGGATGTAGGGCTTTTGCATATACCACCAGTTTTTATACAAGTTAAAGAGAATGCTGTATTGCCTCACATTCCTCAGTATAAGATACAACAGGCAGGTGAACGGGCTCTTCTTCAGATTATTCAGGATTTGATACAAAAGGGAGTAGTTGAAGAAACATCTGCCAATATTTGTAATAGTCCTATTCTTCCAATTCTTAAAAGGACACCCTCAGGCTCCTCTGAAAACAATGATAATGTTTATCGTTTTGTGATTGATCTGCGCGAGGTTGATAAAATAGTGACTCCACAGTTCCCCGTGGTTCCTGATATTACTACGCTTTTGACGATGATTCCTTCTACTGCTAAATTCTTTTCTGTTATTCATTTAAAAAATGCTTTCTTCAGTATTCCTATCCATCCAGACAGTAGATATTTGTTTGGGTTCACACTGGCTGGTAGGAGTTTTAGATTCTGTCGCGCTTCTCTGGGCTATACAGAGAGTCCTAGTATTTATAGTCAAGCATTAAAAGGTCAGTTGGATTCCTTATCGCTTCCTTCAGGTAATGTATTAGTGCAGTGTGTTGATGACCTCGTTATTGCTTCTGATACGGAACAGGGTTGCAATGATAGTACAGTCAAATTGTTGTTGCATTTGGCCCATCATGGACACAAGGTTTCCCTTTCTAAATTTCAGTATTGTCGATAGGAGGTCACCTATTTAGGTCACCTACTGTCGAAGGAGGGCAGGAGGTTGACCACTGAGCGCATCAGTACCATTGATAAAATGCCCATTCTACAGACTCAAAAAGATGTGTGCGCTTTTATAGGTATCACTTCCTACTGTTGTCAGTGGATACCTAACTATTTACTACTAATTAAACCTTTGCTTGCATTAACAACAAAAGAAGTGTATGAGCCTTTGCCTTGGACGTCCGAATGCCAGCAGTCTTTTGAGCAATTGAAAACTGCGCTTTGTTCGGCTCCAGTGCTTGGCACACCTAACTATGGCAAACCGTTTGTGCTCTATGTCCACGAGATGGCTGGCTGCGCGCTTTCTGTCCTAACACAAAAGTTTGGGGATAAGCAGAGGCCTTGTGCTTATTTCTCTGCTGTGCTTTATCCCGTCGCAAGGGTACTCCCGAGTTGTCTGAGTGCGGTCACTGCTGTGGCCACTTCAATCAGACAGTCGGCTGGACTCATGCTTGATACTGACTTCACAGTTATGGTACCTCATGCTGTGGATACACTTTTGAATAAGACAAAGACACAGCACCTCACCAGTGCAAGTCTCACCGGTTATGAATTGATGCTCTTTGCTAAGCATATTACGATTAAAAGATGTGCCACAATGAATCCAGCCACGTTACTACCTCTCCCATCTGAGAACGATGCAGTCGATAAACATGATTGTATCTTCCGGACGGAAGAAGAGACGAAGGGACAGGTAGACCTGACTGATGTTCCCTTATCTGACCCCCAAGGAGAACTATATGTCGATGGCTCTTGTTTGAAGTTACCAGATGGCACCACGACGGCATTTATGCTGTCACTACTATGCGCACGTTGGTAGAGAGATCACGGGTCCCCTATCAGTCGGCTCAAGCTGCGGAGCTCGCTGCTCTTATTCGAACTTGAGAATTGATCGAAGGGCTGGTTGTCAGCCTTTATACTGACAGCCAGTATTCCTTTGGAGTTGCGCATAATTTTGGACGACTCTGGGCTGAGAGAGGGTTCCTTACTTCTCATGGCACCAAGATTCAGCATGGGCACCTCATATTGAGGCTTTTGTCCGCTTTAACACTCCCCAAGAAATTGGCCATAATTAAATGTAGTGCCCACATGAAGGTTATTGATGATGTGGGTAGAGGAAATGCTTTTGCAGATCAGACAGCTAAGGAAACGGCCCGAACAAAAATGAAACGCATGTTTGTAACAGGTCCAGCTAGGTGGGTCCCTGAAGTTGTCATGTTTGAGAATACCCTTGAAAGTGTAAAGGAGTTACAAAGTGAAGCCACAATGGAAGAATTAGCGGAATGGCAGTAAAGGACAGCACAGTTAAATGAGGAAGGATTTGGATCGATAAATCAGGGAAGCAGAGGCTGTTGTTGCCAGATACTTATGTTCTTCCTGTGGTTACTATGGCACATGGTCAAGCTCATATTAGTGCAAAAGGCATTTGTAAGCTGTTAGCCTCTGTATGGCAGAATGACAATATCTCTAAGACAGCCACACATTTAGTGAAATATTGCATGGTCTGTCTGATGCATAATCCAGTGAAGGGTACCCCGACACCACCTGGTAATTTTGTACCACCCACTTTTCCTTTTGTTACCTTCAAATGGACTATATTGAATTAGAGATATGCAATAATCTTAAGTATGTTTTGGTGGTTGTATGTGCATTTAGTAAATGGGTTGAGGCTTACCCCACTAAAGATAATACAGCCATTACGACTGCAAAGGTACTCCTAAAGAGTTCTTTCCTAGTTTCGGCTTGCTCTGAGTTATCTGGAGTGACAACGGAAGTAATTTTAATGCGATAGTGATTCAATTGATTTGTGAGGGTATCCATGTAAAACAAACATTCCATGCTGCCAATCATCCACAGTCAGCGGGTTTTTTGGAGAAGTACAATGGTACTCTCAAACTGAAAATGGCAAAAATTCAGGAGACCACAGGTTTAAAGTGGCCGGATGTTTTACCATTAGCTCTTTTGTCAACAAAAACGAGAGCACATTCTAGGACAGGATTGTATCCTTACGAGGTCGTGTTTGGGCACCTGGCAAATGTCTGGGGCATCCTGCGTCCTCGTAGGTTCTCTGATATTAAGTACCCTGTGTTGCTTGATTACCATGGCCAGTTAACAGAAAGTTTACGTTCCATTCACCAACAGGTGCGGGAGTCCCTACCTTCTACACCAGAGGGACCCGGCAACGATATCCAGCCCGGTGACTTTGCTTTACTGCGTATCTTCCAGAGGAAGTTTGGAGCCATGCTGGAAAGGTCCCATGCAGGTTTTGATGGTGACACGTACTGCTGTGAAGGTTGCTGGCCGTAAGAACTGGGTCCACGCGACCTACTGACGGAGGATTCCTTGGCCATTACCCTACGACCAGTGAGTCAAAGACGGAATTGGGGACACGGAGTGCGAACAGGTGCCCAGGTTTGTCCCTTTCAGCATTGCCCAGCTAACGTGGATGCAAACAGATAAAGAAAAGGAGGATGTGTTGAACAAGGCTGTTCCTCCGGAAATACGAGCTATCCAAGAGCCTTTGTTCGCTGATCATACGGTGCCTGGGGCTACCAGGTACAATTTGCACCCTCGGCTGTGGGATACTGCATCTAAGGAGAAAAGAGGTTAGGGATGGACTGCATAAGACAGGTTGTACTGAGTTATAGTACCAACGGAATTAGCTGAAACTAGTGAAGGATTTTTGCTTACTTTATTCTAGTTGTTTTGAACATTAGTTAGGGAAGGCCGAAGTATACCTTGAAGGTATACCATATTGATCGACGTGGGATACATTAAAAGAGCTTAGAACAGAGCAAGCTCCACTGCCGGTGCTCAAGAGTGCCAACGTATTGATGGATAATAAGAGCCTGTACCAGTGAGGCTCTGTCAGACACTGGGAACTTGTATATTTTCTTTGCATTTTGCCCCCCCTTTTACATCATCTGTTATGTATCCCTTTGGTAGACAGGTTGCTGAGGAAGAGAAGCCAGTGATTCTCGTTGCCCAGCATGAATATGGAGTGGACACGGTAAACAGAAAATAACATGTGTTGCTCTTGTGGTTTTGTTGCTAATAATATTGTGTGGGGTGTCATGGGTTTTGAAAAATGATCAGGATGTGCCCTGTGTGTAACAAGGGTCAGGTTATTTCCCGACAAGAAATAAAAGGACAGCCCCGAGTAATATATTTCTAGACACACACAAGAGATTCTTTGGAGAAGGGACATCTTGCTACGCCACTGAATATGTCACTAGTTTATGGACTGCATATCCATTGTCACTTGTAAATTATACATATACTCGTCCACCACAATATACAGAAGAGAAGGGAGTTTTTTGGTTTTGGCTATCCAGGACCTTGTTTATATTATAGAAAGCCACTGGGAATGGGTTATCCAGGTTGTGATAATAATACATATTGTGACAATTCTTAAATGGAAGAACAGAATGTCACTTTGGTGGGCTGGCATTACAAGGAATTGATAGTCAGCCGGGAGGTTATTATCCTGCTTGTTGCCTTGTCATGAATAGTACAGACACTTCTTTGTACATCAATTGTTCTGGAATAGTGTTGTACAAAAAAACGATCCCTTTAGTGAATGACAAAGATCCGAGTACTTTCGGAATGAACACTAGATATGCTGCAGTAGATTATGAAGGGCCGATTTATGCACACCTTTTTGTCTAACGGTATATATTCCAACGTCCATAATGGTACAGACGATGTAGCTCTTGGGATGGTGTTGCCCTTAGGTGTGCCCTGTAAATATGCTAAGCCTAATGTCCACCGGGTTAAAAGGACTTTGACTAAAGAATTCTATGAGGGAGTGACCGCTAGAGAGGTCAATAATTATAGTAATGGGATCACTTTTGGATACATCCTTTCTTCTATTTTCACTTTGGGTGGTACCTCTATGGCTTGGGGTGAGAAAGCTAGAGAATATTTTGGGTGCAAGTTGTAAATATTATCGAATACTACCGTGGCAGCTTTACATGACATCACCACTCAGTTGGAAACTATGCGAATATATTCAGAACAGACTAGGTACACAGTTGAATTTATCTTAGCCAAGAGTGGTGGTGTATGCGCGGTAGTGGGAGACCAGTGTGTGGTCGGGATCAAGAATATGGAAAAGAATATTACCAAGCACATTCTCGATATCCTCGGGAATCTCAAGAGAATGGAGAGTGGAAATTAGAGTTGGTCTCTTATTGGTAGCTGGGGCTGGATTCTTGACAAGGTGAATAACCTAATTGTGATATTGGTGCTTTGCTGTGCTTTTATTCAGTGACTTCCTTTCTGTTGCACCTATTGCACCACTATTCTCACCCCTAAAAGGAAAATATTAATTCATGATACCAAAGCTGCAATTATGGTACAGAAAGAAATTGAAGATCTCATGAATATAAATGAGGGCATTTTCAAGAATTCTTCCCTCCTCACAGTTTCCTTTCCTGATGTTGAAAACATGGAGTGCTCATAAGGATCTATTGTTCCGAATTTGTATTATTGCTTTCAGTTTCCTGTTTTCCTTGTTGCTATAAGAAAATGTTTTAGCTCATGCTAAAAGGAGGGTCTGTTAGACTAGAAATGTTCACTTTTGCGCATTGCCCTATGAAAGTTAGCATTCGCTGCACCATTTTCTTTGCAGGCGCCATTTTAGGCTGTTCGAAACTGATTTAGTTTGATTCCGAGAAATGCTCCACTATAAGTTTCATTTCTGCCATGTTAGACTTGTTCCCGTAATGAGTACACTGTTCCTATTAGCGCATACCTTTCTCACTAGATAGAGGCCCTCTCCCACTAGTCTGGTGACGGGCCCGAATAGACGACCTTGGAATTGAGATAATTTGTAAATGATAGAACCGCTGAAACCGTTTTTTGTATTTCACTGTTTAGCTGCACCTGCCTGGTAAATTCCACTGTGGGCTTGTTTTAGTCCAGTTACGAAATGTACATTATGTATCTCTATGCTTGTTGATTTCAGTCCTCTCTGCAGCACTCCTAGCGACTGGGCAGACCGGGCTCCACTCTCAGTGTATATGATTAAACAGTTATTGGTTTGTATTCTCTACTGTTTGACTGACTCTTCATTTGGTATGGAAGGCTGAGAGCTGGTCATTAGTGACCCGGGTGACCCTAAATGGGACACTTCCTTCACAGTATTTGAAAAGCCAGGTAGTCAAGCCAACCAAAACCTTTTTGTAATGGAGTGTACGATTCGTTCAGAAACAAGGTTTCCGAATCAGATTCTGAGATACCGAATCCCATTTGGAGCTTTTGGGAATGACCTCGTAATCGGCCCAATAGTCTTAATTGGCAAATGCAACGGGCCGTCTTCCTTATAGTTCCAGCCATGCTGCAGGGTCATTAACTGTGGGTATACTATGATAATGATACACAAACAACACTGAGGGGTCCACCATGACCAGGCCACTCTCTTGTTTTACTGTTTGAGCATGAGCAAGAAAAAGAAAGCCTTCTCAACAAAGATGTGTAGAATACCATATTTGGGCATGCAATCTTCACAGTAAAGTACCTGACCAAAAATGGTCTCTCAGCGTCTTAAAGTACCACCTGTCTACAAGAGGAGAGGGAAAGCTGATTGACAAAGCAGAAGAAAAAGGAAGCTACAGACAGACTAGTACAGATAGTTTGAAGTCAAGTACAGACACTTGAAATATAGAAAATAAGTAACTAAGTAAATAAGATGCGAAAGTTAAGCAAAAAGTACAAAAGTCACAAAAAAATTACAAAAAAGTGTAACTACACACACACAAAGACACACGGTAAGATATAAAATAAAAATGAGAGGTAGATAAATTAGAGAGGGATAGGATTAAACAGATAAAGGTGGGATTCAAAAACAGGCCCCAGCACTATAACAGAGCAAAAAAGAAGATGGCTGCACCCATGCGAACCACGTGGTGCCATTCGTGTGTGATTTCCGGTGCTAGAATACACTTTGTGTTGCATATGTAGTGCGAGTGGGAGCAGCGAGCAACTCTGCCTGAGAAACTTCACGTAGCGCTTCAGAGTTTTTTTGGCACTTCACGGAGTTCTGTGTAGTGCGACTACGCAAACTCAGTTAGGGCCTAGTGACCACTTTCTGTGGGAAGAGGCACTACCATAGCCCTGTTTGGAGATTTCCTCACCATCTCAACATGGTGGAATTTCAGGAGAGGGGTCCACCTCGCCTGCCCCAACCTAGGGGTGGTGCAGACTGCGGGGGAAGCCTCCTCCTCATCTAACTAATTTTCCCTCCTTTCCTACCTCCAAAAAGGGAGCAGGAAAGGGGGCTTGGCCTCCCAACTATCTGGGGGTTCCTGGGTTGGATTTCAAAGACGGCATTGTCTTTGAAGCTTCCCGCCCTGGAAGCCCATGCTGTCCTGGAGGAGGCACAAAACATCCCACCTAGAACAGGTATTGTTTCTTTCCTCTGAGAGCACTGGCTTTCACCCCATGAGGTCAGAAACATGTCTGGTGGTGGCAGGCTGGTGAAAACCGGCCAGAGACCCCACTAGTGTTTGGTTACATTTAATGGTACCATCTAAAAGGGTCTCCTGTGTGAATTTGGTAATAAATCCAGCACTGGCATCAGTGAGGATTTATTAATACAAGATATTTGGTATCAAACATCTTAGAAATCAGTGAAGCCAACATGGAGCTAGGAAACTCATGTTGACAAGTATCCAGCCTATGTACTCCTTATGGCTTTCCTGTTTACTAACAACTTCACAGAATGAACTGGACATTGTAGGGGCATATCTGCTCATGCTGATATGCCCACACATAGGATATACTGCACCCTGTCTTAGGGCTAAAGGCCTGCAGTAGGGGTGACTTACCTATTTCTTATGCAGTGTAGGGTGTGCCATGTCGACTCTTCCTGTTTTTCTGCACATTAAGCCTGCAATGTCAGAGTGTCTAGCCTTGGTGAGGGGGCCTTGGGGTGGCACAACCAGTGCTGCAGCCCCAGAGGACCCTCTTCAGTATCCATGCCCTAGGTACCAGGTTTACCACTTACTAGGGACTTATAGGGGTAGCTGAGGATGTGCCAGTTGTGGTACAGTGTTTTGGGAAAGAGATCTGGCACAGGGAACCTTGTTAGCAGGGACCCAGAGCACTTACTGTTTGAAATTACATCAGGTATCAGTTAAAATGTTGAATCTAACCATTTATTTTATTTTGAAGGTTTTATATAGCGCGGACAAGACCCTTGCGGGTATCAGAGCGCTTTACAATGTATACAATACAAATAAAAACAGAATATTATTGGTTATGATAGTTCCAACATTGGTATCTGTTTCATCCTCGCAGATATCGGCAAGCCAACATCTAATGGATCAGGTGAATTTGGCCAGGAGAATCGCTTTAACTTCATTTTTGAAGGATGCCGCATGAGGGTTCTGTCTTTTTTTTGGGGGTAAAGCATTCCAAATCCTAGGGGCCATTCCTGAGAAGGAGCGGTTATACGTTTTCTTTTTGGAAAACCATGCAAAAAGAGTCACTTTCGTACAAAGACCTTGGCCTTGGGAGAAGCATAAAGCAATGTATCCAGCTCAGGAAGTAATGCTGGATGCCTAATTTACCCAGGATCATAAATAGATAGCCCTACTCAATATTGCTGCAGCATTAAGGGCTGAGCCTATGTGCTGCAAGAGGGAAAATACAGTATGTAGGATGTGCGAGGCTGAGCAATCTTGTACAATCCAGCCTGATTCGAATGAACAAGATCAGGAAGCAACAGAGTTAGACTGTTGGGCATTAGTTTGTCCAGTATCTTAGTATCACAGTTCAAGAGTGATAAGGGGTGGCAAGATTAACATTTATGGGCTGGTTTATCTGGTTTCGAAAGAGTGCTAATCACCGCTTCACATAAAGATGGGGAAAGGATCCCCTAGCCTGAGCCCCTCAAATACTGCAAGTAGTCCAGGAGCCAGGGCAGTACGATATTGTTTATCAAATTTGGCAGGTAACCCATCTGAGCCAGGCACCTTGCCAGTGAGGAGTTTCCCCAGCACCTCAGCAGTTCACCAAAAGTGGATGGCTGCTCTAGGAAGAGATGATATGCTTCACTCAGCCAGCCAAGAGCTGTGTCTTCCAGATATGTATGCCTCTGCAGTGAGTCTCTCACCCCTGTAGTGGTGTATAGGTCTTTTCAGTAGGCCGAGACCACAGAGAAGATTTGTACAGAATCTGGACAAGTTTGTCCTTTGGCATCTTTGATTTATTCAATAGGATTTGCCATCCTAGTACATCTAATCATGGTGGCTAATGACCTTCAAGGCCATTCTCCCTCATGATATGCCTTGGCATATTTTCCACTTTAACTTGTTCTTTTGCTGCCACTTCATTATACTTTGTGTTCTCAAGTAGGAGTTACTCCAAAGAGGCTGTATCTCCCTCTTGTGAAAAAGCATGCTCAGTCTCCTTGACATCTGCCTCCAGATGTGTCAGGTGATTTTGAGCATGTGGAGCACACCATTGCATTTGGCCATAGACTTGCACTTAATAGTAACCTTAAAGGCTTCCCAGACCGAACCCATAGAGTATTCCATTCCCTCACTAATGGTGAAAAACTCCTGTATCTCTGTGCCTAGTTCATCTGCAAAGATACTATCTAGTAGTTTGCCACACCCCAGGAACCATCAGGTTTAGGAGTACTGGAGCATGATCAGGGATAGGGCCAGGTGCATGACCTCCCGCATCCAAGGAGCTATATCCCTAGATAGCAGACAGTAGTCCAATCGGGACAACATTCTGTGGACACACGAGTAATAACTAGCTTCCCTAGTCTTGGGAAAAATGTGCCTTCAAATGTCGATCAGGCCATGATCATGCATTGTAGATGCAGCATTAAGAAGCACCTGACCTGCCAGCAGGCGAGAACTATGATCTAAATGGTCATGTAGAACACAATTGAAATCTCTGCTCCAAATTAAGGCTTTTAACTCTGTAGATAGTATCTTACACTAAAGAATACTGAAAAAGCCTAGATCATCTATATTTGGTCCATAACTATTAAGCTGGGATTGCCCCATTTTTCCTCATAATGTTATGTTATGGTCCGTTAAGTTACATTACATTATGTTGCTTATGTTAGCATCATTTGTAAAGCATGAAACTACTCACTCCCGAAGTATTATCCCGGTGTTAGGCAGGCAGAAGCAGAAAAAGAGGCAATTTAACAGAAGAGCCAAGTTTTCAGCATTTTTTTGAAGCTTCCCAAATCAGAACAATACCGAATGTGGTGTAGGAGACTGTTTTAGTAGTGGAGAGCCAGATAGGAACAGGAGTGACCCCGCGCCTTGAGGTTCGAATACGGTTGTCTATGGATCTCAGGTTTCTAATGGGGTGATACCGAGAGAGCCTTGCTCGGAGGTAGGATGGGACATTCCCCACAAGAGATTTATGAATGAGACATAGAAATTTGAACAGTAAACATTTTCTGAGTGGAAGCCAGTGCAGAGCTCTCACAGTGGGAGTAGTAGGTGCATTAGCAGGAAGTCTACAAACTTGTTGGGCCGCAGTGTTTTGAACCACTTGATGTTTGAAGGGAAGCGTCTAATTTGCTGCTACAAGAAGAGCATTGTAATAATATAGGCAGCTGATGATAAGAGCCTGGAGCAAAGTTCTCCTAGAGCTCATAGGGAGCCATGAGAATACCTTTTTTGGTAGTGTAGTTGTAATGTGTTGAAGAAGGTGCCACGGATAGAGGTGACTTGATATTTCATGGATAAATAATTGTCAACCAGGATGCCTAGATTTTTTACAACTCTCTTAGAGTTCAAAGCAGGCCCTAACTCTGTAGGCCTCCAGTCATCTGACCAAAGAGTCTGTGCTTTGCCAAACAAAAGAATTTTGGTCTTTCGTCAATTCAATTGACGACAGTTAAGGGTTATCCAGGTGGCCACCTTAAGCATGCTGGTTATGAATCTAACGTTGGATGACTTGCAGTCCCTCCCAAAAGAGATTATCAATTGGGTGTCGTCGACGTATGTATGATACGATATCAAAGCCACATGCAGGTACAATCCTGGCAACCAGCGCCACATAAATGTTAAAAAGGGTAGGACTCAGGGAAGACCCCTGCTGCGCTACTTTATTTATGGTCATAGATCTAGAGTTAAAAAGGATGGAGTGTGATGACTTGGGTTCTGTCGGCTAGGAAATCTTTAAGTCAATGCAGTGTCTTCCCACCAAGGCTAATCTCATACAGTCTCAGGTAAGAACAGAGTGTGAAACCGTATCGAAGACCGCTGACTGATCAAGTAAGACTAGCATGGCTTGAATGCCTTTGCACAACAATAACTGGATGGAATCCATTACTGCTATTAGGGTGGTCTCAGTGGCCCTAAAACATGATTGTGAGGTATCCAGTATACTATTGTCCTCCACGCATTCGGAGAGTTGTATATTGACGAGGCCCTTCAAACTTTTGCTAAAAAGAGACAGAAGTGAGATATGCCTATAATTTGCAAGGTCAGAGGGATCTGCATTAATTTTTTTCAAAATAGGGATAACCTGAGCCGATTTCCAAACCTGTGGCAACTCTGCCATATCTAAAGGTAGATTGAGTAGGTCTGTGATACATGGAAGAAGCAAGGAAGCTAGGGTATAGGCTAATAGCAGAGCAAGGGTCTTATGGAGAGCTGGATGTAACCTTCCTTAACATATCCTGCACCTGATATTAGGAAACGGCCTTGAAGTGATTCAACTGAGCAGGGGCTGCATTCAGAGGACTCTGATTGCACAAATCCATGGAACTACCTATAGCTGTAGGAAAGCTCTTATAGATCCTAGAGATCTTGTCCTCAAACTGGTTGGAAGGCATCACAGAACTGTTGAAAAGATGGTATTGCTAACTTGCAGACTGCTGGTGTAGTAAATATGTTAAGTAGTTTAAATAATTCTTCAGTGGAGTTTCCTACCTGATCTATCCTAATAATGTGGAATTTATGAGCTTCCCTAATCTTCCTATGATAAGTAGGAAGGGCATGATTGTAGCCCTTTTATCAGGGGAGGCTTTGGTTCTGCGCCATCTCCTTTCCAGCCTTTTACTGGTGGATTTGTCAATTCCTAGCTCGGCTGAATGTCATGGGGCTTGCAGTTCGGAAGGTCTATTTTTAGCACCTTTAATAGGGGCCACTACATAGAAAGCTTTGATAAGGGAATTGCGATAGCTAGAATCTGCATCGTTAAAATTATCAGAATTGTGTATGATTAGGGGACAGAAAGCGAAATGGAAGTTCTGGGGATTAATTTGTCTCCAGTGCACTTCTCCCAGACTTTGTAGTTTTGCTGACCACAACAGGCCCAGGAAGATCAAATCTAATAGCATAATGATTGGTCCAAATTAGGGGCATCGGGCTGTCGATTACTAGGAGTCAAGACTTAGTAAAAAGAAGATCCAGGATGTGGCCTGCAATATGAGTTGGTCCATCAATTCTCTGTTGCACCCTTGCATTTCCAAGTCAGAGAAGAGTTGGCAGACATCAGGGTCCAACAAATTTTCGCCGTGGTAATTAAAGTCAGCCAATACCATGAAATGATCCATTGCCAGTGAATATGCTGCATGGTTCACAACAGGCTTGTGACTTAAATCTCTCTTGGAGCCTGGTGGATGATAAACCAAAATCCCTCTCCTAGAATCACCTATGGGAGATTCTATCTTGAATATACAAATCTCAACTGAATCGGCGAGAAGTGTGTCAATGAGAGAGATCTTTAGCATATCAAAGAAGATGATCACCCCACTCCCTCCCTTTTTATGTTCTCGATCCAGCCTGATCACCTTATATTTGTCAGGAAAGGCAATGAGAATACGGGTAAAGCCTGAGGATGGAGCTCTGTTTCCATAATGAAACAGATGTCTGGGTTAAGGGAGGACATAGTTCAAATGCGTGTTTAGGGATGGATAGGGAGTTGCAGTATAAACCTCTGATTGTTATAGGGTGGGCCCCTGTGGGGTTAGATGAAATAACCTTCACTGCTTCCTGCCTTTTTCCCAAACACTAATTTACCCCCAAAGCACACTCATACTCATTCCCAGCACAATCCCCTCTGGTGCAAGAGAAACCACAGCTAGGACATAGTTTAATACAGGCAGAGGTTCCTAACCTTCACATAGGGGATTCTACCTCCACTCAGACGTAGTACCTCCCCAGAGTAAGACTGTCTATGACTGATGATTGTATCACTGGAAAAAGATGCAGGGGTCCTAGTGACATTCGGGCGCAGATGAGCTTTCCTTTGGTGCTAGTGGCTCGCTCTCTGGGCCCATCCATGCTTCCATTGGCTTAAGTAGCCAGACTGGCTCTTGAAGGCCAGAAGAGCCCCAGACTGCACCGAAACAAAGATGGCGATCATGAAATGGCAACCAGGAAGTAAGGATCTACGCTCATAGCTCACTCCACACATACGATAAAAACCGTGCTAGGAGTCCCTGGGAAACGCAGAGGAAGCCATTTTCCACAAATGGTTTACTTCTTCGTATAAGGATAGCCACCTTACAGGCATAGCAGGAGGTTAACCAGTAAGAGGGCCAGCTTTTATCAAAGGCAATGTGTTTTTGGGTGTAAGGTAGGTCTCCTGCAGGAATGCAATATTCACACCATCCCTATTTAGGTAGGAAAAGATCTGGCTAGTTTTCCAGGGATTGTTGATGCCCGTACATTCCAAGTCAGACTTCTAAGTGGAATGTCTTGTATATTTTGTACCCCACTGGTCATACAGAAACCACGAATAAGACTGCACAGGGTAATCGCCTGGGATTGCAACTGCTTCTTTTGTGATCATTGTTAGAAGGTGGTTCTGACTATCTGAGCCGCCCGGATTTTTAGCTTTTTGAACACCTATCGGTTGAGCTTTTACTGTGGGAGAGCCTCATAAGTTGGGACTCACCCACAGGGAACTCATGATGAAAGGGATTGCATGTGTATTTTACCGGTGTCCCTCTGGCGCGAGTAGGCTGCTGCGCTGCAGACAGAGTAAGGGGCACTGGGCTGGTTACATGCAAACATGTGTGTACATGTGTGTGCACAAGTGTAAGGGCGGCACAGGACAGATATCTGGCGTGCGCAGCCCCGGAGCAGCTACAAAGTGAATGGTGTGGCAGGACTTATGCAGAAATGGGTGGTGACAGGGAATAGGCTTTCTACAATGGGAGGAAACATTTGAGGGAAAGTCAGTGTGCTTTACTGTTTTTTATTCCAGTATTCTCCTATGAGAATGGGGAGCACATGGGCTAGTTTTACTTTCCTAGGGCCTACAAATTCCAGACACGCACCAAAGTCCACTGTAACCTATGTGAGAAGAAGTAGTCTGCAGAGTCCAAAGTCATATTTGTACTGCTTTTGGGTCATCCAGAAATGACATATTTCTCTGAGTCAGCTCATAACCAGGGCCTGGCTGGGGCTGACCCGGCCAGGCTGAATTGATGACCTTCCTCCCCCAGGCAGCCATGCCCAACAAGCATTCCAAGGGCGAAAGCCTCCACTCCAAGAAGAGAAGATGGGTGGAGCTACAGGTTCATCCATCAGCAGCTGTCACCTGGTGCCAGGCACCAAGCTGCTCTGGAGAGAAGGCAGCGAGGGGGGAAGGGGCTCTCAGAGACCATGTGGCATGAGACCCCTGGACGACGCCATTTTGAACAAACCCAGAGGCCTTGGCAGGAAGGAGGGAGCAGGGGCAGAGAAGTGATGTGTCCCTGTGTGATAGGGCAAACAGAGACTTCCTGCCAGCCCCCTCCCCAATTCTTAAAAAGAGTTTGCACAGGAAGAGGAGCTCTCTCTCGGGTGTGGTCTGCTGAGGCAGAGGGTGCTGGAGCCTGGCGCCATGGGCAGTTCGAAGGAGGAACCCCCTGACTGTCCCAGGATCCTGAATAGCGCCAGGAGAGGAGTCCAGGACCAGTGAGCAGAAGCCTGGGCATCTGCGCAAGGAGAAGGGAGGCCCAGGAGGAGAGCCAGGTGAAAGGCAGGTGCAGGGAGCCAGTGAAGACCGCTCCCTGCCGAGTGCACCCTCTTGGAGACAAGGAGGGTGAAGGAGAGTGCTCCCAGTGGCTGGGGAGCGCCACCAGGAGCAAGAAGAGGCCAAAATTGTGAAGATCAGTCCCCTGGGGGCTGAGATATGCCCCCCAGAAGGTAGGTGACCTTTGACCTCTACTGGGACCGACGATGAAGCATGTGGGGCTCTGCCGCCGGTCCATGATGTGCCCCCGGGGTGGGTCAGGTCCTGGGGGCTGCCCCCAATGTGAGGAAAAACCGGGGAGCGCCATCGCGCTCCCCGTGAAGGTGGCCAAGCGGGGAGCCAAGAGCCCACCCTGGCCCCCGGCAATATGGGGGGGAGCGCCATCGCGCCCCCCGCAAGGAAGCCTGTAGGGACCCGGGACCCCAACTCCAGGCCACGACGCCCAGAAGTAAAGCAGGGGAGCTCCGTCGTGCTCCCCGTGAAGAGGTGCACGCGGGATGCCAGTAGCCCACCCTGGCCCCCGCAGAGGTGCGCAGGTCGGGGAGCACCGGCGCGCTCCCCGTGAAGGTGGCATGGGGGGCCCAGGACCCCATCTCCGGGCCCGAAGAAGAGGCAAATTGGGGAGCGCCGATGCGCTCCCCGTGAAGCTGGTGTGGGGGCCCGGGACCTCATCCCCGGGCCCCGAAGTGAAGGTGAGGTGGGGGAGTGCTGTCGCACTCCCCCGAAGACCCGCTGGAGCGGGGAAGTGGCCTCGCATCTGCCCGCCGGAGCGGGCAGACCAGAACTGCGGTGCCAGCTCCCGCAGCAGCACGCGAGGGTGCTGGCCTGGCAGGGAGCCGGCGGGGGCAGCCGGGGGTGGGCTCCCCGGGCTGCCCTCCAACATGGAGAGCCTGCAGGGGTCCCGGGTGGGACTGGGACCCCATACCCAAGAGGAGGAGCCAGGGGCCTGGGTGGGACCGGGCCCCCGAGAAACAGCCAGAGCAGCCGGGGGTGGGCTCCCCAAGCTGTGGACACTCACCTGGGGGTCCGGGTGGGACCAGACCCTCCAACGAGGGAACGACGCAGCGAGAGGCCGCCGAAGCAGGCTGCGTGGCTCTCCCCAACACAGCCGGAGAGCCTCTGCTCTATTATTCACGGCAAGGAACACGGAGCGCTCCATAATGCCTTGCAAGGCATGGGGAAATCTACTGTTTTGGGCGTTTGGTGGCCCCCAGAGGAGAGGGGTCACCCCCATTTGCTGTAGAGGTGCAGGGGGAGCTGCAGGAGGAACGCAGCCTCCCCCAGTACAAAGAAGAAAAGTCCCTCCTAAGTCTCTGTGGACTCTGAAGAAATAACCCCTCAAGGGCTCAGCTAACGTTTAATCACCTCCTGGGCTGGAACTTTTGTTCTACAGCTGGGGGTGTATTGAGAAGTGCATCAATGTGTGAAATGCTGAGCTGGGGATGTCTGGAGAAAGGCATCCCCTGGAGGTGAAGAGGTATAATTGCACAACAAATGCATTTACTTGTGTTATTTCTTTTTAGAGGAACTGGAAGTCACATGTGTAATGTGAAGTACCTGTGTAATGTGAAGTACCAGTTTAAGGTGGAGTCATAAGCAAAGTGGGGTTATGTTGCTGGACATTCCTGCTAGGGTGTCTGGCTGTATTTGCGTAATCCTGTGATTTTACCTGTGATGCCTTTTTGAGGCTGTGATTGCAGTGCATTCTAAATGTTATCCTCTATGATAAATACCTCATTTACAGTGATGCCCAAACATGTATTCTTGCTGCTGTGTTAGGTGAAGAACAACCCGGACTGTTAGCCCCGAAGATGTAGAGGTGCATACTGTATGGACAATATGAGATGCTCAGTCAGGGTTATGTGTCACCAGGGCAGGTGTACCTATTTTTAATGCTCGTTGAGATAATGGGGTGGGTCGCCACGGGGATGCTGCCAGTGCGCAGGGCCCTCACTCCAGGTTATGTTCAACCCACTGCATTAGGGGGAAAGATAATGTGCATACATGGGAGTGGTGGTACTAGACCCCACCCCCCTTTGGGAGGGGTGGAAATGTTATGCAATGTCACAAAGTAATTCCAACAGCTTATGTATATTTGTAAATTGGTGCATAGTATTGAGTAGTGTGTGTTTTTAATAAATGTACTCTTACTTTTATAAAGCAAAGTACAGACTGGACAATCAATTATTGAGTGTTATTTCTGCATACCTGTAAATGGCGATTACTAGCCCACATCACCTCCCTTGAGTAAGCCTTAGACTGCTCTGCAACGCTACCCTCTGAGAGTCAGGCGCTACACTAGGGTGTTTGGTTCCCAGTGAAGGACAAATGTGACATGTTATTTGTGCAGGCCTCACAGATACTGCCTCGTTTTCCAACAATCATGAAGCCAGTTGTTAGATTCAGTGTCTGTGGTATTATAACAAGTGCATTTGGAATAAATTCCCACCCACCAAATTACCAACTCTGCAGCCCTCCTCCCAGAAAAGTCAGAACCAACAGGCTCATCGGCAAACCTAAAGTAAACAACAAGAGAACAGCCAACAATGAAAGGATGTAACTCCTGGGGTCTGCCAAGATAGGCAGTAAGTCTTCCCCAATAAAGAACAGGGGGTGTCGGGCCATCAGCATTTATGCATGCATAATGGTATGAAGGGCCATAGCAAAAAACAAACACATGTAGAACCAGTTCAATCAAGCAAAGAGGAATAGCAAAAAACCTTGTATGATTAGACATTCCACAATGGAAGATATGTGTTAAAACATAGACAAACAGGAACATGGTCGGCATTTATACAGCTAAGTATCCTCGGTTTGCACTTGAGAAGAAGGTAAGAAAGGGGACAGTGCATATTGAGACACCAACGGTGCTCCTATGATCAGTCCGACTCCTCATGCAATGCAGGAGACTGAGTGGGGATTGGGAGATCCCCATGATCTTCCAGAGATAGTCCAGAACTTGTTGTAATGTTTGGTAAATGTGCTGTTTCCCCTGGTGTGAAATCCACAGGCAAGCAGGATACATCAGGGCATATTAAATCTTGGCCTGGATAAGCTTCTGTTTCACAGGGATGAATTTGCACTGTACCTCTTGTACCCCAAGTGGGAGATGTTGTTACCATCAAAGATGAGAGTGTCCTTCCCCCATGCCAGATGAAGAGCCATATCCCTGTCTCAGAAATTCAAGAGGCGTGTTATGATGGGTCACACCGGAACTCCGGAAGGTGGCCTGCTTGCCAGAAATCTATGGGCTCTCTCCATGATATGGAGGTGGGAGAAGGCATTTGTTCCAAAAAGGGAAAATAGTTAGAGAACAACATACAATTCCAGCCTGCCAGTGTTGGTGGAGTCCTCAACACCCAGGATACAGATATTATTGCGTCTGGATCTCCCTTCTAAGCACTCATTTTTAGATGTGATGATTTTAAGGACTTATTTGATGTTAAGCATAGTTCATCTTCATTGGTGGAGATTCTATGATCAGCCTCCTTCAGTCTATCACCGTGTTTTCTCAAGCCTGTGGATAACAGCATCAAGTCTGACCATAAAGGCAACCATTTTGGTGTCTATAGAGGCCGAGCTTTGCTGCATGGCCTTAAGGACAAATTTCACATTACATCCTGGTCTCTTAGGAGTGTTTCTGGGGTGTCTGCCTGCCCGCCGTCAGATGTTGCATTCTTTCATGTTGCTTAGACTGTTTGCCATCCACCTTTCCCATGATGCATGGCTGAGGGACCAAAGCAGCACAGGAAAAACCCAGGTGTGAGTGGCAGCCCTAGTGCCAAGGGGATCCAGGCGACAAGGCTGAGTCAACAGGTCCAATTGACTGGGTCAATATGCAGACAACTCTATGGTCCGATGGCACCTAGGGGATGGGACCCACCTCACCACTGGAGAAAATCACCAGTACCGGGGGAGGTGGGGCATGAGCAGTTCGAGTTGAACCTCACAAGTGTGCAGTAGGTAGGGTGCAGCAAAGATGAGTGGGAGACCGCGCGATAGCAGATCGCTTTAGTGGGCATTCAACTCGCCGGGCAAACAAGCCTGCATGCCCATCTCCACGCACCTAGTGCTCCCTTCTTTAGGCCACACAGGCCCCAATCGCCAGTATGCTTGCGAAGTAGAATATGTCTCGAGGGAAAGTAATCACTTTCTTATATAAGTACCCTCCTGGCAGGCGCAGCAGGACCTCCTGTAGTGTAGCTCCTATTTCCCTAATAGGCTCTGCGCATTGGAATAATATATCCTATAGGTTTGACATAGGACTAATGTCAGTATGTCCCTATCGAGTATATTAAACTTAATTACTTGTGCCAGCTAGCTCAGAGGCCACTAGAAACTCCTTGACGACAAGAAGGGAGTAGTTTTTGGCAGCCGCAAAACATGACCACTTTGTTTCCCTTTAGAATCAGAACGTGTCCCAGAGTCGTGGAAACAATAGATAACTATTTCACTCAGCTCAATCGTGCATGCTTAGTTTTCTCCAAGTTACACAGAAAGAACAGACGGGCGTTTCAATAAAAGATTTATTGAACAGTCTTGTTTCTGGTGTAAGTAAAATGTGCTGTTACGATCACAAGACAGTATGCAAGATAAATAATGTACAGTGTGAGCAGTAGAAATAAATAATACTGCGATAGCATTATCTTTTAGTATATATGCATTTACATAAATGACACAGACTAAAAATGCGAGTACTCATACGATGCGTTTCTAATCTAGTTATACCCCAATGTACCTAACCTAACCTAGGTGTAGGGAGAGGTATGAAGTAGGTGAAGTATTCCTTACTATGGTATACTAAGAGTATGTTAAGCCTAGTATGCCAAGAGTCCCTCTAGGTTCTAGTCAGCTCCATACCTTTAGAATGAGAGAGGTGGGAATCTCTTGCCAGACTCAAACTCCAACACCCCGCAAGGGAAGTCAGATCACTGGAAGCTGGACTCTCTGCGTGCAGGGATGACAGCGTCTTCTCAGTGCGTCAGGCCGGGAAACGGGCTCCTCTGAAGTCGAGGTCTCCTCTGCTTTACAGGGGCTAGGGAAGGTATATTTATACCTGAGAAGTACCTAAGAATGTTAGCATTGACGTGAATCGGACAGAGGAAGACGTCATGAATAAACCCCTAAGGAATAATGGTTCATGCATAATATATGAGTCCTTGAAGAAATCAATAGTCCTGTGCTAGGGAAACTCCCGCAGCCTAAGGGTCTGTTCTTCATGAACTCGTTGTGACGTTAGGGTGGACGGATGTCGGAGACCATGCCTGTATTTGGAGTGCACGGTTTAATGCCTAAATAAGGACTGGGATTTTATGCCTATATAAGGTCAGGGCGAATTGTGCCTATATAAGGACATGATACTGGAAAGCCCGTTTATGGACACCCTAAGAGGAATACAACACCCACTCCACTTTCGTGTGTACGATAATACTAAAATGCTAAACATTTAAAATGCTAAACATTAAATGGAGTACCGCATATTTAAAAAATATGTCTTAAAAGTATTAAAAACATAGTAAAAATGCAAAAGGTACTGTACTTATTAAGCAATGCTTTTCATTTCAGGCATAAAGTTCGAAATTAAATGCAATTTGAATGAAAACAAGCAGTAATATTTACATGTGACAAAAATGATCGATAAGTTGTTCAAAAATCAAAATCATTTCATGTCTTGAAAATTAATGAACTGTTTTAGACACACAAGATGACTAAGTGTCTGTGGATGTACCGCGAAGTCTGTACTATAAGGCTAGTTCTAATTTAAACAGATTGAAGTGCCATTTTAGTTCGAAAAAAAATGGGAAAAAGTTCAATTTTGGAAGGGTTCCAAGTTTTTGAAATATGAAGGCCAAATTGTTACTGCATCTCTGGAACACTGTATGCTGAATCAGAGTCAGTTTACGGGTCTGGTGTAAACATGAGATCATCTATTTCTATAGACAAAACATCATCCACTGAAGTTGGTGTCAATTGGAACACCTCGTGTAGTAGATTAATTGCACAGAGATGTGAAGCATCGCTTTCAGCATGGGTTGCCGCAGCAATGTTCGCGTCCATTGTTACCTGTGTGCCTGTAGATCTTTCTCGTACCTCAGCAGCAGCCGGAAGCGCCTGTGAGATCTCAATGAATGCTGACATCAGGATTGGTAGCCTCTGGGGACAACACAGAGCATGGGCCGTTATCGGGACCAGCAGAGTATCGACATCCGTTGGCGTTGCTGATGGAAATGTGAGACAAGTGTCTAACACGCATTCTTCACCGCATAGCAGGCATCGTAGAACAGGTAAGATGCAATCTTGCCAGATTGGTCTGAATGACAGGAACCACGTGTTATTCAGGTCCCGTAGACGAGTCATGCCCATTAGCTGTACTATTCGCTCACGGCACTTTCTTTCAAGGAGAGCTTTCTCCATTTCGCTCGGAGTGATGTCTGCGAATAGGCTGGCCATAGCGCAATAGCAGGAAGAGAAATCGAATTCCGGCAACAAGTGCTAGAATTAATGGTATGCCACCAAACACCGAATGTGCAAAGTTCGGGATGATACCGAGTATTGCCTGGAAAGGTGCTAACAGACCGGAGCAGATGCTCTTAAATACATGTACAATTCCTGTTGTATCAGACATATTGAAGATACATCCTATCATTTCCACGAAATGTATAGGGCAGTTTGTACGTATTAAAGTCTGTATCTCAGCCGAAGTCCTTGCTACTTGTAGATCATAGGTTTCTTTGGCCGAGGTCAAAGGCACTGTTTGCTGTAAAAGCATGGCTTTCATTCTGCTCAAAGTATCAAATCTTATAAAAGAGACGTTCAGCGAAGGCCATAGAGGCGACTCCCTGACTGTGTCTATTGGGGCAAACAATACTTGCATACAGCAAGTGACCCTGGAGTTGACCGTTACTAGATATGGGATGCCTGGCAACATGCTGCAGCAACTCTGATCATTCAACATGAGGTAACTCCCATTAGAAAGTAGTCCAAACTTTGGATTAATCACAGCAGCTGGTGTACCCTGCTGATGGCAAGACAAATTTGCCACAGAACCATTACAAGCCCCGTGTAAAGAAATGTCCTGACATATAAGTGAACCGCTCAGTGCACGTTTACAGTGTGTACTGCTCAAAAACACTTCACGATCCCCACTCCAACATCTATATGTATACGGTAAATCCCAAGATGTCTTAATGTATTCCTTACCCAACCTTTCATATTTGCCTGCTTGCATTTGTCTGAGGCAATACTGAAACTGAAAAGTAGTCACAGGTAATGTTATTTTGCCATGAATAAGCCATTCTGTAGCTGTTTTTTCTGCCACTGTGAATGGTAACTTTTCCAGTTTTTCAATGCTCAGCACTGTATACTTTGCTCCTCTTTGTGCCAGTTCGATCTGTTTATCAGTTAGATTGTATTCTGCAAACAGAGCTGACGTGGAGATAAAACGCCAAGGCACATAGCCCGCTCGCAAAGATTGCAGTGTCCAGCTTAATAACACAATAGAACGTAATTGAGACTGACCGTGTTGTAACATCGTCAAATCTTGTTCTAGTATGTCGATAGCAGAGGATACAATGCCATCCAATGAATATATTCTGGAGGACAAAGTTGTTAACCCATTGTCGACCACAGAGAGTGTTTTCTCTAAATTAATACGATCAAGTTCACGTATTCGTTCTGCGGCCTCCATCTGTGATACTTTCCATGCTTCATCATAGGCAGCATAAATGCCGGCATATATGAAACGTTTTTGACGCGGTTTTCTTGGTCCAAGCAAGAATTCCCTAAGGTCTGCGTCCTTTTTAAGTAAGGATAAGTGTTGTTTCACATCCTGTAGTGTAGACTTATGCAGCCACTCGAGGCATAATTTTCCTACACTGTATGTTGTTACTACCCCCGGGTGCTGTCTTTGGACGTATCTTGGGTCTCGCCTATTAATAGTAAAGCCCTGAGTTTTATTCAGGAATCTTTCCTGACAGTTATTCGTGTCTGTGGGCCAGATCAACCATTTTTTCCAATCAGGATTAGATCTGTTGAGTTGTAGTATATTGTCAACTGTCACCACTGCCTGTGTATCGTTATCACTTGCAGGTGTTGGTACAGAAGGTGTGTTCATCTCCTTGATCTTGGCTAGTCCAAGACAAGATGTTTGTTGGATGGTTTCATTCAAGAACATTATTTGTTCAGGAATTATACAGGCTCTAAATAAAGCTTCTATCCCCTGCACTTGCCAATCTTTAGTACCCCAGACAGTTTTTGTGTCCATTGTGTCTTTCCATAAGTCGAAACCCTGTCTAGACAGTTGGGCAATAAATGCTGCAGAGTAAATCTGTTTTGTATTAGTTAACATAATTTTCAGTCCTGTTTTGTTTACATTTCTAAAGTAAAATGTTTCTGGGTCAGATGTATTGTAACCTGAAAAATATGGAAACTTACTAGCAAATGTTTTTGAACTACCTTTTGGTGGTGTAGGACAATGTTCCCATTGGTTAAACATAAACACATTTCTTGGATATGCAGATTTATGCAAATAATGATGACCATAGTGGTTATAACAATACAGTTGTTCATAGTCTGACGAACCCTCTAAATATTCATTTTTAGAAAATGCAACAGATTTTTCTAGGTCATACATTATGTCGTTAACAGTCTCAAAGTCCCAATCATCTGAATAGGTACTGGACGTAATTAGATCACTTAGTGAAATTTTAAACAAATGTGGAATGTTCAATAGTTCCGTCGGGCCGAAGATGTCAAAATCTGTTTTGTCCCACACTATACCATCCTGTATAGGAACAGCTGTGATGTTCACTGATGACAAGTCTCTTGCTTCACGATGGGAAGATTTATGAGGTTTCAAAAGTACGTTCACATCTTTTCCTTCAGTGTTCACATGGATGTATCTGCCACTTATAAGCACGCTCACAGTTGTAACCAAAGCTAGCCAGAGCAGGAAAACAAATAGTCCAGATATAATCCAGAGTTCAATCCATGGAGAAACCAAATAAGTCTTTTTCAGAAAGTGAAGAAAGTCTTGTACTTGCTGCTTGAAGTTGAATGATGCTGGCGTCATTTCAGGTTCAATTGGATCTTCTGAGAACGTATCAATGTTAATGAAATAGCCAGAAGCAGTTCTATCAATTGTTGGAATTGCATCAGGATTTGTAGAAATCACTGGAACCAGTTGATCACTTGCTACATTGGTGTAGACAGAGGTATTTGGACGAACTGTTACTTGGTTTTCAAGAGGGATGAGTTCCATTGCATTGTTGCTTAGTCCTCCATCTGTTACAGCTGAATTCTCGATTGTTATCAGTCTTTCAGTCTGAACCTCTTGGATAGTAGCGAGAGGAGTGCGTCTGCTACTAGGTCGGAGTCCACGAGGCCTACTGTTTAGTATTGGCCACATACTGTGGTTTGATGAGGTCGATGGACACAAATCTTTTCTCCTTTCTTCCAGCAAGGGGCGGCAGAAGTACTGTTCTTGTTCCTTGAACTGCTAGGACAGGTACTGGTTGTCTGTAAGAAGGTCCAAATTCTTTCTTGTCTGCAATCTTTTCTCTGACTAGATCCCCAACTTTTGGAATCCTGACAGGCCTTGCTGGGACCGCCGATTTTTCCCCAGTGGTGGTTGGCTGTAGGAATACGTTGCTATGTTTCGTTCTTAACTCATTCAGTTCCTGTAAAACAGCCAAACGATCTTTGATATCAAACGGTTTATTTTCCACCACTGTGCCTACGTGTTCAAGGTCTGGTACCCACATTCTTGTCCCAAATAGGACCTCATATGGAGTAACCCCCCCAGAGAACTTCTTGGCAGGTTGTTCAATGAGCGTTGGACCCCATTAAGGTGTTTGACCCACCCATCACCCGAACCTAATACCCTAGCTGTTATAGACTGCTTTATGTCCCGGTTTTTCCTTTCCACAACCGAATTTCCCTCAGGATGGAATGGAGAGGAGTACCGCAATGCAACGCCCAGACTGGCCATGTCTTCTTTGTAAGCCCGAGAGCTAAACGCAGGACCCTGGTCAGAATGTAGCGTGCCTATTGCATATGTGCCGATAAAGACTCGCAAATCTTTTATAACAGTTCGAGCGTCAGCCGGCGCTGAGGCCATATCCATAGGAACCTAGAGCATGAATCCACTGCAACCATGATATATTTATAGTTACTGTCCCTTTGCAAGGGACCGCAGTGGTCCAGGTAAACACAAGCTAATGGTTTGTCTGAAATTAACAGGGGTGTCTGCGCAGGACGTTTCACTGTTGAGACTTTCATCTGTTGGCAAATATCACATTCTAAAACATAATTCTTAGTTTGTTTCCGAATGCCAGGCCACCAATATCTTAGCTTGAGTATAGATATTGTTGCAGAAACACCTGCATGTGCAAAAGCTATCCCTTCGTGTACTGCTAGGATTAGTCCTAATCTGCGTTCCTTGTTTGGAATTACCCTATCCCCCACTCCAGGCATTCAAGCAAAAGGAACGTTGTTTGCATCAATTACATAAGAGTACTTGAGTGGAAACTTTTTTGGTAACGCTGCACTGCTGCCCTTGCTTGAAGCATTGACAGCCAACATTATCACACAGTCTATTTTCGTTTTTGAACGAGTGATCGCAGCTACGGAAGCCATCTGAACAGCCCTCTTTGCGGCTTCATCAGCCAATGAATTCCCTGCAACGTGAACGCCATCACGTTGATGACTCAGTGTGTGGATCACGTGAGCCTTTGGTAGTTTGTTTTTCAACTGAACTACTTGTTCCCAAAGCATTTTGTGCTTTATTGTGCCGCTTTCGCATCTTTGAAACCATTTTCAAGCCAGTTTTGTATATATTCATTATACGACTGAACACAGTAAAGGAATCGCACACTATTAGTGTGGGGAATTCTCGATCTGTACTTTCAAGTGCCAGTTTGAATGCTTGTAGTTCAGCTCGCTGAGCTGTACAATCTCCTAGAGACTGAGTTTTTGTGACCATAGGTCTGAAGTTGCCATTTCGCATGCGACCTTTAACGATCGCACATGCTGCACTGTAAGCTTGCTTACTCCCTGTTGCGGGTTGTGCGGATCCGTCAGTGTAAATTATGAATTCGTACTGATCGAGAGGCAGAATCTCAGTGGGCAGAGGACATTCTTGTACATATTGCAGGAATGCTTGTGTTTTTAAATCTGGATCAAAAACATATTCAACATCTTTTGCAGCAAGAGAATTAACCCATTGTATCCATCTTGGATATAGTGCTTTAGCATTTGGAATGCTTGCTTTTGTGACCGCTTCTAAAGCTGGTACCGGGGTTACGACAATAATGCGTTTCCCTTGGGCTAAGGCTCTTTCTTTTGCTACAGCCGTTTGAACTGCTGTCAGAATTTTTCAGTTGAACTGAAGCGCATTTCCGCTTGTGTGTACAAATGAGATTTGTATGCGATTGGTATTTTCTCACCCTCATTGAAGGTTAAGTAGGTGAATCCGCATTGACCCGAAATTATTCGGATCACCAAATTTCGTTGACTTACACGTGTTTGTAAGTGATTTGTTGCTAACATGTTAGCCTGTAGTGAACGCAAGATTTCTGTGTGTTCCTGTGTCCAGTTTTTGATTGAAAAATCAGGTTTGATTAATGCGTAGAGAGGTTTAACCCTTTCTGCGTAATTTAGTATGTATGTTCTTCCAAAATTTAGGAAACCCAGGATGGATTGTAAGTTTTTAGCATTTTTGGAGGTTGGAGCAGCGCACATTTTTCTAGAAAGTTAGCTGCCAAGCTCTTGCCTTCACTTGAAAGCTCATATCCTAGAAATAGGACATTGAGATGGGCAATTCGGGACTTTTAAAGTTGAACTTGTAGCCCTCAGAGGCGAAATCCAGTATAATGGTGCTCACCCTGTTCAAGTGTTTGTCCAGGTCATCGTCTGTCAGATAGATGTCATCGACATAGGACAATGCCTCATTGTCATAAATTTGTAGTAACTCCGTTACCCTCGCTGAGAATAACCCTGGGCTGTTCTTGAACCCTTGTGGGAGTCGACAAAAGTGACGCTGGGTCCCCATTATGGAGAATGCTGTTAAGTACCTGCTTTCAGGTGCTATGTTTTGACAAAAGAAACCATTTGAGATGTCTAATGTTGTTTTATATTTTTTACGCACAATCTTGTTCATTAATGCTGTGCTATGTGCATTTTGCACTGCAAATGTTTTAGAACAAGTGTTTAAGTGTCTGTAATCCAAAACTAGACGATATGTGTTGTCTGGTTTGGAGACAGGAAACAAAGGATTGTTCATTGAGGAGGTGCATGTTTCAATCACCCCTTGATATTCAAGTTGATCTAAGATCTCCCTGACCTGTTTTTTAGCTTCTTGCTTTATAGGATACTGCCTTTGTGCAGTTGGTTCATGTTTTAGATGTATTTTATGGTGAGGTGAGTCCTCATCCCATCCTACATGATTTTTATATAATGCTGGGGCCTGGGCCACTGCCCATTTCCTGGCATATGTATATTTTAGGTGAATTGGAATATGGTTGGAGAAGGCAGGCATAATAATGTCCTCGCCATGTGGGCACTCTCTGACAAATTGTGGTGGCCAGACTTTTTCTGCTAGAAGTATGTCATAGCCCCTTGATAGTCTTTCCCAAAAAAGTGCTTCCACCTGTCTAGGTATGTCTCCCTCCATCCGGAGTGTTATTTCATATAAGTTTTGTGGAGTACTAACCCTGGTGTCTACAGTCTCTACTGTAATGTACTCATTCAAGTCCACTATCTCCAGAAGTTCCTTCAGGTTCTGGCGAGCTATTGTGACTTCTGCTGCACTGTCCAGCATTGTCTGAGCCCATTCTCCGTTCTTGAGTTGTGTTCTCAGTATTCTCGGCATGTCTGATCTTTAGACCTGCTACTTTCTTTTTGGAGAATTGAGGTTTTGCTTTAGTTTTTGGAGCGTGTTTTTCGTCTTTCGATTTCCCGCGTTCTTCTCTATGTACCGATCGTCCTCTTCTTTCCGAAGTCTGTGATGAGATCTGAAAGGGACGAGAGGAACGTGGATCAGTATCTTGATACCTGTCAGGCTTTCTCAAATTATCTCTATTCCTGAGGTTATACCTCCTTTCAGAGGGCTCCTTTTGAGGAGACCTACCTCGGGATTGAGAACGTTTCTCATTTGAATTTTGTTTATAAGTCTCCCACTTCTTTTTAGAAGATGTAGGAGTTTGTTTAATTGAGTCCTTCTCAGGACTTTCAGATAGCTTCGGCTTCACTGGTCTTCCACCCAAACTATCTCTGCCTAATTCTGCATAAGATTGTTCAATTATTCTGGGTAGCTCAGTTTGATGTTCTGTAACATCAAATTCCCGTAATTTTTGGCGGATCGCCACTGCTGCTGCCTGCCCTTTAATATTATTGTTGAGACCTGGTCGAAATTTTTCAGTAATTTCATACCTAAATTTAGAGCAGGCTCTGCCCCGTATTCATTTTGAATTTGTTTCAGGACATCAGGTATTACCGCAATTGACGGAATGCCATGTGTTTTAGTATAGATGGCAGCAAAGACTGAGCCCCAAGTGGTGCAGTCTTCCAGTTGTGGTGTGATCCCCATCGGTAAACTGATTGTCAGTATTCTGTGTTTCTCATATGGGCTAGTATTTGGAAATACTGCTTCTATTTGAGTAATCTTTTGAGCTATCTAGAATGGAATTTGCTCACGTTTTGTGGGCATTTTACCCATGACTGCGTATAGAGTCTGGTGTAATTTTTAGTGTATTCCCCGGTTGAGGGCTTTGATTTGGAAGTGTCAATGGTGGTTGGACTGTGAAAGTCCGCATGACATATTGGACCAAATGTCTGTAGATTTTTATTAACTCTGTGAGTTGAGTAAGTAATTCCTCATCCGACATTTCTTCAATGTCAGGATGAGGTGTGTAGCCGGCTAGAATCGGCCAAGTTGCTCCTGGTCTACCTAGTGGACCGAGCCTGGTAATGTTTTTGTGATGTTTTAGGGCGCCTTTAAACCAGAGATGATGCTCCTGGTATGTTAATGGAATTTCAATATCCTCAAAAGGAATGTATTCCTCTGGTGGATCATCTTCTTTGTAGAAGTGAAACATGTGTGTTACTGGATTGTATTCAGGAAATATTACCCATGAATAGAATACCTCTGTCTGAAAGGATTCGTGTGCCTCTATCACGAAAACTGCTCTACCTCCTCTTGGTGGTAGGCCATGTTTTATGAGTTTTAGAGTGATGGCTCTTCTTAAATTTGGAGGGATGTCTATAACACACTCCTCGGTTTCAATAAAACCTGTAAAGTTAAAAACTGCTGCTTGGGCTGGATCAGCCGCAGCTCCACCCGTTTCCGGCGTCATTGTCGGAGTCAGGCATCTTTGTTTTTGAAAAATGTAGAACAAGTTTCAAGGAAACAAAGATAAGGTGCACAATATTTTGAAACACTGTATCCTTCAACGTTGAGCAAACCAAACAGCTAATATATAGGGTACTGCCCTATGTAGCCGTGGTGGATACTTAACCCTGCCCACTCCAGACGTCTTTTGGAGTATATGGGTAGGGGTCTCTGAGAGAAAAAGCACGGCTGAGTTACTCAGTATCTAACGTTGAATTACCGCCTTACCAAACGTTGGGCGCCATGTAGTGTTGCTCCTATTTCCCTAATAGGCTCTGCGCATTGGAATAATATATCCTATAGGTTTGACATAGGACTAAGGTCAGTATGTCCCTATCGAGTATATTAAACTTAATTACTTGTGTCAGCTAGCTCAGAGGCCACTAGAAACTCCTTGACGACAAGAAGGGAGTAGTTTCTGGCAGCCGCAAAACATGACCACTTTGTTTCCTTTAGAATCAGAACGTGTCCCAGAGTCGTGGAAACAATAGATAACTATTTCACTCAGCTCAATCGTGCATGCTTAGTTTTCTCCAAGTTACACAGAAAGAACAGACGGGCATTTCAATAAAAGATTTATTAAACAGTCTTGTTTCTGGTGTAAGTAAAATGTGCTGTTACGATCACAAGACAGTATGCGAGATAAATAATGTACAGTGTGAGCAGTAGAAATAAATAATACTGCGATAGTATTATCTTTTAGTATATATGCATTTACATAAATGACACAGACTAAAAATGCGAGTACTCATACGATGCGTTTCTAATCTAGTTATACCCCAATGTACCTAACCTAACCTAGGTGTATGGAGAGGTATGAAGTATTCCTTACTATGGTATACTAAGAGTATGTTAAGCCTAGTATGCCTAGTATGCCAAGAGTCCCTCTAGGTTCTAGTCAGCTCCATACCTTTAGAATGAGAGAGGTGGGAATCTCTTGCCAGACTCAAACTCCAACACCCCGCAAGGGAAGTCAGATCACTGGAAGCTGGACTCTCTGCGTGCAGGGATGACAGCGTCTTCTCAGTGCGTCAGGCCGGGGCACGGGCTCCTCTGAAGTCGAGGTCTCCTCTGCTTTACAGGGGCTAGGGAAGGTATATTTATACCTGAGAAGTACCTAAGAATGTTAGCATTGACGTGAATCGGACAGAGGAAGACGTCATGAATGAACCGTGTTAGACCTGGCACCATTGGCGTGGGTCTCCCTTCCATTTTTCGCTGTTGTCTCCTCTGTTTTACTGGTGTTAGATGCTCTGGGCACTGTGCCACTGCCATTCAGTGTCACAGCGCGAATGCTCCCTGTGTAAATATGTCTATGTGAATTGGTATATCCCTGATTGGCTTATTTGGTTTACCTGTTAGTCCCTAGTAGTGTGGCCTATGTGTGCCCAGGGCTGGTAAACCAAATGCTGCTGGTGGGCCTGCAGCACTGATGTGTGCCACCCACAGAAGCAGCTTGTAAAGTGTGTCTCAGACCTGCCACTGCAGTGTCTGTGTGCAGTCCAGAACTGCCATCTTGGCTGTGAAGTGCACTCACTTCCCAGCCCCTGAACCTTCCCTTGGCAGCCTGTAAGTCACCCCTATGGTAGGGTGCATTGTATGTGTAAGGTAGGACATGCCTTGGTGTATGTAGCATGTCCTGGTAATGAATTACACCCCATTTCGTTTTTCACTACTGTAAGGCTACCTGTTCCTCATAGGCTAGAATGGGCAGTTTGACTATTACATTCTATAGTCCTAACTGACCCCAGGGACATGGTAGAAAAACGAATTTAGTATGCCTGAGCTCAGAATATTAAAATACATCTTTTAGTGAAGTTTATTTTTATATTCTGTGTTTGAAAATACCACTTTTAGAAAGTAGGTATTTTCTTGCCTAAGCCTTCCAGTGTGCTCTGCCGTTATGTGTATTGGCTGTCTGGTTTTAGAGGGGCAGGACAGGCTGAGTCAGACCTGGGTTGAATAGAGAGATCTGCATTTAGAGTGTGGGGAGGGGTGGCTCCTTGACCTGAATAGGGCTGTGCCTGGCAAGGTGAATGCTGGCTCCACCTCCCACTGTGTGTCTGCTAGCAGACCCCTCTTTCTGAAAGGAAGGATGCAGCCTGGTAAACAAAGTGCTCCAGGCCTGAGCAGAACTGGTTCTGGCTAGGTTCAGTGACTGGTAGCTTCTAAGAACAAAGGCTTTTGGGGTATAAATATCTGTGCTCAAACCCCTACATTTTGTATTGCTTTTGGATCTGGAGAGGAAACTCTGTCCGTGCCACTGGAGGAATCTGCAGGAAGTGACTGTCCCTGTGCTTGTGTGTTGTTTCTTGCACTGGCCTGCAGCAGTGACCACTGGACCTTGAAGAAGAGGAAAAGGAACTCTTGAGAGAACTTTTATTTTTGTTACAAGCAATTACCCAAGGGCTAGGAAAAGAGCTAGCCTCCTACTGGAGTCTCAGGCACATCAGACTCCACCACCAACCTCCTGCTTCCTCCCTGCGAGGACTGCTATCTGCTGATGAGGCTCCTGTGAGTTCCAGGGCCTCTAGTTTGCATCAGAGAAGAGAGTGTGGGAAATCGACGCTAACGCATCTTTGCGGGCCGCTGCAGTCGAGAGCGCTGGGAAAATCATCGCGCTACTGCCGCCGAGGGCCCGCAACACGAAACCATCGCTGACGCCCCTTTGCGAGCCGCTGCAGCCGAGATGCGCTGGAAAGATCATCGCGCTGCTGTCGCCGCGCACTCGCAACCCTTAAAAGAAATCATCGCTTCGAGACATCGCAGTGCGGACGCCGTGCGTCCGCCACTTTGATCGCATCGCACCGAATTTCGTCGCTCCCTCGCGGAGCGTCTTGTCTTCGCATCGCAACACGATCGCACAGCGCAACAGGATCGCCGCATCGACTTCTCCCACGCGGCAAGAAAGTCATCGCATCGGCAGTCCAGCGTGCAGAAGTTTGTCGCATCGTCTCCGCACGCATCACGCAGATCGGCGCATCATCCTCCCTTGCGGCAAGGATTTCAACGCATCGCCGGCCTCGCGTGCCGAGAATCATCGCTACAGCTTATTTGCGACATTTTGTTGGTTTTGCTACTAATCCAGGTACTTTGTGAAAGAAAGGGTCGCAGAGACCACTGCTTTGAACTTGAACCTTATTTTTGCAACCTTTGAACTATTTTTGACAGCCCTTCAACAGCTATCCTATTTTTGACAGTATTGTGGCTTTTACAGTTATTGGTCTTGTGATAAATCTGCCTTTATATAAAGATACTTATTTTTTATAACTACCTGTGTGGTGTCCCTTTGTAGTGTTCCTCACTGTGTTACTGTGTATGGTCATAAATGCTTCACACCCTGCCTCTGAGATAAGCCTACCTGCTCGTGCTACGTTACCACAGGGTTGAGCAGGGGTATTAAAGAGGGTAGCCCTCTCACTCTGACTTAGGAAGAAGGGTCCCTACTTGGACAGTGGCCAGCCATTGCCAACTAGAGACCCCCATTTCTAACAAACCCCCTAAGGAATAATGGTTCATGCATAATATATGAGTCCTTGAAGAAATCAATAGTCCTGTGCTAGGGAAACTCCCGCAGCCTAAGGGTCTGTTCTTCAAGAACTCGTTGTGACGTTAGGGTGGACGGATGTCGGAGCCCATGCCTGTATTTGGAGTGCACGGTTTAATGCCTAAATAAGGACTGGGATTTTATGCCTATATAAGGTCAGGGCGAATTGTGCTTATATAAGGACATGATACTGGAAAGCCCGTTTATGGACACCCTAAGAGGAATACAACACTCCCTGGCAGTCTCTGCACAGCTGTGCAGCCTCGGGCATCCTAATGGCGGGATATGCCACTTCAGTGGGGGCATGGCGGGCACCGCACCGCTGACCAGGCACCCACAGCCGACACAATCCTCGTCCCGCTCCGCACACGGTATGGCCCCCACGTGACGCCAGTCTTAGTCTGATTCCAACCGGGTTAGCTGCAAGCTCGGTCCTCGCAGGGTGTCCGTCCGGGCAAATCGTAACCTTTCACTGCTGAGAGAGTGGATCCTGTCCGTTAGGGGGTTCAGAAAAGTGCACCCATCCACGCACCGGCTCTCTGGTGGCCCACATGTGGTATTTATGACAGTTATATTCCCCATACTCCATTGATCATGAATCTGCAGCCTCTTCTGACATTCCTTTTGTCTGTTCTATTAAAACAGCAATTTCCTGCATTTTTTCCTGTTTATTCAAATGTTTTTGTGTTAATGAAAAACATCTCCACCTTAGTGGTGCTGAAACAGTTTTCAGGGACAGTGTGCTTCCATCAGTGTTACTGAACTCATAGAGATTGTGGAAAATCGAAGCATCACACAAAGACCAAGTGCAAAAAAATGAGCCACGCCTACTCAGCAAGAGAGTGGCAAGGGTGTGTAGTATGTAGTAGGTGGTGCAATTTGAACATACAGTCGTAAATATATTATTAAAACATGGTGTGGTTATGCACTGCCATTTCCATCACACTTCGGAAGTAGCATTAAAAACTGATTTTGTTTTTTAAATATTTGTACAGTTCATTTATAGGTATTTGCATTTTGTTGTGTGTGAAAACGTGACACCCTGCAGCATTTCTTTCACACTAGCAAGGTTGTCAAACTTTGCAGTAAGAGAAAAACAAGTAAACACCAGTCTCTCAATGTTAAAAAAAAATAAGCAACAATTTGTCAGAAAACTTGACTGAGATTTGACCCCTGTCCTTGAATGCCGAACAAATGTGACAAACTAAAAATAGCATTCAAAGATATCTTTATTGCTCATATACCTTCGCAACTTCGGAATGGTTATTTTTGTTTGGGGGGCTGCAGTATTCCCACCACCCCCACACCATCACCACACCTACTCCCAGCACCTATGCTTAAGTTCGGCCTAACTAAACAACTCTTGGCAAGGCAAGGTTCATACATAATGTGCTGGCACAAAATTAAGAGCTCTCCACGGAACACATTGAACCACCAGCTCTGGCAAGAATTCTCTACCATACCCAACTCACCGGCCAGAAAATATTTGGAGGTCTCACTTGCTACTACCGGGCTAGTCGACCTATGGGAAACTCAAACTACCCACCTGCTTTTTAAGCAAGCAGCAAAAAAAGTAATCAAAAAAATCTCCCTTGTCGAAGACAAAGCCGCCTTTCCCCGCAGGAGACACGCCTGGATGACTCTGAGCGGTTACAAATCACTTGGGCCACAGTCATACTTCAATCTGGGGTACTCCAGGAAGACCAAAGAACAATTCTTAAAATACAGGCTTGGAATTCTGACAGCCATCCCGCACCTTCCACCTTGGCAGAGGGAGAAATGGGGAAACACATGCAGATTATGTGGGATCGGCAATGAAGACATGGAACATGTAATCTGCTCCTGTACCGAACTAAAGGAGGAAAGGACAGGATTACTCAAAGCCCACTTTAATGAACGAGGGATTCGAACCCGGAGACAAGCTGTGGTTGTATGCTTTGACCCCAAGGACCTGCAGCTAAATGGGAAGCTAGTGAAATTCCTGTCACTAGTAGAATCAAAGGAAGGGAGCACAGCGCTTCGCGACAACCCAAGAACCACATAAGGTAGTTCTAATCCACATAATCGGGAACTTAGAGCACAGACCTTTGAACCCCTCCATAAGAGGCTGAACAAAGGCACCTTTTTACCAGAGACTTTTAAACTTTTAGAATTGCACTTCTCTTGTCTTATTACGTACGAAGTCTTTTTTTACATGTATTTTTGTAATGGTTTTAATTAATCAAAAACAATACATTTTTTACTTACTTACTAAGCTTAAGTACAAAACAACAAAGTATTCCCTTTTTCAGTTCAAGTGATTTAATTTACATTAGTACTGATGACTTTTTATGATTCTATTCGGAGTATACACCAAGGCAGGTGACATGTCCAATAACAATAATAGGTGAAAAACTAGAGAGCTACATTTTCCTTGACACCAAGGGAAAGGATAACAACTTTTCCCATCACTCTCCCATTGAATACATAAGCAGTAATGGCAGCATCTGTGTAGGAGGAGTACTAACCATAAATGGCTCAGTAGCTTCACCTACTCAGGGATTTATGGTCTGGAAAAACACCTCCCCCATTGGTCATTATTGCTTAAACATTTGTTTTCGTGTGAATGATCTGCCTGCCATTTCAAGCAGAGCAATCCATCTGTGTCCTATTAATGCTGCTGGCAGAGCTTTACAGCGCTGAGTGAGGTGTCTTTTGTTTCTGGTGCTCTCATATGCAATACGCCAGAGCCTGCAGTAATTTAATAATGTATCTCATCAGAATTTATATTTATATCAAACATTTATTTAGCTAGAGGAAATTTCCCGGAATTTTATAGGGCTTACTATTCTGTAACGAAAGAAGAAATCAATTTAATCGAGAACAACTATTTTCAAGCTTAGCATTTATTTTGTTCTTTGTCAACAGATCGTAGAATTTGAAGAATTTAAGCACGAATATTTCATTAAATGCTTCCAATAGGCTGCAGTTGTTCATTTTAAAGCAGTATACGTCTGAATGTATTTATCCCACGGGTTTACTCTCCAGGAGTATTCTTAAATACTGCGAAACCAACAAGAAAAACTCAAACAAGCTTCTTTCAATATTCTATAGTAATTTCTCTCAAAGAATAGTATTATTGTTTTTATTGAAAGCTACAAACTTTCTTCAAATTTGTTTGGTAAAACCACAATCTTCTATTCTCATGAGGGCTCTGACTCCTTTCATAGAAACACTGAAAAGCTGAGCAGAGGTCATCCAAATTACATATTTGCAACACAAATGGGCCATGCTCACAATCGTATTTGCGACAAAAAATGCATTTGATGTGGACTGGTAATAGCAGTGAATTATAAAAGCTTTCAAACATGATATCTTTAAAAGGGAACTTTGATGTAACCATAACTGTAGCCAGTGCTGCAAGTCCATATAGGAAACGACGAATGAGCTAGAACAAGACATATCTGATTTATTGCTGACGTCTCAGTATGAAGGCAGTATTTTGATGTCCTTATTTATTTTACATTTTGGAGACATAGAAACATATAATGCTATAATATGTAATATTATATGACAATATATACACTAATAGAAATATAGGAGAAAAATTTGCATGAACAAAAAATCAACCATAACAATGCACTTTTCACGGTACAGTAATAGCACATGCAACACATTAAAGTATGGTACATCAAATGTCCATGATTATCGCAAACTCTGGAAGAAAACAAGCATTGGGAATGCAACAGGTCTCGCATGTGTTTGAGATAGAGCTATTGGCATTGTAAATGGCGATGTCTTTTACGTATGTGTTATGGAGTGTATGTATGTGGTGTGCAGTGGAATTATGTAGGTTGGATTGGATTAGTTAGTTGTGGAATTGTGTAGCGTGGAACAGTGTGGTATTGATTTGTGGAGTGGAATTATGTGGCATGGTGTGCTGTGGAAATATGTGGATCATAATTATGTGGTATTGAGTGTATTGGAATTATGTGAAGTGGGATTGTGTGTTATGGTGTGTAATTATATGGAATAGTATTTTGTGTTGTGGAGTGGCATGTAGGAGTTTAATTATGAGGGTTGCCATTCCATTTTGTGGCATGATGTGGAAGTGTGTGGTGTGGATTAGATGTATGTGATGTGTTGTGTAATTGTGTTTTTGAGTTGTATGATGTGGTTTGGTGGCGAATTATGTGGTGTGCATTGGAAATGTGTGGAGTTGAATTGTGTGGCGTGGAACTGTATGGATAGCTTTGCCTTTTTGGTGATGAAAAAAAACAAATGGGTAGGAGCTAAGCTCCAGATCTGTGTGCTTGGGTGTTAAAAAAAAGAAGGAGAGTTGGAGCTATTGGTGTTGTAAATGTAAAGGTCTCTTATTTATGTGTTATGGAGTGGATTGAATGTATGGGGTGTGTATTGAAATTATGTGGTTTGTTTTGGAATTGTTAGTTGTGGAATGGAGTTGTGTGGTGTGGAGTGGATTTGTGTAGTGGAATTATGCTACATGGAGTGCAGTGGTATTAGGCGGACACTAATCATGTGTTTTTGAGTGTATTGCAATTATGTGGAGTGGGATTGTGAGTCATGGAGTGTAATGATATTGAATGGTATTTTGTGTTGTGGAGTGCTATGTAATGGAGTTTAAGTATGTGGTGTGCTGCTGAAGTTTGTGGTATGATGTTGAATTATGTGTTGTGATTTGGATATCTGTGGTGTGTAGTGGAATTGTTTTGTGGAATTATGTGGTTTGCTGTGGAATTATGTGGTGTGGAATGGATTTGTGTGGAGTTAAATACTGTGGAATGGAACAGTGTAGTGTTGAATGACATTATGTTGAGTGGCATTATGTGGCATGGTGTGGTATTGTGTGGTGCTGAATTGTGTGGCACTGTGTTGAATTATGTGGTGTTGAATGCTATTGTCGATCTACAGCAGTGCTGAAGGAGCAGCCTTTATGGGTGGTAAAACAATGTTGTTTCTTTTTTCTGTCCCCTTACCATCCTTAAACTAGTTAAAACAGTGTTGATTCATCTCTTATGCTGTCTGGGCTGCCACCAAACCTGTTCTGTACTGGTGCTGTTGTTATATTCCATATAGGTACCCTATATAGGCGCAGGTAACCTTGTAACCTTTCACCTATATTCTTCCCTACATTACACACATAACGGTTCTTGGGTACTGACCTTTTACCTAGATATGACACTGCATTCAGAACGCGGGTTTTTCCCTGGTTTGATTCTCATACATTATGCATGAGGCTTCTTGGAAGCACAGCAGGACTAGCAGTAGGATTACCATCTCCTGTATAATATCTCTGTATAAAATTCAGGCCCAACGTCATCCTTTAGGCCGACACAGTAACACAGCAAGGTAGTAGCCCTGGGGAGACCTATGGGTATATATACAGCACATCTTGCTTAGGAAGATAGAGGAGACTGAGACTTCCCGGCTGACACACTGACCAGAGACGCTGAGGTTCCTGCATACAGACGCTCCAGCTCGCAGTGGTCCAACATCCCTTGCGGGGTGTCCAACTCGAGACCAGGACGGGGTCCCATATTCTCTCATTCTAAGGTAATGGGGTTGACTAGATCCTAGAGGGATTCTTGGCATATCACCTACACAGATGCTAGGTACATTTAGGTACATCTATTAGGGAGACATCGTAGGAGTACGCACTTTTTATCATGTGTTTTATGTACTTGTATATATTCATGATTTCTGCAAGATGGTAGAACTATACCATCCCTTTACTTTCGTAGTACTGCTAATCATATATCTCTGCTACTGTCTAATGGTTGTTGCAGCTCATCTATTCTACACGAGAATAACAACTGTTCGATAATACTTATTGAAAAAGCCCAGCCTGTTTATTCTGTGTATCTTTCTGAAACAAACTAAGTAAGCACAAGTGACTGAGCAAAAGGAAGTATATTGTCTCCACGATTCTGAGGGATCAGGGTTGTCATGTTCTGAGGTTGCCAGAGTCTATTCTCTCCTTGGTAAGAGGAGATTATAGTGGCACTGTGAGCTAGCTAATACAGATAGGCTAACATATCCGGTGGGGGTGCATGGAATCAGTCTGCCACCAATCCCACAGTTTATGTTATCCAAACGCGCAGATCCTGTATAGGTTATATAGGAACTATACGACATGGCGCCGCCAACGTTGGTTGGGTACTTATTTAACAGTAGAATCTGAGTAGTTCAGTCGTGCTATTCTCAGAGACCCCTACTCACAAAACTGTACACCAGAGACGTCTGGGGTGGCTGGGCACAAACTCCGCCACAGCTGAGTAGGCTACAAAATCCTATTTATTGGCTGTTGGTTAATCATGCTTGAAGGACACAGTGTTCCTAAAATTGTGCAAAACACCTTATCTTAGTTCCCTGGGAAAGCTCTTCTTTACAAAATGACTGAGGACAGAGATAATGTAATAGTAGATCTACACCTCTCAGCCGGAGAAGAAGATGCAGACGCATTACAAATTGCAGAGAACTTCAGAAATACAGTCACCCTGAAACTGCTAGAGCATGGTCTATCATATAGGGGTGGCATAGTAGTTTTTGTGATTGAGGCACACAAATCAAACAGAACAGAGGTATTTTATTTGTGGGTTACATTCCCAGCAGCAAATGCAAGAACAAAAACATTTCACTCCTACACGGAAGGAGATGCACCAGCGGAATATTGTCCATTTGAGGACATTGAGGATCCGCTCACCTACCAGGAACACTTATACTTGTTTAAAGGCGCCCTACCCCACATAAGAAGAAGAGTAAGACTCAGCCTGCTCGGAAGAGAAGGGGCAACATGGCCGATATTAGCAGCCTACACACCACATCCTGACATTGAAACAATGCCACCAGGAGACTTACTCACACAACACAAAGATTTAATTAAAATATACAGAAACTTGACGCAATTCGTCATGAGGACACTTACAGTCCAACCAGTGATAGTTGCAACTAATGGAACTCAAATTCAGGGTACAGCAACTAAAATTACACCACAAATATTACACGCAGTAATGGGTAAAATGCCCACAAAACGTGAACAAATGCCATTCTGAGTAGCTCAGAAAATAACACAGCTAGAGGCAGTATTCCCAAATACTACGCCGTATGAAAAACACAGAATGCTAACAATCTGCTTGCCCATGGGGATAACACCACAAGTAGAGGATTATACCACTTGGGGTACAGTCTTTGCTGCCATTTATACCAGAACTCATGGTACCCCGTCATTAGCAGTAGTACCAGATGTCTTGAGACAAATACAAAACGAGTACAGAGCAGAGCCTGCCCTGAACTTAGGGATGAAGTTACTAGGTAACTATGCCCAGGTATCAGCAATAATGTTAGCTAATATTAAAGGGGAAGCAGCTTCAGTGGCTACCCGCCAACGCCTAAGGGAGTTCAGTCCTTTAGAACAACAACACGAACTACCAAAAATTATTGAAACTGCATATGCAGAATTAGGCAGAGACAGTTTGGGTGGGAAAGCTTTAAAACCACAATTGATGGGCAGTCCTGAAAAGGACACTTCCAAGCAGATACCTACTTCTACAAAGAAGAAGTGGGACAATAAAAAACAACAAAGTTTTAAATGAAACAGATCTCAATTCAGAGGTAGATCTCCTCCACAGGAACCCTCCGAAAAGAGGTATAACCTAAGGAATAGGGATAACATTAGGAAACCTGACAGGTATCAGGATACTGATACACGTTCCTCTCGTTCCTTTCAGGGTTCATCGGAAAACTCCGAGAGGGAAGGACGGTCAGAAAGGCAAGAAGAGCGTACAAAGTCCAGAGACAAGCAGCACGCTCAAGATTACACTTCTAAAAAAGAAGAAAAACCAAAGCAAAAGCCACAGTTCAAAAAGAAGAAGGTTGCAGGTCTAAAGATCAGACATGCCTAGAATTCTGAGGACTCGACTACTGAACGGGTAATGGGCTCTGACGATGCTAGACAGTGCAGCAGAAGTAACAATAGCTCGCCAGAACCTGATGGAATTTCTGGTGACATCGGACTTGAATGATTATATCACGGTAGAAACACCCGATACTAGGGTAAGCGTCCCACATAAAGTACATGAAATAACGCTCCAAATGGAGGGGGACAAATGTAGAAAAATAAGATGTCTCTTTTGGGAGAACCTGACGTTTGGCTATGATATTTTATTAGCTAAACAAGATTGGCCGCCAGCATTCGTCATGGATTGCCCTAAAGGAGAAACAGTAATTCTTCCAGCATTCTCAGACCATATTCCCAGGCACCTACAACACACATATGCACAGGAGTGGACGGTAGCCCAAGCCCCTGCATTATACAAAAACCATGTTGGATGGGATGAGGATTCACCCCACCACATAATTCCTTTAAAAAATACTCCAACTGCACAGAGGCAGTATCCAATAAAGCAAGAAGCTAAGAAACAGGTCAGGGAGATCTTAGATCAACTTGAATACCAAGGGGTGATCGAAAATTGCACCTCGTCGATGAACAATCCTTTGTTCCCGGTCATGAAACCTGACAATTCATATTATTTAGTATTAGATTATAGACATGTAAACACTTGCACTAAGACGTTTGCAGTCCAAAATGCACATAGTGGCGCATTAATGAATAAAATTGTGCGGAAAAAATATAAAACAACACTTGATATCTCAAATGGATTTTTCTGCCAAAATATAGCGCCTGAAAGCAGGTATCTAACAGCATTCTCAGCGCTAGGGTCCAATCAGCAATTTTGTCGACTCCCCCAAGGGTATAAGAACAGCCCAGGGTTGTTTTCGGCCAGAGTAACTGAGTTACTTCAAAATTTGGATGAAGAGGCATTGTCCTATGTGGATGATATTTATCTAACGGACGATGACCTAGAGGAGCACTTGAACAGAGTGAATGCCATAATTTTGGGATTTGCATCTGAGGGCTACAAATTCAACTTCAAAAATTGCCCACCTCAGTGTCCTGTTTTTAGGATATGAGCTTTCAAGTGAAGGAAAAAGCCTTGCAGCCAATTTTTTTAGAAAAATGCACGCTGCTCCAACCTCCAAAATCATTGAAAAATTTACAGTCAATTCTGGGATTCCTAAATTTTGGTAGAACATACATTTTAGATTACGAAGAAAGAGTAAAACCTTTCTACGATGTAATAAAACCTGATTTTTCAGTAAAACAATGGACACAGGAACAGACAGATACACTTCGTTCCTTACAAGCTGACATGATAGCTTCCAAACACTTACAGACACGCGTAAACGTACGCAACCTGGTGATCCGTATAGTTGCGTGTCAATCTGGGTACACCTATCTAACATATAATGAAGGTGAAACAGTACCAATTGCATACAAATCACATTTGTACACAAATGCTGAGATGCGCTTCGCATCTACAGAAAAGATTCTGACAGCAGTACAGACTGCTGTAGTGAGAGAAAGAGCACTGGCTCAGGGGAAACGAATAATAGTAGTGACTCCGGTTCCAGCCTTAGAGGCTGCGACAAAGGCAAGCGTTCCTAATGCTAAAGCTTTACATCCGAGATGGATACAATGGGCTAATTCACTCACTGCATCAGTGAAGTAGAATACAGGCACAGCCCAAATTTAAAGACACAAGCATTTCTGCAATATGAGCAAGAATATCCTCTACCAAACTAAATAATACCTCTAGATCAGTATGAATATTTAATTTAAACTGACGTATCTGCTCAACCGGCCATAGGAAGTGGGCAACAATATAGCGTGGCATGCGCAATCGTTAAAGTTCGCATGCGGAAAGGAAAGTTCCACCCAAGTTGCACAAAAAAGCAGTCTCTAGGAGACTGCATGGCACAGTTGGCAGAGTTAAAAGCCTTGAAACTGGCACTGGTAAATACGGATCGAGAATTCCCCACACTGATTGTGTGCGATTCCTTCTACTGTGTGCAGTCATATAATGAATATTTGCAGCACTGGGTTCAAAATGGGTTCAAAGATGCAAAAGGTGGCACAATTAAGCATAAAATGCTATGGGAACAGGTAGTGGAGTTGAAAACTGAACTACCGAGGGCTCACGTGATACATACACTGAGTCATCAGCGTGATGGCATTCACGTTGAAGGGAATACATTGGCTGATGAAGCCGCCAAGGGGGCTGTACGCACAGCTTCCGTAGCTGCAATCACTCATTCTAAAACGAAAATAGACGGTGAGATTATGGTAGCTATCAATGCTTGTCACAAAAACAGCGGAGCAGTACCAAAAAGATTTCCACTCAAGTACTCCTACAAGTTAGATGCCAATAACATTCCATTTGCTCAGAATCCTGGAGTGGGGGACAGAGTAATTCCAAACATGGATCGTAGGTTAGGTTTAATTCTAGCAGCACACGAAGGGATAGGTTCTGCCCATGCAGGAGTTACGGCAACTGTTTCTTTATTGAAACAACTCTATTGGTGGCCTGGGTTAACAAAGCAGACTAAAGACTAAGGGGTCGATTCCGATCCCGGTCGGAGGCGCACCTAATACCATTCGGCCGGGAAAAAAGCCAGGCGAATGCCTGTTTCCCGACCGATTCGCACATACGTCCGAACGAGCAAGTACGATGCGCACAACTGCCCAAATCCCGACCCAGTCGTACTCACCCAATACAGGTCCTGTTCTCCGACCGAGGCGGATCCGGAAACGCAGAATCGAGTCGCACGGAAGCAAAAATGCAGCCCCGTCCGGCCGGACAAGTACGATGCGCTTTCCGTACGTGCCGAACCCGTCGCTACGCACGGCATGTCAAAGCATCCGGGAGAGGCGCACATAAGCTCCGATTCGCGTCACAAGACGATCCACGGCTACGAGATGAACACTCCAGCGACGAGGACGAGGCGAAGCAAAGAGAAAGATGAACCAACCATGAATCCCATCGTGCCGATCCTACCAATATTCTACATCTATTACCGGAACAGGCACGGACGCGTACGGCGCAGAAGGTAAGTCAGACACCAACCACAAAAACAAACTACACGTACCCGACATATCACACACACACAGAGGGATACAGAAATTACTTACACCAGCAACAGCAGCACCATAGGGGCGGGATGGCCATCACCAATGTCACATATACACATAGGGGCCTGGATGCCAACAACTAACACCACCCCTACCCAGGGGGTGCTAGATGCCTACCACTACTACCACCTCTACCCATGGGGGCTGGATGCCTGTCACTACTACCACCTCTACCCATGGGGGGCTGGATGCCCACCACCACTACCACCCCTACTCAGGGGTGCCAGATGCCTACCACTACTACCACCTCTACCCATGGGGGCTGGATGCCTGTCACTACTACCACCTCTACCCATGGGGGGCTGGATGCCCACCACCACTACCACCCCTACTCAGGGGGTGCCAGATGCCTACCACTACTACCACCTCTACCCATGGAGGGCTGGATGCCTGTCACTACTACCACCTCTACCCATGGGGGGCTGGATGCCCACCACCACTACCACCCCTACTCAGGGGTGCCAGGTGCCTACCACTACTACCACCTCTACCCATGGGGGCTGGATGCCTGTCACTACTACCACCTCTACCCATGGGGGCTGGATGCCCACCACCACTACCACCCCTACTCAGGGGTGCCAGATGCCTACCACTACTACCACCTCTACCCATGGGGGCTGGATGCCTGTCACTACTACCACCTCTACCCCTGGGGGCTGGATGCCCACCACCACTACCACCCCTACTCAGGGGTGCCAGATGCCTACCACTACTACCACCTCTACCCATGGGGGGCTGGATGCCTGTCACTACTACCACCTCTACCCATGGGGGCTGGATGCCCACCACCACTACCACCTCTACCCATGGGGGCTGGATGCCCACCACCACTACCACCCCTACTGAGGGGTGCCAGATGCCTACCACTACTACCACCCCTACCCATGGGGGCTGGATGCCTGTCACTACTACCACCTCTACCCATGGGGGCTGGATGCCCACCACCACTACCACCCCTACTCAGGGGTACCAGATGCCTACCACTACTACCACCTATACCCATGGGGGTTGGATGCCTGTCACTACTACCACCTCTACCCCTGGGGGCTGGATGCCCACCACCACTACCACCCCTACTCAGGGGTGCCAGATGCCTACCACTACTACCACCTCTACCCATGGGGGCTGGATGCCTGTCACTACTACCACCTCTACCCATGGGGGCAGGATGCCTACCACCACCAACACCCCCACTCACAGGACGGCTAATGCATGACACAACAAGCACACACCAACATAAGGAATGCAACAAAAGACATCCCCCAACACCATGACAAGCGTGTGTAGACTGTGTCAAATGCCTACAACACTGAACATGACTTTGAACATACAATGTGACCCCCTATCACATGTGTCACACATAAATGTGTGTGGCCCCCACAATGCAAGCAGACCATGACCACTGTGGCAATGGGGTCTAAACCCCCATCATCACACTGACCAAAAGGTAAGTGTGGGGTCCATAGCTGAAGCACATTTTGCACATTGTGGCAATGGGGTCTAAGCCCCCATCATCACAGTGACCAAAAGGTAAGTGTGGGGTCCATAGCTGAAGCACATTTTGCACATTGTGGCAATGGGGTCTAAGCCCCCATCATCACAGTGACCAAAAGGTAAGTGTGGGGTCCATAGCTGAAGCACATTTTGCACATTGTGGCAATGGGGTCTAAGCCCCCATCATCACACTGACCAAAAGGTAAGTGTGGGGTCCATAGCTGAAGCACATTTTGCACATTGTGGCAATGGGGTCTAAGCCCCCATCATCACAGTGACCAAAAGGTAAGTGTGGGGTCCATAGCTGAAGCACATTTTGCACATTGTGGCAATGGGGTCTAAGCCCCCATCATCACAGCAACCAAAAGGTAAGTGTTGACATAGAAAAAGCTGCAACTGCCAAACTGCATTGATGATTCCTGGTCACAGAACAACAAACACATCAGTGGCAAAGTAGTGCCTGTGTCCCATAGCAACATAGATTGGGTGAGGCAAACAGTGCAGTGCAAATAAGACATACCTTTGGCCATGTGCAGACAAACATCACCCATGGGGGCTGACACTGTCAACATCCATCAATGACACAATGACAGAAGTGACCATCATAATGCAGACCCACATATTCACACCAATGGGCACACAAATGTAGATACCCTGTGGAGACTGTAGATGTGAGGTGAACAAATAACATACCATGGCAGCAATGTGACACACAAACAATGATCATTGTGCTGACTGATGACCTAGGAGTCCCAGCGACAGCAGGTGAAACCCACCAAACAACATACAGCCAATAGCACACTAAAGATATGCCAATGCAGTGGTGCAGATGCACAAACAGGCAGACCCACACTGCACAACAAACACAACAGGTGAGGGGGTGCCAGTGTCCCCAGGCAACCACACAACACATGATGAGGCCTGAATACCAATTACACAGATGCACATACAGTGCCACACAAAAGTAACTCATGGATCCAAATCCCCTATGTGGGCAATCAGGCATTGTTAGATGAGAGGGAGCACAAATTACACATGTCACACAAGCTTGTAGGAACTGCAACTAACACAGCAATAGACAGACCCACCACAGCACTACCCCCAGGGACCCCATATTGTGCTGACACTAGCCTGCATGATAATCCCACTGTGATGACAATGTCAGATGTCGTTCACACTGTGAAACCCAGCCATGTGTCCTGAGCAACTAGCTACCATCACACCTACACAAGCTCCAATCAATCAGCACGGCCTGCCAGCCAAGGCCAATATGGAGGTAGGGGTCTGGCCGTGCAACAACTCACTTTTGCACACACTCAACACCACACACCCTGATCTCCACCAATGTGCAGCAGTGAAGCTCACATGGACTGGTGACATTGCACATGCACCCATGACAATACCAGGGGTGGTGGTGGGAACCAAGGTGCAGAAACCCATCACACATGGCCAGTCAACAAGACTTGTCAATGTCTGACACACAGCACAGTATGCTGTATATGGGCATGATGTGAAATCCACCACAATGAATGGGATCCTGGCCATAGTCACACACCAATGAAGAAGCCAAGGTGACACATGAAGAACACACGTACACAACTACCAACATTGCAGCTCTGACCCTGAGGAGTGGCAGCAGTCACACACACAACGTGTCACAATCACTGTAAGCTAACACAAACTGTAAATCACATTACTCATGTAAACAACAAGTGCCAAGGGAATCCTGAATGTGTCCCATCTGCGTTTGCCCACATCCCCAGCACTGACAACAAAGACAACCTGGGATGACAACCTCATGAACATTAGTTTGCCATGCACCCACATCACAGAGAAACCAGGTCCAAGATGCTGGATGAACACAGAACAACTCAGCAAGCATCACAAACAGGAACATCCCTAGGGACACAGCCTGTGTAGGAAAAGGGAAGTGAACACGCACAGACATGCTTACACAACACAGGCCCACACAATGTCACCAGATTACACACTGCCATGAGGGCACACCACTCCTGTGGAAGGTCCGCTGTGCCAAACCTTGTCTGTGCACGACCCAAACATGTCAGGAGAACACTGCGTCAGTGAGTCAACAACCACAACACACAGAAGGCTCTGCTCACATCAGCCTGGGTACGGGGGTGTCACATCAGTCATCTGCACACACACCAAACACGTGTCAAGCAGGTTGCACTGTATGCACAGATGAGTCCTTCGACATTGATGTGCAAAACTGCATGTCCAGTGGAGCTGGGCACACAGTCAGGGAAATAGGAACATTGAACAGTGCTAAGCCCACCAGATGTGCATCAGTGTAAGACAAAGATGTACATTTACAAATGCAAAAAGGACATCCCTGTGTCAAATGCTGAACATTACACCCTCAGACTGTAGCAAAGGATTCCATAGATCCAGAATACAACAGGACACATATCCCATGGACCACATGGAGTCCATCACTGCAACACTTCATCGTCCTGATGTGAACACTATTACAACTGCAAATGCAGGATGCTACTCATCCACATCATGTACATCAAAAGAAAACCCAAAAGTAAACAAAAAGAGGCTTTATTCAGCAAATGTCCGGGTAAAAACGGAAGTCCAAATGAAACTAAGGCCAATGGCCAGTCCAAAATAACAGTACCAACGGGGTGAGAAGTGACAACTGGTCACACATTGCTTGCCTGCACTGGTACGGTTGAGGGACATCCCCCTTGGAGGGGCATACAAGGGGCAGGCCAGGCACCGCAGGGACAGGATCAGGGGATGGCAGAGTGAGGCAGTGAAGGGGTGGTGGGTGCAGGAGTGTCACCGGCAACTGCAGTGGAGGTGTCTGACTCAGTGGGGGCCGGCACCACCGTGGTACACAAGTCAGTTGGTGTGAGTGCCGCAACCACTGCAGTGGGCTGGACTGATGTAGTGGACTGGGTACCCACTGCAGTGCCCGAGTCAGACGTGGTCGTTGTGGACTCCACTGCAGTGCATGACTCCAAGGAAGTGGAAGGGTGGGCAGATGAGGTGGGCAGGACAGAGGGGCGGGACCTGGTCACAACAACAGTGCCACTAACAGGCAGAGCGTCTGGTTTGGGGGTGGAAGAGCAAGTGGCAGGGGGGGAGGGCCTAAGCAGTATGGGGATGCGGTATCGGTGTGTGGGGGAACCTGGGGCAGGGTGTGGTGGGGGAACCTGTGCAGTGGTGGCCTGGGGGATGGAGGAGAGAGACTGGGTGCTGGAGCTGCGTGGTGGTGGGGTCTTGCTCTTCCTGCTACGGGGGGACTTCCGAATGGGCTCCTGTGTCTGCCTGCGCCTGGGGGAGGGTGTCCGGGGGCGAGGGGCACTCCTCTCTGTGTGGGTGGACTTCCTCTTCCCCTGGTGTGCTGGGTCAGCAGGAATGGTGGGGAAGAGGCCGAGGTCACACAGGAAGACCTGCTGTGTATGTGTGGTAGAAGGCGAGGCAAGGGAAGGGGTCTTGGAGGGAGAGGATTTGGAGGACTGCGGAGTGAATGTGGATGCCTGTGTGTGTGTGTGTTCCCCATCACCTGTGTCTGTGTTATCAGTCCCCCGAGGATGCTTGTGTGCACGTCTTGCCTTACTCTTGGGTGTGTCTGTGCTGCTTGTGTCTGTGTGTATGGATGACTGTGCAGGTGTGCATGTGCTTTGGACAGGTAGGGGGCAGGAAGTGTGGATGGGGCAGAGGTGAGAGGGTGAGGGACTGTTGGAGGAGGGACACTGCTGCCATCAGGGAGGAGTCCATGGACCTATTGCTCCTCTGTAGGGCAGACATACCCGTCGAGATGCCCTCCATGAACGACACCAGCTGTGTCAACAGAGTGGTGTGTGCATGGAGGACACTCAGCATTGCTGTCTGCCCTACATGGAGCTGCCGAAGGAGGTACACAGACTCCTCACTCAGGGCAGCAGGGGACACAGGGGCAGGGGCTGCGGTGCCTGGCACGAAGGAGACACGCTCCCGAGCACGGGAGCCTCCACGGACCTCAGGAATGGGAGCCGATGGGAGGGCGGTGGTGGTGGTGGTGGGGCCAGACAGACTAGCTGGCCTTTGGTGGCTGCCGAGACCCGCCTCCACAAGGGAGTCATCCTCTGAGCTGCTGTGGTCCCCAGCTGAGGTGGATGGTGCTGAGGACTCCTCGGTGTGGCTCCCCTCGCCCTCCGTGCCACTGGGTCCCTCTGACCACTCGTCCGATGCTGATCCAGTCTGGCTCCGCTGCTCCTCCTGGTCCGTGGAGCTGTCCCCTCCTGTGGCCGTGGATGTTTCTGCAAACAATTAGGGAAACAGACAAACATCAGTCACCTGCACTGACCGCACACACCACAGTAAGTACAGCACATTACAGAGCAAGCCCTGGCATCCTTAGTTAAACATTGCCTAAAGTCCTCGCACAGATTCGGGAAGCCAATTGTCAGTCTGATGGTCAACCATGGGACTCACACCCCTCCTGCCCTTGCACCCATCTGTCTGGTGCCTGTCTGATGGTAAGACCCCAGTGTGGACACATGCACCACCTACACAGTTGTTGGACATTGGAGGGAACACATTGAAGCATGTGAACATGCACACATCACATCTCTTGCCACTGAGTCAGTGCAGGTGTCCGGATAAAGGGATGGCCAGATTCTAATTAGAAATGCATGTGATGCATACCAGCACCAGACACCATGATGCACCCATGTCCGGATAGTCAATGCCACAATGGGGTGCATGTTGCACATGTCACTACCCTGCAGGATCAGTCCCAGGAAGTTGAATGCCATGACACAGGAATGCGTGCAAAGTCATACATTACTGTCTCAAGTCACATGGCCATGGCAGCCAGACAACAACAGTCTGCACTGTGTCACAATCTGAGGGCAAGGGGAATGCAAGTTATGTGACTGACAAGTGCACATGTCCATCCCCCAAAAACCACATCATCTGTACTACTATTTGTCCACGTCATACCAACTGGACATATGGGGGACATGAACCACAACTCCCTGAACATGAGCACCTCACAGTGTGCTGTGAATGAAAATACAGCTTCCTGAAAGTCACAGTCGCAAACACCTGTGTGCACAGTCAAGTGATCAGACACCTATAAGTCACAGAAGTATCGTCTATCATGGTCACATCTCAGATGGCATGCTGAGCCCCAAACGATGAACATACCAGTAGTCCTGACAACGAAGACACAGCACAATGAGACAGAGGCAGACACCTGAGGGTACATTTCACTGATCACAACATGCCAGATGATACATGGGAGTGGGAGTACAGAGTGTATTGTATGCACTGGAGTAGGCATGACTGTCCAGCTCCACCTGTAAGAGGGATGAGTCCTGGACAGTAGGCAGGTGGCTAAGCATGTGTGACACACTGGATACACATACTCCTGAGTCCCAAATATTGTTCCCAGCAGCAGCATGGGTGTGTGCCACATTCCCCAGGGACATGTGGTGAGTCAGAGCAGCAAGCAGACCACATATCAAAGTTACACGCAGATCACATGTCAGAACTTAGGCACTGTGTAGGCAATTGACCCACCCATGAATCGCACAACATAGTCACGGGAACAATTGCTGTCCCCCACCTTGAGCAAAGCAAAATGCAATGACACAGTCCCCAAATGACACAGTTTCCTGACTATAAGGGCCACACATATGCGTATCAGAGGAGAAGTGGGCATGTAACAAATGAGGGACATGGGTCCTGGACCACATGACTGATGTACTGTGGAAGTTTAACCAGGCCAGAGGAGGGCACATAGCATGTCAGACAAAGTGCACAGTGCAGTCATGGACTCACCCCCTCCTTGCTGCTGTCTGTCCCTCAGCTGCCCATCCAGGTCAGGGAAGACCACCGCCAGGATCCGGAGCATGTGGGGGTCAGGGTCCGGTGTCCGCCCCTCCTGCGAGGAGGCGACAGCTTCAGCTGGACCCTTGCGATCCTCCGGGTCCAGCCACGAAGGTCCTGCCACCTCTTTTGGCAGTTGCGGATCCTGCACCTGTAGACCCCCACGGATCTTACTTTCTGGGCGATGGTCAGCCAGATTTCCTGCTTCTGGTGGACATCAACCTGTGAGGATGACAAAGTGAAAAGGCCATTACTACACATGCAACATATCCGTGCATCACAAAGTTGGATATACATGTCTCAATTACAGGGGCATATGATGTACACAGGCAGTGCAACAATGGCTATGAAAACCTAGTTGGAATGCACTGTTACTGCACTGTACCAGTTCAGTGCATGTAACTACACACTTTGGGGTGTGACAACTACTCAGTGGGCATGCTAGCCAGTGGTGTGCACAGTGAAAGTCCTGCTAGTCAGACAACATGCACAATTAGTGATGCAGCGGACAGCACACTCACCTGCTCCCCTGGTTTCCCATACAGCTTGCTGTACTGTGGAAGGAGGCTGTCCAGCAGAACCTGGTTCTCCTCAAGGCTGAAGGCTGGGGCTCTCTCCACAGTACGTGCCATTGCAGGAGCCAGAAGATGCATAAACAGCAGCAGTGTTGGTGGCAGATGTCGTCCTGGAGCATGTAGTGCAGGCAAGTGAGCTCTCAGGGGAACAGCCAGCATTATATGTGTGCTGCAGAGGCAGATACTGTCCCATGTGTCCAAAGTGATAGGTCCAAGTCGTTTGCATCTTCTAAATCTGACCAATCCATGGTATAGCAGCACTAATACACGCCCACAGCATCCTTCACATCTTCAACTTCATGACACCCATGATTTTGCAACATTGTTGTGGCTGGCCAACTGAATTCACTGCATCAGACTCGTTGGAGCTTCGAAACGCGTCCGTTGCCATGCCAGGCCCCAGCCAATGTGTGCGCACCGATCGGTCCATTGCTGTACAACGCGTACCCGCGATACAACGCGTACCCGCTCACATTGAATGCAATGGGCCGACCGGGCACACCGATCGGTCCATTGCTGTTCAACGCGTACCCGCGATACAACGCGTACCCGCTCACATTGAATGCAATGGGCCGGCCGGGCACACCGATCGGTCCATTGCTGTTCAACGCGTACCCGCGATACAACGCGTACCCGCTCACATTGAATGCAATGGGCCGGCCGGGCACACCGATCGGTCCATTGCTCTACAACGCTTCCCTGGACAAGTCACTGGCATATGTCACCATGCCTGTCACAGGTGAACATATGCCAGCCACATATACTTCCCAGGGAGTGAGGGGCACACCTACAACACCACAGCCTGTCCACACTGTATCCTAAGGCATGTAAGGCTGCATTACCTATTCCGTGTATGGGGGTGAACATGTTGTTCTGTGGGTGTCACTTCGGGGCAGCCACTCCCAGGCTGTGCACGTGTTCATGGGGACAGGATCCTTGGTGTGTCGTGCACATGACCACTGTGATGTGCAACTGTTCATTCCTGAGCATGTGGCATGGTCACATTTCACGGTGGTGTATGTGTATGTCATGTCACATACCCCCTGAGTCCCATGTGGGACGGTATGTACGTCCCAGGGTGACCCATTGGCACAATAGTGATGGTCCTCCACAGTCTGTGTGCATGTTGTGTTTACAATGTCTCTGATTCCATGTGCACAATGGGAGACAGTCTCCACATCCACGTTGTTTGTGCATGAACTTTGATGTTGTGCGTGTGTGTGTCACAGACGTCCATGTCTGTCCTGACGAGGCAACAGGGACCACTACCTGTGGGGGTCATGGTTGTTTTGCTGTGGTGTATTCATGATGCACCATGTCATGCCAGTGTCCATGTGGCAATACAGGGTCCCTGGGAATCTACCTGTCGATGAGCTGTGATGCCTGGGGCACATCTGTTCACACATGTCACTGTGGGGTGTGTTTGGAACGTGGCAGCAGTGGATGGGAACTGTGACATGGCCTCATGATATCCCATGGCACAACATGGGACTTGTTGATGCCACTTGTTGAACTGTGATGTTAGATGTTGGCCATGTAGGTGCCATACATGTCCTTACGGAACTGCACACATCATGTACTTGTGTCTCATAATGATGTATCATGTGATATTGTGTATGGTCAATGCCACATATGTGGGGTGACTGACAATCTTTCTTTCTTCACCTATGCACTGCAGGGCACCAGCTGTCCATAGACCATTCCCTGACCTTGCATCCATGGTGGAACGGGACTGCATCCGACGGTACCGCTTCACCAGGCCGCTGATTGAGGAATTGACGGTGCGCTTGGCCCCACATTTGCAACCTGGCCGGACATACCCCACAGCGCTGACCCCCAAGGTGAAGGTGATGGCAGCCCTACACTTCTTTGCCACCGGTACCTTTCAACACACTGTGGCGTCTGCTGGTGGGATGTCAAAGACCATGTTCAGCCGTGTGCTCCGCGATGTTTTGGAGGCTATGTTGAGATACCTGAACCAGTACATCTATTTCCCTAGACCTCAACAACTCACTGACGTGAAGAGTGACTTCTATGCCCTGGGGAGGATGCCGCATGTCATTGGCTCCATTGATGGGACACATGTGGCTTTGATACCACCACAGGCACATGAGCAGGCATACAGGAACCACAAACATTACCATTCGGTCAATGCACTGGTGGTATGTCTTGCTGATATGTGCATCTCACACGTGTGTGCCCGTTTCCCCGGTTCTGCACACGATGCCTACGTGATGAGGAGTAGTCGCATCCCGAGGATGATGTCACAGATGCGGAACCAGCGTGCCTGGCTTGTCGGTGTGTACTGACTTTGTACCATTGTGTGTGTTCTGCGATGTAGTATTCCACCCTCTTTTCCAAATCAGCTAATGTGCAATTGTCATATGTAGGTGACTCCGGATACCCCAACATGCTGTGGTTGCTGATGCCCCTCAGGAACCCTGTGACACCAGCCCAGATGCGCTACAATGAGGCACATGGTCGGACCAGGAGAGTCATTGAGCGGACATTTGGTCTCCTGAAGAGCCGCTTCCGCTGCCTGGACAAGATAGGAGGGGCCCTCCCATATGCCCTAGCAAAGGTGTGCAATATTGTCATTGTCTGCTGCATGCTACACAACCTGGCTGTGCGGAAGGAGTTGCCTCTCATCCTGGATGACGATGATCAACATCCGCCACCTGTGGAGGAGCCTGGCCTGGACCACGATGCCAGTGATGATGATGATGATGATGGTGATGTCCGCACACAGCTCATCACCAACTTCTTCAGCTGAATATGAGTATCCGGAGATGTCATGTCAATGATGTGAGTATGCATGATATGTGTTGGTGGTGCTCTGGTGCTGTTTGAGTGTGGCCATGTGCTACATGACTGTATGCGTGTAGCGATGTGTCCTTACAGGTAGTCTGTACTCCCCAACAGTGTTGACATGCTAACTTGGTTCTGGGTGGGTATCTTGTGACATGTATTGGGCATGAGTATTGCAGTTCTGTCCTGTTCTTCAGTGCTTTTGACTGTGTGTCATTTCTGTCCTTCACAGGGTACTTTCAGAGTTGTTTGGTCAACTGTGATCCCCCAACACCGTGATGAAACTTCCAGGGTGGTAGCTGTCGTGTCCCTACAGGTGATGTGCGCCACACCCATGGACTTCCTTCCTTCTACACTTGTTGACTGTGTGCCCACTGCCAGGTGGGATTACCTTGCATCTGTAGTGGTTACAACATGTTGCAAATGTGTAAGAAACCTGTGCTTCACTTTGTGATGTGCGTTGTCTGTGGTCTGACTGACATTTGCTTACTGCACCAGTGGGCTAGTTGACAAAGACTGTGAATAGGTGTTCTGTCTGTGCATTGCACCATATTTCCTGGCAACATCAGTGTAGGCGATGAGTCAGGTGGCCTTGGTGTGTATATGTTGTGTAGCCCTGGTGGTGTGTCTCCCTCATATGTGTCACGTTGCCATGACTCACATGCCTGTGTTGTACTTGCTGTAGCAGTTAGCATGCACAGTGTAATTTCGCAGGTCATCATCTCCATGACAGAAACCACGTTGGAATCACAACAGAGGTGTTGGCAAAGATGGCGTCCGTGAGACGGACGTGTGAGCGATGAGCTCCTCAGCGTGTTCCCCCCTTTCTTTAAACAAAGTCTGCCTGAAGAATCGCTGCATAGCCTCGGAGAAGTGATAACAAGGGAAGCTGATCCTGGCGAAAACTTACAGCAGGAAATAAGCGACAATGAGTAAGAAAATGCGGGATAAAGTAACCAGCGACAGCAATTGCTCTGGAATCAACTTACCTGCCTAATTACTCACCTGTGCTGACGGAGAAATCGGGAGCCTTGCCGGTAGGCGTACTGGTAACTGAGCGGTCGTGCGGATGTCGGCACGCCGTGACTGAAGCCTAATTCAGATTCTCGTAAGCTTTTGGGCTTGGAGCGTGGTGTGTGGAGCGGGTGATTCGCTGGTCATTTGCGAGGAGGAGGCACTGAGCTGGACAAAAAGATTAGCCGGTAAACGTATCGTTTAAGGGGGTGCTAGTATCGGCGGCGGGAAACGCCATAGCGTCGTAGCTGAAAGCGGACGTTATTTGTGAAAAGACGTACCCATAAGACCCACAGAACTCTTTGAAGGATTCGTGGATTGCTGATACATTGTTGACTGTTGTTGCAACTTAATAGCCGATAGATACAATAAACAATAGTGGCTAAGTGGGTCAAAGTTTGCAACAATGCCCCCTAAATCAGCCCGTCGTGGTAAGAGTCGGGGAACGCTGGAGCCCCACGCTGGGAGCAGAATGGCAGGCACACCGAAAGTAGGCAGCAACATGAAAGCGGCTCTGGAGGGGGCAGTAGGAGATCTGGACAATCTTACGCAGAGGGTGAACACATGATGGATGTTAAAAAAAGGTTCCTCAAATGTTTGCAGTATTAACAAAAAAGGAAAAGCAAGTAATGACTAACAGTGGTAAAGAAAAACAGTGCAAATGAGGATAGGAGCAGAAGATATTTGTAATACAAATTTGCCCGCCAATATTTCAATACAGGCAAAAACTATGGATGAAGGAAGGAGCCAAAAAGATAATGTGCAATCTGATAAGGCAAAAGGCTCGCAATGTGAAATACTTTCGGTACCAGAAGGCGTTCAGGATGTTCTTACATCTGATCTCTCTACGGATCAAGGTATGGAGGAAGAGGAGGAAGAGGAAGATCTAGGAAACGCAGTAAAGACTAGTAGAGAGAGTGACCTAAGTGAGAAATTTTATTCGCTCTCAGAATCCTCGGATACTACAGAGAATGAGCAAGATGAAGGTCTAAGATCTGGATCCTTGGAGGGGTCATTAATCAGTTTGGGGAGTGAACCCAATATTTCAAATGCGGATGAAATAAGTCTGGATGCTACTATGGTACATAAGGAAGTGGAAAATAAGGACAAGGAGAAGGCATGTTACCCTTTGACAACTAAGAGTCTGATGTGGGAGATTTCTTTATCGCCTGATGCCACCTCTCCTGGTAATGAAGCTGATGGTCAATCTTTGGGCGCTGCCGGTGGCAATTCGGGCGAAATATCTCTGGCCACAATCTTTCAATCCATAGAAGATCATAGATCTGAAACCCGCATGGAAAATTTTAAGACACAAACAGCTTGTCGGAAGCTCCAAAACACCGTCAAAAGAATTGCAAAAACCTGCAATGAATTTACTGATAGAATGAATGAGGCGGAGGGACGAATATCGGTTCTAGAAGACGAAATGGCAGTACAAAAAACCACCGTACATACTATGACTTTTCACAGAGGGGATATTCAGATTAAATGAGCTGATTTAGAGAACCGACTACGCCGGAATAATCTTAGAGTATTAGGTATACCCGAAGATATGGAGGGTTCCGATGTCCGCAAATTTGTGATTGATTTATTTAATGAAGGTTTCCCCGAGTTAACAATGTGGAATTGGACTACTGAGATCCAGAGGGCTCACAGGTTTCCGTTTAAACAGTTGACTGCCAAAAGAGGACAAACAGAGACCAGGCCTAGGGCGATCCTGATTTGTTTAAACAACTTTTTAGCACGCCAGGCCTTGTATGACTTGGCTCGACCTGATAGGAAACGGCAGGGAAAGGGGGTATAGTTTTTTGTTAGGCCGGACTTTTGTCACCATACTGTCAAAAAAGATGGCAGCTACGACAGCTTATAACTCCTTTTCAGAACAAGGGTGCACAGGCTTTTTTGCTAAATCCAGCCACACTGAAAGTAGTTAACAAAGGCCAAATGCGTTTTTTATATCCGAAATACAAGCTAAAGAATATTTGGACCTTATTTGAAGCTAGAAGTGAGACTGCTAAAGAATATGGGGCAAGATGTTGATTCTAATATGTAAAACGATGATGAGACAAGGGTAATATGGTTAATGGGTAATGTTTGGTAAAATATATTCGTAATGTCTTTAATAGGAAGATATATGGTTAAATTTTTTTTTTTTTTTTTAAACGAATAGTATAACTAGGATTAAGAAAAGGGGGACACAGAGAGGCGCGAGTTTCTCTCCATCGCAAAGGCCATGGGCCCTTTTGCCTGTGTAGTGGGAGAAGGGTGGGTGGGGGTTGAAGCAGGGGAAGGAAGGGAGGGGGGTTTGGGGTGGGATGGGTACACGGGGTGGTTAGGGGGTAGTAGGGACGGAGGATGAGTGGGTGGGCATGGGTGAGGGGGAGGGGAGGAGGAGGGTTTAGGGGGCAAGGGGGAAGGTCTGGGGAAGAGAAAATTGAAAAAGTGTGGAAATCAGGAGTACATAATGAAAAAAGGAATACAAAGTGTGTCAAGCAAAGGAGAATAAACGCAAAAAGAAAAAATAGAAATGGGGATGGATAGCTTGCAAATTTGTACATCTAATGTGGCTGGCTTGAATGACAGGAAAAAGAGAGAGAGAGGGTCTTTCAGATTCTTAGAACGGTAAACACAGATGTGATATGTCTCCAAGAAACGCACATTCCATGGAAGAATAAGGATTTGTTGGAAATCAGGGGGTATAATCTTGCGGTGTGCTCCACGCAAACTACTATGATAAGGGGAGTGGCTATATATGTGAAACAGAGAGCCGGGGGAGTTATCCGCACAGCTGCAGACAAATGGGGGCGTTGGGCCATAATGGAGTTAAATACGGGGTTAACTGTGGCTAACGTATATGGGTCCAATTTAGATGATGAAACTATTTGGGAAGAATTAGAGGTGGAATTAGCTACATGGTCACAAACACTGATTATATATGGAGATTTTAATATACACATGGAAGTGGATATACAATCACAGCAGTATAAATATTCAGGGAGAAAACCAAAAGTTTATAGAGCAATAAATTAATTTAAGGAAACCCACGGGTTGATAGATGTATGGAAGGAGAAGAAACAAAAAGACCCTGGGTATACGTACTTTTCCCATCCTCATAGGAATTTCGCTAGATTGGATTATTTTTTGTGTCTAGCCAGCTGACAGATAAGATGGATATTAGGAAATTACCCCAACTTTTTTCTGATCATAATCCTCTGGTGTTGGAAATAAAGGCTATGGTCGGTAGGCAAAAACAGAGCTCTTGGTCTTTTGATAAGAAGCTATTAGCCGATGAGGGATTTTGCTCCTATATTAAACAATGGGCGGTGGAATTCTTTGACTGTAATAGATACAGTGCAACTCGTGCGATGGTATGGGATACCTTCAAGGCCGCTTTTAGGGGTGAAGTAATTGGATATACAGCTCGAATCCGAAAACAGCAGAAAATAGAAACGGATCACCTGATTAGGATATTGACAGAACTGGAAATTGAGCATGTCGGATTAATAAGAAAGGAGGGTGTGGAAGAGACATTACAGGAGCACATGTTAAAGGTAGCGGTAGCTAAGACAGATATCAATGCGCACTTTCAGGAGAAGGTGGCTCAAGTGTTTCAAGCATATAGGGGGGAAATGTATGAGTACGGGGAGGCAATAGGGAAAACATTGGCACATAGGATAAGGCAGAAAAGCACTAGAAACAATATCTTGAAAATTAAGAATAAGAAAGGTCAAATAGTGGAGGGCTCCCAGAAGATAATGGAAGTTTTTGAGGAATTTTATGGAAGATTATATCAGGCGGATATGGTGCAGGATGTGCCAGAGACAGTGGATAGTAATCCTATTTTGCCTAAATTGGAAGAAGACAAGGCACAGGAATTAGAACAGGAAATCACTATGCAAGAGGTTCAGGAAGCATTAGGATCTCTCTCTATAGGAAAAGCGGCTGGACCAGATAAAATACTGGTAGAAGTGTATAAAATGTTAGGCACACAGATCCTCCCTATCCTACATGATCTATATTTAGGTATACAATATAGTGGGGTCCCACCAGCATCATGGCAGGGCACAGATATGGTGGTTTTCCCTAAAAAGGGCAAAGCCTTAGAACTTCCATCTTCATATCGACCAATATCATTAATGAACGCGGATGAAAAGATATACTCTAAAATAATGGCTTCTCGGCTGCAAAGAATAGTCATTTCAATGGTATCACCCTGGCAACATGGCTTTGTTCCTGGTAGGGGACCACAGACCACATTAGACGTGTTATATCTATATTGGATATTGCAGAAGCAGAGGGCACGGAAGTGGCTGTGGTCCTTCTTGACGCAGAAAAAGCTTTCGATCGAGTGTCCTGGCAATTTCTGTGGGACACTCTGGCCGATAGAGGGCTAGGCCCTGGATTTTTGAGAGCTATTCAAGCCATGTATGTTAAACCGTATACTCAGATACAACTGATGGGGAACACATCTAGGAGAATTGAAATCTCAAGGGGTACACGTCAAGGGTGTCCCTGTTCTCCTATTTTATTTGCATTTTATCTTGACCCATTCATAGTAAGAATCTTGAATAACCAGGTGATCAAATCAGTTATTACACAAAGATATGAGACAAAGATTCTTGCGTATGCAGATGATATTGGGATAGTCACTACAGATCCACAAGGGACAATTAAAGAAATTGAAAATATGGCAATAGAGTTTGGGAGACAGTCAGGTTATTCATTAAATAAAGAGAAAACGCAAATTATATGCTCTACTCAATGTCATCTGCAGGACCCTCGGGTAATCGAGAAGGCCATGTATCTAGGGGTTAATTTAACATCACAGATAGATAAGCTCTGGGAAGTAAATATAGATCCAGTATTGGGGAAAATAGACATAGAACTTAGAGAAATCGACAAGCTACATCTTACGATTATAGGTAGGATTAACGTACTAAAAATGTGGATATTCCCCAAGATTTTATATCTAATGCGAGCGATACCCCTAGAACTACCCGGGAGTAAAATAAAAAGAATTGAGGCTATGTTCTCAAAATTTATATGGGGCAATAAAAGATACGACGGGCATATAAATTCTTGACTCTGCCCATAGAAAGGGGGGTTGGAAGGCTCCTAATATATTATTCTATTATTGGGCATGTACCCTACAGCATCTTGGTACGCTTTATTTCCCTGAAGTTGGTAGGGATGAGAGATCTAAGATACCTAATATATATCAGTTGGCGCTGGGGAAAGAAGCAGAAGGTTTTTCCAAAGACAATCTAAACCTATTTATAGTAAGAGAATTCGATACAAGTGTGTTCAGGGGCAATAAAAATTTGGGAGAAGGTGACGAAGCACTGCCAAATTTCCAGATATAATAAATATACGTCAGTGTGGCACTCCGATTTTCTTCCATATGCATTCTATGATGGGCTGGCTAGGCAATGGGAACAGGCGGGGATTGTGATGGTGGCAGATTTGTTTAACAAGCAGGAACAATTAACCTTTTCAGAGCTTGCTCAGAGGTTTGGCTTAAGTAGAAGCTCCTGCTTCAAATATATACAGATACACCATCGTATTAAGTGTTTTGCCAGGGGAACGGTTAAAATTGAGGAGGTATCTATGCTGAGATTAATGAAATGTCGAGATAGTAGGATTGGGGATGTATACGAGGAATTGTCACAGAGATTAGCAGATGACATGGAAAAAACTGAGATGAAATGGGCGGAAAAACTTGTAGATGGGGAGGTAGACGTGGATAAGATATTAGAGATAGGGAATAGGGTTTTGTTGTCATCAAATTTAAAAGCGCAACAATATAAAACCCTGTATGATCTTTATTATACGCCAGCGAAGTTGTTTCGATGGGGTATGAGCCAGACAGATGAATGCCCAAGGTGTCAAAACAGACCGGCAGATAGTATTCATATGTTTTATTCTTGTGTGAAACTGGATGAACTTAAAATAGGTATAGAGAAGTTTTGGTTCCAAGTGATGAATTCAGAGATAAAAATTACTGCAACCTTGATGCTGTTAGGCTATGATAACAGGATGGAATTAGATACTGCACAGAGAGATTTTCTATTTATAATGGTTGCAGTGGCAAGATTGTTGGTTGCCACGGTATGGAAAGATAAGGAACCACCTATGTATCATCAATGGGTTCATAGGATACTGAATATTGGTCAGCAGGAAATGTCTCTATATAAATGTAAAGGCCTTAAAGCTAAGCAGAAAGGAATGAAAATATGGGATCCACTAATGACTTGGAAGAAAAAGGTAGTAGAATAGAATGTTGTGTAAATAAATATAAATATGTGCCAATATGTAAAGATGTAAATAACAATGTTAACTTAGAGGAATTCAATAATGAGAATAATGTAAGATGTAAAACTAATGTAAGAATAACTGGATAATGTAAAATATGTATTTCCTGATTTCCATAAATTAAAAAAAAAAAAAAGGAATCACAACAGAGGCAGGTATGGTGTACTAGTGTGTTTATTGTCATACATGTGTGAGTATAGTGCACAGGATGGTGGGTGCTGTACATTGTGATTGTAATCCAAAGTTCCTAGATGATTTGGAAGTCCTGGTAGCAGAAATGTCCTGAGTAAAGTCCACAGTCATCTGATACATTGGTCCAACTTGTACTCCCCATGTCATGTGGGGGAGTTGTGTTGCATTCAACAGGGTGAACAATTTGCGCACAAAGGTGATTATCCAGAACAGGTTTTGGCTTCCTGGGGGTTGCGCATGGCCATCGGCCTCTCAGTTGCCCTTCCTCGGACAACCCCTCTTCTTTGGGGGGGGACCCTCAAGTGCAGGCTACTGCGGTGCAGGGGACTCTCCGCCAGAGTCATCCTCCCTCCCTGTGGCAGTTGCAGTTGTTTCAGCACCAGATGTTGTGGGCACACAGGGAGGTGTTGACATGTTGCTGCTCATCTGGCGGAGGCATTGTAATATGTCCCTATGCACCGCCGTCATCTCTTGCAGTGTGTCCCACTTGGACTCCATGCGGGACATGTGTAAGTCCAAGCGGGCATGATGGGCAGCCTGCTGCTGTCGTATGTCCCTGAGGATCCCCACTACCTGGCTGAGCTCTCCGGTGCTGGTCTGGTACGCATCGGCTATGCGTACCAGTTGTGGGTCATCATGCAGTCCAGACCCCTCTGCGAGCAGCGACCTATGTTTACCACCCCTCCCACCACCCCTGGCGACACGTGCAGTACCTGAGGTGGCACGCACAGGTGACCCTGGGCCCCCTTGGGGGTTGTTGGTGGTGTTGGTGTCCATAGCCCCACGTTGGGCAAGGGTCCGTGTGCTGGTGGTGGTGGTGGTCCTTGGTCTGTCCGTGTCGGCAGGGGTGGTTTGTGTGTTGTCAGTCGTTGGAGGGGTGGGTGCAGGGGTGCAGCTGGTGGTCCTGCTGGTGCTGCATGATGACTCGCTCCGGAGGTGCCAGGTAGGTCTTCGTCATCCGAGGAGGGCAGAGGCTGTTCCACACCAGTGAGCTCCGTTTCCCCTGGATCCTGGGACAGGGACTCCTCAGCGTCTGCTGCTGTGTCCCCATCATCACCTGTTTTTGGGAGACACACACAATGTATGTTATGTTTCTGCAGGCATCAATGGTTGACGCACCTGACAGTTGTGACTGTACCTCTGGATGCGGGCCTGTACATTGCATTGTCCTAAGTTGTCACAGTCAGAGGTTGATATTCGTGTAGCACATTGTCCTGCATACTTTGAGCATTTCAATTTGAATGTTGGGGTGTGTACATGGTCTGCATTGGTTGTATTTGGTTGACATCCGGCCCTCCTTCTCCCCCCAACCCAGTTATCCCACCATGAGGCATGCCACCCTTGCAGTGGGTTCAGGTTGACTCTCAGGATGTCAGTGAGTGGTGTCCTGCTGTTGGTTGGTGCCCAGTTCCCAGCAGGGCCTTGTGCTCCCCACAGCAGTACCCACTGTCAGCCATCTTGTCAGTTCTTTTCCACTCCCTGTGATGTGCGCATGGTTCAGGGTGGTGTTGATGGGACAGTTGTGGGGGTGACCAATATCTGTGACTGCCACTCCCATCATGCTATTGCCTCCACCCCCTTCCCAGCATGCCCATGCTTCCTTCCTTTTGACTCTGCTTCCCTGTGGGGTTGTGTGCCTGTGCTGACAAGATGGCTGACAGTGTTATCCTGGGGTTAGTTTGGCTACAAGTCCCATGTGTGTCCCTGTGCTTCACACAGCATGACCCAGGGTTGAGGTTCTTTGTGGGATATTTGATTAGAGTGTGAGGCAATGCATTCTCCCAGGTGAGTTGTGTGGAGTTTGTGTTAGGGGTGTGTGTGAGTGGAGCTGCAGGTAACTATGGTCAGTGCTGTGAGTCCTCCTTCCCACCCAGCCAGATATCCCACCATGGAACGTGCTTCCATTGCAGGGAGTGCAAGTTGTCTTTCAGGATGTCAGTCAGTGGTGTCCTGCTGTTGGTTGGTGCACAGTTCCCAGCAGGGCCTTGTGCTCCCACAGCAGTACCCAGTGTCAGCCATCTTGTCAGTTCTTTGCCACTCCCTGTGATGTGCGCATGGTTCAGGGTGGTGTTGATGGGACAGTTGTGAGAGTGAACAATATCTGTGACTACCACTCCCATCATGCTATTGCCTCCACCCCCCTTCCCAGCATGCCCATACTTCCTTCCTTTTGAGTGGACTTCACTGTGTGTGAGTGTGACAGCAATGGCAAGATGGCTGACAGTGGTGTCCTGCTGTTGGTTGGTGCCCATTTCCCAGCAGGGCCTTGTGCTCCCCACAACATAGCACCAGTGTCAGACATCTTTGATGTGGCTTTTCACTACCTGGTAGGTGTGCATGCTTTAGTGTGAGCTTGCTGGGCCATGCGGGTGGGGGATGTTGAGCTGTGACTACCACTCCCATCATGCTATTGCCTCCACCCCCCTTCCCAGCATGCCCATACTTCCTTCCTTTTGAGTGGACTTCACTGTGTGTGAGTGTGACAGCAATGGCAAGATGGCTGACAGTGGTGTCCTGCTGTTGGTTGGTGGCCAGTTCCCAGCAGGGCCTTGTGCTCCCCACAACATAGCACCAGTGTCAGACATCTTTGATGTGGCTTTTCACTACCTAGTAGGTGTGCATGGTTTAGTGTGAGCTTGCTGGGCCATGCGGGTAGGGGATGTTGAGCTGTGACTACCACTCCCATCATGCTATTGCCTCCACCCCCCTTCCCAGCATGCCCATACTTCCTTCCTTTTGAGTGGACTTCACTGTGTGTGAGTGTGACAGCAATGGCAAGATGGCTGACAGTGGTGTCCTGCTGTTGGTTGGTGGCCAGTTCCCAGCAGGGCCTTGTGCTCCCCACAACATAGCACCAGTGTCAGACATCTTTGATGTGGCTTTTCACTACCTAGTAGGTGTGCATGCTTTAGTGTGAGCTTGCTGAGCCATGCGGGTGGGGGATGTTGAGCTGTGACTACCACTCCCATCATGCTATTGCCTCCACCCCCTTCCCAGCATGCCCATACTTCCTTCCTTTTGAGTGGACTTCACTGTGTGTGAGTGTGACAGCAATGGCAAGATGGCTGACAGTGGTGTCCTGCTGTTGGTTGGTGGCCAGTTCCCAGCAGGGCCTTGTGCTCCCCACAACATAGCACCAGTGTCAGACATCTTTGATGTGGCTTTTCACTACCTGGTAGGTGTGCATGCTTTAGTGTGAGCTTGCTGGGCCATGCGGGTGGGGGATGTTGAGCTGTGACTACCACTTCCATCATGCTATTGCCTCCACCGCCCTTCCCAGCATGCCCATACTTCCTTCCTTTTGAGTGGACTTCACTTTGTGTGAGTGTGACAGCAATGGCAAGATGGCTGACAGTGGTGTCCTGCTGTTGGTTGGTGCCCAGTTCCCAGCAGGGCCATGTGCTCCCCACGACTGAGCACCAGTGTCAGCCATCTTTGATGTGGCTTTTGACTCCCTGTGAGGTGTGGATGCTTGGGTGTGATCTTGCTGGGCCATGTGGGTGGGGGATGTTGGGCTGTGACTACCACTCCCATCATGCTATTGCCTCCACCCCCCTTCCCAGCATGCCCATGCTTCCTTCCTTTTGACTCTGCTTCCCTGTGGGGTTGTGTGCCTGTGCTGACAAGATGGCTGACAGAGTTATCCTGGGGTTAGTTTGCCTACAAGTCCCATGTGTGTCCCTGTGCTTCACACAGCATGACCCAGGGTTGTGGTTCTTTGTGGGATATTTGATTAGAGTGTGAGGCAATGCATTCTCCCAGGTGAGTTGTGTTGAGTTTGTGTTAGGGGTGTGTGTGAGTGGAGCTGCTGGTAACTATGGTCCGTGCTGTCAGTCCTCCTTCCCACCCAGCCAGATATCCCACCATGGAACGTGCTTCCGTTGCAGGGAGTGCAAGTTGGCTTTCAGGATGTCATTCAGTGGTGTCCTGCTGTTGGTTGGTGCACAGTTGCCAGCAGGGCCTTGTGCTCCCCACAGCAGTAGCCAGTGTCAGCCATCTTGTCAGTTGTTTTCCACTCCCTGTGATGTGAGCATGGTTCATGGTGGTATTGATGTGCGCATTGTGAGGGTGGGCAATATCTGTGACTACGACTCCCATGATGCTATTGGCTACACTGACTTGCCCAGCATACACAGGATTCCAGTGGGCTTCACTGTGAGGTGGTGTTGTAGTGGTGGCTACATGTCTGGATGTGTTTGTTAGTTATATTTGTGCCACTGCCTAGCTGTAGTTGTAGTTGTGTTTGTACATGTGATGACACAGTTACATATCACTATGAGATGGCATGTGTTGTGTTTATCTGACTGACATACACATTTTGGGATGATTGTGTTTTGGTTGCTGTGGATTTGCTAAGGGTGCATGGTTTGACTCTCCCCTTGACAGTGGTGTGTGTATTGTCGCACAATATTGTGTACATTTGTTGTGTACTCACCAGGCTCTGGGATGTTTTCTAGTCCATATACGCTCACTGGTGGTAGGATGGCCCGCACCTTCTCCTTCCAGGGCCTGAGGTATACTGGTTTGGCAGGAGGGCCACTGCCGGTGTGTTGGCTCAAGAGGTAGTCCTTCTTCAACAGGTCCCTGACCCTCCTGCGCACGTCATACCACCTGTTCTGGATGTCTCCCTTTGTGCGCAAACATGGTGATTGTGCGTTCACCCTGTCGACAATCCTCTCCCACATCTTGGTTTTCTGCGACATGGGGGTCTGTTGGACCAGTGTACCAAACAGCTGTGGCTCTACCCTGAGGATCTCATCTACCAGGACTTCCAATTCACTATCTAGGAACTTTTGATTCTTCTTTGGGGGCATGGTGATGGGTGGTGGTGGTGTGTGATGTGTGTGGGGGTGTGCAAGTGAGGGTGTGTGAGTGTGTGTTTTGCTGGGTGTATGTGAGGGTGCTATTTGTTGAGGTGCTGCTGGTATGTGGCTTGTGTGATGGATGAGCTGTGAGTGTGTGTGTGGTTGCTGTCTGTTGGTGTTGAGTGCTGGCAGGTAATTTGAATTTGCAAAGGATCATGGTAGGGATTTGTGTCCTTTATATGGGTGGAGTTGTGGGTGTGTCTTTGTTCCCTGTTTCCACCCCCAGTATTTATTGGCTTTGTAATTGCTTGTTTGGCCTTTTTTGTGTGTTTTTTCCTTAGTACTTTTTGTGCATGTAGGAGACATTCTTCTGACCGATTCGGACCCTGCAGTTGTCTCGTGTGAGCTTCTCCGATTCGTTCACGCTGTGTTTGTGCTGTTTTCTGTGCTGCGTACGCGTCGGTCGCGGTGTATTGGGTTGCTTCGGCTCGCAGTTTTGTATGCGTGTCAGTCGTACGGCTTGGGCTCCGTGCGACTCGGTCGTGTTTTCCACGCGTTGCATCGTACTTGGCGGGTCGGAGTTCGCGGGTACGTTTAGTTCGGGATTCTTCCTGGTGCGTGTCGGTCGGTTCGATTCGCGTGCTTTTCCGGTCGGATAGCTGTTTTCCGCACGGTTGGGTCGTTCGGCTTGTGTTCCGTACGAGTCGGTCGGATTTTGCACGCTTCTCATCGTACTTTGCGGGTCGGGCTGCACCGGTACGTGTCGGTCGGAATGAATTCCGGCTCCGAGTCGGTCGGTACGTTTTCCGGCCCGAATCGGAATCGGCCCCTATGTCTTGAAATGCGACATCTGCCAGCAGATGAAATGTTCCACCGTAACACGTCCAGCACAGACACCATTATTAATATCTGACAAACCACTAGCGTGTGTTTACTTGGACCACTGCGGCCCCTTACAAAGAGATGGGGCTTACAGGTATATCATGGTTGCAGTGAATTCCTGCTCAAGATTCCTATGGGTGTGGCCCCAACGCTCGGCTGACGCTCGAACTGTTATCAAAGATTTGCGAGTCTTTATAGGGACATACGCAATTGGCACATTACACTCTGACCAGGGCCCTGCGTTTAGCTCTCAGGCTTACAAGGAGGCCATGTGAGGATTGGGTGTAGCGTTGCTGTACTCATCTCCGTAAGATCCCGAGGGAAATTCGGTTGTGGAGAGAACAAATCGGGACTTAAAGCAATCTTTAACAGCTAGAGTATTAGGCACGGGTGAAAGTTGGGTAAAACATCTGTATGGAGTCCAACGAGCTTTGAACAACATGACAAGAAGTTCTCTAGGGGGGGTCACTCCATATGAGGTCCTATTTGGGACAAGAATGTGGGTATCTGATCTTGATTGTGAAGGCGCAGTGGCGGATGAAAAACCTTTTGACATCCATCATTGTTTGGCTGTTTTACAGGATCTAAATCCTGGACACAACAAAGTAATGTCCACCTGAAGAAGACCGCCACTGGGGAAGTCAAATCAGTCACGGCAAGGCCTGTCTTGGTCCCAAAAGTCAGGGATCTGATCAGGGAGAAGATAGCGGATAAGAAAGAATTTGGGTCATCATACAGAAAGCCTGTACCGGTCCTAGCAATTGAAGGAACAAGAACTGTCCTTCTACCGCCTTTTGCCGGAAAAAAGGAGAAAATATTTGTCTCAATCGACCTAATCAAACCACACTATGTGGCCGATACTGAGTAGTAGGCCATGTGGACTCCAAAGTAGCAGACTCCCTCCTCGGCGCTACAATCCAAGAAGTTCAAACGGAGAGACTCATCACGTTCGAAGAGTCCTCTGCACGGAATGAAGGACTAGGCAACAATGCTATGGAACTCGTTCCTCTTGAACCTGAGGTTCAATTTTAAAATGAAACTCAAAATGAAAGACAACTCACTATTCAACCAAATACAGATGTCTACGTCAACATGCCTCGACAAGAAAAAACTACGATTTCTACAAATCCTGATGCAATACCAACAATTGATCGAACTACTTCTGGCTACTTCATAAACTTTGATACGTTTTCTTTGGATCCAAGCGAACCGGAAACGACGCCACCCAAAAAATCACGCAAGCAGCAAGTAAAAGACTTTCTGAACTTTCTTAAAAAGACTTACCAGGTGTCACCTTGGGTAGAACTATGGGTAATCTTCTGGGTAGGCTTGGTAATAGTTTTTAGTATGCTTGTTAATGGAAGATACCTTCGACGCAGCTCTACAGCCAAAAAGGTGAACTTACTTTTGAAACCACACCTATCATCTCATCGAGAACAAAGAGACTTGTCATCAGTGAACATTGCAGCAGTTCCTATACCTGATGATATAGTTTGGGACAAGGTTGATTTCGATATATTTGGTCCAACTGAAATTTTAAGAATTCCTCATTCATTTAAAATATTGTTGAATGATATCATTACCTCAAGTACATTTTCCGATGATTGGGATTTTGAAACTGTTAATAACATGTTGTCTGATTTGGAAAAATCTGCTGCATTTTCTAATAGTGAAACATTGGAAAGCACATCAGATTTCAAAACTATGTATTGTTATCAACAATATGGTCATCACTTTTTGCATAAATCTGCTAATCCTAGACCTGTGTTCACATACCACCAGTGGGAACTTTGTCCAACACCGCTGAAAGGCAGTTCAAAAACATTTCCACAGAAGTTTCCATATTTTTCAGGGTTTAATATGTCTGACCCAGCCTCATATTATTATAAGGTTGCACCAACATCAGCACAAAAAAATATGTTAACAAACACCAAACAGATTTACTCTGCTTCCTTTATTGCCCAGTTGTCTGAACAAGGTTTCGACTTATGGAAACACACCATAGACTTAAAATCAGTCTGGAGTACTAGGGAATGGCAAGTTCAGGGAACAGAAGCTTTGTTTAGAGCATGCCTCATCCCTCAACAAATCATGTTTTTGAATGAGACAGTTCAACAGACGTCTTGCCTTGGACTAGCCAAGAACAAAGACTTGAACACACCTCAGTTGCCAACTCCATCACACCCCGAGGGTAACGAAACATCACAGAAAGATATTACAGTAGATGACATCATACAATACAACAGATCAGACCCCGATTGGAAAAAATGATTGATTTGGCCCACAGATTCATGGGTAAAGTCCAAGGGTTTAGTATCCATAGGCCAGATCAGCGTTATGTACAGAGACAACATCCAGGGGTAGTGACATCCTACAGTGTTGGGAAGTTGTGCCTTAATTGGCTAAAAATCTCAACACTCACAAAGGTGAAACAACACTTATCCTTACTATCACAGGATGTGGATCTCAGGGATTTTTTATTGGGTCCCAGGCAACCACGTCAGAAATGTTTCTATTATGCTGTCTACAATGAAATATGGAAAATATCACAACAAGAGGCCGCAGAGAGGTTACGTGAAATAGATCATATAAATCTAAAAAAATCTCTAGCAGTGGTAGACAATGGGTTAACTACATTGACCTCCAGGATATATTCCTTAGGCAACATTGTATCTTCTGCGATAGACATACTAGAACAAGATTTGGCCATATTACAACACGGGCAATCTCAATTACGTTCTATTATGTTATTAAGCTGGATGCTGCAATCTTTGCGTGCAGGCTACGTGCCTTGGCGTTATATCAACAGTACGTCTCTGTTTTCTGAATACAATCTAACAGACAAACAGATAGAAATGGCACAAAGGTGAGCAAAATATACGATGCGCGTATCGAAAAACTGGATAGATTAGCATTTACAGTGGCAGAATCACCGTCCACAGAATGGCTGATCCATGGCCACATAACTCTACCGGTCACTACTTTTCAGTTTCAGTATTGCCTTGAACAAAAGCAAGTAGGCAGATATGACAAAATGGGTAAGGAATACATTAAGGAATCATGGGTATTACCATACAGATTTCGATGCCGGAGTGGGTATCGAGAAGTGTTTCTGAGCGGTACAAACTGTGAGAACGCTTTGAGTGGATCACTCATATGCCAGGATATAATGCTGCAGAGGGCTTGTAATGGTTCTGTGGCGAACCTGTCCTGCCATTTGAGGGGTGCCCCAGCTGCTGTGATTACTCCAGCATTCAGGCTACTTTTGAATGGGAGTTACTTGATGCTGAACAGTCAAGGCTGCTGCAGCATGCTCCCGGGCATCGCATATCTGGTAACCGTGAGCTCTAGGGTTACTTGTTGTATGCAGGTATTGTTTCCACCGACATATACAGTCAGGGAGGCGCCGTTATGGCCTTCACTGAATGTTTCTTTAATACGGTTAGATACTCTAAGCAGAATGAAAGCCATGCTTCTACAGAAGTCTGTGCCCTTAACCTCCGCTCGAGAGACTTTTGATCTCCAGATCGCAAGGTCTTCGGCAGAGATACAGGAGCTAATTCATACAAACTGCCCAATCGTATCTTTAACATGTCTGATACGACAGGCATAGTCCACCTATTTAAGTCCATAGGTTCTGGACTACTGAGCACCTTTCAGACAGTACTTGGAGTTATCCCAAACTTCATACACTCCGTATTTGTAAGCATCTTTGGAGGACTTCCGCTCATCCTGTTCCTAGCAGCAGGTATCCTGATTGTTTTATATTTGCTACGCAATGGACGTCCCAGTCATCAAGGAGATGGAAAAAGCACTCCTGGAGCGTAGATACCGTGACCGCATGGTACAACATCTGGGCACACCTCGCCTAAGAGAACTAAGTGCATCTTGGTTCTTGTCATTTCGACCGGTCTGGATGGACTGCATCTTACCTGTCCTCCGATGCCTGTTTTGCGGAGAAGAATGCGTGTTAGACCTGTGTTTGACACTCCCATCATGTGCGCAAATGGATGTAAATGCGTTACTGGACCCGATAACGGCCCAGGTTCTGCAGTGTCCTCAGCGTATTCCAATGTTGATGGCGGCATTCCTTGAGCCACCGCAGGTAGTAACTGCACCTGTTGGTATGAACACCGGCTCCTCCACTGACACCCAGGCTTTGGATGGCGCACAGGCTGCCCCAGCACCTGCTGAGGACAGCGTGGAACATCATCTGTGCTCAATTGACATACTCTGCGAGGTGTTACAGGGGCCGTCTACGGCGGAAGCAAGCAACGGAAATGTTGCGTCTACCAGCCAGGACACATAAACATTTGACTCATTTGGCTCGTCGTGTGCTGGAAAGAAATTCACCCTTTTATAAATAAGCTCAAATTTGGAACTCAAAAAAAAAAATGGACATTCCTTTCATTTTTTGGGCATACATGGCTTTTTTAATGCTCATAGTGCTTCGGACTGTAGTTATGGACACTTTAGAGCTATGTAAGCACAAAAGGTGGGAGAGGCATTGAATCCTAGGCAAAATATCATAGGGTTTAAATCCCACGCAAGAAGAAGACTGCGATGACAGAAATAGTAGTCCTTTCACAATGATGCTGTTATAGGTTCTTTTTATTCAATAATTAAAACACAGCAGCCAACGCGTTTCACCCACACGGGCTTCTTCAGGGCAAAAATATTGGACCACACAGTTCGATCTACGGGCCACGACATTTCGTGGCAAACACTCGACGTGCGAGGTTTCTCTTGGAGGGCTGTTTGAAAAGGCTTGCGATTGATCGCGTTACACTGCACTTACACTGCTCCATGAAGAGGACAGCCACTACGGTGGCCCGTAGATCGAATCATTTCAGGCTCACGAGTGACCGTGTTATATTACATTTACATTGGTCCTTGAAGAGGTCGGTTACCGCGGAAGTTCATAGATTGAATATCTCATTGATTGAATACTTTTCAGGCTTTTTGGTGTCATTGATGACAATTTTAGTTCAGTGTGGATTGACCTGGGACAACTCCGGGAGGAAACTCCCCACTCCTTCTATGAACTGTGTGGTCCAATATTTTTGCCCTGAAGAAGCCTGTGTGGGTGAAACGCGTTGGCTGCTGTGTTTTAAATATTGAATAAAAAGAACCTATAACAGCATCATTGTGAAAGGACTACTATTTCTGTCATCGCAGTCTTCTTCTTGCGTGGGATTTAAACCCTATGATATTTTGCCTAGGATTCAATGCCTCTCCCACCTTTTGTGCTTATATATTGTATTTGAAACCAATTGTGGGTGGCTGGTTTCGGGAGATGGGCATTGACTATCTGCAAACTATATGCAACCTTGTTAGGACTGTAAACATATTCGTAGTAGATGCAGCGAGATATACCCTACCACCGTGTCTGTATGCTTTAGAGCTATGGCTTGCATTATTTTTTAACATTTTTTTAAAAAGGTTTTTAGAAAGTTTAGAGGATTTTAAATTTTTTTTAGCATAACCAATGTTTTTATAAATCTATACTAATATGCGTTAGCCTAGTAGTACGGTAATAAGTTACATATGTCGTCCAGTCGGAAGAGGAGTGGGTGTTATATTCCATATAGGTACCCTATATAGGCGCAGGTAACCTTGTAACCTTTCACCTATATTCTTCCCTACATTACACACATAACGGGTCTTGGGTACTGACCTTTTACCTAGATATGACACTGCATTCAGAACGCGGGTTTTTCCCTGGTTCGATTCTCATACATTATGCCTGAGGCTTTTTGGAAGCACAGCAGGACTAACAGTAGGATTACCATCTCCTGTGTAATATCTCTGTATAAAGTTCAGGCCCAACGTCATCCTTTTGGCCGACACAGTAACACAGCAAGGTAGGACCCCTGGGGAGACCTATGGGTATATATATACAGCACATCTTGCTTAGGAAGATAGAGGAGACCGAGACTTCCCGGCTGACACACTGACCAGAGACGCTGAGGTTCCTGCATACAGACGCTCCAGCTCGCAGTGGTCCAACATCCCTCATAGGGTGTCCAACTCGAGACCAGGACGGGGTCCCATATTCTCTCATTCTAAGGTAATGTGGTTGACTAGATCCTAGAGGGATTCTTGGCATCTCACCTACACAGATGCTAGGTACATTTAGGTCCATCTAGTTAGGGAGACATTGTAGGAGTATGCACTTTTTATCATGTGTTTTATGTACTTGTATATATTCATGATTTCTGCAAGTTGGTAGAACTATACCAACCCTTTACTTTCGTAGTACTGCTAATTATATATCTCTGCTACTGTCTAATGGATGTTGCAGCTCATCTATTCTACACTAGAATAACAACTGTTCAATAAATACTTATTAAAAACGCCCAGCCTGTTTATTCTGTGTATCTCTCTGAGACAAACTAAGTAAGCACGAGTGACTGAGCAAAAGGTAGTATATTGTTTCCACGATTCTGAGGGATCAGGGTTGTCATGTTCTGAGGTTGCCAGAGTCTATTCTCTCCTTGGTAAGAGGAGATTATAGTGGTACTGTGAGCTAGCTAATACAGATAGGCTAACGTATCCGGTGGGGGTGCACGGAATCAGTCTGCCACCAATCCCAAAGTTTATGTTATCCAAACGTGCAGATACTGTATAGGTTATATAGGAACTACACGACACTGTCAGCCCACCTCACATTTCCCTCCTCCTTAGAGGCAAGCAGCCTGTGGGCTTCATGTGCTCTGCAGAGTCTAGAATCATAATGACCCCAGGATCTGACCTAGTAGCCCCTAGCAGACACTGTACTGCTCTGTACCATGGTCTCAGCACTGCAGTTGTTAGCCGGCAAGCCAGCGAGCTCTACGTTGCAAGTGTCACCTTGCTCTGTTGCGCCCCACCCACCCCCCTGTGAGCAGTGCATCAACTCTAATAGAAGTGGCATGCTTGTGTGTGAGTATTGTGCTTCTATGAGTGCGGGATTGAGGAGTGCCCCTGTCTGTGTTCAGGGTGAGCAGTGTTTCTAGGAGTGCTGGGTGAGAGGTTCGTCTCTAAGTGTAGCATGAGCACTGTGCCTATGCGAATGCATGGGTGAGCATTGTGCCTCTATGAGTGCAGAGTGAGAATTTTGCCTGTGTGAATGTATGAGTAAAAATTGTGTCTGTATTGCTGCAGGGGAAGCATGGTACCTGTGTGCATGCCTGGTGGGCATTGTGCCTGGTTGAGTGCAGGGTCAGAGATGTGCCTATATGATTTCAGGATGAGAGGTATGCCTATGCTTGTGTAGTGTGAGAGGTGTGACTGTGAGTGTACGATGAGGTGTACTTGGTTGAGTGCAAGCTGAATGTCAGAGGAGAAGATTTGCTGTGTCTTCGTGAGTTTGTTATGAGCAGGGTGCTTGCGTGTGAATGCTGTACTTGTCAGTGTTGGGTAATCGAAGAAAAAAACAAGGCATATTTACAAGATTTAAAACACAGGCACACTTGAATGCTCAGAGAGCTGGTGTGAAAACACAAATACTATTTCATTACTCAGCCTCTTTTCTGCTCCACCAAAGCGAAATTACAAGTCTAGATTGCTTAATTTATCTGAAAATGAAACTATTGTGTCCTCTCACGAGAGGGCATGTTTAGTAAAGGAGTCACATAGCAGTCCTGGAAAATGTAAGCAGCAGCACCTAGACCTGTGGAGGTGCTTTCGCCTTTCTAAACTCTGCTGATCCTGCCGTTACGCTTATAGCTGTACTCTTTCAAGAGAGGCGACCAGGTTTAACTTTTTTTTCTCCTTTGCCTCTTTTAATAAAGCTTCCAAAATGGAAAATAAATGTTTTCAAAAGGGCAAGGAGAGAAATATTTTACCCGATCAATTATTTCCGCTTTGTCAGCACCCCCACCAAATAATGGTGAACCGCAGAGTGGTGAATATGGGCTAGCATATTGTGCCATCGGTCGAAACCGCATCAAACCTGTTCACTAATTTAAGCTCAGTTTCAGAAGGAGGGAGGTGGGAGGGGGTTATAAAGAGGTGGGCACCAAAGGTTGCTCTGGTGTTGCGGACTGGCTCTGTTTGCCAAGGGTCAAAACAGCATCAAACCTGTTCACTAATTCAAGCCAGTTTCAGAGAGAGGGAGATGCGGGGGAGAGGTGGGCACCAAAGTTTGCTCCGGTGACGTGGACTAGCTCTGCTCCGGGGCAACAGAGACAACACTTGGTCCAAACAAGATAGGGGTGCCTAACATTGGAACTGCCTGAAGAAAGACTTTAAGATTTGTGTACAAACTCAAGACGTATCTCAACAACCCCAGCAGCCATCACACCACACAGAGTCACAGGAAGCGTGGGGTCCTAGAGACAGGGCCTTGCCTGCAACTGACATTCATTGTCAGGAAGAGGAAAGACATACGTAGAATAAAGTGTGTGCGTGTAAAATATTTCCCTGCCAAGAAGAGTTTGCTCAGTGATGCAGTTTTCTCTGCTCTCAACTTGCTGGACAAACGCCACTGTCACTGCCACTGTATAAGCGCCCGCCATTCCTCAAGGGCAGCGACCCACGAGCGGTCGCCATTGTGAGAAGGAAAGCGCGCATGACGGCCGCCATTGTGAGAAGGAAAGCACACATGGCTCGCTGAATACCAAAAACACAAGAAGCGGCCGCCATTGTTAAAGCAGCAGCTGCGAGTGTAGTGTGCGGCGGCTACTGCTGAAGTGCGGTGTGCAGGGCTGCTTAGAAAATGAAAGTTCACACTGAAAATAAAACAAGCACTGACGAGCGATGGCGTAAAGTAAACCTTTTAAAAGAAAGAGTTCTCCCACACAACAGCTGACATAACAAAGCTTAAGGAAACTGTACTTTACCGGTTCGCCTCACCCTGAAGGGAAGTGACGTATCGGCAAAGCCAACGAATTCGGAGGCAGCAAAGAAGAAGCACAGTGGAGTGAGCCAATGGTAAGTAGCAGGCGGGAAAAAAGTTGGATTATTGATTACAGCAGGTCTTGCAGACAATGCATGCACGCTGTAGCTCGACCTAAAAAATGACCAACATGGGAACAGAAAAAAGGAATTAGCATCACAGTCTCAATAATACAGGGAAACCACAATTGGAACACATGGTGTGTACCAGGGCAATAATGTTATGACACTTATGCAATTGTCAGTTCCATGAAAGAATTGAGAACCAAAGGCAAAGGATAAAGGATACAAGAGAGAAACAGAAAAATCAAAGTCACTCAAAGTACTCAACATTCTTTAAAAGTCTTCAAAATGACATGCATAATAATGTGTACAGTGCTAGTGGAGTAGTGGAGGTACCAGATAGCCATCATCAGGGTTGCATCTGCTTTGACATTGTATGCAAGCTATGCAGTATATACAGCTCTCCATGTGTAAGTTGTGAGGGAAGGGGTGACATATGATACAAGTAGGGAATGAGGGAGTGGAAGAGGAGAAGGTGTGTGGTGGGGGTGATAGGGCAGAGGATGTACTAATGGTCAGCCTGGTCTAGATGTCACCATAAAAGTGTGCCATACCTAGTCCCAATCAGGAATGGAGACCAGACAGGAAGATAAGCATCCAGTCTATGTTGTACTTTGGGTATGAGCTTCCTGTATGTGGTAGATTTATACATTTCAGTTAACCATTCATTGTGAGTCTGTGATGTGCAGTGGTCACCAGTGGCAAAGAATACAAATCTTGGCTGTTGTACACTGTGCAGAGAGTAAGCATCTGTAAGAAATTGGATTGTTGGTTAAATGGGAGGTTAACCTTGTTCAAGCAATAGTCACAATGCCCATCAGGGTAAACCACAAAGGTCACTAAATTAACCTGTGCGTAACCCTCTGGTAGATTGGTCAGAAAGCAGTCAGGCTTAACTTAGAGGCAATGTGCAAAGTATATATGCAGGACACAAACAGTAACAAAGTGAAAACACAACACAAGAAAAACTCCACACAAATTTAGAAAAATAGAGTCAATTTCAATAAATTATTTGACACCAAAACAACAAAAATTAAATCAGTAAAACTAGAGTTATGAATTTTGTTAGACTTGGCATTTCTTGGAGTGATTACCCCTGACTTTTTGCCTCTACCTCTTCTATTTTTGATGCTGTGATGGATTTCGTTTTACTGGCTTAGATGCTTTGGGCTGGTAATGCAAATGCTACTAGTGGGCCTGCAGCACTAATTGTGCCACCCACACAAGTAGCCCTAAAGAGAGAACTCAGGCCTGCCACTGCAGCGCCTGCGCGCAGTTTGCTAAAACTGCCATGTTGTCCTGACAAGTGCACCCACTTGCCAGGCCTTACCCCTCCCTTTTTATGCACATCAGACACCCCTATGGTAGGCCCAAGGTACACCCCTGGGCAGGGTGCAGTGTATGTGAAAGGTAGGACATGTACTGAGGTGTGTAACATGTCCTGACAGTGAAATAATCTCCATTTCGTTTTTCACTGTTCAAAGGCCATCTTGCCCATAGGACAGAATGGGGAGGCTGTGTAATATGTTTCCAGCCTATCTTCCCATAGGCTTAAGATGGAGGGGTGAAGTTTAGTGTGCCTGAACTCACAATTTAATAACACATCTTTTTGTGACGGTGGTTTTTGCATTGTGTGTTTAGAAACCACACTTTTAGAAGTGGCTGATTTTTTTGTGTTCTAACAATTCTGTGTGTCTCTGCCTGGTTGTGGATTGACTGTCTGGATTTGAAAGTGGGGAATGTCTTCACCCAGGGGAGGAGGTGAGACAGCAACAGGCTGACCTGCATCTGGAGTGTAAGGGGGAGGAGTAGCCTCTGGAGGTGAAGAGGCCTGGGCTGCCGCCATAAAACAATGGCTCCATCTCCTGCTGAGTGATTGAGGATCCAGACCCCCACTATCAAAGGGAGACACTCAGAACTGGTTTGGACAGGAATCAGTGCCCCTGAACACAACGACTTCAAAGACATTTAGGGGTATAACTATGAGAGCTGAAACCCCTGAACTTAGGACTGTCCAAGACTGAAACGGACTGATCAAGACTGTAAAGGATTGAAACTACTTCGTGGTCAAGAGGAACCTCTGCCAAGGAAGAAACAGCTGAAGAGACTGAAGGAAAGGACTGACCCTTGCTGTGTGTTCTGGGGCTGGCCTGCAGTTTGCTGATTTAACCAAGGAGAGGCGAAGGGACTTGGCTGTGTGCTGTGTCCCCCTGCTTGAAAGGACTTTGCTGTGTGCTATGTCCTGAAGAAACTTGTCCCCAAGGGCCCGAGGAGAGCTGGCTCCCTGTTGTGGAAACTCAGGAACACAAAAGTTTCCAGAGGAGTGTCTCAGCGACGCTGTGTGCGTGTGCTTTTTGCAGCCTGAAACCTTCGTAAAAACTGCCCCGCGATTGTGTGCACCCGGAGTCCAAGTGAGTCTCAGCGACGCTGTGTGCGTGTGCTTTGTGCAGCCTGAGACCTTCATGAGGTTTGTCCTGTGATGGTGTGCACCCAGAATCCAAGTGAGTCGCAGCGATGCTGTGTGCGTGTGCTTCGTGCAGCCTGAGACCTTCGTGAGGATTGCCCTGTGATTGTGGGCACCTGGAGTCCAAGTGAGTCTCAGCGACGCTGTGTGCGTGTGCATCGTGCAGCCTGAGACCTATGTGAGGATTGCCCTGTGATCGTGGGCACCTGGAGTCCAAGTGAGTCTCAGCGACGCTGTGTGCGTGTGCTTCGTGCAGCCTGAGACCTTCGTGAGGATTGTCCTGTGACCGTGTACACCCGAAGCTTAAGTGAGTCTCAGCGATGCTGTGTGCGTGTGCCCTGTTGCAACCCGCGACCTTCATCATTGCCATCGGCTCGGACCGGCATCCCCAGAGGAGCGGTGCCGCCGGCCCGAGCCTGCCTGTGCCAAGGAGAGACCTCGAACCATCACGGCGGGGGTCCGTGTTCCACTGCCCGAGATCAACGAAGTCGCCCCGGAGGCCCAAGCCGCGAGGAGAGGAGAGGAGAGCGAGATCGCACCCCCCAGGTAACGCTCAGCGAGCGTGCATGTGTCGCCGCCTGGGGTGGGGTGCGGTCTCGGAGAGAAACGCTCTCAGCCTTTCCCATCCTTGCAGCGCGAGCCCCCGCTCAAGTTACAATCGCGGCCCGTACTTGCCGAGGAGTGGCAGTACCGGGGCCGGAGTGTGGAGCTGCACTTTGTTTACACCAGACCAGTGTTGGGGGCATATTTTGGCTGACCGCGAGTCAGTACGAGTGGCATAGAGTCCGTCCAGAGCACCGTGACCGGTGCTGGAGTACATTATTGTTGGCATTACGGACTGCCTGATTGTTGCATTACGCATTACATTAGTTTTGCATTATGAACTGTCTGATTGTTGCATTACGCATTGCATTATTTTTGCATTACGAACTGCCTGATTGTTGCATTATGCATTGCATTATTTTTGCATTACGAACTGCCTGATTGTTGCATTATTTTTGCATTACGAACTGCCTGATTGTTGCATTACGCATTGCATTATTGTTGGCATTACGAACTGCCTGATTGTTGCATTACGCATTGCATTATTTTTGCATTACGAACTGCCTGATTGTTGCATTACGCATTGCATTATTTTTGCATTACGAACTGCCTGATTGTTGCATTACACATCGCATTATTTTGGCATAACGAACTGCATTATTTTTACATTACGAAGTGCCTGATTCTTGCATTACGAACTGCATAGCATTGCATTAGGACTGCATTTGGATCATTGAGAATTGCTCATTAATACTGCACGAACCTACAAGGGCTTGCTGGCCTAATAACCGGCCAGGTGAAATATTACAAATACGCATATGTTGGATTTTTATCGTGTGGTCTCATCGTATATCTTTTTATATAAACTTATACTTGTTTTTTTATGAAACTCGTGTGGAGTCCATTTGTGGTGTCATCATTGGGTTACTGAGAGCGGGATTGCAAATACTTTACACATTGCCTTGGAGATAAGCCTAAAGCAAACACAAGGAGATGATGGACGGAGCGCTGAAACTTTTCAGACACTCACCCCCAGTCACAGATCTGGGTTGAATCCATCATCGTTCTTTAGCTCACTTCGCCACCACAGTTCAGACACAGCTATATGCAAATCAGTCATTGCCCTGTGCCTCATGGGAACAGTAAGCCTGGCTGCTCGTGCCAAGCTACCGAGGGGTTGAGCAGGGGCTATCTGAGAAGGTGTCCTTCCTTTCCCTGACTTAGAAGCAAGGGTCCCTTTTTGGACTAAGGTACGTAGCTACCTCAGCCAACTGGGGATCTCCAATTCTAACCTTGGGTAGCAACGGGTGGGGATTTGAACCCTCCCCGTTCTAACATTGGTGGTCAGCGGTGTGGGATTGGAACGTGTATTTGCAAATCCACTCACAGTGATTGGTGTACATCACTAGTTTAGCGCAGACCACGACGCAACCACATATTGTGTTTTGATTTTTGGTTCTATTTTTGAGTGACCTTTATGCCACACATCATGTCTCAGAGGAGTCAAGTAGCCAGTGAGGTTGCAGAATTGGAGTTTGACATTGAGGCATTGCTTACCTACAAAGTTGATCAATTGAGGCAGAGCTTTGGGATGTCCCATGAAAAGTAGCGCCAAGAAAGTGGAGCTGTAAACGGCCTTGAGGGCCTGGTGGGAAGCCAAAGAGACTCAGGGGACAGGTGATGTTGAGGTGGATGAGGATGACTCAGGGAATGGATTTGGTCCACAGGATTTGCCAGTGGAAGGACCAGCCTCAGGGGCTGGTAGTAACCATTTAGGGAGGAGTTTTTCCCCAGAGGAGCTGGAGGAAAACCAAAGGGTCAGAGAGCATGAGTTGGAGGTTTTAAAACTTAAGGCTCAAGCAGAAGAGAAAAAGCTCCTCATTGAAAGTGAAAAGCGAACAGAGGAGAGCAGGAAAGCTCTCGCCTTAGAAGAGAAGAAGATTCTCTTGGCTCATGAGTTAAGTAAGAGGGAACTGGACCTTAAGGTTAAACAGGCGGAGTCCAGTTCGAATGGTGGCAGCACCCAACCAGTGCCAGCAGGTAAGGTGTACATTCCCAAAGACTTAGTGCGAGATTACCAAAGGGGTGATTGTGAGAAGTTGGCCTGGTATATGCTGTCCACTAGTTATAGTGGGCACCTTGCACCAGTCCAAACAGCCCCTTAGAGGTGATAGGTTAAAGACAACCTTTATTGAAAGCTATCCTAGTGGTAGCTATGGAGAGCAGCCTTCAGGCTAAGTCTTGAAGGAGTGTAAAGCTGTTTGTTTTACCAGTCTATAATCTCTTGAATGGCTAAATGAAAGGAGACCACACCAGGTATATATATAAAATATATGTATTTATTTCTAAACACACCCTACTAGTCTCTTTATGAGGCTAGAGGTCAAAGCACATATGTTACACTTCAAATAGCACAGTAAATTAGCACAATATACGATAGGCCCTAGGGGCGTAACCAAACCATATATTAAGAAAGTGGTATAAGAACCACGACTTGACTAGACACAAGGCCTAGAGCCTGTAGAATCGCTGGGACCCCAAGGAACCACCCAAGGTAGTGACACAGGGGACCCACGGGGACGTGTGCAGTGTTTGAACACAGCCGCAAGCTCTATTAGCTTCTATGGGGAAAGTCGCGGTTAGAATTTTAAAGTTTAGGGACACTTGGGAGTGGACTAGGAACAAACCCTTTTGGACTTAGATGGTTCTAGGGCCAACACCCACGGGAGCACCGGAGTACTCGTGTTACCTCACCCAGGGAAGTCGGGTGCATAGGTGTCAAATGGTGTCGGGTTGCGCCGTCGTTTTCAATGGCAGCTTGCTGAAAAGTGCTGCTGCCGATGTCGGGTGCTTCAGGTGCTAGGAGGGGAAGCTTGACTCTTCAGCCACGAGGACCAGGAGGTGTTGACGATGACCAGGAGCTGGATTCAAGCTGTCCCATAAAGGATGTCGAGTGCTGCAGCGTCGGTGCCCGGATTTGACACAACAAGCCTTGGCAACAGCAACCCACACAGGAAGAGAATAAAGGCTTTGGTGCAGACCAGCAAGGTCTGAGGGACTCCCCAAGCAAGGGAGAGTCAGGGCAGGCCTGGAGCAAGCAGGGAGGCCCATTGAAAGTAGAGTTGTCCTTCTCAGGGACCCACAAGTCGACGGACAAGGGATCACGAAGGGACCTCAAGAGGAATCACAAAATGGTGGCCCACGGATCACTCGGAGTGGGTAGGCCAGCAATCTTCAGTGGCTTTACTGCTCGGAGACCGGGCTACAAGTAAGATAAAGCACAGCCTCTAGGATTGACAAGAAGCATATGCACTTGTAAATGTGCACGGTGTCCAGGGGTTCCGGTTCCACGGTACCCATGAGGGCTACGGGTCTCAGCTTTGCTGGGGACTCGGGTCAACCTCTTCGAAGTCTGAAAACCTACCTCCTGGGTTGCAGAGTTGTTGGCGTCCGGCGGGAGCTTCAGAGATGCAGACCGGGCAGATGCGTCTTTGGTGCCTGCCAAGCAGGGGAGTAACTCCTTTACTCCAAGGGAGATTCTTCAGTCATCTGGCGTGAACAGATCGTCGAAGGTCCAGGATTCAGTTTCAGAGTTTCGTCCAGGGATATCTAAAGTCCTGTTGCCAGGGGTTCCTATCTTATACCCAAGGAAGGGGTTGGACTAACTCAGGGGACCCACCTATGGGAGGGTTTGGAAAGAGGGGTGGCTACACCCATTTCCTTTGTTCAGTTTCGTGCCAGAGCAGGGGCTGGTAGCCCCTGCAACCGGTTTGAACTGGGCTATGCACAGGGACACCAAATGTGCCCCCTGTGCAGGACTTCAAAGCACTCTGAGAGTGCACCCACCCAGCCCCAATACACTAAAGCCTCTCTGGGAGGTGGTAACACCTCCCTGTGACAGGAAACCTATTGTCCAGGCCTCCCCTGCCGGAGTTTCGGTCAGCAGCAGGAGGCCAGACTCGTGTCTGTGGCTGCAGCATCCATTTTGTGATGCCAGGGCTCTGTTAGCTGGTACCGGGTATACCGGTGCTGTCATGTCCCAGTTACTGGTGTGGGGGTATGATTCCAAGGTGTTTGACACCAAACACAACATGTTTCCGTGCAGCCATCCCAAAGTTAGCATTTACCGCTAGGTTATAATGCACTTAAGAGTATATGGTCAGGCTGCATCACAGACAACCCCGGAGAATAGATTCTGAAGGCTGCAGAGGGGCTCTGCTCATGCATGGGCACCCTCTCACATAAAACCAAGCACCCTGCCTTCAGGATTGATAGGGCCTGCCATAGGGGTGACTGATAGGTTTCTATGTGCAGTGATAGGGTGAGATATAGTGAACCTATATCTCAGTAAGGGGTGCATGCACCACCTCACTCAGGCTGCAGTAGCAGTCCTGTGGTGTCATTTTGGAAGGCTGCCCAGGGGTGGCATAATACATGCTTCTGCCCCTGGTAGGCCTCTGGGGTACCTATGCCCTGGGTAGATAGTATACCATATACTAGGGACTCATAAGGGCACCCCAGAATCCAATCTGTGGTGTACCTAAGGTACAGGGAATCAATTTAGAGAGGAAGCAGCAAGGCTGGGGTCCTGGATAGCAGGGCCCCAGCCAGACTAAAGTCGAAAAACAGTGAAACATCAGCAAAAAGTGGGGGTAACCATAAGAAGCAGATCCTACTCCCCTACACAACCCCCCCCCCAACGCAGGGACATTAAACTAACCTTGACCAGTTGAGTCTTCATGTTCTGAGTGGAAATATCTGGAGAGTCCATCTGCATTGGCATGGCTACTCCCAGGTCTATGTTCCACTGTATAGTCCATCCCCTGTAGGGAAATGGACCACCTCAAAAGTTTGGAGATTTCACCCTTCATCTGTTTTAGCCATAAGAGGGGCTTATGGTCTGTCTGAACAAGGAAGTGAGTGCCAAACAAGTATGGCCTCAACTTCTTCAGAGCCCAAACCACAGCAAAGGCCTCCCTCTCTATGGCTGACCAACGTTTCTCTCTGGGGGTCAGCCTTCTGCTAATAAAAGCTACTGGCTGATCCTGACCTTCATCATTCAACTGTGACAGTACAGTACCTACCCCCAACTCAGATGCATCTGTTTGCACAATGAACTTTTTGGAGTAATCAGGACTTTGCAGAATGGGAGAAGTGCACATGGCCTCCTTTAGGTCATCAAATGCCTTTTGACAGCTAACTGTCCACTGAACCTTTTTGGGCATTTTCTTAGAGGTAAGGTCATTCAATGGGGTCACTACGGATCCATAACCTTTTACAAATCTTATGTAATACCCAGTCTGGCCTAAGAAGGCTCTCACCTGAGTCTGGGTAGTGGGAGCAACCCAGTCCATTATGGTCTGGATTTTGCTCTGCAATGGTTGAACCTGGCCTCCACCCACAAGGTTGCCCAGGTACACAACCTGACTCTGCCCTATCTGGCACTTAGTAGCCTTGATAGTTAGGCCTGCTTTTTGCAGGGCCTCCAAAACATTCCTTAGGTGGACCAGGTGATCCTCCCAGGTGGAGCTAAAGACAGCAATATCATCTAGATATGCTGCACTATAGTCTTCCAGGCCTGTAAGAACTATATTCACCAACCTTTGGAAAGTGGCAGGTGCATTTTTCAAACCAAAGGGCATCACCACAAATTGATAATGCCCACTAGGGGTAGAAAATGCTGTCTTTGGCTTTGCATCATCAGCTAGTCTGATCTGCCAGTAGCCAGCTGTCAAGTCAAATGTGCTCAGAAACTTGGCTGAGGCCAAAGTATCTATAAGCTCATCTGCCCTTGGGATGGGATGGGCATCAGTCCTAGTGACTGCATTGAGACCCCTGTAGTCCACACAAAACCTCATTTCTCTCTTGCCATCTTTGGTGTGAGGTTTAGGCACAAGGACTACTGGACTAGCCCAAGGGCTATCTGAGGGTTCAATGACTCCCAAATCCAACATCTTTTGGACCTCTGTCCTGATTCAATCCCTGACATGATCAGGCTGCCTGTAGATTTTATTCTTGACAGGCAGACTGTCCCCAGTGTCCACTTCATGAGTGCACCATGTAGTCTGACTAGGTGTCAGGGAGAACATATGCCTGAACTGGCTGAGAACCTTTCTGCAGTCAGTTTGTTGCTGGACAGTGAGGCTTCCTGCCAAGGCTACACCATCTACTGATCCATCATCAGGGTTCTGAGAGAGCAGGTCAGGGAGTGGATCACTCTCTTCCTCCTGTCCCTCATCAGTGGCCATGAGCAAGCCCATGTCTGCCCTGTCGACATATGGTTTCAGTCTGTTGACATGAAGTACCATATGGGGACTCCTGGGAGTTTCAAGGTCTACCAAGTAGGTAACCTCTCCCTTCTGTTCAACAATTGTATGGGGGCCACTCCACTTATCTTAGAGAGCTGCTGGGGCCACAGGCTACAACACCCACACCTTCTGTCCTGGCTGGTACACAGTCAGCACAGCCTTTTGGTCATGCCAGGCCTTTTGTAATTCCTGGCTAGCCTCAAGGTTTTTAGTTGCCTTTTTCATATACTCCGCCATCCTGGAGCGGAGACCAAGTACATAGTCCACTATGTCCTGTTTAGGGGGTTTGAGAGGCAACTCCAATCCCTCCTTCACCAGACACAAAGGACCCCTAACAGGATGACCAAACAAAGGTTCAAAAGGGCTGTAACCAACCCCCTTTTGAGGCACCTCCCTGTAGGCAAATAAAAGGCAGGGCAAAAGGATGTCCCATCTGCGCCTAAGCTTTTCTGGGAGACCTTTGATCATGCCCTTTAAGGTTTTGTTGAACCTTTCAACTAAACCATTGCATTGTGGGTGATAGGGTGTGGTGAATTTATAATTCAGTCCACACTCCTTCCACATTGCAGTCAAGTAACTAGACATGAAGTTTGCATCCCTGTCTGATACTACCTCCTTAGGAAAACCCACCCTTGAGAATACTCCCAAGAGGGCCCTTGCCACCACAGGTGCTGTGGTGGTCCTAAGTGGAATTGCTTCTGGGTACCTAGTGGCATGGTCCACCACCACCAGGATAAATCTGTGCCCAGAGGCTGTCTGAGGATCCATGGGACCAACTATATCAATCCCCACCCTCTCAAAGGGAACCCCCACCACAGGTAGTGGTATCAGGGGGCCTTTGTGGTTCCACCTGCCTTCCCACTGGCTTGGTAGGTGACACAGGAGCGACAAAACTCCTTGGTGTCTTCAGACATGTGGGGCCAATGTAAGTGAGGAACAATTCTGTCCCAAGTCTTGTTTTGGCCCAGGTGACCTGCTAGAGGAATATCATGGGCTAGTGTCAATAGGAAGCCCCTAAATTTCAGAGGTATTACCAACCTCCTGGAAGCACCAGGCTTGGGGTCTCTACTCTCTGAATATAGGAGTCCATCATCCCAATATATCTTATGAGTGCCACTAGCATTCCCAGCAGCCTCATCAGCAGCTTGCTTTCTGAGGGTTTCAAGAGAGGGGCAGCTTTGCTGCTCCTGGCTCAGATCTGCCCTGGAAGGGCCCCCTGTCCCCAATAACTCAACCTGATCAGGTTCAAGCTCCTCTGGGACAGTTCCTTCTTCAGGACTAAGATCATCTCCGTCAGGAGGCTGATCTGTATTCTGAGTCAGGGGGAAGGCACTGCCTTAACCCTACTGCTCCTCCTCCTGGGAGGCACCTGGTCCATTCTTCCAGAATCCAGGGCCTGTTCAGTGTTAGACTTTTTGGCCTGTGACCTGGTCACAGCAAATACATGTGCAGGGATCCCTAGCATTTCTGCATGTGTCCTGAGCTCCACTTCTGCCCAAGCTGAAGTTTCTAGATCATTGCCAAGCAAGCATTCAACAGGGAGGTCTGCACTTTCCACAACTTTCTTGAGGCCAGTTACCCCTCCCCAGGAGAAATTAACAACTGCCAAGGAATGGTCTGTCCTGACATTGCTAGCATTGGTCACTTGGTACATTTCACCAAGTATAATCTGCCCAGGAGCCACAAGATCTTTTGTCACCATTGTGATACTTGCTCCTGTGTCCCTGAATGCCAAAGCCTCTTTTCCATTTATCAAAGGCTGCTGTCTGTATTTGCCCAAGTTACTGTGACTCACAAAGGAGGACATGTCCATGCCTCCATCACAGACCAGGACAGCCTGAGTTGGAACTCTGACTAGGCCAGAGCCCATCTCAGAACCCAGGGTTAACCCTACTACACCCTTATTCTGAGTACCACCAATTGTAGCTGCACTAGGGGGAACAGTTGCCTTAGGGGCAATGGTGGCTGGACTTGAGTCTTTGGACTTGGTGCAATCACTGGTCCAGTGTGTGTTCTGTTTACAGATCTTACACCATGGTTTCTTTTGGCCTTTACTTTTGTTAGATTGGGATTCCCCCCAGATGAAGATTTTTGGTGACCTTGAGAAGACTTCTGGTCTTTACCCTTTTCCCCACGCTTGTCAGAGTTCTTAGAATCTTGCTTCTTTGGGTCACCACCTTGGTTCTGAACCTTCTGCCTCACCCTGGTTCTGACCCATTTGTCTGCCTCCTTTCCCAATTCTTGGGGAGAGGTCAGATCAGAGTCCACCAGGTACTGATGCAACAGCTGATTTTGACAATTATTAAGGATTTGCTCCCTCGTAATTAAGTCGTACAATCCTTTGAAATCACACACCTTACTGCCAAGTAACCAGCCCTCCAGAGCCTTAGTAGCACAATCTACAAAGTCCACCCAGTCTTGATTCTGTGCCTTTTGGGTATCTCTGAACTTTATCCTATACTGTTCAGTGGTTAGGCCAAACCCCTCAATCAGGGCACTTTTCAAGATTTGGTAATCATCAGCATCCTCTTCTCTTACAGTGAGGAGCTTATCTCTACCTTTGTCTGCAAAGGAGAGCCACAAGATTTCTGCCCACTGCTCCTGGGGGACCCTCTGAACTTTACAGACCCTTTCCAGTGCAGTAACCCATTTGTGGATGTCATCCCCACTCTGGTAGGGAGGGACAATCTTGCTTAGGTTTCTATGGTCATGAGACCTTTCCCTAACACTAGGGAAGGTGCTGCCACCATGGGACTCTAGTCCCAACTTTCTTCTAGTTTTCTGAAGTTCTAGGGACTCCCTATCTAAAGCCAACTGCTCTCCTCTGATTCTAAGATGAGCTTCTTCATACTTGAGCAGTCTCTCTTTCCTTTCATGAGAGGATTCCCTCCTATGAGAGGAAACAGAGGTCCCTAATGAGGTGTCAGAATGGTTAGACTCCTGAGAAGGAGATCTTGACCTTCTAGGCACACTCTCAACTCTCCCTGGTGGGATAAAGAGGGGGCGATTGTGGCCATCCTCCTCATCTGCAGGGGGAGCTGGATTTCCCAGGTTAAGATCATTGTCATCTTCCTGGTCAGCTTCAGAGGTCAGGTCATGGGTATCTTCACCCCTTGGCCTTTCCTCATCTGCTGCCCCACCCTCTATGCCTACCCCATCAGACCCTGAGGTCTTTCTGAGATCATCCAACAGCAGTACCTCTATGAGGCGTTGGGTGTTTGCACTTTTTCCTGTCTTCAATTTCCCAGTACTACACAATGCTCTCAATTCCAAGAATGGGAGGTTGTCATACTTGGATGGTAGAAGCCCATTGGCTTCTGGCAGGGGCCCACTGGTTCCTGGCCTTGACGACATCACTAGTGAGGTGTGGTGTATGCACTACCTACTCTAGTGTGGCCTACTAAACTCTCTTGAGTTGTAGAAAGGGTGTGCTAAGCCCTTGACACACAACTCTAAGTTCAGTAGAACTTACTGTAATTTTAAGCTTGAATGATATGTACCTTAGGTACCTTTAGTGGTTTTCAGTTAGTCACTCACTTGAGATTATCTGGTAAAACAAAGGCAAGCTTGAATCCAACCGCTGCACACCAATGTGAGAAGTTGGCCTGGTATATGCTGTCCACTAGTTATAGTGGGCACCTTGCACCAGTCCAAACAGCTAACCCTGGGCGTAGTTCGCGAAGTAGCGCTACGCGAAGCTACGCAAAGTGCACTTCGCACTACGCGAGCTACGCGTAGCACTACGTGAACTGCGTAGTGCGCTGTTCGCGATGATTGCACAGTGCCGGATGCTTGTCCGCACTGTGCAATCATTGAAAACGGCATCTTGCACAGTGCGAGCTGTCTTTTACTGCCGCTCGAGTAGATTTTTACTCGAGCGGCAGCTTTCTCAACGCGGATTGGTAGTTTCTCATCGCGAGCGGTCGCGAGCATACGCGACCACTCGCAATGAGAAACCTGACCTCCCCGCGTTGAGAATCTCGCCGGAGGTTTATTTTCCACGCTCGCGATCGGAAACTTGATGTTGCTGATCGCGAACGAGGAAAAAGTCTCGCCGGGATGTCATTTTGCTTGCTCGCGGTCGCCAACTTGACGTTGAGGACCGCGAGCAAGCAAAAAATGACCGCTGCACTACGCTACGCTACGCATGTTTGCACTGTGCTACGTGCAATTCACGCAGTGCGAAGTAGCGCAAACTTCGCAAACTACGCGAGCGTAGCGTAGTGCTTTGCCCAGGGTTACAAACAGCCCCTTAGAGGTGATAGGTTAAAGACAACCTTTATTGAAAGTTATCCTAGTGGTAGCTATGGAGAGCAGCCTTCAGGCTAAGTCTTGAAGGAGTGTAAAGCTGTTTGTTTTACCAGTCTATAAACTCTTGAATGGCTAAATGAAAGGAGACCACACCAGGTATATATATAAAATATATGTATTTATTTCTAAACACACCCTACTAGTCTCTTTATGAGGCTAGAGGTCAAAGCACATATGTTACACTTCAAATATCACAGTAAATTAGCACAATATACGATAGGCCCTAGGGGCGAACCAAACCATATATTAAGAAAGTGGTATAAGAACCACGACTTGACTAGACACAAGGCCTAGAGCCTGTAGAATCGCTGGGACCCCAAGGAACCACCCAAGGTAGTGACACAGGGGACCCACGGGGGACGTGTGCAGTGTTTGAACACAGCCGCAAGCTCTATTAGCTTCTATGGGGAAAGTCGCGGTTAGAATTTTAAAGTTTAGGGACACTTGGGAGTGGACTAGGAACAAACCCTTTTGGACTTAGATGGTTCTAGGGCCAACACCCACGGGAGCACCGGAGTACTCGTGTTACCTCACCCAGGGAAGTCGGGTGCATAGGTGTCAAATGGTGTCGGGTTGCGCCGTCGTTTTCAATGGCAGCTTGCTGAAAAGTGCTGCTGCCGAGAAGATGAGAAGTGACCGAAGAGATCCAAGCCTGGATCGAAGATGTGAAGAACCTGAAAGCAGAGGGGACAGAGTCTGGGTCCCTAGCCAGTGACCAGGGGCACGATAGTCGAATGCCCACCGATGTTGGGTGCTTCAGGTGCTAGGAGGGGAAGCTTGACTCTTCAGCCATGAGGACCAGGAGGCGTCGACAATAACCAGGAGCTGGATTCGAGCTGTTCCACAAAGGATGTCGAGTGCTGCAGTGTCGGTGCGCAGATTGGACACAACAAGCCTTGGCAACAGCAACCCACTCAGGAAGAGAATAAAGGCTTTGGTGCAGACCAGCGAGGTCCAAGGGACTCCCCAAGCAAGGGAGAGTCAGGGCAGGCCTGGAGCAACCAGGGAGGCCCATTGAAAGTTCTCCTTCTGAGGGACCCACAAGTTGATGGACAAGGGATCGCAAAGGGACCTTGAGAGGAATCACAAAATGGTGGCCCATGGGTCACTCGGAGTGGGTAGGCCAGCAATCTTCGGTGGATTCACTGCTCGGGGTCAGTGCTACAAGTAATCCAAGGCACAGCCTCTAGGATTGACAAAAAGCATATGCACTTGCAAATGTGCACGGTGTCCAGGGGTTCTGGTTCCACGGTACCCACGAGGGCTACGGGTCTCAGCTTTGCTGGGGACTCGTGTCAGCCTCTGAGAAGTCTGGAAACCCACCTTCTGGGTTGCAGAGTTGTCGGCGTCCGGCGGGAGCTTTGGAGATGCAGACCGGGCAGATGTGTCTTTGGTGCCTGCCAAGCAGGGGAGTAACTCCTTTACTCCAAGGGAGATTCTTCAGTCATCTGGCGTTGAACAGATCATTGAAGGTCCAGGATTCAGTTTCAGAGTTTCGTCCAGGGATATCTAAAGTCCTGTTGCAAGTGGTTCCTATCTTATACCCAAGGAAGGGGTTGGACTAACTCAGGGGACCCACCTGTGGGAGGGTTTGAAAAGAGGGGTGGCTACACCCATTTCCTTTGTCCAGTTTGATGCCAGAGCAGGGGCTGGTAGCCCCTGCAAACCGGTTTGAACTGGGCTATGCACAGGGACACCAAATGTGCCCCCAGTGCAGGACTTCAAAGCACTCTGAGAGTGCACCCACCCAGCCCCAATACACTAAAGCCTGTCTGGGAGGGGGTAACACCTCCCTGTGACAGGTAACCTATTGTCCAGGCCTCCCCTGCTGGAGTTTCGGTCAGCAGCAGGAGGCCAGACTCGTGTCTGTGGCTGCCGCATCCATTTTGTGATGCCAGGGCTCTGTTAGCTGGTACCGGGTATACCGGTGCTGTCATGTCTCTCCCTCTAGAAGGGTGGGTTCATACTCCCACACCAGTTACTGGTGTAGGGGTATGATTCCAAGGTGTTTGACACCAAACACAACATGTTTCCGTGCAGCCATCCCAAAGTTAGCATTTACCGCTAGGTTATAATGCACTTAAGAGTATATGGTCAGGCTGCATCACAGACAACCCCGGAGAATAGATTCCGAAGGCTGCAGAGGGGCTCTGCTCATGCATGGGCACACTCTCACATAAAACCAAGCACCCTGCCTTCAGGATTGATAAGGCCTGCCATAGGGGTGACTGATAGGTTTCTATGTGCAGTGATAGGGTGATATATAGTGAACCTATATCTCAGTAAGGGGTGCATGCACCACCTTACTCAGGCTTCAGTAGCAGTCCTGTGGTGTCATTTTGGAAGGCTGCCCAGGGGTGGCATAATACAAGCTGCAGCCCCTGGTAGGCCTCTGGGGTACCTATGCCCTGGGTACATAGTATACCATATACTAGGGACTCATAAGGGCATCCCAGAATCCAATCTGTGGTGTACCTAAGGTACAGGGAATCAATTTAGAGAGGAAGCAGCTAGGCTGGGGTCCTGGATAGCAGGGCCCCAGCCAGACTAAAGTCGAAAAACAGTGAAGCATCAGCAAAAAGTGGGGGTAACCATAAGAAGCAGATCCTACTCTCCTACAGTGATGATATTTATGCGTGGTTCACGGCATATGAGATCGCACTGAGGATGAATGAGGTGTTTGAGAAGCATTGGGGGGCGGGCCTATGGAAACACTTTGAGGCTTCTGGGAGGGATGTTTTACTGCCTTTAGAGAGGGCGGGAACTCTGACCTATGCCAATATGAAGGAGGCTTTATGCCTCAGGTATGGGCTCACTCCTGAACAGTACAGGCAGAAATTCAGGAACTTCAAGAAACTGGAATTCAGTACTTGGGTTGAGTGTGTGAATGCACGTGCACTGGATGGTTGGATGAAGGGCAGCAAGGTAACTGATTTTAAGGGCTTATGCGACTTAATTAGTTGGGAGCACTTGAGTAGTCTGTGTGTTCCAGAGCTGTGCCAGCATCTTTTGGACAGTAAGCTGACTGATCCCGGTAAGCTTGCTGAAGAGGCGGACTGCTGGACCAGCACCAGGGTGCACAAGGGGATTGGAGGTACCGCTACCAAAGGTGTACAGGGTCCCCCGCAGAAGGTGGGGGAGGATAAGGGTAACCACAAGGGGTTCTCTAAAGGGCCACAAAGTAGTTCCCAGGTAAAAGGGTCCCAGTCTCCCAAGGCTAAGAGGTCCTGGCCCCATAAGGGCAAGCGGGACAACAGAGGTCCCCCTACTTGTTCTTTCTGTAACGAAGTGGGTCACATTGCCCCTAAATGCCCCAAGAAGCCACCTGCACCCACTGGTGCTCCAACACCGGGTTTAGTGAGTGTAGTGTTGGGGGAGGAATTGAGTCCTTGGAATGGGGAGGAGCAAGCAGTTATGACTCTGGTCTCATTAGGAGATCGAGAGATGGTCCAGGAAGTCTCTCTGCCTGAGAATACTAAAAAGTACAGGCAGTGGGTGACCATCAATGGAAGGAGGGTGGAGGCTCTGAGAGACACAGGAGCCAGTTTGACATCTGTTAGGTGTCAGTGGGTGTCTAAGGAGCAGGTAATTCCCAATGTACTTCACCCTGTAGTTGCAGCAGAAAACTCGGTGCGCCTTTGTAAGGTGGCACTAGTTCCCTTTGAGTGGGGGTCTCAGGTTTCTTGAAGGTCATTGTAAGTCCGTCCATGCCTGTAGACTGTCTGCTGGGGAATGACCTGGAGAGTTCCCCCTGGAAGGAGGTGGAGCACCAGGCACATTTGGAGATGTTGGGTCTACCTGAGTGGGCTTGTGTGACCACTCGGGCTATGGCAGCCAGTAAAGATTTTCAAGAGGACCTGGAGCCTGAAACAGTGGCCCAGGTGCATGCCTTAAAGAGAAGAGGCAGGGGGCACTGGAAACCGGCCCCCAAAGTTCCCATGGTCTAGGAGGAGGCAAACCTTGAGAGGGATGCCCTGGAGCCTACGGGGGAGCAAGTAGCTGAACTGGGGGACCTAACTGAGCTGACCGAATGGCAGCAGGAGGGAGGGCCCTTCAGGGAGGAATTCTGAGAGGAGCAGAAGAAGTGCCCTTCTCTTGTAGGTTTGCGGCAACAGGCAGCAAACCAGGCAGCAGGTGATCCGGCCAGGTCACACTTGATTTACTGGGAGAATGATCTTCTATATAGTGAGCCTAAGGTTGCTGAGCCTGGGTCAGGCCGTGCGCTGGTGGTACCCCAGCGCTTCAGAACCTTCCTACTGGGGTTGGCTCATGATGTACCTTTAGCAGGACATTTTGGGCAGGACAAGACTTTTGAGAGGCTTGTCACCCACTTCTACTTGCCTCAAATGCGCAAGAGTTCTGATACTCATTGCAGGACCTGTCAGACTTGCCAGGCAAGTGGTAAGAGTGGGAGGAAGCGCAAGGCTCCCCTCCAACCTTTCCCTGTAGTCAGCACCCCCTTTGAAAGGGTGGGCATTGACATCGTGGGGCCTCTCGATCCCAAGACAGCCATGGGCAACAGGTTTATCCTGGTCTTGGTGGACCATGCCACGCGGTACTCGGAAGCCATCCCTCTCCAGACAGTGACCGCCCGTGGTGGGCCGGTCACTGATGGGGATTTTCTCCCGCGTGGGATTCCCCAGAGAGGTGGTGTCCGACCAGGGTACTAATTTCATATCGAGGTATATGAAATCTCTGTGAAAGGAGTGCGGTGTAACCTACAAGTTCACCATGCCTTACCACCCCCAGGGTATCGGTCTGGTTGAGAGATTTAACCAGACCCTGAAGGGCATGATTATGGGCCTTGAGGAACCCATGAGGCGTAAGTGGGACGTCCTCTTACCATGCCTGCTGTTTGCTTACAGAGAGGTGCCACAGAAGTCCTTAGGGTTCAGTCCCTTTGAGCTCCTGTATGGGCACCCTGTAAGAGGACCCTTGAGTTTGGTGAAGGAGAGCTGGGAGAAGGCTCCTAATAAACCCCCCCAGGATGTATATAGCTACATGCTGGCCTTCAGGAACCAAACTAGGCGTTTCCGGCAACTTGCTCAGGCGAATCTGGAAGCCAGCCAGGAAGAAATGAAATGGTGGTACGACCAGAATGCCACTCTGATCGAGTTTCAACCTGGGCAAAAAGTGTGGGTGATGGCCCCCATGGAAACCTGCGTGCTCCAGGATAAGTGGACTCGGCCTTATGAGGTGGTGGAACGCAGGAGCGAAGTGACCTACCCGGTTGACTTACAGTCTCCTAGGAACCCTCTGAGGGTTCTCCACGTGAACCGCCTCACACCCCACTTTGAGAGGTCTGAGGTGACCATGCTCTTGGCTACCGATGACGGGGCGGAGGAGTAGAGTGACCCTCTTCCTGACCTCCTGTCAGCCAAGGATAAGGACGGGTCAGTGGATGGGGTGAACCTCTCGCCTACCCTGACCCCAGAACAACAGAGGGACTGCCACCAAGTATTGGGTCAGTTCGCCTCCCTGTTCTCCCTGACCCCAGGAGTCACCCATTGGTGCGTCCATGATGTGGACACTGGAGACAGCCTGCCTATAAAACAAAAATTTTACAGAGTAGCTGATAAGGTCAGGGCCGGCATCAAGGAGGAGGTTTCCAAGATGCTGGCGCTAGGGGTGATTGAGCCATCCAGCAGCCCCTGGGCTAGCCCAGTGGTCCTTGTGCCAAAAGCTGCTGCGCCCGGTGCCACCCCAGAACTCCGGTTCTGTGTGGATTACCATGGGCTCAATGCGGTCACCAAGACTGACGCTCACCCCATCCCCAGAGCTGATGATCCGCTGGGAGCTGCCCGGTACCTCAGCACCTTTGACTTGACATCTGGGTACTGGCAGATTGCCTTGACCGAGGGAGCCAAGGAGAGGTCAGCGTTCTCAATGCCAGAGGGGCACTACCAGTTCAGAGTTATGCCCTTTGGGTTGAAGAACGCCCCTGCCACCTTTCAGAGACTGGTTAAACAGGTGCTGTGTGGGCTGGAGGAATTCAGCGCCGCCTACCTGGATGACATTGCGGTGTTCAGCTCCAGTTGGGAGGAACATTTGCAACACCTCTGCGAAGTGTTGAAGGCCCTGCAGAGGGCCGGCCTAACTATCAAGGCAAGTAAGTGCCAGATAGGGTAGGGTTCTGTGGTGTACTTAGCACACCAGGTAGGGAGCGGCCAGGTGGCGCCCCTACAGGCAAAAATTGATACCATCCTGGCTTGGGAACCCCCCAAGACCCAGACAGGAGTGAGGGCCTTTCTAGGACTCACTGGGTATTACAGACGGTTTGTGAAGGGGTATGGCACCATTGTTGCCCCCTTGACAGAGCTGACTTCAAAGAAACAGCCCAAGAAGGTGATCTGGACTGATGCCTGCCAGACTGCTTTTGATGCCCTGAAAACTGCCATGTGCACGGCGCCCGTGCTCAAGGCGCCTGACTTCTCCAATGAGTTTGTGGTGCAGACAGATGCTTCAGAGCATGGTGTGGGAGCAGTACTCTCACAATTGGATCAACCCGTAGCTTTCATTAGCAGGAGGAACTTCCCAGGGAACAGAGGTGGAGTGCAATTGAGAGGGAAGCTTTTGCTGTGGTCTGGGTGCTGAAGAAGCTGAGGCCTTACTTGTTCGGGACTCACTTCCTGGTTCAGACAGACCACAGGCCCCTCAGATGGTTGATGCAGATAAGGGGTGAGAGCCCAAAACTGTTGAGGGCTCTTCCCTCAGCCCAACTCCACACCTAAACTTTTTGCCTGTCTCCTAGCCTTTTTTCTGTGTAGTGTTGGTGGTTTTAGGCCTCTGCGCACTTTAGCACTGTGTCCCAGTGTAAAGTGCGTGCGCACTCTGAGTGCGTGTGGGGAGATTGGCCTGCCCTCCCATAGGAATGCATGGGGGATATGTGTGTCCATGGTAATTCCTGGTGTGAGAGGAGTGCAGGGGCGAGTTTAGTATGTGCGAACTTGTGAGAATAAATGCTGCGCAATGGTGTGTGCAGATTTATTATTACTGGTGTAGAAATGCCACTTTTAGAAGTTGGCATTTATGTGTGCTCTGTGTCTGCCTGCCTGATGTGAATTGCATGTCTGGCTTGTGAGTGACAGGGGGCTGGGAGGTGTGTGTGGCTCCAGGAGGGGCAGGGTGAGTCAGCGCAGGGCTGAATAGAGAGATCTGCATCTAGATGGGAGGGAGGAGTTGCACCTGGGACCTGAATAGGGCTGTGCCTTCCCTCCACAATGCTGGCTCCACCCCCTGTGGTGCGTCTCATGTCCCTAGCCTGTCCTGTGAAAGGAGAGAGGAGCTGAGCAAAACAAAGTGCTCCAAAGCTCCCCCAAACCAGTTGCATCTGGTTTTCCCTAAACCCTGCACCTTTAGACAAAGGAAAAGGTGTATAAAAGAAGGGGCTGTGACCCCATGAAAATGTTCTGTTCTGTTGTGCTGACTTGCAGGGGACCCTCTGCCAGGAGGAACCGCCGCGGGACCAAGCTGCTGTTTCCTGGGGGTCCCTGCGTGCTGGCCTGCCTGGCTGTGCTGCTGAGGTGTCCCCAGCTCCAAGGACCCTTTATTTTTGGCCTCATTGAGACACTTCTGGAGCTGTGGCTCCTAGCGCCTTGCGAGCGCTTTCATTTTGCTCCCAGGGGAGAGGAGCCTGTTTTCCCTGCAGCGTGGAGCTGCGATCCATTTCGAGGGAATCCCGGCATAGGGATTCCCCGCGTTGCTGGCTTCCTGCGGGAGCCCGCCCCGCGTCCTTTTCATTTAATTGAGCGGGTGCCCATCCCGCTTGTGTGCCGTTTAGCGGGTGCCCACCCCGCTTCATACTTTGATCGGCGAGCGGGTGCCCACCCCGCCTCGCCGCGAAAAGGAAATCACCGCCGCGGCCCGACGCGGAAGTCAGGCGGCCCTGCCTGGTTGTGGGCGGGGCAGCAGAACGGAAGCCAGGAGGAGCTCCGGACGCCGAGACCGGAAGCTGCCTCAAGCCCGGGAAACCCAAAGAAGGACTGCAGCTGCGCCGCGGGGCTCCCGGGTTGAAGGGAGAGCCCCGCGAGTACTGCACTGGCCAAGAAGCGGAAGTTGTATAGCTACAGCCTGGTGGCGGCAGCCGGGAGAGCCCGAGGCACAGTGTCCGTGCCGCCCCCGCCACGTTGTAGGAGACCCGGAGAGCCCTGGTGAGGGGGGCTCCCAGTGGGTCGCATCCGTCTCTGCCGCCTACGACTGAGGGACCGGAGGAAGCAGAGGACTCCAGAGCAGCCCAGGTGAGTGGGGGCTGAATCCGAAGTATTGCAGGTGCCGCGAGTGGCACCAGAAGAGCCCCGGTGAGTGGGGCTCCCCCGAGGCACATGGTCGGTGCCTGGAGCCGCGTTAATGCTCCCTGGGGCACTGCGGTGTCAGGGCTGATTTCCTTTTGGGGGCTGACCTGAGATCCTCGCCTGATGTTCCAGGGGGCACGTTAGTGCCAGTACCGGTTTCCTTGCCACAGCTGCCCCGCCTGACAGTGGGCAGCTGCAACGGGGGGCATATTGTTTGCAGGGCCCCAGTGGGGGTCCAGAGGGCACCGAAGTGCCAGTGCCTACAGTTCTTCACAGCTGCACGCAGTTAGCGGCAGCTGCAACGTTTAGGCCAGAGCCATTTGTGGGAAGAGTCCCAGTGGGGGAACTCAGGGCACTGTGGTGCCAGCGCCATATTTCTTGTGGGGCACATTTGTTTTGCCAAGTCCCAGTGGGGACTAAGGGCACAGGAGTGCCGGTGCCCGCATCTTGCTGCACAGCTGCACCGCACTCAGCGGCAGCTGCCACGTTTAGGCCTGAACTTGTGCGCACTCTACTTTTGCTGCATGTGCAGCCAGCCCTGACACTGTTGGACATAGGGCATTTGAGCCCCTGTGAGAGGTCAGTTGGCCTGGGGTCAGCGTCAGTGCGTTGTGCCCCGATTGGGGCATACTGGGTTTATGCTAACTATTTCCTAAGGTGTTTATGCTGGTGATGCCTACTGTAAAGCCTATTGCGTTAAATGTCATGCTGTGATGTTTAGGCCTGATGAGATGGTATAATGCATTTATGCTTATGATGATTTATGCCTAATGTGATTTAGGTGTCCCATCTTTTATGTTACAGGATCTCGTGCTAAGTTCCTACCTGTACCAGTAATTACTGGTTGTGCGCTACATTTATTATTTGCATTTACTTACCTGATCTGATGATTTGTGACGGTGGCCCCATTGGCCCTGTCATGTGTAAATAGTCCCCTGTGAATGTGGCCTAGTGCCAGTTGGCACACTGTATATTATGTGATTATGTTTCTAAGGTATTTATGACAATACAAAGGCTATTTTTTATATAACCTTGTGTGGAGTTCCTTTTGTGGTGTGCCTAGTGTGTTGCTGCTGTGAGAGTGTGTTGCGCAAACGCTTTACACATTGCCTCCGGGATAAGCCTGACTGCTCGTGCCAAGCTACCAAGGGGGTGAGCAGGGGTTATCGTCGGCGTGTAACTCCCTCGCCCTGACTAGAGGGATGGTCTCTGCCTGGCTTTGGCGCAAGCCTTAGCCAACCAGAGATCCCATTTCTAACAGACCTCAACATCATCTCCTACACCGATGACACCCAGCTGATCCTCTCCCTCACCAAGGACCCCCACACCGCCAAAACCAACCTTCACGAAGGAATGAAGGCCGTCGCTGAATGGATGAGGAACAGCCGACTGAAGCTGAACTCGGACAAGACGGAGGTCCTCATCCTCGGATCCACCCCTTCGGCCTGGGACGACTCCTGGTGGCCGACCGCACTGGGAACCGCCCCAACACCCACCAACCACGCACGCAACCTAGGGGTCATCCTCGACTCCACCCTCTCCATGACTAAACAGGTCAACGCCGTCTCCTCCGCCTGCTTCAACACCCTCCGCATGCTCCGCAGGGATCTACAAGTGGATCCCCACTGAAACGAGAAGAACGGTCACCCAGGCCCTCGTCAGCAGCAGGTTGGACTACGGAAACGCCCTCTATGCAGGAGCCTCGGCCAAACTCCTGAGACGGCTCCAACGCATCCAGAACGCCTCTGCACGCCTGATCCTCGACATCCCTCGCCGCAGCCACATCACACCCCACCTAAGAGACCTGCACTGGCACCCGGTCAACAAGAGGATAACCTTCAAGCTCCTCACCCACGCACACAAGGCACTCCACAACACCGGACCAACGTACCTCAACAGACGACTCAGCTTCTACACCTCCACCCGCCAGCTCCGCTCCGCCGACCTCACCCTCGCCACAGTCCCCCGCTTCCGAAGAGCGACCTCCGGTGGCAGATCGTTCTCCCACCTCGCCGCCAAGACCTGGAACACCCTCCCCATCCACCTACGGCAGACCCAAGACCTGCTGACCTTCAGAAAACTCCTCAAGACCTGGCTTTTCGAGCAGTAGCAGCATTCCCCACCCCAGCGCCTTGAGACCCTCACGGGTGAGTAGTGCGCTTTACAAATGATATGATTGATTGATTGATTGATTGATTGAGGTGGTCCATCTCACTACAGGGAATGGTCTTCATGGTGGAACACCGACCTGGAACAGAACACGCCAATGCTGATGGTCTGTCCAGATTTTTCCGCCTTAGTGATGAGAACTCCCATGAGGGTGGGTAGTTCCCCCCACTTTTCGGCTGGAGGGGACACGTGTTAGACCTGGCATTTCTTGGCGTGATTACCCCTGACTTTTTGCCTCTATTTCTTCTATTTTTGATGCTGTGATGGATTTCGTTTTACTGGCTTAGATGCTTTGGGCTGGTAATGCAAATGCTACTAGTGGGCCTGCAGCACTAATTGTGCAACCACACAAGTAGCCCTAAAGAGAGAACTCGGGCCTGCCACTGCAGTGCCAGCACGCAGTTTGCTAAAACTGCCATGTTGTCCTGACAAGTGCACCCACTTGCCAGGCCTTACCCTTCCCTTTTTATGCACATCAGACACCGCTATGGTAGGCCTAAGGTACACCCCTGGGCAGGGTGCAGTGTATGTGAAAGGTAGGACATGTAATGAGGTGTGTACCATGTCCTGACAGTGAAATACTCTCCATTTCGTTTTTCACTGTTGAAAGGCCATCTTGCCCATAGGACAGAATGAGGAGGCTGTGTAATATGTTTCCAGCCTATCTTCCCATAGGCTTAACATGGAGGGGTGAAGTTTAGTGTGCCTAAAATCACAATTTAATAACACATCTTTTTGTGAAGGTGGTTTTTGCATTGTGTGTTTAGAAACCACACTTTTAGAAGTGGCTGTTTTTTTTGTGTTCTAACAATTCTGTGTGTCTCTGCCTGGTTGTGGATTGACTGTCTGGATTTGAAAGTGATAGGATCTGGGGAATGTCTTGACCCAGGGGGAGGAGGTGAGACAGCAACAGGCTGACCTGCATCTGGAGTGTAGGGGGGAGGAGTAGCCCCTGGAGGTGAAGAGGCCTGGGCTGCCGCCATAAAACAATGGCTCCATCTCCAGCTGAGTGATTGAGGATCCAGACCCCCACTATCAAAGGGAGACACCCAGAACTGGTTTGGACAGGGGTCAGTGCCCCCTGAACACAAAGACTTCAAAGACATTTAGGGGTATAACTATGAGAGCTGAAACCCCTGAACTTAGGACTGTCCAAGATTGAAACGGACTGATCAAGACTGTAAAGGATTGAAACTACTTTGTGGTCAAGAAGAACCTCTGCCAAGGAAGAAACAGCTGAAGAGACTGAAGGAAAGGACTGACCCTTGCTGTGTGTTCTGGGGCTGGTCTGCAGTTTGCTGATTTAACCAAGGAGAGGCGAAGGGACTTTGCTGTGTGCTGTGTCCCCCTGCTTGAAAGGACTTTGCTGTGTGCTGTGTCCTGAAGTAACTTGTCCCCAAGGGCCCGAGGAGAGCTGGCTCCCTGTTGTGGAAACTCAGGAACACAAAAGTTTCCAGAGGAGTGTTTCAGCGACGCTGTGTGCGTGTGCTTTTTGCAGCCTGAGACTTTCGTAAGAACTTCCCCGTGATTGTGTGCACCCGGAGTCCAAGTGAGTCTCAGCGACGCTGTGTGCGTGTGCTTTGTGCAGCCTGAGACCTTCGTGAGGATTGTCCTGTGATCGTCTGCACCCGGATTTCAAGTGAGTCTCAGCGACGCTGTGTGCATGTGCTTTGTGCAGCCTGAGACTGTCATGAGGATTGCCCTGTGATCGTGGGCGCCTGGAGTCCAAGTGAGTCTTAGCAATGCTGTGTGCGTGTGCTTCGTGCAGCCTGCGACCTTTGTGAGCATTGCCCTGTGATCGTGGGCACCTGGAGTCCAAGTGAGTCTCAGCGATGCTGTGTGCGTGTGCTTCGTGCAGCCTGAGACCTTCGTGAGTATTGTCCTGTGACCGTGTACACCCGAAGCTCATGTGAGTCTCAGCGACGCTGTGTGCGTGTGCCCTGTTGCAGCCTGAGACCTTCATCATTGCCATCGGCTCGGACCGGCATCCCCAGAGGAGTGGTGGCGCCGGCCCAAGCCTGCCTGTGCCAAGGAGAGACCGCGAACCATCACGGCGGGGGTCCGTGTTCCACTGCCCGAGATCAACGAAGTCGCCCCGGAGGCCCAAGCCGCGAGGAGAAGAGAGCGAGATCGCACCCCCCCAGGTAACGCTCAGCAAGCGTGCGTGTGTCGCCGCATGGGCGGGGTGCGGTCTCGGAGAGAAACGCTCTCGGCCTTTCCCATCCTTGCAGCGCGAACCCCCGCTCAAGTTTGAATCGCGGCCCGTACTTGCAGAGGAGTGGCAGTACCGGTGCCGGAGTGTGGAGCTGCACTTTGTTTACACCAGACCAGTGTTGAGGGCATATTTTGGCAGTAGCTGACCGCGAGTCTATGAGTGCGGGATTGAGGAGTGCCCCTGTCTGTGTTCAGGGTGAGCAGTGTTTCTAGGAGTGCTGGGTGAGAGGTTCGTCTCTAAGTGTAGCATGAGCACTGTGCCTATGCGAATGCATGGGTGAGCATTGTGCCTCTATGAGTGCAGAGTGAGAATTTTGCCTGTGTGAATGCATGAGTAAAAATTGTGTCTGTATTGCTGCAGGGGAAGCATGGTACCTGTGTGCATGCCTGGTGGGCATTTTGCCTGGCTGAGTGCAGGGTCAGAGATGTGCCTATATGATTTCAGGATGAGAGGTATGCCTATGCTTGTGTAGTGTGAGAGGTGTGACTGTGAGTGTACGATGAGGTGTACTTGGTTGAGTGCAAGCTGAATGTCAGAGGAGAAGATTTGCTGTGTCTTCGTGAGTTTGTTATGAGCAGGGTGCTTGCGTGTGAATGCTGTACTTGTCAGTGTTGGGTAATCGAAGAAAAAACAAGGCATATTTACAAGATTTAAAACACAGGCACACTTGAATGCTCAGAGAGCTGGTGTGAAAACACAAATACTATTTCATTACTCAGCCTCTTTTCTGCTCCACCAAAGCGAAATTACAAGTCTAGATTGCTTAATTTATCTGAAAATGAAACTATTGTGTCCTCTCACGAGAGGGCATGTTTAGTAAAGGAGTCACATAGCAGTCCTGGAAAATGTAAGCAGCAGCACCTAGACCTGTGGAGGTGCTTTCGCCTTTCTAAACTCTGCTGATCCTGCCGTTACGCTTATAGCTGTACTCTTTCAAGAGAGGCAACCAGGTTTAACTTTTTTTTCTCCTTTGCCTCTTTTAATAAAAGCTTCCAAAATGGAAAATAAATGTTTTCAAAAGGGCAAGGAGAGAAATATTTTACCCGATCAATTATTTCCGCTTTGTCAGCACCCCCACCAAATAATGGTGAACCGCAGGGTGGTGAATATGGGCTAGCATATTGTGCCATCGGTCGAAACCGCATCAAACCTGTTCACTAATTTAAGCTCAGTTTCAGAAGGAGGGAGGTGGGAGGGGGTTATAAAGAGGTGGGCACCAAAGGTTGCTCTGGTGTTGCGGACTGGCTCTGTTTGCCAAGGGTCAAAACAGCATCAAACCTGTTCACTAATTCAAGCCAGTTTCAGAGAGAGGGAGATGTGGGGGAGAGGTGGGCACCAAAGTTTGCTCCAGTGACGTGGACTAGCTCTGCTCCGGGGCAACAGAGACATCACTTGGTCCAAACAAGATAGGGGTGCCTAACATTGGAACTGCCTGAAGAAAGACTTTAAGATTTGTGTACAAACTCAAGACGTATCTCAACAACCCCAGCAGCCATCACACCACACAGAGTCACAGGAAGCGTGGGGTCCTAGAGACAGGGCCTTGCCTGCAACTGACATGCATTGTCAGGAAGAGGAAAGACATACGTAGAATAAAGTGTGTGCGTGTAAAATATTTCCCTGCCAAGAAGAGTTTGCTCAGTGATGCAGTTTTCTCTGCTCTCAACTTGCTGGACAAACGCCACTGTCACTGTATAAGCGCCCGCCATTCCTCAAGGGCAGCGACCCACGAGCGGCCGCCATTGTGAGAAGGAAAGCGCGCATGACGGCCGCCATTGTGAGAAGGAAAGCACACATGGCTCGCTGAATACCAAAAACACAAGAAGCGGCCGCCATTGTGAAAGCAGCAGCTGCGAGTGTAGTGTGCGGCGGCTACTGCTGAAGTGCGGTGTGCAGGGCTGCTTAGAAAATTAAAGTTCACACTGAAAATAAACAAGCGCTGACGAGCGATGGCGTAAAGTAAACCTTTTAAAAGAAAGAGTTCTCCCACACAACAGCTGACATAACAAAGCTTAAGGAAACTGTACTTTACCGGTTCGCCTCACCCTGAAGGGAAGTGATGTATCGGCAAAGCCAACGAATTCGGAGGCAGCAAAGAAGAAGCACAGTGGAGTGAGCCAATGGTAAGTAGCAGGCGGGAAAAAAGTTGGATTATTGATTACAGCAGGTCTTGCAGACAATGCATCACGCTGTAGCTCGACCTAAAAAAATGACCAACATGGGAACAGAAAAAAAGGAATTAGCATCACAGTCTCAATAATACAGGGGAAACCACAATTGGAACACATGGTGTGTACCAGGGCAATAATGTTATGACACTTATGCAATTGTCAGTTCCATGAAAGAATTGAGAACCAAAGGCAAAGGATAAAGGATACAAGAGAGAAACAGAAAAATCAAAGGAACTCAAAGTACTCAACATTCTTTAAAAGTCTTCAAAATGACATGCATAATAATGTGTACAGTGCTAGTGGAGTAGTGGAGGTACCAGATAGCCATCATCAGGGTTGCATCTGCTTTGACATTGTATGCAAGCTATGCAGTATATACAGCTCTCCATGTGTAAGTTGTGGGGGAAGGGGTGACATATGATACAAGTAGGGAATGAGGGAGTGGAAGAGGAGAAGGTGTGTGGTGGGGGTGTGTTAGGTTGTATCCATGCCAACCATCTTCTTTGTGCTCCTCGTGCCTTCTCAGAATTCCTACCCTTGGGAGTTCTGGAAGGACAAGGTGGAGATGACGGTTGGTGATCTACACTGGATGGTCCTGCCCATCGCTGCTCCTGTCTTGTGGGTAATAAAGAAGATAATATCCTTACCCCTTGTCTTCTTTTCACTGGCGACGACCGCCCTCAAGACCACCACGCGTGCCTGGCCTGCCTCCTTCGTTTCCTGCGTCCAGCTGACGATCCGGAGCAGTGTGCCTGTCTTCTTCGTTCCTGCGTCCAGCTGACGATCCGGAGCAGCGATCCTGTTTCAGCCCTTCTTTCCCTGGATTTCCTCTGGCGGACATTGCTGGCGGACATTGCTTGTTCCTTCCCTGCGAAACAAGGTACTGTCCATTTCCTTCATTTTACTGCCCGCACGTTTTCCAACGTGCTCGCGCTCCCCCTACCGTTGCCGTCTTTCGTTGCCTCGCAACCTCCACGCGCCTCCAGTGTTCTCCCTGTTGCCAACCAAGCGTTGCCAACCAACGCCCACGTAGTGCACAGCCTATTGTTACTGCTGCCTAGCAACGACTCTCTCAACTTCAATCTGCCAACCACGTCTTCTGCCAACCATTTCACACTGCGCACTGCCATTTTCAGCACTACTTACATTTCTACATCGGTTCACGTGCAGCTCACTCCTACGGTGATTTGCACACCAAGTTAATTATATCATCTAGTCCTACGGTGATCTGCACACCACTATTAAGAATCGCTCTGCAGATCTTTCAAGCATTACCCTATGCGCACTTAGGCCAATTATATCTACAAGTCTCACGGTGATCTGCACACCACTATTAAAAAAAAATAAAAAAAATTGCTCTGCAAATTTTTTAATGCGCACTTTGAGCACACTATTCAAAAACGAATAGTCTCCACGCTCCCAATTAACTTGTACTCTACCAACAACAGTGTGTTGCGTGCTGTTCATGTCTCACTCGACGACACGCACGTCAAGTTAAACTCCATTCTCCCCAGTTTTCCTAATCAACTCTGCGGTGACACACACACCTTTCCCAAGTGTGTCAATATATTATAAGCGTTTTTCATGCCAACTCTGCGGTGATACACCACTCTTCTTAGTGTATCACTCAATTTTTCAGTCGACGGCATTGATACTCTGCATTGTTTATTTTCTTCACTATGCAACAATCTCTATCAGCTCCTCCGGCATTCTCACCCAATCCCGCTTCTCCTGAATTAGATTGGGAGAAATGGAAAGAAAGTTTCGAAGCATACCTGGATGCCCTTGAAGGTGACTCATTTACACACAAAAAGAAGTTTGCAATTCTAAGACACTGTCTTGGTTCAGAGGGTCGTACCATTCTTAAGCACACTCCCAAAGTATTAGTTTTATTTATTGAAGGCGAAGGCGACGGCGTTGAAGATGAATATGCTACTGCAATTAAGTCCCTTGACACTAGATTCAAAGCTTGTAAAAATACCACGTTGGAAAGACATAAATTCCGCAAAAGAGCGCAGTTGCCCGGGGAGTCCGCCTCCTCTTTTGTTGGCGCTTTACGTATCCTAGCAGTTTCCTGCGATTATAAAACGTTTGAAGAAGAAATGATTAGGGACCAGCTTGTAGAAAAGACTAATAACAAAAAAGTCCAAGAGGCTCTTCTATCCAAGCCTGATTTATCTCTACAAAAAGCACTTGAAACTGCTACCAAGATCGAAAGCACTACATCCTACTTGGAACAAATGTCAATTTCCAGTTCCGCTCCTCCAGCACAAAGTGTTTTAGCTGTTAAGGGTAAATTCAAAACTTCGAAAGACAATCCACGCCAAGGTAGAACAGAGGGATATTTCAAACCTAACACCAATTCCAGACCCTCTAATAAACGTTGGGAGTGTTACCGTTGTGGTAGCAATCCTCACCTCGGTAATGCTAGATTCTGTCCTGCTCTTAACAAAACTTGTACCAAATGCTTTAAAAGAGGCCATTTTTCCAATGTTTGTAGATCCAGTGGCAAGTCATCCGCCAATCCTGGCGTCTCCTCCACCAGGAAAATCCTCAACCTTGAACAACCTTCGGATGTATCATCTTCAAGTGAAGAAGATCAAATTTGCATATTGTCAGAACCTCACTGTGCTGACGTCGTTTCCACAGTTCTTCAAGAATCTAAACGACCTTTATGTACTTTGACTGTCAATGGAAGAGACATCAAGATGTTGGCCGACTCAGGGTCCCCATTTACTCTCATTAAGTGACAAAATATGGGAAGATTTGTTTCAATCCCAAGGTCTCCTTTTAAATCATTCACTGGTTCGTCCTATTGCTTATGGTGGTAAAAATATTGATGTCCTAGGTGAATTTCATGCAAATTTATGTTTTAAAGGCAATAATGCTCAGGGTATTGTTTATGTTGCCAAAGATGATTCCTGTCTTTTGGGTTGGCACGATCAAGGTAATTTGGGAATCATTTTAGATCCCAATGATCCCCATCAAGTCATACTAAAAAAGATTTAGTCTATGTGCAAACCCTTAGAGACGAAAACGTGGGAATCTGCCTATCCTGAGATCTTTAATAACAAATTAGGTTTATTTAAAGGTTTCAAGCACAAAATTAAATTACTTGATGGTGCCCAACCTGTGGTACACAAGTTCCGCAGAGTACCTTTGGCTTTACGTGATGGACTTAAAAAAGAATTAGAAAAACTTTGTGCCAGTGATGTCATAGAACCCATCGAATCATCCGATTGGGTTTCTCCCATCGTTCTAGCTCAAAAAGCCAACGGAAACCTGCGCATGTGTGTTGATCTTCGCGATTTAAATCGCCACATCTGGATTGATCAACACCCATTACCCAACATCACTGAGATGACCACCACCCTTAAGAATGGTAAAAAGTTTAGTTTACTTGATATGACATCGGCTTACCATCAAATCGATTTGTACCCCGATTCGCGACATTACACTGCATTCATCACTCCAGAAGGTTTATTCCAATACAAGCGTATGCCGTTTGGTCTTGCTTCCGCCTCTGCAGTTTTTCAGAGGATCGTGGAAAGCATGTTCAAGAACATTCCTGGGGGGATGGCATTTCAAGAGGATGTCCTAGTTTATGGCTCAGACCAAATTCAACATGATGCAACATTACGTACTGTTTTCTCTATCTTAAAAGAAAAAGGTGTTACTTTGTGTCCTGAAAAGTGTAAGATAAACGTAACTTCCGTAGATTACTTGGGGTACAAAATATCTGCTGAAGGTGTTGAACCTAAAGCCAGCCTAATAGAAGCCATAGAAAATGTTTGTGTTCCTAATGACAAAGAACAGTTGAGATCTTTTATGGGACTCATTGAGTTCTATGCCAGGTTTGTACCCAATTGCTCATCCAAAACATTTCACATGAGAAATCTCCTTAAGAAAAATGTAATTTTCAACTGGTGTAAGGAATGCACCAAGGAATTCCAACTCATCAAGAATGAAATTGCTCATGCCATTCCCCTTAAACCTTTTGACATCAACGATCACACTATAATCATGACTGACGCCAGTCAGAAAGGTCTGGGTGCTGTACTAATGCAGCATAGGAATGGGAGAGATGAGGTAGTGGCGTTTGCGTCCAGGGGCCTCAAGGGTGCCGAAGCCACATATTCCGTAATAGAACGCGAAGCCTTAGCTTGTTGGTGGGGCATCGTTCATTTTAAACACTACCTATGGGGCTCTAAATTCACTGTAAGAGTAGATCATAAACCTTGAGTCCAGCTTTTTACCACAAAAGGGGGGGACAAGGCTACTCCCCGTATTGCCAAATGGCAATATAGGTTGTTGGAACATAATTTTGTTGTTGAGTATGTTCCTGGCATACGGAACGTTTTGGCAGATTGTTTATCCAGAGTACCAAGCGTCTATAACACAGATGATTGTGAGGATATAAAATGTGATGATGTGTTTTGTTACGCCATATCCGAATCCAGTGGAGCCATCTTAGAGAGTGAGTGGAGAGATGCTTATTCCACAGATCCGGATATCATGAAGCTTATGAGTATGATCCACACAGGGTGGACTAGAGAGTGTTCCCTTGATGAATCCATTGGAAAGTTCAAGCATGTTTTTGACGAGCTTTCTATAATCAATGATCTTTTATATCGTTCTGCTTCACTTGTGGTTCCTGCAAGCTTGAGAGATAAAGTACTTACTCTAGCTCATGAAGGCCACATAGGCATGCGTGCAATGAAGAGAAGAGTTAGGGAACAGTTCTGGTGGCCTGGTCTGGATAAACAAGTAGAACATTTTGTTAGAGATTGTTTCCACTGTGCTGTAAGCGACAAGTCTCAAGTAACAGTTCCCAGCCCAGTTCAAGCCGTTAGTGTTCCCTCCAAACCCTGGTCTAAATTAGCCATCGACATCATTGGCCCCCTTGCATTATCAGACGGTGGTGTTTCAGAATATGGTATTGTCCTTATAGATTACTACAGCCGCTGGCCGGAGTTAAAATTTGTTAAAGTTCCCACAACTTCTTGTATCATAGAATTCCTGGAGTTTCTTTTTGCTAGGGATGGCATCCCTGAGGAAATTATCTCAGACAACGGTTGTCAATTTACTTCCTCGGAGTTTGAGAATTTTTAATTTTTATGGACATTAAGCACACTAAAACCTCTCTTTATCACCCTAGGAGTAATGGTCTCGTTGAGAGATTCAATAGGGTGATCAAGGACAACATACAACTATCCAAAGCTAGTAACTTAAACTGCAAAAATGAACTTAAAAACCTGTTGTGGGCTGTACGCACTACCCCCAACTCTGACACAGAGGTTTCCCCATTTATCTTACTTAGAGGCCGTATTCCATCTTCAAAATTGTTAAGGGGATGGATGGGTGCGTTTGATTTACCTACAGCCAAAATACAAGATGTAAACAAGAAAAGAGCTGAAGCTCAAAAGAAATACATTCAACCTAGTATTAGAGAACTTAAGGTAAATGTAGGTGATTTTGTCAGAGTCAAATGTTCCCGAATTTTGTCCAAGGGCTCATCCAAATTCTCTGATCCCAAGCTTGTGGTAAGGGTCAACAAAAGTGCAGTACAATTGGAAGACGGGAGATGGTGGAATAAAAGTAAGATCTCTGTTCCTAAACATCCCCATCTAATCCGTCCTAACCAAAGTAGCACCTGTCATGGTCCATACATCCGTGTACCTTCTACCAGATCTACTAAGCCACCCAGTAAATTTCATGACTATATTATGTATTAGAGTTACTTTCCACTAGTTCGTTGCATTCACTTCCGTGCATTTTATTGTTCCATGATGATTGTTCTCTTATTTTGAACCTTTGTGATTATTTATTTCTCCTGTATATCTCTTGTTATGAACCCTTGTAATTATTTTGTTCCTCCTGTATTTTCATTTGTATAGGGGGAAGATGTGTTAGGTTGTATCCATGCCAACCATCTTCTTTGTGCTCCTCGTGCCTTCTCGGAATTCCTACCCTTGGGAGTTCTGGAAGGACAAGGTGGAGATGACGGTTGGTGATCTACACTGGATGGTCCTGCCCATCGCTGCTCCTGTCTTGTAGGTAATAAAGAAGATAATATCCTTACCCCTTGTCTTCTTTTCAGGGTGATAGGGCAGAGGATGTACTAATGGTCAGCCTGGTCTAGATGTCACCATAAACGTGTGCCATACCTAGTCCCAATCAGGAATGGAGACCAGACAGGAAGATAAGCATCCAGTCTATGTTGTACTTTGTGTATGAGCTTCCTGTATGTGGTAGATTTATACATTTCAGTTAACCATTCATTGTGAGTCTGTGATGTGCAGTGGTCACCAGTGGCAAAGAATACAAATCTTGGCTGTTGTACACTGTGCAGAGAGTAAGCATCTGTAAGAAATTGGATTGTTGGTTAAATGGGAGGTTAACCTTGTTCAAGCAATAGTCACAATGCCCATCAGGGTAAACCACAAAGGTCACTAAATTAACCTGTGCGTAACCCTCTGGTAGATTGGTCAGAAAGCAGTCAGGCTTAACTTAGAGGCAATGTGCAAAGTATATATGCAGGACACAAACAGTAACAAAGTGAAAACACAACACAAGAAAAACTCCACACAAATTTAGAAAAATAGAGTCAATTTCAATAAATTATTTGACACCAAAACAACAAAAATTAAATCAGTAAAACTAGAGTTATGAATTTTGTTAGACTTGGCATTTCTTGCAGTGATTACCCCTGACTTTTTGCCTCTACCTCTTCTATTTTTGATGCTGTGATGGATTTCGTTTTACTGGCTTAGATGCTTTGGGCTGGTAATGCAAATGCTACTAGTGGGCCTGCAGCACTAATTGTGCCACCCACACAAGTAGCCCTAAAGAGAGAACTCAGGCCTGCCACTGCAGCGCCTGCGCGCAGTTTGCTAAAACTGCCATGTTGTCCTGACAAGTGCACCCACTTGCCAGGCCTTACCCTTCCCTTTTATGCACATCAGACACCCCTATGGTAGGCCCAAGGTACACCCCTGGGCAGGGTGCAGTGTATGTGAAAGGTAGGACATGTACTGAGGTGTGTAACATGTCCTGACAGTGAAATAATCTCCATTTCGTTTTTCACTGTTGAAAGGCCATCTTGCCCATAGGACAGAATGGGGAGGCTGTGTAATATGTTTCCAGCCTATCTTCCCATAGGCTTAAGATGGAGGGGTGAAGTTTAGTGTGCCTGAACTCACAATTTAATAACACATCTTTTTGTGACGGTGGTTTTTGCATTGTGTGTTTAGAAACCACACTTTTAGAAGTGGCTGATTTTTTTGTGTTCTAACAATTCTGTGTGTCTCTGCCTGGTTGTGGATTGACTGTCTGGATTTGAAAGTGATAGGATCTGGGGAATGTCTTCACCCAGGGGAGGAGGTGAGACAGCAACAGGCTGACCTGCATCTGGAGTGTAAGGGGGAGGAGTAGCCTCTGGAGGTGAAGAGGCCTGGGCTGCCGCCATAAAACAATGGCTCCATCTCCTGCTGAGTGATTGAGGATCCAGACCCCCACTATCAAAGGGAGACACTCAGAACTGGTTTGGACAGGAATCAGTGCCCCCTGAACACAACGACTTCAAAGACATTTAGGGGTATAACTATGAGAGCTGAAACCCCTGAACTTAGGACTGTCCAAGACTGAAACGGACTGATCAAGACTGTAAAGGATTGAAACTACTTCGTGGTCAAGAGGAACCTCTGCCAAGGAAGAAACAGCTGAAGAGACTGAAGGAAAGGACTGACCCTTGCTGTGTGTTCTGGGGCTGGCCTACAGTTTGCTGATTTAACCAAGGAGAGGCGAAGGGACTTGGCTGTGTGCTGTGTCCCCTTGCTTGAAAGGACTTTGCTGTGTGCTGTGTCCTGAAGAAACTTGTCCCCAAGGGCCCGAGGAGACCTGGATCCCTGTTGTGGAAACTCAGGAACACAAAAGTTTCCAGAGGAGTGTCTCAGCGACGCTGTGTGCGTGTGCTTTTTGCAGCCTGAAACCTTCGTAAAAACTGCCCCGCGATTGTGTGCACCCGGAGTCCAAGTGAGTCTCAGCGACGCTGTGTGCGTGTGCTTTGTGCAGCCTGAGACCTTCATGAGGTTTGTCCTGTGATGGTGTGCACCCAGAATCCAAGTGAGTCTCAGCGATGCTGTGTGCATGTGCTTCGTGCAGCCTGAGACCTTCATGAGGATTGCCCTGTGATCGTGGGCACCTGGAGTCCAAGTGAGTCTCAGCGACGCTGTGTGCATGTGCATCGTGCAGCCTGAGACCTATGTGAGGATTGCCCTGTGATCGTGGGCACCTGGAGTCCAAGTGAGTCTCAGCGACGCTGTGTGCGTGTGCTTCGTGCAGCCTGAGACCTTCATGAGGATTGTCCTGTGACCGTGTACATCCGAAGCTTAAGTGAGTCTCAGCAATGCTGTGTGCGTGTGCCCTGTTGCAGCCTGCGACCTTCATCATTGCCATCGGCTCGGACTGGCATCCCCAGAGGAGCGGTGCTGCCGGCCCGAGCCTGCCTGTGCCAAGGAGAGACCTCGAACCATCACGGCGGGGGTCTGTGTTCCACTGCCCGAGATCCACGACGTCGCCCCGGAGGCCCAAGCCGCGAGGAGAGGAGAGGAGAGCGAGATCGCACCCCCAGGTAACGCTCAGCGAGCGTGCATGTGTCGCCGCCTGGGGTGGGGTGCGGTCTCGGAGAGAAACGCTCTCAGCCTTTCCCATCCTTGCAGCGCGAGCCCCCGCTCAAGTTACAATCGCGGCCCGTACTTGCCGAGGAGTGGCAGTACCGGGGCCGGAGTGTGGAGCTGCACTTTGTTTACACCAGACCAGTGTTGGGGGGCATATTTTGGCTGACCGCGAGTCAGTACGAGTGGCATAGAGTCCGTCCAGAGCACCGTGACCGGTGCTGGAGTACATTATTGTTGGCATTACGGACTTCCTGATTGTTGCATTACGCATTGCATTAGTTTTGCATTACGAACTGCCTTATTGTTGCATTACGCATTGCATTACGAACTGCCTGATTGTTGCATTACGCATTGCATTATTTTTGCATTACGAACTGCCTGATTGTTGCATTACGCATTGCATTATTGTTGGCATTACGAGCTGCCTGATTGTTGCATTACACATTGCATTATTTTTGCATTACGAACTGCCTGATTGTTGCATTACGCATTGCATTTTTTTTGCATTACGAACTGCCTGATTGTTGCATTACGCATTGCATTATTTTTGCATTACGAACTGCATTATTTTTACATTAAGAAGTGCCTGATTCTTTCATTACGAACTGCATAGCATTGCATTAGGACTGTATTTGGATCATTGAAAATTGCTCATTAATACTGCAAGAACCTACAAGGGCTTGCTGGGATAATAACCGGCCAGGTGAAATATTAAAAATACGCATATGTTGGATTTTTATCGTGTGGTCTCATCGTATATCTTTTTATATAAACTTATACTTGTTTTTTTATGAAACTCGTGTGGAGTCCATTTGTGGTGTCATCATTGGGTTACTGAGAGCGGGATTGCAAATACTTTACATATTGCCTTGGAGATAAGCCTGGCTGCTCGTGCCAAGCTACCGAGGGGGTGAACAGGGGCTATCTGAGAAGGTGTCCTTCCTTTCCCTGACTTAGAAGCAAGGGTCCCTATTTGGACTAAGGTGCCTACCTCAGCCAACTGGGGACCCCCAATTTTAACCTTGGGTAGCAACGGGTGGGGATTTGAACCCTCCCCGCTCTAACAAAGTTTTTAAGTGTAAAGTAAAAAATAGTGCCTAGATGATTAAAGCGCCAACTGTAGACAATCCGTCGAGCGGGATCGGGTCAAAGTTGAAAAATATGGCCTATTTCGACGGAGCCAAAGTCAGATAAAAGAAGTGGATTGAGCCTGTCGGCCCTTACCTTCAAACTTAGAAGAGATTTTGAAGAAAATGTTCTGAGAAGGTAAAGTTCAGTGGGGCACGGCTGCAAGGGGTGGCCGAGGAGGAGGTGTTGTTGTCGGTGAGCCACTGGACAAAGTTGCAGTGAAGATTTCTACATTCGGATTTATTCTGTTTATTGGAAGTCAAAACTCTCCAGTGGGACGAGGCAGAAGGCTGTAGCTGATGGGAGTTCTAAGAGGTAGGATACCCCTTGTGTGAAGAACTGCTGAGCAGGATTTGCTGCTGCAAAGAGGAACGTAGTGAGAGCTACCGGTAATGCACCTTGGGCAGATAGACAAGCAGGTTGGTCCTGGTCTTCCCTCAGTTTTCAGAACTGTTCTTTTTCCAAAAAGTATCTAAGTCCCAAGTTTTGACTTTTAGCTATTTAGGCACCACAACCAAGGGTCCAGGACTAGAGGGAGGGGTACCTCTTGGGGAAGTTAGGACTCACTTAGGGTGGTTCCAGGTGGGGTTTCAAGAGTGTTGGAGTATTTTCTACCCCTGAGGCTCTGAACAGGAGTCCAGCCAAGTAGCCTTTGGAGTCACTCTGATAGTCCTGGGTTCAAGTGATGAAATAGAGCTCAAACAGCACAGTAGGCCTCTGAGTGTTCAAGGCAGACTCCAGGCAGCAATGCAGTCCTTCCAGGTCCTGCAAAGCAGTCTTGTGGAGTACATAGCTGGCCACAGCAGCAGGCAGACTTCTTAAAGTCCTTCCATAAGTCCAGAAAGTGAACTGAAGAGTGGGCCTGAGGGTCCTATTTTTATACCTGGTGCCATCTTTGAAATAACAGTTTCTAGAGAATTCCCTTTGAAGTGCTTCCTTTGCCCTGGCTCCAAGCTGTCTGCATGAACAATATATGGGTAACAAGTCTTTTGTATGAAGGCAGAACACAGCTTATTCAGTTGCTAGTGGGACTGTGCACAGCTCCGTCCCCCCATCCTGCCAGTTGATGACCCATTCAGGCACATCTAATTTCTCTAATGTGTGGCTGCCTAGGAGTAATTAACAAAGTAAAGCTGCCAATTTACCCAGTCAAGGGACCCAGGAACATGCTCTGGTCACCAAATAGTTAGCGCAGGAAAATTCCACATTTCTAAAAGTGGCTTTTAAAAAATTGTAACTTAAAATCAAACTTTACCATTAAAGAGGATTTTTAATTGCAATTTCTCAGACACCTAACATGAAATGTTCACCTGTTCCCAATCTAAAGTTAGCATTTTATTAAATGTTAAAAGGCAACCCAATGTTATGCTATGAGAGAGGTAGGCCTCACAATAGTGAAAAACGAATTTAGGAGTTTTTCACTACCATGACTTGTAAAACTTAAAAGTACATATGCAACCATTTAATTAAAATGCACCCCACCCTATGGACTACCTAGGGCTTACCTGAGGGGTGACATAAGCAATAAAGGGTAGTTTAAGGTTTGGCAAGGAGGTCATATTGCCACACTGAATTGGCAATAAAAAACTGCATTCAGGCTGCCATGGCAGGCCTGAGACATGTTTTAAGGGGCTACTTAAGTGGGTGGCACAATAAGTGCTGCAGGCACCTTAGCAGCATCTACCTTACAGGCCCTAGATATATAGTATACCACTATACAAGGGACTTATAGGTAAATTGAATATGCTAAACAATTGTTTGAAGGAGAGAGTACAAGCACTTTAGCACTGGTTAGGAGTGCTAAAGTGCACAGAGTCCTAGAACCAACAAAAATGAATTTCAGTAAAAAGTGAAGGGTAAAGGCACAAGGTTTGGGGTGGGCCAAGTCCAACAGCGTTGTTCTTGTTTGTTGAGGTGGGGATATCAGGCATGTCATGCAGCATGAGCAACCTTTGTGTTAAAGATAGTGGTATGAGTAGGGCTCAGTGGGGGTGGTATCCTGTGCCACAGTGCAAGTAGGGTTGGGCAGTCATGGAGGACATATATAGTATCACACTCCATCTGGTCACATCACCAACAATTTATTTGAGTGGTGGAGGAGGGCTGTTGCATGCAGTGTTTTTGGAGTCCAATACCAGTCTTGAATATTTTTAAATAAACCCATAATTCAATGCTTCAAACTGTGGCATCTTGTGGCTGCTGCTCAATATTGATCAGGGTTGTGTTTCCTTATTGTCATAACCTTATGTTTATGTTATGGTAATGTTTTAATCCGATTCGGCAACAGTTTTTATTAATTGTGTTAAATAAAATCTATCTATCTATCTATCTATCTATCTATCTATCTATCTATCTATCTACCTATCTTTGCAATAACAGAGGACACAGATGCTGTCTACATCAGCCATTGACCTCCAGAGTGCCTCTATAATATACCAACTGCACTAATTATGTATGGGTACATGCTCACTGTGCCACTGAATTCAAGCTAGCCTGGCTGGTGAGGGGTGATGCCCCGAAACCGGTCCCAGGATGCTTGTTTCCGGTCTAGGGAGGACCTGGCCTGGCAGTTCGGGCTGGACTGTTCCCATGGAGAGCAGGGTCAAGACGCATTTGCATATGGCTAGGTTCGAACTGGGTTGGCAATGTGAGCAAAACAATTATGGATTAAACCCAGATGTGTGACTGGGGGTGAGTTTTTGATTTGTTTAGCATTCCATCCATCACTTGTACTTTTTGTTTTTGTCTCCCTAAGTGGGTTGGGGATGCCCAGACATGGGTCCCATGCTCACTTTGCCACTGGATTCAAGCTAGACTGGCTGATGAGGGGTGATACCCCGAAACCAGTCCCATGATGCTTGTTTCCCGTCCAGGGAAGACCTGGGGAGCAGGGTCAAGATTGATCTGCATATGGCTGGGTCCAAACTGGGGTTGTGTGGTAAGCAAAAAAGCGATGGATTAAACTCAGTTCTGTGACTGGGGGTGAGCATTTGATTTGTTCAGCATTCCGCCCATCATCTGCTCTTTTTGCTTTTTTTTCTAGAGAGCACAGGCACCAAGGAATAAGATCGAGATCTAGAGTTGGCTCGTTAGGCTGTGCCCAGAACATTCTAGCAACCCTCGCATCTGGGTTCTCACAAGATTTCCAACTCTCACAAGAATGACTCAAGCCAATTTGAGTATGATTTGCTACATAAGCCACACCTGTCTGGTGACTCATGCTTGTGATTTACTTACCAGATTCCTGGAAGGAGCACCCTGCATGTTCCAGGTCTTTGCGATGACAATTTTCTGAAACTACAAGCTCTAACCTTCTTCTGCACGATGCCTTAGGTTCCTCCCAGCAATTTCCAACTTTTCCACCTGTCAATGGATGCCTGCACTGGATAAGACAGTATTACGTGCAGGCGCTGCACAGTAAGTGGAGTTTCATACATACCGTCCCGTTTAAATGTTCTTTGCATTGCCAGAGACTTCTGAAACAAAAGACAAAAGATAAGCTACCAAATTAAATTGGGTTTATAATAAACGTTCAAACCTTAGAAGAAAGTAAACAAACATTGTTGAGCAAAAGCTTTTAAACTTTCACAGAAAGCAAATAAAAGTTGTGTGAATCTTTTGTTTGGGAAACATTTTGGGGACTAGAGCTCTGATGAATGAAGATAATTCCTGAGAGTGGATTCTAGCAAAGTCTTGTAGAATGAGAACCCAGGTAATTCTAGGGGGACCATCACAGAGTGGATTAGATACTAGTTAGTTATATTCCACATTTAATTCCCTTTTCAGAAATTTCCCCACTGCTGAGAAAACCAACAACCCCAGAGGTGAGGACAATAACCTCTAAAGTGGGAAAAAGGGAATAATGATGTAAGACAAGGATAACATTCAGAGGAAGGAAGCAAGTCTTAGGAAAGTACAGTAGAATTTTGTTGCATCCACTAATATGTCCGTTATCTTTCATTAGGGATAACTCGAACATCAACTCATTCACCCAGAGCAGAGGAGAGGCAAAATACCACAGGAATGATCTCGATAAGGAAACAGGCTTTTTACAGGTTCCCCCGCACTTTTTTCTCCAATGCTGATGTTTTTTACACTGAAAGTGCCATGAAGCCTGCTAACCAGGCCCCAGTGACATTGCTCTTTCCCTAAAGATCTTGAACACCCTTATAAGTCCCTAGTAAGTGGTACCAGTGGTACCCAGGACATGGGAGTTAAAGGTGTCCACAGGGCCTGCAGCACTGATGATGCCACCCTGAAGGACTCAAATAAAGAGATGTCAGCAGGCTTGTCATTGCAGACTGCATGAGCAGTGCAAACAGCTCAAACTCAACTCCGCCCTCACCATGAGTGGTAAGGTCACATCACTATTTTTAATATATGTCAGTCACCACTAAGGTAGGCTTCATGAGCCCTGGAGGCCGGGTGCAGTATATTAAACGTGTGGACATATAAGTGCAAGCTTATATGTCCCTATAGTAGCCTCCTTCAATTAGGGACTACTATATGTGTGAAGGGGACCATAGGATAACATGGGCTGGCACCTGGGCACCACCAGGTTGCCAGCTACATTATGGTCCCACTGCAAAGTTTAAAATCTGACTCTTTCCCAAAGTCGGATTAATGTGACATGTACCCAGGTGGCTACTTTAGAGGTTGCCCACCTAGTTTCCCCAGCCTTTCCTGTGCTTCAAAGCTTCCACCACCTATGATATGCAACCAGGCTTCCCCCAGAGGAGGAAAAAGCCAACCCTCTGCCCTAGGCTCATTTGCCACCTGGGCACACAGGAAAATTAGAGAGTCAGGAGGAGTACACTACCAGAAGGCTAGCCATAACCCTAAGGTGGATTACCTAGTCTGTACAGCCGAAGAAGGGTTCTGCCCTTTTTCAAAGTGACAAAACAGAGGTTTCTGGGTAGAAAAGGTGCCACACTCCAGTGGATTCGGTCACCTCAAGGACGAATTAGCCGATGGGGCTATTATCCCATTGGCGTTTAGCTCCCACACCTCTAATACCCCTAAATTTAGGATTTAAGTGGCTCCTCTGGCACCAGAACCTCAGATCTGATCTACTTGCCACCAAGGACAAAGAAGGGACAAGAGTCTGCGACTTCCAGATCTGAACAAAACCAAGGCGCTATACCCTGTATCTTTGGCAACCACCCTGAAACTAATGAATGCAACATGCCGTGGACCAGAGACCAGTCCCAAAGGTAAGGGGAACCCCTCTGTAAGCCAAAGGCTACACCTGAACTCCCTTGGACTAGAAGTAAGAGTCCCCTGTAGCCCACAGGTAAAGCACTCTCTGGAACCAAAGAATCACTGGCCATTGAGTCCACCGACAGATCGCCTAAAAATAAATGGTCCAGTGCATTGTGGAAAACATAGTCCTGACCTCCAGCACATTTTAGTCAGCTGCTTGCTCCCCCGGGACTCCAGGATGTCAAAAATCCCAAAGGCTGGGTTTGCTATTACCCAGGGTTGTTGGTGGATAGTCAGGCTTTCACTATCTATATTTGATGTTGTGACTCGAGGGAACCCCCCAGTATTTTCAACCCAATCTGCCAGTGGTCCCATTATCAAGTTTTGCACCCGTTTCTTACCCGTACCATCCAAACAGCAAAACAAGCACCTGCGGCTCCCATGTGCAGCAGCAGCGACATCCATCCAGGACAAATCTGCATTTGTGCCCTACGAGCCAGGTAAAATTCAACTACTGTTGGCCCCTGGTCCTGAAACCTGCATCACCTTACTACCCAGTGGTTTCCACCGAACTCAGCCTGTAAGTGACTGAATGTCACTAGTATGATTTTTTCCATTGACCCCAACATTATCGTTTTGCAAGAGTGAAATGCACTGATTTATTTTTCCTTTAAAAATCCATAACTCAGGTTATACTCATCCGATTGTCTTTGTTGTGGTGTCTAAAATTATATAAAAATCTGCTTTGTTTTTATTAATTGGTGTCATATTTATTTTGAGCTGTGTCAATTACTTATCGTCCATGTTGGTACCGTAAATTGCTTTACACATGTTCCTCTAGTAAAGTCTCACTGCTGATCGACTTGAAAAAGGTTTTTTGATATGTCTAATTAAATTGTTATTTAATAAAAAGGATAATGTAAAGAACAACCTTGGATATAGATCTCATAATTGCATGATATTGTTCATAAGGTGGGGCACCATTCACTCTATTTTGTTCAACATTGTAAAGTCCAGTTGTGTGGACTGCACTGCAACAGTGGGTGCTTATAGTGTGTGCACACATTTCTGGGATATTTCCCACTATTCATACAAATCTGGCGATAGCAGGTTAGGTGCTAGGCTTTATAGGGTTTGACTGTCAATAACTGTATATTTAAAGTCTCACTGCTCTATGCCTCACTGCCAGGTCTGAGCTAGGGATTTATTAGTGTGAATCCAAAGTACCTTTTGGGGCATTGTGAATTTTTTACACAGTGAATCTTAATCAGCCTCACTGCAAAATAACCCAACTTCCTACAATGCCTCTCACAGGAAGTAGCCAGTTGGTGCTGAAGGAGTCTCTTTCAACCTCTCTACATGCCATTCCCCTTTACCCTGGGGGGCTGACTGGGTCTCAAGTGCTAATTAGGCATTGGTACTGTCACAGTCTCACTGAGGAGTTAAAAGCCAGCTTCTTTATGTCTACCTCACTCCCACAGCATCACACGCCCTAACAGGTTAATGCCCAAACCTGACGGTGTGTCCTGCATGTCTGAATGTAACACAGCATAGGAGATTCAGTTGGGTCCACAGTTTGCCTTTAAAATCTGACTTGTAATTGGTGCATCATGTGTACATGTTCCCAACAGGCTGTTTCTGGCAAAGGAAATTCTGTATGTAAATCACTGTGCGTATTAAGTCTGTTGGCAGAGATGATGTTGCCTATGAGTGTGATCCTTGCTTGTTCTCAATGTTTCTAGTAGACACTGGAGCCTACAATTCATATTCCTATATTATACCACATGGGTGCAGAGTTGTGTATCAAATGGTCTACCCTAAAGTTGTTCCAAGAACATTTCAATGCGTGTTGATGGGTACATAATACTGGATTGAAGTGTGTGGCATTGGCCAGTTTGTGCTCGATGGTGAGTCAAAGAAAATTTGTTTCAACAAGATTCACAGTGGAGGGTGTTCAGATTGGGTTGGCAAATATTCCAATTAAGACAACACACGGACCCGATTTTAAAATGTATACGAGGTACTTGTATGGTTCTCTGCATATAGTATGTGCATGAAGGATATGTTGTTTCAATCTAGGGTGTCCACCGGAAATGATGTAATGTCTTTGTCTGTGTAAATATCTGAGTGGTTATCAGTAAAGGGATCATTCCAAAGACATAGGGCCAGATTTAGGCCCTGGCGGATGGAGTACCATCTGTCAGGGTGGTGGAGCGGAGGATTCAACGGGCCAGATGTACGACCTATTTTTGCGGTCGCAAACAGGAGATCAGCCCTTTTGTGACCGCGAAAAAGTGTGCAGGCATGTACAAATGCTATTTTGCGAGTCACTGACTCACTGACTCGCAAAATAGCGTTTGCGACTCTCGCTATTAGGAAGGGGTGTCCCTTCCTAATAGCAAGTCTCAATGCCATGTACTATTGTTTTGCAACCGCATTTGCGGTCTCAGAACACTCGCAGTTTACCACCTACTTCAAGTAGGTGGTAAACCACTCGCAAACGGGAAGGGGTCCCCAGGGGACCCCTTCGCCTTTGTGAGTGAGTGTGTGCGAAAATATTTTTTAAGAGCAGGCAGTGGTCCCATGGACCACTGCCTGCCCTCACAAAAATGAAACTGAAAACTTTAATTTTTCTTTTTTAAGTGCATCCTGTTTTCCTTTAAGGAAAACGGGCTGCATTTTAAAAAAGAAAACTGCTTTATTTAAAAAGCAGTCAAAGACATGGTGGTCTGCTGACCCCAGCAGGCTACCATCCCTGTGAGCGCTAGCCATTCCCAATGGGGTCGCAAATTACCCTTGCCTCATGATTATTGATGAGGCATGCAATTTGAGACCCCCATTGGGAATCGCAAACAGTGTCTGAGACACTGTTGTACATTCACTTTAGCGAGTCGCAAATTGTGAGTCGCTATTCGGCGCAATTTGCGATTCGCTAAAGTGAATGGACGTACATCTGGCCCAACACCTGCTACCCTGACAGATGGCAGTCCTTCATAATTAGAGATGACATGGAAAAGGGGTCATCTCTATATGTTGTAAGGAATCACTGTCTGTAGAAGCCTAAATCAAAAAAGCAAGCACTCCGTGAGGTTCAAAATATTACTTTGGAAATGCAGCAGCGTGGAAACAGCCTCCTTTCAGGAATGGCTCCCAAGAAACATTTTATATGGATTTTTTTACCTTCTTGCTACATCCTCTGTTAGAAATACAGCTAATTGGCATACTTAGGCGTTAGGCATTTCTTAACATTTATATAATCATTAATCAACATTAAACATTTGGCTGTATATGGGTACTGCCTTGTGAAATCAGCAAGCAAAGAGAAGCAGCAGTTTTCCGTGTACACTCATGATTTCCTTATTTTTATTAAGGCCTTGTGCTCACTGTAAGTTCAGCACAGGCCAACAGGCCTTTAGACGTTCTAAAAACTCATATTAAGTATCACAAAATGGAACCTGAAACAAGTTGGATTCTGCTCTGTCACAGCAGTTTCCTTCAAGATACAGAGGGACAGATTTACAAGCCCCTTGCGCGACTTTTGTGTCACTTTTCCCATGTTAAAAATGATGCAAAAGTGGCGCAAGGGCCTTATAAATAAGCCCCAAAATGTTTTGTAGATGGCCGCGAACAAAAAACTAATGACCCTCACACCCTAGGAGTTTTCTCCCATGTTGCGGGTGCCTTTATTTTGTTTCCACTCACTCTCTGACAGGTTTCCTGGCTGTGATGGACAGAGAACAAACCCATCAGACCATGCACACTAAATAGATTAGTTAGTGTGATGGATGTACCCCAAAGGCCCCTACACTGTCAGGCAAATGAAGTGTCAGTTTGGCGAACAGGGTATTCAGTTGCATTTGCAATGGAGTGCCCTATCTGCCAAGCTGTAAATAAACCCCATAGTTTTATGAGAGCATGATCTTCATTTTGACTACTTGAATTCTGCCCCACATTGAAAGTTCCAGTAGAATCAAGTGGCCTATGTCGTTTTGGGTCTTTGATAACAGGGGATAAAGATTCCACAACTTGTTCAAGGCCTCTATTCTTTTTAATTATCAGATATTTAAGCCCATTTGGGACCCAGCCTCTATTGTGCTGCCAAACACTGTGCATCCTCATCAGGAATTTGATGTTTAACATCATCTAGTGTACATTAATCTGTGCTGTTTAATTTGCAAAACAAATATTTTTCTGTCCGGCCTGAGTCACAAACAACAAATTGGTAACTTTTCTCAAATGGACCTATTTTTGCTGCAACCTTCTCTAAAACTGGGTTTGTAATTTCTCTGTTTAAAATTCCTACAACTAAGTCTGGACCTTCCACTGTTTTCACAATGGACTTAGTAATTTCAGAATTGTTAGGGCTAAAACTCTCATTTTCAAATACAGCAACCTGTTGAAATGGGTTCTGATTTTGTTTTGTGAAAGAATTCACACTTGCTCTGGACAACTGATTTAAATTAATTTGAGCATTTGTCATATTTTGTGGGACCATCTGAGCTTGAAAAACTCCTGTCATTGGTACCTGTTTCTGAACTGACATTTGCATTTGCTGAGCTGGCACATTTTGCACCTGCATTTCTCTCTGTGTTTGCGCATTTCCATTTGCTGCGTCTAGTTTAAATTTACATATCTTCTTCCAATGCTCAAATCTGTTACAAAGATGGCAAAAGGACACTTTTTCCAACACTGTGACATCCATACCTGAATTTGCACAAACCAAAACACCTCTACCTCTAGTCTGTGTAACACCAGATTTTGCTTGAGCACCTTTAATTTTTGCTTGTGAAACAACACCTTGTAACTCACTTCCATTCACTGCAAACAACTGATTCTGAAAACGTTTCTGAGCAAACCCCCTATGAACCATCATAGGTTTTTCCTCAAACTCTTTCTGCTTCATTCCTTGTCCAGCACTATAGTACCCTTCATCCTTCAGAATCCCATCTATCAGCTTTCTTTGCAAACAAACCAATATTTGCTGTACGTGCACACTGATCTGATCAGAGAACATTAATCTAATAACCAACTGAGTCACAAAGAATCTCATGCCACTGGCATCAGGACATTCTCTCCCACTGTGTTGCTGAAACTCCAGACACACACTTTCACAAAACCCATGAACCAATTCTTTTAGCTCTTGTGTGGTTCTTTTAATCTGTACCCAATTAACATATTTTGCTGGCACTCTGCCCTTTAGAAAATTAATTATTACTTTGTTTTTCTCCAGAACAACAGAAAATGGTGGTGCATTCATGCACATATTTTTCATTGTCTCCTCATCTGACCCTTGCGCAACAACTTTAGATTCAAACCACAATTCAGTCTGCATGGCAGTTTCAAAGAACATTTTCAAATTAATACACAACTCCTTTGAAATTTCAACAAATCCATGAACTTGTGGGTACCACAGCATAGACTTGTCTCTCAACTTTGGGAATGTGTTTAGAAATGCTGCAAGTTCACTTTTGTTCCGTGGCACATGAACACGCACTTCTCCCACCATTTATCTCAATGAGTAAGCAAAATCTTCTCCCTCATCCTGTTTATTATTTTCCTCAACAAGGTCTGGTGGTTTCTTTTTCTTATCCAGTTTCCTTGCTAGGTCTGATGGTTTCTTTTTCTTCTCATGTTTTCTTGCCCACTTGTCTCCTAATTTCTCAAACCCATTGCATTTGAAAATATATTTCACCATTTCTGTAATGTGCAATTGCATTTCTGAAGAACTCATGGTCTTATTTGCTTCATTATCCATATGTATCCTGAATCTTTTCTGAAATGGAAAACTTCCTGAAACATCAATTTCATATTTTTGAGCCGAATCAATCAGTCTATCATGTGTATTTACTGCACATGTATTTTCCTTACTCAGGGAAATTAATTATTTTTCTTGACACTGGTTCACACTTTCATGATTTAAATAGCAGGGACTGTTAATTTCTTCATGTTCAAATTTTAAATTTGAAACATTATGCTGTCTCTCTTTTTCGGGGTCTGGGTTAATTTGTTTCCCCATGCTCTCTATCTTTTTAATCACTGCTGCTTCCTCAAAGCAGGTTTGAAAAATCCTATCTCCAAATATATTCATTTTATCCTGCGCTGTGGGTGTTGTAAAGACCATTTTCCCCCCACCTTTCAATGCTTGGACTGTCTGGGGTAGTTTCTGTTCAATAATCTGTGAATTCTGAGATTCTGAAATAAACCCCGATGTAATTACTCCTTCTGCAGCTCCTTGAAAGTTTTGAGTAGGAACCATATTAATTAGGACAGTCACAATTTGTCTAGGCACTGCCTGTGCATCTGCAGCTTGTAGTATTTGTACTGAATCAGTCACAATTGAAGCAGTAACACCTGGAGGTATCACTGTCAGTGCTAAATCAACAGGTGGTGGGTCAATTTGAAATGTCTGCACAGTTTTCTCAATCTGTGTTTCTCTTGGTTCAACAGAAGCAGTAGCCACTGTAGTACTTACTGGTATACTATTATCAGTATTCTTAGTGGGGGGCGTGGCCAACCGCCGAGTATGGCGGACATGTGCTAGAGGAGCGGACATTGCAGGGGCGAAGTACCGGCACACTGTACTGCTGTGGGGGCGTGTGTGCGTGTGACTGCGCCGCGGTGTACTGCGACTGGATGGACATGGGTGGACCTGCTGATGCTCCTCTGCTGCATGCTGCGAGTGGTGAAATACACTGCCCAACTTAAAGGGGATGGCGGTACGGGGAGCAGAGGAGCGAACATAGAAGAACGGCCCCAGTGGATACTACTGCCACGCGTGTGGGACGGGTGGTGGCCACCCGAAGCAGGTGTGTACCAACGCCTGTTATTCATTGTTGCTGGGCGCGATCCCCCTCACACTCGTCACGACTGCCGGACAAGGAAAATAGTGGGAAACTATTGCAGGGGATACCTGAACACTGCCACAGTTCCTGCACTGTCTACGCACAGAGCCATTGCAGTATTGGATTAGTGGAAAAGAGCCAGGAAGAGTGCGAAACGGACACTAGTTGTCTGCGGTTCAGGGGTTGATCTGCAGCGAGGAACTGTACGGCGCAGTGGGGCGGACGCAAAGTAACCCTGAGATTGAAAGACATAGCACACGCACAGAGGCGGCCCGGGTGCACTGCAGGGCTTCCAGCTGGTGTCCAACGGGTGGTGATATAGTGTGCGCGTGGCGGCGCCGCCTACTCCGACTACTCATCACCATGGGGCGTCCCAAGGCCAAACAACCAGATCCCCCACCCCTGGACGGCCCACATGACACGGTACAGGACACCCAGATGCACAGCTCTGACCTGGATGTGATTCCGCCTACGGAGCCCACTCGGAATGAAGACAAATTGGATTTGATATTGAAGGAAATCCGAGACTCCCGTACTGCCATTGAAACTCAAATCGGTACACTGACTACCAGTTTCAATTTACTGAAAGCGGATCACACGAAGCTGGCGGACAAGGTCAAATCTAATAGAATAGCCCTGGATGACCTAATACCCCAGCAAACAATACACACCTCCCAGATAGAACAACTAAAACGTCAATTGAAAGGACTACAGGACAGGGTGGACGATGCGGAAGGGAGATCTAGCCGCAACAATGTCCGCATACTGGGAATACCGGAGAGGAGCGAGGGATCCAATTCCACCCACTTTGTCGAGCAATGGTTGCGGGAGCGGGTAGCAACGATGGGTCTCACTGAACATTACAGCGTGGAACGAGCTCACAGAGTGCCGCCTTGGCCCCCCCTCCCTGGGGCGCCGCTTAGACCGATTATAGCGCGGATACTGAATTATAAAGACCGAGATACGATATTGCGTGCGGCCAGAGAGAATGCTCCAATAACATTTGAAAACAAAATAATTTCTCTCTATCTGGATTTTACCCTGGCGGTACAGAGGGCGAGGGCTACGTTCCAGGACGTCAAAAAGAAACTCCAGACCCATAACTTGAAATATGCGCTGTTATTCCCAGCCCGACTAAAAGTTATTTATGATCAGAAAACCCTGTTCTTTGACAGTCCGGAAGAAGCGGCGGATTGGGTAGAAATTACTTTGTCACCACCTGCATCACAACACTCTACCCAGTCTAGCCGACGACAGCAGCCCCAGACACAGCGTGTTCGATGCGACAGAACGGATAAGAGGCGCCAGACAGGATCGGGGAGCGGAGGAAACCCCTCGCAGGAGCAGATCTCGGACAAACCAAAGAGATGCTATACTGACAGCAGTGGCACTGGCGGCACATGATGCGCAATCAGTCGCAGAAGCTGTGGACTCTTCTGAAGATGCTGATGCCCACTCAGACTCAGAAAGTAGTGTGGCGCTGTTTCCCCTGGTTACCCCGAAGACTGCCAATGACTATTTGGGCTGAATGAAGCGTTCCTCATTTTCCGTTGTGCCGAATTGTCAGATGAGTATGAACCTCTGCATGATATGCCGAATCTGTCTGATGTATATGAACCTTTGCATGCTTTATCACTGGATGGTCTTGCTGTTTGAAGTACAGTTAATATGATAGGGCCTAGGTTGGAGCTCTACGGTCAACAAACATTGAGTATAGTATGCAGTACGCTGTGAGGCGGGTGGTGGCCACTCCCCCCAAGGCGAATGCACTTGGTTATAGAAATTACGGAGTTTCTGTTGAGTTTTTTTTCATGGTTTGGTCCTCTAATGTTCTAAGGGGGAACCTAGTAATGGGAAGTTTAATGGGATATACGGACTCAGCTACATGTAGTACATTTGATGGTCAGTGCACAGGGACCTCTGCCCCTGATAGATGGCTTTATAGGGATTCCAATGACACAGCCCAATAAGTATAAGTACACATCCTGGAATGTGAGAGGCCTGGGTTCCATCCATAAAAGGCATAGAATTCTGGCGCAATTAAATCGCAGGAAGGCGCATATAGTATTTCTCCAGGAAACTCACTTAATGCATGCAGAAGCCACTAAGCTCCAAAAGAAATGGAGAGGTCAATTATTTTACACATCCTACTCTGCATTGCCCGTGGGGCAGCAATCTGGTTCAGAAATAGCACCCCCTTTTCGCTTTTAGAATAACGGATTGACCCCAACAGGAGATATGTGCTGGTGCATGGTCTGTTAGACGGGGAACACATAGTATTAGGGAGCATTTATGCCCCAAACACCGAACAGGACAAGTTTCTTGAGATCCTTAGTAATACATTGGTGGGCTGGGAGGGGTACTCGTGGGTTTTGGGTGGGGACTTTAACGCAGTGATGGACATTGACCTGGACAGATCACACCCTCCACTCCAGGGCACGGGAAGCAGGAAGCAGGCAGATGCTCTTCAGACATGGGCGGGGGCTGGGGTGTGGGAGACATATGGCGCAAGATGCACCCCACTGACAAAGAATATTTTTTCTTCTCGGCGCCGCATGGGCTGCATACCCGAATAGATAGAATATTCTGCTCATTGCATCTCTTGGTAAACGCTTCCGATACCACGTACTTGGGCAAAACCTATTCGGATCATAACCCACTAGAAGTTACACTGCTCTGGGGGAGGGTTCCGACACCAATATCAACCTGGAGATTACACCCCTCACTACTGGAGGATCCAGTATTTTACAATGCCCTCTCCACGGCTATAGTTAACTATTTCACTGAAAACGCAGATACAGCAAGCACACGCCAAATTGAATGGGATGCTTTTAAAACTGTGATACGGGGGGTGGCGATTAGCACGAAAGTAGGGGCGCGCATTGTCTTACTTGACAAACTCAAGGTAGTGGAAGATAGGTTGGGTACACTAGAGCAGGAGGCAGTATCAAATGACACAAGCAGGGAAGCGCTGCAAGAGTTGCACATAACACACGCTAAACTCCTAGAAGAACTTTGTATCCTGGATTACCGCTTATACACACAGAAACAACACGTGAACGCAGATAGGGTGGGCCCATTGCTTGCTAGAATTATTAAAGACGCACCGTCAGTGTCTCCTATTCTTGAAATAAATACCCTAGAGGGCGCTTCTGTGCGCACCCAATTGGAAATCAATACTGCCTTTCGAAGATATTATGAATGGTTGTATGTGCCCTCGGAGGAGACTGGGGTTGGCGAATATGAGTCATTCTTTGAGGATCTGCAACTCCCACAGTTACTTAGTGATCACACGACAGATATGAAAAGGCCTGTAACTAGTATGGAAATAAAAGCAGCGATCTTTTAAGATCTCCCTCGTAACAAATCGCCGGGTAATGATGGATTGCCCATGGAATTCTATGCCGCTTATTCAGAGTTGTTGGTTCCCCGCCTACAGGGATTGTATCAGGCGGCATTTGACGACGGCTCCCTCCCACTCACCACATTACAAGCAACGGTGATCTCGCTCCCGAAACCGGGAAGGGACAGTAAAGACATGACAGGTTACCGGCCCCTCTCACTTCTTAACACAGATTATAAGATCCTGAGTAAGTTGCTAGCAAACAGGCTCCTGCAGTACATCCCTCGGCTGATACATACTGATCAGTGCGGATTTGTACCGGGTAGATGTACAGCTCTCAATATTAGGAGGCTTCACCAGGTAATGTCTCATACACCCGCAGATGCTCATCCACAGGGCTGCATCTCCCTGGACCTACGTCAAGCATTTGACTCCCTGAAATGGCAATATATGCTGAATACACTACCCAAGTTTGGAATTCCGGTGGAGTACTTGCAATGGGTGCGGCTGCTATACACGAACCTGGCAGCGCGTGCACGCACAGGGGCCCACATCTCACAACAATACCAGATAGCGTGGGGTACTAGGCAGGGGTGCCCGCTCTCACCACTACTATTTATTTTAGCGTTGGAGCCTCTCTTACTTAAACTCTGTAATTCGGCAGCACATAGAGGGATACGAATACAGGGAGAGGTGCATGTCGTTTCGGGGTATGCGGACGGCCTCATCTTATACTTCAACAATTTGGATGAGGCTTACGACCCAATCCCCACTCTTTTTAATGCATTTCAACGGCTGTAAGGGCTTTCCATCAATGAAAATAAATCATATGTCTATTTTTTTTAATGACATGACCAGGGCAGAACCAATTCGCTTTGGACACTGGACGTTTCAGACTGCGCCCGTTACCTTTAAATATTTGGGAGTCCAGATATATCGAGATGTGGATGATATGTTAGATGGAAATTTGACTCGAGCTATAACAACGCTTAGGCAGCAAATACGATTCTGGACTTCACAACCTATATCGGTGCTGGGGCGTGCTGCCATTACTAAAATGGTGATGCTCCCGAGGCTGTTATATTACTTCGTCAATCTGCCTATCATAATTCCACTTCCGACGTTTATATTACTGGACACTCTTCTGATTGAATTAATATGGGGCTCGGGACTTAGACGCATAGACCTTCCTAAATTACAGCTGGCTACGAAACAAGGGGGACTGGGAGTTCCTGACCTGCGAGCTTATTGCTATGCAGGCCAGCTGCAATGGGTGGCATATTGGAATGCAGGCCGTAACTTACGAGAAATCACTATGACTCCCCAGGCATGGGAACGAGGAGAACTACACGCACTGCTGCTGCCAGGCAGCAAAATTTCTTTGACGGCGCCGCCACCCATGCGGACGGCCTTGTTATATTGGAAAAAGGCAACGCGATACACAAAGTTATTGGCGCCTTACGCTCCCAACATACCCCTACTGGGACTCCCTCTACCATCGGGAATGGTGACTCTTAGGCATATAGCGGCGTGGGTGGCGACGGGGGTGACCACACTAGGCACGCTCTTTACCAACGGTATTTTAATGAATCATGATGAATTTGTGAGAGAAATGGGGGTGCCGCATGGGTTATTCCTGCTTTATGCACACATCTCCCGATATGTCCGAACAGTGTGGGCCCCAGGAGGAGAGGAGCCACCAATACACGCACTGCAATATCTGATGGGCAACGGTAGTCATCTGACGAAATGGCTATACCGGGGTATTCGTACACACACTTTAATGTCACTTCAGTCAACCCGCGACAAGTGGGACACGGATATTGGCCATGCGCTCACGGATAGGGAGTGGGAGACACTGCTGGAACACCCGAGAAAGATATCCAGGAATCCAAAGTTTAAGTTTATACAGCTTATGATTGTTCACCAGGCGTATCTGACTCCGCACAAACTGAGCTTAATGTTCCCGGATGTACCGGATAGCTGCCCCGGCTGTCACTCCTCAAATGCAGGTTTACTGCATATGTTATGGGACTGCCCAAGGCTGAACCACTACTGGTCATCAGTGCAAGAAATGGTGAATGGTGTAGCCCTGATACGGAACAATAGAACACTGGAATATTGCTTATTGGGATTAGGGCCAAAAGGAAGCCCTGCCCGCAAATTTGCTAACCTGGCATTGATTCTAGCTAAAAGGAACATTACTATGAGGTGGAAGGCTGCCAGATCGCCCTCAGTATTAGACTGGTATAACGAGGTGCTCAGATGGGGTAGAGCGGAGGGAGCAGAACTTAAGCGGGAGGAGCAAAGGGGGCTGCGAAAGACACCCATTTCGCTAGAATGGAATACTATGTTGGAAGAATTTGCAGCCATAGAGCTGCAGACATAGTAGTAGAGCACATATATCTATGTTATGGGCTGGGTCATACCAATAGGAAGAATCCAGCATGAGATGGTATAAATTCTGTGTATATTGCTCAAGATGGGGAATGTAAATGTGCCAATGTATATAATTGTTATATACTGTGCTGTCAATCAGAAGGAATGTATAAAAGTGTTTGACTGAGTCCGGGGAGGGGAGGTGGGAGGGAGGGAGAATGTCTTGTTTGCTTTATTCTTATTTACAATGTAATGTATACGCTAGGAACCACTGCTTATGAGACTTGTGCAGTTGTGAAAATCAATAAAAAATATGTTTAAAAAAAAAAAAAATCTGTATTCTTAGTGGGGACCACATAAGGTGGTGGACACTCAGTTAATAATGCATCCAATATTTCATCCCCTGAATCATTATTCATTTAAAGCTTTTTGTCATCATTAATTCCCTTCTCCTGTATCTGATCTTTTACCTTTTTATCCTCTCTTGCTTTGTCTCTTGCTGTTTTTTCCCACATGCTTAAAGCTTCAAACTGTGCAGCTCTAGATGGTGTCTTTATTTCACATAACACTTCCCTTAATTTGTCAATAATTTGCAATTCAAAAGTACCATCTTTTGAAAATCTCAAAGGACCCTCTTTTTTAGTAATCTTGCACCATTGGTGAACCCACATACATGAATTTTGTCCCAAATTGGTAGACATAAAATGCACAGGTGTTCCTTCAGGAGCATCACCAATTAAAAACACATTTTTCACTTTACCTCCAAACAGTTTCTTAAAACCTTTAAACAATTTCATTTCTTCAATGTTTTAATGCAATTTATTTTCTTCAATGCTGTCAGTTTCAATTTCAGTCAGTTTAACTCCAGCTACTGACCCTCCCTTTACAAAATTACACAGCAATGTATTTTCTAGTTTTTTTTTCTTAACCAGATTTTTGTTAGAAACAACATAAAAGAATGCTACCTTGTCTGCTCCACTAAATAAAGAGATAGTCTTCACTTTTCAAAGATAAATTCTTTCACTTCAAGTAAAACAACGACCAGCGCTATTTTACACGCAAACAAGCTACAGGCGGACCTAGTACTCCTCTAGGGATAAGGCCAAAGTTTCACAAGAGGACTTTATTTAAAGAGGCCTTGTTACTCCCCTGGGGATAAGGCCAGAGTTTCGGAAGTGGACCATTCACTATTTCTGACACTCTACTCACATACGAAATTTTTGCTAAATATAACACCTACAGCTTTCTGCCGTACAGTATTATAACAACAGACAAAGTACTTCTGCAGTGTGATTACTTTATCCACACTCTTATTCTGCCTATTTCCATCAGGTAGCTCAGTACTTGTGCTTCTAGACATCATAGAACAGGACACTAACTTTTCATGTTAGAAACATAAAATCAATAATTCTGTCCTATGAAATTACCAATTTAATCAATAAAACCATCAAGTAAAAATGAGCAAAAGTGTCATCAACAGTCAAAACCCTTACTATTTTTTCAACACTACTAAAAATTCCTTCTAGCACACTAACAACATTTCACAACCCTATTGATACTCACACCACTCCAGCAATCTCCTTCTTGCATTACCTTCCAGTACCGCCTTGCCAGTCTTCAAGTTCTGAGCACTGGAATCAGGAATCAGGACTTTTTGAGGATCTGGACATTTATTTAACTTGGGCAATTATTTTGTAGCGCTATTTAGCCATTAAACTAAACTCTGCTCCTTTTGGTGATGGTGTTTAACCTTAACTCTGCTACAAAACTGATGGAGCGGTAATTTCACGGTAATTTCTCAATGTATAACATCATTACCTCTTGTTTACCGCTTAAAGGGGATGGACTTTTGCCACCGTGTATCACCAATTAGGAGACTTTGCATAAACATGAAAAAATCAAATGCAAATAATATTTAAGGCAATAATGAGAGTTGTGAGTAGTTTTAAAGGGTTTTATTTTCTAGTCAAAAGTTAAGGTTCTCTGACTCTTTATTCATTAGTCAAACATCAATCAGGTTACAGAATTGAAAAATAGGAAAAATAGAATTAACACAAAACATATTATAGATTGCATATAAAGCACTCCATAAAGGAAGGAAATGAGGCATAAAATGTCAGTCAAAACTCATAAAGAGTTTCAGGGAAAATAGAGTGAGTAGGCTAAATCAATAATTAATAATAGCAAAAAAAATCTCCCATGAAGAGAAATAAAATGCATAGGACAAAATAAGTCTTTGCAAAGCCAGTTAGTCAAAGCATAAAACTTAGAGTTTTTAGCATCTAAACCTGTCCTGTTCTCTCAGCTGATTCTCTCTGGCTTCGCGCTGTTCATTTCTGCCTCTCTGTGTCTGACACAGAAGCTGCTCATGAATGAGCCTCTCCTTTCTCTCTCTCTTCGCAGAACTTTAAAAAAAACTGTGTGTTCTGCCTCGCGTCCTGCTAAAAAAAATTAGCAAAAAGCCAACACCTCTCAGCTACAACCAATATTTCAAACAAAAATACACGTGACTTGGTCTTCGTAGCTTGTCCAATTGGAGCTTCAGAACACATTGACACCCCATGGGCTGACTGGACACGTCATCAATCAGGCGAGTTCTTGTAACACATTTGAGTCTTGTGCTAAATGATTTCATCCTAACATCCTAAAAAAACAATTACACTTTCTGCAACAAAAAGTATTAATTATGCGGAAACAGAGAATACATATTATAAGAAAAATGTGTGCTTGGCAGTTTTTCACTCCACGTTATGAAGTGAATAAAGCATTGTCTAAACAAACTGCATGGAGATAAAAGTATGCTACAAGCAAAGGTATTTTCATGAAGAGACAGAAACAGGAGGCGTAAATTATAAGAAAGGTCTTTCATGAGACGGGAGGAACAAGGAGCAAAGCATTCCTTTCTTATCTCAAGGCCGAAAGCCGCAGTGAGCTGAGCCTGTCAAAACAAATTCAGCCTTTCTACACTGTAAAATGCGTGTTAATTCAGCACAAATATATGCTACTTTGAAAGTTCAAAACACATTTTATAAATTAAATGCACATTCTATAGTGAGGTCAAATCTAAACTAAACACAATTAAACCATGAATTAAATAATTGGGCATGGTTTTACATGATTCATTAGCAGGCCTCATTCATGTTTTCACTTGCACCAAAACTCTGCGTGCCATTTTACAAAAGCAGTTTATGTCTGAAACTTAAAGCAGCCTTTCTGTCATATAGTAATACATAAATCTTATAGGTGAAATCTGAGCTCCATCACCTCCATCACCTGAATGAGACAAGAGTCTCTCACCAATCCACCCTCTTATCCCTCCTAAAGACCCTGTACAGGTTTCTTTGCAACCGTTGAACATATCTCCTGTGCGACAGCACACCAGAGTAACCTCTATATCAACAATTGACAAATTGAAGGCTCCATCACCAGTAGATTCACCACCTCCAAGGTCTCAGTTCCCCAGACGCTCATTAACTCTGTCAACAAGATCAGGGACAAGATCTCCGGATACGACCTCAACATCATACAAGCCAAATTATCCAGCCCACTACCCATCTGTGGTTTCACCGGCTGATAATATTATCACATTCATGATGCACTGGTCAGAGGAGCATCTAAACTTAACATCCAAGTTAACATTCCACAACCATCAGTGTCTGTGATACTAGAAACTCTGCAACCTAGAGCTACTCCGAGGTCTCTCTTACCTCTGCTTCCAGGCCTCATGGATTTAATTCAAGAAAAATTCCTTAATCCAGCCTCAGTTAAATCTGCAGCACCGAGGCTGTTAAAAAAATACAAACCTCTGCCAAAAGTTCCAGACTTTCTCAAAACGGATCCTAAATCAGATTCTATAATTGTTACAGCAGTGTGAAGAAGACACTCCTCTGCTATTGAGACCACAGCACTGCCGGACCGAGGAGGCAAAAGAATGGTTGCCATTGGGTAGAAAATGTGCTGCACAGCATCTACAAATGTATGCAATGCCAATTCTGAAGTGTTGTTAGGCAAATACCATCAGGAGATTTGCCAGATCACAGGCAACAAGACTATCTAGAGATAGTTAAAGAGGGCTCTCTGATCTTGAATCAGTCCATCAGCACTGCAGTGGAATTTTCAGCCACTGCCTTTTTACATGGCATTTTACTATGGCATACGTCTTGGTTAAGACTTTCATCTTTAAAACAAGACACCAAACTAAAGATTGCCAACTTGCCTTTTTCTGGATCCTCCTGTGTCAGCGACACACAGAGGAGGAGATGTTGCGAATGAAGAATGAAGCTGAAACACGCAAGGCAATTGGCTTAGAAGAACAAAAGAAGTTTTTATATTGTTCAATCCCAGGGATAAACAAAACTTCTACCATAGAGTTCAAACCCTTAGGTGGCACTATCAATATCAACAGCAGCAAAGACAGGCTCAAAGACCATTGCAGAGCCAATACCAGAGGAGAAGAACCTCTTACCATAAGCCCTTGCAGATCAATGGCAAAAAATCTTCGTAAAAACAACAGGAATCCCACACCCCCTCCATGGTTTCCCACTTCAGTCAGGGGAGCGGTGAAATTTTACCTGGAAGAGTGGAAGAACATAACAACAGACAAATGCGTCTTAGGCATTATTCAAAACGGCTTTCCACTCTGTTTCATAAGCACTCCACCACCAGTCCCTCCACAACAAGTCACAACGGCCCATTTAAGCGACCTTAAACAAGAAACATCTCTCCTACTTCAGAAAAAAAGCAATACGAAAGGTTCCTCAACATCAAAAGGACCAATGGGTTTACTCAAGATATTTCCTTGTCAATAGGAAAAATCAACCCAGTCAATGCCAGTCAATTCTGGACCTCAGGTCCTTCAACAAATTTATAAAGAAAGAAAAATTCTGAATGCTATTACTTTTTTCCAGCACATAAGGAAAAACTATTGGCTCTGTGCAGTGGACCTCCAGGACGCGTACTTCCACATTCCTATAATACCGCTTCGCAGGCACTTTCAGAAGACTGTGGTAGGGTCGCACCACTATCAGTATGAAATGCTTCCTTTTGGCCTAACGTCAGCTCCTCAAACTTTTTCCAAGTGCATGACAGTGATAGTGGCACAACTAAGAAAATAGGGTACGTTCTTATATCCATACCTGGACGACTAGGTCATAAGAGCATATTCTTATCACAAAGCAAAAGAAGAGTGTGCCACCACAACATCTCTTTTGGCAAAACTGGTCTCCATGTCAATACAGAAAAGTCAGTCTCCACACCAGTACAGTGTCTCACCTTCCTGAAAGCGACACAAGTCACTCAAACGGAAATCATGTATCCTTCACAGAGAGAGTGTTATCAATGCAAATGAAGTATACACAACATTTGCAGCAGACTAGCCAAACGGTTCACAAGGTAGCATCTCTACGAGGATCAATGACATCCTGTATCAGCCTAGTCCAGAAGGCATGCCTTTATATGAGACCTCTCCAAATGTATCTAGAAGATCAATGGTCACAAAGGACATGTCTCTGGGAAGATCAGATTCTCCTGACAATCCATGCATGTCAATCTCTCTCATGGTGGGCCAACCCTCACAATCTTCTGGCGGGAGTTTTTTTTCAGAAAATAACATTATCTCAAACTATCATCACAAACACCTCACTGACAGGATCAGGTGCCCATATGAACAATTTGGCTATTCAAGGTCTGTGGTCCTAAAAAGAAAAATCATATCATATCATAAAAATCTGTCAGAACTGAAAGCTGTTCAACTGGCTCTTAAAGTATTACTTCCGTCTCTACAATCAAAGAGCCTATGATTCAAACAGACAAATCCACTCCCATGTTTTAAATAAACAAATAAGTTGCAACAGAGTCAAGACAACTATCTTGCCAAGCTCAAACTTTATGGCATTGGGCTCTGGCGAAAGAGCTTTCCATCACAGCATTTCATATCCCAGGAGTTCAAAACGTGGAAACAAATTTCTTCAGTAGTTTCCACAACAAAAATCATGAATGGGTCCTCAACAATGAAGTTGTGCTATTCATCTTCGAGCAATGGGGCACTGCAACATTAGATCTGTTTGCCACTGCCCAAAATAAAAAATGCTGAGACTTTGCGTCCAGGGCTCTAGAACCGAAGTCTCTGGGCAATATCCTTTTGATAGACGGGTTGACTCCATTTGTTTATGCCTTTTCACCAATTCCACGAATTCTACGAGTGATTTAGAAGCTAATGAGATCACGAATTACAATGATGCTCATAGCACCGGATTGGCTGAGACAGTGGTGGTACACAGATTTCCTCCACTTGTTCATTAGCCCATCGCAAGCTTCTGCACTTAGACCAGATCTTCTCTCCAAACCTCAGGACAAAATTGTTCACCCAACAATCCAATCATTGAATTTGGCAGCATGGCCCCTAAGGTCACCCAGTATGGAGACCTAAATCTCCCATAAGATTGCATGAACATTTTGAAAGAAGCTAAGCATCTTTCCACAAGAGCATGCTACACTTTTAAGTGGAAACGCTTCTGAATATGGTGTCATACAAAGAACTCTGGTCCCATCACAATACAGGAGAATATCATCCTGCCTTACTTATTGCATCTCGCCAAGTAAGACATTTAATTCTGCACTATCAGAGTTCACTTAGCAGCTATCACTGCATATTGAAAATCATCAATGCAACATTCTTTTTCCAAGATCCCAGTTGTTAAAGACTTTCTAGAAGGCCTGAAGAAGGTTTTTCCTCCACTCATATAACCTTACCCTCCTTGAAAATTGAACCTGGTGTTGTCAAAATTGATAGGTCCTCCTTTCGAACCAATCCATAAAGCAATGCTGCAACACTTATCATGGAAAACGTTTTTTGTAATTGCAATTACTCCAGCTCGTAAAGTCAGTGACTTGCAGGCTCTATCCTCTGTAAATCCCTTCAGGGTTTTCCATCACAATAGGGTTGTCTTATGTACACATCCCTCTTTCTTGCCCTAGGTGGTATCAGAGTTTTATATCAACCAGTCTATCACTCTAATTATTATTTTTCCAAATCCTACTTCTGAGGCAGAGAAAGCATTACATGCTCTTGATATTAAAAGAGTGCTACACTTCTATTTAGACAAAACAAAATCCATTTGGAAGCCTTCCCAACTGCTCATAAACTATGGGTCTATGAAACAAGGTCTAGCGACCTCCAAACAATCCATAGCTAGTGGATAGTTTCTTCCATTACCTTATGTTACCAGATTGCCAACAAACCTTTGCCAGACAGGCCAAAAGCCAACTTAACAAGAGGAAAAGCTGCTACCATGGCTGGGGTGAGACAAGCATCTATTCAAGACATTTGTAAAGCAGCCACTTGGAGGTCTCTACACACATTTACAAAACACTATTGTTTAGAAACAAATACTCAAGCCGACTCTAGGTTTGCACAAGAAACTTTAGGAACTCTATTATGATAGTTACTCTTGTCCTTATGGGTCTAAACCAATAGTTCTAGATAAGAGGCCTCCATTACAAAACTTTACGGTCTCACAGGTTATACATACCTGACAGCCACTGTAGGGAGTTTTTGATTAGCTTGCTATTCTATTCAAGGTTAATGACTACCAATGAAGATGCTACAATGCAGAAGAAAAATTTCTTTTATTGAAGTCATAAACACCCTTCCTTCTACCCGGCTGTAACGCAAGGTTATTGCCCTGTGCTTCATTTTAAAAAGAACTGACACAGTCAAACTGCCACTGCAGTGCATTGTGGGATAGAGTCTCTCTAGGGTCCTTAAAGGTACAGGTCAGTTTTTTAGCTTTCCACTGTTAGCCTATCAGGTTGTCTTTTCCTTTCATGCTGTCTCCACCAGGGTCAGCCTTTTTTCCTATGACAACGTTTTGCAAGCATTAAAAAAATAAAATAAAAATAATTGACTTTTTTCAGTACATTCACCCTTCTATCCTTGCCAGGATTCTCCAGGAAAATACATCTCTGACAGTCTACACTATAATTATATGGAAAATGACTTCCAGTGATCAACACTATACAGATATTTTTCCTGGATTCGTAATACGTATTGAAGAAGGTGTTCCAAGGTCTGCACAGCAAGCATGGAATTATTCAAGGTGTATGACTTCAATGAAGATTCCTACGATCCAGAACTATGTCTACAGTTAAGTAACTTTTCCATCCTTACTGATGAGTCATGGTTGCTGACTGTCATGAGTATATTGTCTAACCTAACTGCATTGTCCTAGACCTGGCATTCTTCGTGTGGCTTTCTCCACAACATTTTGCCTTCAACCCTTCAGTTTTGCTGACTTTGCTTTTGCTGGCTTTAGGCCATGCTTACTTTACCACTGCTAACCAATGCTATAGTGCTCCTTAAATCCTGGTAGAATTGGTCTGTACCCAATTGGCATATTTAATCTACTCATACGTCCCTAGTAAAATGGCATTACTTGTGCCCAGGGCCTCTAAATTAAATGCTACTTGTGGGCCTGCAGCACTGATTATGCCACCCACTTAAGTAGCCCATAACCCTGACCCAGGCCTGCCATTGCAGCCTGTGTGTGCAGTTTTAAAATGCCATGTGAACCTGGCAAAATAAACATTTTGCCAGGCCCAAATCTTCCTTTTTAATACATATGCCACCCATAGGGTAGGCCCTGGACAGCCCAAAGGGCACTGTGCAGTGTATTTAAAAAGTAGGACATATACTTTTAAGTCCTGGTTGTGAAAAACACTTACATTCGCTTTTATCTACTGTAAGGCCTACCTCTCCCACAAGATAACAATGGAGTAACTTTATTGCATTTAATAAGCTGTAACTTTTAAAGGGAAACAAGTAATCAGTTCATGCTTGGTATCTTAGGAATGGTAATGAGAAATCCTATATTATGGTAAAGTCAGATTTTAAATTACAATTTTGAAAATGCCACTTTTAGAAAGTTGGCATTTTTATGCCTTAACTATTTACTGCCTACATCATTTCACTGGTTCACATGACTGGGTGTAGCTGACAGTTGGGCTTTGTGTATTCCTCCTAGACAGCCACAAACAATAGAGAGCTTTGGCGTGTCTGAATGGGCCATCACTGGTAGGATGGCAGAACAAAGCTGGGAACAGCCCTATTTACACTTGAATAGGCAGTGTTCGGCCTCCACACAAAGGGCTGCATACCCTCTGTAGTTAGTCTGGAGCTAGGGTAGGGAGGCAAGAAACCTGTACACTTCAAAGATAAACCTCTAGTAGCTTCTCCCACTTTAAAGGAGGCACTTGGTATAAATATTGGACCTCAGACACCAACTCTTCAGTATACTTCTGGGCCTGTGGAGACTCTGCCAGCATGAAGGATTGCTGTGCTGGAAAAAGGACTACCACTCTGCTGGACTGCTGCCCTGCTGGACTACTGCCTTGGAGGACCACTGCCTTGCGGGATTGCTGCCCTGCCATCCTGTTGCCCTACTGCCTGAGTGAGAGGTATTTGGACCTGCACCTGAACCCAGGACTCCCAGAGTAACTCCCGGGGCAAATCTGCTGGCCTCCTGTTCTGAGCCACAAGAACATAACAGGCTCTCAACCACCTGAACCAGCACCCAGATTCAGCTGGAATTGGTCCCTGACCCTCATGTGGAACCCCTCAGGTCCTGGACCCTTGATGTGACCTCAGTGGAGCTGAATAGAAGTGTTTGGACTTTTGACGACCGTGAATGGGCCCGTTGGCATCAAAAACTTGTTGCTTGCACTGCCTGCCAACTTGAAATTCCTTCTGTCCAACCCTTCGAGCTACAGCATCAACTACTCACGGGGAGTGCCAACACGAAGCTCTGGATCCAACCTCCTGCAATAACAACAGGATCCTCGTGCTACAGCAGTGAATTCCCATGATGCCCGGACTGCTCTTCGCACTGCAACAATGGCCATCTGCGATGCTTCCCTGCTCCTCTTGGCACCCTCCACCATAATGTAAACAGGACTCTTTGTTTTCTGAGATTTACTCTAAAGAAGAAGGTAGTAAGACCTAGCCTAATTCCATTACTAAACATATTGGGGCATTACCAGAGATGTCCCTCTGCAGGATATTGCACATCGCTACATTCGCAAGGAGAGGAACATGTCAGAAAATAGTCAATGTGTGATAAAGTGTTGTGTACCCCAGATGTGAATGTGTATTTTCAATCAGTGGATTGTCTTAATCTATGAGTACAAAGTCTGTGAGTATGTCATGTAGAAAGGCTCTGTCATTGTTTTGCCCATTTGTTGGTTTTTTTTTGGTCTGGATGCGAGCCTGGTGCCAAGTTACAATCTCCACTTATTAGAAGACGCTTTGATGCAAACTCCCTGAGGAGTCTGGACAGTCTGGAAAGAAGTCCCTTTTGTCATTATGAGGGGCATAGATAGATCCTATGACCCTTATTTTGTTAAAGATTTTAATTCTTACAAAGACAAAAATAGCCTTCCTTGGGGCATATTCTCAAGAACGTGTGATAACCATCGCAAAAGTGACTTAACGCAACCCTCAACATCGCAGTCTATCGCGGGACATTTACGCCGTGTTAACCAAGTATTCACAACACGGCGGTACCATGCGAGAGTCTCCATATAACGCGTCAACTGACCGCGTTAAAATCAACGCCACGCCGCAAAAATGCGAAACACAAACGCCAAAAAAGCTGCGATGAGGCCGATCGCGATACAAAAAGCAGTGAAAACCAGCGGCAGGCCTGGAAATCCCACGCATCTGGCAGGAAAATGCACCATAGAAGCAACAAAAACAACACACCAGAAACAATCCAAAGTGCGTAGCAACATGGATGCACCCTGACCCAGCGCAGAGGCCAACACGAACCCCACAAGCCCCACAGACCACCAGCAAGGACCAACGGGGTCGGGGAAGGCCAAGCAGAAGAGGGAGAAGAAGACGGGGTGCAGTCCGTAGGAAAACAAGACCAGCGTCATGGATGTGACAGAACACTACCAGCAACTGACCCACATTCAGACCACCTTGAATGCAGCCGGAGTCCCGAGGAGGCCAAGAGGCGCAGGCATGATGTGAAAACCTAAAACAGGCCCAAAGCCGCTGCCAACAGGAAGGCAGCTACAGCGACAGGAGGTGGGAGTCCTGCACCACAGGAGGAGCTGGAGGAAATGGAGGCCAGCCATCAGTGTGGAGACGGTGCAAGGAGGTGGGAGTACGGACACAGCTCAAGAGGACCTGACACAACAACAACAGGGTGAGTAACAAACAGGTCCTGGGGGCACGGGGGGAGATGGGCACAATGGCACACATGCACAACGACGTGTAGCACACTGCACACCCACAATAACCCAGGGTCATGTCCCCCATCCCTGTGGCACACTGCAGCACACACACATGGCAATCGCAGCACATCCCATGACAATGTGGCACAAAGTGCAACACCGACACTGCAGAACAGGGGACACAACTGGGTCCGCCCATGCGCAGAAACAGGCCAATCACATTTGACAGAGCAGGGAACTGTGAGATGCATATGTACGGGTACAACCTCACAACCGTCATGTAGTCCAAATGTCCACTGTCCCCCCTCAAATTGCCAGCACTGCCCAAACAGTCACAATGTACATTGTCACACATTCTGCATGTCTACAAGAACAATGCGCCAACATAAATGTCAACACAATGTCAACATGCATCTCCCCTTCACATTGCAGAGGGACAAACAACACCTCCAGCAGGTCTGACCAGACAACCCATCAGTGATGCAGGACATGACCAACACACCTTCGACACCGATGCCCTACAGCAGCCCATGGACATCCCACGCAACCCCCCACCAGGACCAGGGCAGACAAGCTACATAGAGGAGAACCCAGCCCCTGCAACAGACCACACAGCATGAAGCACACGCAAGCATGGCTGGCCCACAACACATCACCGACCCACACATGGCACCCCAATGCCAGGTGTCAGAACGCCAAAAGGAGGTGGCCGAACAGGTGCGGGTGTGGTCCAAACCCATGGAAGGCAAACTAGATCACGTACGTGGGTGTCAATTACCCTTCAGGGACCACCTACACCCCACAAAAGAGACCCAAACTGCCATAGAGACACACGCAGATATTATGTTGAACTGGCTACAGGCACGTGTGCCCGGCCCCTTTATTGGCAGGGCCACATGTACAGTGACGCCTGTGCTGGATGTGTGGGGGGGTGAGCATAAGCCAGCCCGCACGGAGTGCTCGGTGCTGGCAACAACTTGAACAGTGGACACCAGTGCAATGGAAACAGAAGACACATGCATAACAGAGTCAACTGCTGAGCAACATGGAGGGAGCCGGAACAAGTACAGAGGTCACCCAACATACAAACAGAAGTGTCCGTGAGTTGCAGTGCACTGAGGTTGGGGCACTAGAGCTGTGCGCGCTCATGTGATGAAAATAACTTGGATTGTGTCCATTCGGGATATTCCTGATGCAGATGCAGTGGGGTGTGTTAGACCTGCAGCAACTTCCTCATCAACGTCCCAGGTCTCCCACACTGCCTGAGGTGATATTGCTGCGCAACATCTCCACATCACAAAACTCAATCAGTAACGGTCCATTGGTTGCGGTGCACTGAGTCAGTGGCACCTGGAGTGCTGAGCAGGGGATCAGGCAGATGATGGCATCCACGACAGGTCTGAGCAACTCCGTCAGTCTGCCAGTACCACTGTCTCGACTCTGGCAGATGGTGGTTGGAGTTGGCCCTGGCGATGGTGGCATGTGCCTCCTGCAGTGATGCGACGTCCGGGCCGTTCAGGACTCGATTTGATGTGTGAGCCCTGGTGGTCCGCAGTTGAGGCCGGAGGCAGCAGACAGCGCAGGGCCACATGCACATGGCGTCGATGACCCCAAGACCACCGTCACAGAGGTCATCCAATATTCATTGAGACAGGGTCCCGGACTTGAGCTGCACAGAGTTGGTGGCCCCGGGTGCACAGCAGCAGGCACAGGCACACCGCCATGGGATGGTGACTTGTTGTCCAATGAGGTAGGGCCACGCAGACTGAGCGGGTCCTCGTCGATGTCGGAGGTTTATGTCGCGGAGTGTTTCGGGGGACAGTGGAAGGTATTCTTCCAGGGCATGATGCAGAGGGCAGAAGCTATCCGGAAGCAGCAAATGGAGGAGTGGAAAGCGACTGCCTCGTTGCCACCACCAATTCGGCATCAGCTGCATGAGGATGAAAACAACCCCCTAGTCCATAGACTCAAACACCACCAATGTACGACCAGCGAGTGTCCATGAATGTCGGGGAACAGACTTAGTGGCACCGGGGCTGAGGGGGGATGCAGTCTGCGATGATGCCGGTACACTGATATGAACTCCGGCATTGACGATTCAAGACTCTGTGACCTACTGGACCACAGTGTAGGCCGGAGGCAGCAGTCAGCAGTGGTCCACAGCCACGTGTCGTAGGCTCGCGATGCACAGAGTTAGTGACATCAGGGCAGTTGTTGGTAGTGTTCGATCACCTCCGTAATGATGATCCTTTTTTCCTCCCAAATGCAACGCGTCATCCTCTTATGCCTATCCTTGCGTGCAATGATTCCTACTCTGCCTTTGAATAATTGATGTTCAGTTCCAATTCTGTAACCTACTCGAGCGCAGCGTAGGCCGAGAGCAGTAGTCCGCGTGGGCCCACAGAATCTTGCGGCTGTGATGTAACACTAAGACCTGTTGGCACCACATCAAAGGGTGTATAGTGACATACACTCAGCCATGATTTATGTGCTCTGCCATGTTGTAATCAAGACTCAGTTCCAAATGTGTGACCTACTTGTCCGCTGTGCTTGCCGGTGGAGTACGTCAATGTGAAAGGAATACTGCAGGCCTGTGTTGCGGAGGCCGTGATGGTCTGAGGGGGCTGCCAAGGTCGCAGGCCTCTGGCTTGGAGATTGCAAAGGGCACGTGGTTGGCCCTCATCGACACACGCCGGTGTTGGAAGGTGGGCATTGAGGCCTTGGTGCGCAGGGGCGGGCAGGACTGATTCAGGGACCAGCGTCCCGGGGTGCAGCAGGCGCACAGGATCGCTGGCAACACCGCTCACGGCGTCGGCCTCGTGGCGGGGTGAGGGGCGCCGCCCTGGCAGAGACGTTGGGCATTCCGGAAGAGGACCACGCCCAGGGTTACGTGCCTTTTATTCACACCCCTACACTGGCCTGGCGTATGCCGGGCCAGCCCACTCCGCTCATGCTTACTGGGGGACGTCACAAGCCACATTTCCGCGACTTCCCCACTGGCTGGGGTGACATGGTTGCGTCCACTGTCCACTACACTCCAAACACCAGCGGTGTGTGTCTATATGGATATGTGTGTGGTCTGCATACTGCAGTCTGGCCAGCACATCCACGCCACACTTGGCATTGTGTACATTCTCATTCATCGGTCCCTTGCCTCCTTCGCACATGCCTGGTCCCCACCTCTTCCAACATTCTGCTATTATGTGTCCGAGGTGCCATGCCGTAGATGGCTCATGTACATGGCTGGCCCAGGTTCCCACAGTGAGTTGTGCTGTCGTGTCTGGTGGGTGTGCATGTTGTATGTGAGCTTGTGACGTGTGCATTTCCTGTGTTGTGTGTTGCATGATTGTGGATTTGAGGTGTGTGGTGTGTGCATTTGGTATTGGCCAACGAGCAGTGCATTTCCGTGGGTGCCATCCTGGTGGCGCAGGTTGATGATGGACTGTCGGGAGGTGCAGGTATCATGCACACTGCCTGGGTGGTTGGCGACGTCATTGGCGGAGATTCCACGGTGGTCCTCTATTGCCTGCACATTGGTGGGATCCGTGCGCTTTCTGTTGCTCTTATTGTGTGCAGTGTCGCAAGAGGCCACTAGTAGGACATGTGTGCAGTCACTTGCCCCCTGACACGTGTAAAAAGCCAGCTGTGGCGTACACGCCTTGCTTGTTCTCCGGCTGTTCCTGTGCAGTGTGTGTGAGGTATGGATAGTGGGGTACCAAGCTGATGGTGTCATCAATGACCGTTGTGGGGGACTTGGATTGGCCAGGCTGTGTGACTCCTCCGTCTCAGGCGGAGGTTGGTTGGAGGGTACCAGAGGCCAACACGTGCAGCAAGGCCAGCAGCTTTGTCTGCGGTGGGATGTTGGTTGTCCGCTGTGTTGGTACCGTCAGCCTGTGAGCTATGGTGGTCAGGATGCGGAGGAGGGTTGTCCCTTTGGGCATATAGTGGGCAATGGCATTCTCTGGTGTTGGGTCTGTGGGGTTGGTGCATTTTGGGAGGGTCGCTGTCTTTGTCTGCGCTGCCTCAGATTTGGTCCGGGGGGCGGTGGGTGTCGAGGGACGTGGGGGAAGCGGTGGGTGTTGAGGCCCTGTTGGGGCTCCGAGCTGCATGATCAGTGGCTCCATGGCATCTGTTGCCCTTCAGGTGTGGCTCTGGGCTGGGCTCCATTTTGTGGTGCAGGCTGTGGTCCGACTTTGCACTAGGTCAGAGCAGGTGTTAGATTCCTGCTGCTAACGCGCCTTATCGCCTGTTTTGTGGTCTTATCGCTGATCAGGCTGGTCGTTGAGAATGTTGAGGTGTGGTGTTGTAGCGGATTTTTGCTCGGGAACGCCTACTCTGCCTCTCATTAGCGATAGTTGCAGGGGTCATCTGTGGCGATGTTTTTTGAGGACGCTTTCGCAGGTAAACTGGTGTTATCGGCTGTTAGCACCAGCTTGTGATTGTTGCGATACATTTATCTCGACTTTGGCTGCGATAAAGTGCCATTAACTCGGCGATAGCTCCTTGTGAATATGCCCCCTTGTGTATTCATTGATGCAGAACTCTTTGTGGTTTGAGTTTTCATATCAGAATTGCAACTCCACACATCGTAGAATGAGGTGATGTTGAGGTGGAATTCTCTGAATGGATGCTACTGATTACAATCCCCACACATTCACATTTTAGCTGAGGTGTCTGAAACACGTGTCTCTTGAATAAGTGCAATGTCGACATGTTTTGTACAGAGTTATTGGAGGACCTTGTTGTGTTTATAATAATGGGTTATGCAATTGACGCTTAAGGAAAACTGTTATGAATGGTTTATAGGGAATTGAATTATTGGCAACAGATGCTTGCTAAAACATTTGTATGCAGAGCAGAGATAGGGTATCAATTTAAGGCCAAGTTGGTGGAGAGCTTAGAACTATCCCTTATGGGTGGAAAACTCATTACTCTGTTTCAGATATTTTCACATATGAACCACCCACTTCACGCCAAGTTCTGTTGTACTTCAGATGTTGCAAGGTATTACAGTGAAGCAAATGGGGGTAGGTACTCTCTGCTGGGTATATGTCCAGGACTCAGGTCTACTGGAAGAAGCTAGTGACAGATGACCAAACCAAGGATGGACAATAACTCTGCCTGAATTAGATTGCATTGCTCGACATCATGTTGGGAAGAAGATACTGTAAGAATTCCAAGAGGACAGTGTTTGTGGTTATGTTTATGCCCCAAGGGACAGTCTCAGTTAAAGGTTGCTGATGGATAATCGTTGCCATTATTTGCTATACCTTCATCAGTGCTTTGTCACAGAATTGAGATAATTGTTATGTGTACAGTTATTTATTGTTAATGTAGACCCCCCATGTGAATAAGTCCTGATGGTGCTGGGTGTCTGAAAAATCAGGTTACATTCCTCCAGAGATATAGTACATGTATATATATATATATATATATATATATATATATATATATATAGTATATGCATTTTATAGTGTACAATTCTAAACACTTGCCATTCTTAACCTTCTTGAAAACTAGAGAAGACCCTAAGTTATTCACCATACATTGCTCCGATTTAGATATGTAGTTTTTGGAGCAGCAGAAAGAGCTTGGCGATCAATAGTGAAAGAGTTGAATCTTCCTTTGTTTAATAATGACCCTGAATCAGTGTTAGTATTTAGTCGAAATGCAGGCTAAGTTCAGCCTTCTCCCTCTGAAAGTGCCCCCAGACTTCTGAGGAGCTTGAGCAGTTTAGGCTGTTAATGACCTCGAAATATTTTCTATAATTCCAAATTTTCTCAGAGTTCCGAAAAATGTAACTGAAATAGGAATGTTGACAATTTATAAAATGTGACAATATGTAAACATTAATATTAAGATACATATATTAAAGCCTTCCTAGCATTATCTATCATTATTTGATGATTTTTTTGTACTAGTAAACTTTATTGTTTAGTTAATAAAAAAAATAACAACTGGATTAAAACAGATAAAAAGCAATTAAATATTCAAAGAATAATGTGCAGTATACCAATGTGCAGTTTTTAGACAATTAAAAGCTAAAAGTAGAGGACCAGCCACCAACTACCAATTCACAAGATTACATCCAGACCTAGATTGATGAATAGCTACCAGATTATGTTAAAATGCCCCATGGCCATTTACACTGAGTCGAGGATCTCCGCTTAATTCTTTTTCTCCGCCCCTAGTATTTGGCGCATCTCGCCAGAACCCATGGAGCTATATTTCTGAAGCACGTAAACACTCCTAAAGCAAGGAAGACTGGTTTGGGCAGTTATCTCTGTTGGAGGTCTAAAGTGGGGCAGCAACATCACAGGTGTAGCCACAATTCATGGCTAAATTTGCAAAACCTGTATTTCTTCTTACCTCCTTGTCCCACCCAGGCCGGATTAAAAGCTTTTATTGGAAGAAATAGAAGTCTCATGTACAGAATCTGTCTGTTTCTTTGCGCATTTATGGCATCCAGAAGATAAGGTTGCGGCTTTCCAGCCTGGTAAGCATTATTCAGGAGCTGAACCTGCGCCGAGTTGCCTAGTAATGTTAGATCTTGCTCCCTTAAAGTCTCCTTTAATTGCTGATTAACTACTTTTTTTCAGGCTGAATATGGGACTTCCCCTCATCAGAGGGCTGCTTCTTCTATCTGGAGGAATGTAATAGAGCTCATTACTCTGTTGAACATAGACTGCCTGGAGACTCAAAAATGAATTTCAGGCCTTTAGTGAACTGATTGAAGCCTTCCTTGTCCTGATGTAAAATTTCAACATTGAGGCTTTACAGTCTAATGATTGATTCACAAGGCCGAATTCTAGTTTTAATCTTGAACGGCATATATATCATAGCTATTGAAATATTTTTTCCTGTGGGATGAAGGAAGTGGCCCGAAAAGGGCCACCCGGGTTTTCTACAACCTCCTAATCGCCTTCCACAAAATGAAGAGTCGGTCAGACAGTAGAGAATACAAAACAATTGTTTATTACCAATACTCTGCAGACTAGTCCAATCTGACCTGCACCCTAAGATGTCTGCCGAGGGACTGACCCCCCAACAGTCTGCAACGCATAATCATTCCTCCCAAGGGCCTCCCAACCACGCCCACAATGGAAAGTTAACGGCTTAGGCCGAACATGAACAAAGGAGGCACAGAAGGATAGGCTACCACCTGCTAGATGGGTACATGCTATCACTATCTCAAGGTTGCCGTGCTGGGTCTCGGTGTCTCCTAACGTGGGAGCAGAGCTACACACAAGGATAGGTATGCGAGGGCAGAATGGCCTATTCATTAGCAAATCAAAAGGCAACCTTGAACAAAGAGAAAATAATAGCTCAATACAGTGTTCTGCTGAGGCAAGCAATACGAATAATGAGGCCTAGTACAGGCACAGTCTAATAGGGATTACGAAATTCAAAATGGAGTCACACTCGCTAACTGAAGCTCGCACATTGCAGGGATAACTCAGCGGGTTGCATAACATGAATACGAATGGTGTCTAATTTAGCCATACACTGCTAACCTAATATAACGTAGAACAAGTGTATAACGAGAATGATATTTTCAAACCTAACAGGGAGCTGCAGTGAATTTGCTCCAATGCTAAATCTAGTGAACCTGGGTAAGTGTGATGGCCATACTGCAAGGCTGGGAGGAGTGTTGCATTCCTAACCCTGAGTAAAGTGGCCGCCGAGTCACTAATTAGTATCCGGTTCAGTTGGCCAATGCCGTAGATAATAGCAGCTCTTTTCTTTGTGAGAGATCTCATTTGTACTGCTGGTTTGCTTTTTTCACTGAACCAAACAACTAAGTTATAATTCCTCGTTGTGTGAATTGTCATGCAGCCCAGGTGCCAGGATACGTTCTTTTTGTTCCAGTATTTTCGAAATATAATGACTTTTGTTTTGTCTTGATTTACCTGGAGGTCGTTGGCCAAGTTGTACATATTCAGTGCATTCAATGTGCTGTTTTGGTGTGATCCATAATCACAATGTTGTTCGAGTAATGAATTATGTGAAACTTTGTACTCCCTAACTTGGGTGGAACTAGGCAACCAGACTCCAAGGATTTCCCTAAAACGGTGGTATATAGAGTTAAAAGCATGGGGGCCAAGACGCAATCCTGCTTGAGACCTCAATTAGTGTCAATTTCATGGGTGACCGCGCGGAGCCAAGTTTTCTCTTAAACACATGTCCCAGGGTATAATGAAGTTATTGCTCTTAGCAGTATTGATGGTATGCCTGAGGTATGAAGCTTCCTCCATACGGTTACCTGGTCAACCGTATCAAATTCTGCACTGTAATCGATAAAAAAGCAGAAGAGAGGTAACCTGTTGTTTAGTCTGGCTTGATGTCTCAGGAAGGAAAGGGCTATGATGATGCTATGATGATGTCTCAGGAAGGAAAGGGCTATGATGTAGATTCCGCGGGCCGGAAGCCTGATTGAAAAACGGCAAGACTTCTGCTCTCTTAATGTTTAAGTTAATGTTTGTTAATTCAGAGATAGCATTCTGGTTCTTGACGGGATATGGATCTGATTCTTGCCCTGGTTCAGCTCTTTTGGGAGGCCTGGTCATTCTCACACTGGTTATTGAGTCTGATGCTATTTTGCTTGCAATCCATTGCCACAGACTGGCTACTAAACTGGGAGCCTAAGGATTGATTCACGTACAGCTCCCATATGTGCCTTACCTTGCCGCTTCTTGAGCACCATTTTCCTTAAATACATTGCTGTTCTTTAATTTGCTGATGTGATTCAAGAAGCGTGCCTGGTTTTGATCTTTAAGCAACTGAACGATAATAGACCATTCTTTTTGGTTTCTTTTCTTCCCATGTTCCCAGACTGTTTTTTGTGGGTTGATCTCATAGGTTTTACTGCCACTGCTGAGCTTGTAGAGGGCTTTTGTCTATGGACCCACTAGGCTTTGCAAAGATCTCTTTTAGTTGAGATGATGGCTTTATTGTGCTGGGATTCGGTTCTCCAATCCCCACCAGTCCGCAGACAGTTTGACTTGGACCCGTTTCATAGCAGAAGGGCTCTGAGATCTTCGACGTAGTTTGCCCACTTCTGATGCACTAATTCTTGGTGTTTAGGACATGATGTAGCCTCCAGCTGACCTAGCCAAACAATGACTTTTGCTGTGTGCTCTGGCCTCCACTTGAGTAAATGTAAAGTCCTAAGGCAACTCAAACAATTGTCACAAACTATGATACTAAATACATGGAAGGAACCAAGGTTTACAAATATACAAAATATGTTTTATTAACTTAAAAATAATACAAAAACCTTAATAACCATGTTCAATAATTAAATCAATTCCCATGATCCTTCCAAACATATCCACATTCACTCATTCACTTTCATACTCGGAATACATTCAGGTTGATAGTGACAAAAAATAATAAATTCAAATGATGAATTCCACAATTGCTGATCAGACTACTTCATAACTATTATTCATTCAAATTGGTAGATTCAGCACTACAGCAATTGATAATGAATGACTGAAAACACGATGATATCTGGGGCAAGACAACAAAAGTAAAAAACGTGGCTCGAGGTCAGATAGAATCCTACGCGCGTTTCGGCACCGAAGAGTGCCTTCATCAGGAAAAGCCACAAGATTAAAGGTGTTTATGCCCTGGATGTTGCAGGAAACTATGAGTACAATGCTGCGAATACAGTGAAGAGTCCTTTCCGAAAACGGTAATGTTGAACAGTGTCTGAAGCAATAGCCTGATGTGCGATGCATGCGTTGCCCATGATTTAATGAATTGCACGAATCTGACTATGATGAATAGCACTCCTTTTCCCGCTTTCCCTCACCCCGCATGTTATTACAACGTGGTTGTTGCAATGACCTTGTTGTAACAACGCAATACCATTACCCCGCAAGTCGTTACCACATTTCGGAGGGGAGCGCTGGATGTTGGAATAGTATGATTTACTATTCCAACTCCAGTCTGTGCGGACAGTAGGGAAGGTGTTGGATTTTAAATCCAACACCTTCTCCCCCCCTCCGCAAGTCGTGGTTTCGACTTGCGGGGTAATGGTATTGCGTTGTTACAACGCGGTTGTTGTAACGACCGCGTTGTAATAACATGCGGGGTCACGGATGCGGAGTGAGTGATGTTAACCAACTGTGATACTTGTTAGCGCCGTCCGTGATCCCTGAAATGCCTATGATAAATGGCGTACCGCGGGAGTAATAACAGTCAAAACGCCCTTTATTGCAAACTCTTGCTGTGCTCAATATTCTCCTATATGTTGAGCAACTGATAGAGTCTGCAGCCTGACGCCATCTTGATTCTTCTCACTAGGTTCAGACGTTCCTCGACTGTTGAGATGGCCACATGGTTGCTCTTGGCCGTTGGTTGAGATGTTTAGTCCAGTGTGCACCTTAGTGGATTATGGTCACTTTCTGATCTATCGACTATTAAAAAATTTGAAAGCTGGCCTACTAAGTGTTCAGAAAGAAAGGCATAGGTGATGGTTGATATTCCTTTACAAGTCGAAAGGAATGGCTGTTCAATTCCTTTCGTCTCAGTCTCCTGTTGCACCAACATCAATTTATACATTGACAGGAAGTCCTTCATGATGGGCCCAACTTCCGGGCAAGTGATCCTGTCAGGTGCCGCCCCCAGGCCTCGCATATTAAAGTCTCCTACGATTACAATTTCATGACGACGGTGTTCAAAAAGGAGCATCTCAAAACTATCAAACAGATCGCCTACTGTCATCATCATGGCTTTTTTTTTTTAGGCATTAGGTAACAATTAACAAGTATCAAGCCAATTGCTTTCTGGTTGACTTTCAGGCCGATAATTAAAACTGCTCGGACCATCTCAAAGCCAAGATCCAGTGCGGTGACCTCCAATTTGCTTCAGTGCTTAATAAAGATAGAGAGACCACCTGACAGGTGCCCAAAATGACTTGAACAGAGCGCCGGTGTAAAGATCTCATAGAAACCTGGCAGGGTCATCGGGGAAAGAGCCCAGGTCTACTGAAGGTATAGAATATCATTTGTCTCCAGATAGGACATTGCTTGCCTGCTCACGCTGACACTTTTGAGGTCTGCCACATTCCATGAGACTACTGAGATAGTGGCGTTTAATCTCGGGGAGTTGATGATTTAAAACATTTCCTAAAACGTTTCTGAAATGTAGATTATGCGTTATTCCCTCACAACATGATCAAATCTAAATAGGATTAAAATTTAACTAATATGAACTATGAACTACAGAACACAAACAACCATAACTTTCTCTCCTTATAAAAAGCATAGAAAGATTCTAGTGCCATGGCTCCTAGAAGCCAAAATCTGAAGGTTTATTTAGGCTTTCATCAAATTGGATTTTAAATCACCATGTGGGTTTATTTACCTTTGTGAAACTGATGGGGGCACCTGATGGAAAGTATGGGTCCTGCCATTTATGAGGATTGTTTAGTGTATTTGCTTTGTTAAAACGACTAACACTTGATTTTCCATTCTTTTATTTTTTCACGGAGAAATATGGAGTGAAGTGAATCTAGATCCATTTTAGACATTGTCAGTCTGCAATTACCACACTGGCAATTGCTCTTCATCAAAGGCGGTCAAGAAAATGAGACACTTAATTAATTTAAGATCCCGTAAGCAGCACGCAGTTTATTGGAACAGTATTTATTTTGCTTACTCTCCCCCCACAATCGGAGCTTCAATTATTAAGTAAAACATTTGAGGTAGCTGCTGTATACCCAGCTGCCAGTGCCCCACTGCTTGCCCCTTTACTAGCTACCATGCGAAGAGCCCCACTGCTTGCCCTAGCAGGAGGAGCCATGGTGAAAGCGACAGTCTGTAGGGTGCCCCGTTTGGGAGATGAGCCACTATACTCATTGCCAACCATCGCACTAAGGTCTAGGTAGGGGTACTGGTGGGCTGCTTGATGCCTCGATTGGGAGATTTCCCTCCAGACTGAATCCCTGCCTTCGCGATGGCTGCCATGAGGGCAGTGACGGCCCTAGGAGAAACAACGGGCAGCAAATCTCGCTTGTTGCGGGGGCACCCACTACTCGAGCATGGGTGTTGAGATACTGCTTGTGTAATGGCATAGTGTCATTATTAAAAACCATACCAGTCCTGCCCCAATATCAAACCGAGTGCTCTTTCCCTTCTTAGGTAGAGGAAGAAAGGCAGCCTTAGGTTGAGTTACTAACCTTTTTGGGTATTGCCCAATTTTCGGTGATGCAGCCACCTGTGTACCACCCACACCCTAGGCACCTACCAGAGACCGTCGCAGCGAAGACAACAACTCAATTGAGTCCAATCTCCCCAACACTCCTGCAGTATCAGTGTCTCGGCCAGAATGCACTGCCATCCTTTTAAAATAATTTAGTGGCATTATAATCACATAGCAAACTGTGTTCTACACTGCTGCCAGGCGGTTGATAAGCTATGGCAAAGCAAAAGCAATATTAACACATGCATTTTGTTTCAATGAATTAAATATATCAGGCAAACAAAGGAACCAGGAGAAAATTGCCAAATCCACGCAGTAAAAGCTGAATTGTAAGATTAAACCTATCCTGAAATTCTTGTACTGCCCCCAAACCGCCACATTTCAGAGACGTCAGTGAAACGTAGAAGGGACAATTAACAACTGGTCAATGTAAGGCACACTAAGCAACGCTGAATAGGCAGAAGAACAAGTAATTGCACCAAACTCGTGTTGTCTGCCCGCTGCTTCTGCAGGTAAGATCGCCCTCCGCTTGTGGCCCCGGTGCCCGTATTTCCTGCTTGTCTCCCCTTTTCCTTTCTGTGCCCCTCGCTGCCCCATTAGCGTTGTGCTTGCCATTTTGTCTGTTTTCACCCCTTTTTCCTTTCTGTGCCCCTCGCTGCCCCATTAGCGTTGTGCTTGCCATTTTGTCTGTTTTCACCCCCTTTTTCCTTTCTGTGCCCTCGCTGCCCCATTAGCGTTGTGCTTGCCATTTTGTCTGTTTTCACCCCTTTTTCCTTTCTGTGCCCCTCGCTGCCCCATTAGCGTTGTGCTTGCCATTTTGTCTGTTTTCACCCCTTTTCCTTTCTGTGCCCCTCGCTGCCCCATTAGCGTTGTGCTTGCCATTTTGTCTGTTTTCACCCCCTTTTTCCTTTCTGTGCCCCTCGCTGCCCCATTAGCGTTGTGCTTGCCATTTTGTCTGTTTTCACCCCCTTTTTCCTTTCTGTGCCCCTCGCTGCCCCATTAGCGTTGTGCTTGCCATTTTGTCTGTTTTCACCCCCTTTTCCTTTCTGTGCCCCTCGCTGCCCCATTAGCGTTGTGCTTGCCATTTTGTCTGTTTTCACCCCTTTTTTCCTTTCTGTGCCCCTCGCTGCCCCATTAGCGTTGTGCTTGCCATTTTGTCTGTTTTCACCCCCTTTTTCCTTTCTGTGCCCCTCGCTGCCCCATTAGCGTTGTGCTTGCCATTTTGTCTGTTTTCACCCCCTTTTCCTTTCTGTGCCCCTCGCTGCCCCATTAGCGTTGTGCTTGCCATTTTGTCTGTTTTCACCCCTTTTTCCTTTCTGTGCCCCTCGCTGCCCCATTAGCGTTGTGCTTGCCATTTTGTCTGTTTTCACCCCCTTTTTCCTTTCTGTGCCCCTCGCTGCCCCATTAGCGTTGTGCTTGCCATTTTGTCTGTTTTCACCCCTTTTCCTTTCTTTGCCCCTCGCTGCCCCATTAGCGTTGTGCTTGCCATTTTGTCTGTTTTCACCCCCTTTTTCCTTTCTGTGCCCCTCGCTGCCCCATTAGCGTTGTGCTTGCCATTTTGTCTGTTTTCACCCCCTTTTTCCTTTCTGTGCCCCTCGCTGCCCCATTAGCGTTGTGCTTGCCATTTTGTCTGTTTTCACCCCTTTTCCTTTCTGTGCCCCTCGCTGCCCCATTAGCGTTGTGCTTGCCATTTTGTCTGTTTTCACCCCTTTTTCCTTTCTGTGCCCTCGCTGCCCCATTAGCGTTGTGCTTGCCATTTTGTCTGTTTTCACCCCCTTTTTCCTTTCTGTGCCCCTCGCTGCCCCATTAGCGTTGTGCTTGCCATTTTGTCTGTTTTCACCCCTTTTTCCTTTCTGTGCCCCTCGCTGCCCCATTAGCGTTGTGCTTGCCATTTTGTCTGTTTTCACCCCTTTTTCCTTTCTGTGCCCCTCGCTGCCCCATTAGCGTTGTGCTTGCCATTTTGTCTGTTTTCACCCCTTTTTCCTTTCTGTGCCCCTCGCTGCCCCATTAGCGTTGTGCTTGCCATTTTGTCTGTTTTCACCCCCTTTTCCTTTCTGTGCCCCTCGCTGCCCCATTAGCGTTGTGCTTGCCATTTTGTCTGTTTTCACCCCCTTTTTCCTTTCTGTGCCCCTCGCTGCCCCATTAGCGTTGTGCTTGCCATTTTGTCTGTTTTCACCCCCATTTTCCTTTTGTGCCCCCGCTGCCCCTCGCCAGTCCCGCCGCTGCGTCCCCTGCGGCCCCGCCCCCCTGACTGCCCATTCTCTGCCCCTGCCTCCCGCCTCCCAGCTGCTCCTCCCTCCCACCTCCCCATAAATGGCGGCCGCTGCGCGGCCGCGCCGCTGGCGCGCCGAAGGAGCGCCAAAGGCAAGCCCGTCTGCGCCCGTCCGCGACTGGACCGCGCCCAGCGCCAGAACCCCTGGAACCCACCGATGCAACACCACTCGACGGACCTACGACGCCGCCACACTCACCGCACTCAATGCCGGCCGGAACCCTGCCTGCTACCGAGCCTCACCGAGACGCACCCACGGACCCTTCACCTGCCAAACCTGCCGATTCACCTGCCCCTGGACGTGCACCACCTCCGCCAAGTCGAGCACCAGCAGCAACCACCTGAAATGCATCCTGTTGAACACCCGCTCCGTCCACAGGCACGCCGTGGAACTCTGGGACCTGCTCGACGCAACAGCACCGGACATCGCCTTCCTCACCGAAACCTGGATGAACGCCTCCTCAGCGCCCGACATCGCCATAGCCATCCCGGACGGATACAAGATCACCCGGAGGGACCGCGTCAACCAGACGGGGAGGAGGCATCGCCATCGTACACAAGAACACCATCCGCATCTCGACTAACTCCGACGAGACCTTCACCGCCGCCGAACACCTACACTTCCAGATACACACTGACCCCAAGACCACCCTCCGAGGCACCCTCATCTACAGACCCCCGGGACCACGCACACTATTCAGCGAAGACATCGCAGACTTCATCAGCCCGCACGCCATGCCCTCCGCCGACTACATCCTCCTAGGGGACCTCAACTTCCACCTGGAGAACAACAACGACAGAAACACCACCGCCCTGCTGGACAACCTCGCCAACCTCGGACTCAAGCAACTGGTGAACACACCCACCCACTACGCCGGCCACACGCTTGACCCCGTCTTCTCGTCCAGCAAACACATCTCCTTCAGCCACGCCACCGGACTCCACTGGACCGACCACAGCTGCATCCACTTCAGCTTCAGAAAGACTGCGACCCACCACCACCCGCAACAGGCTCCCCGCCGGAGCTGGAGCAAGATCACCGCCGAGCAGCTCACCGCCTCCCTCGGCCAGAACACACCCACCAACACAACGGACCCAAACGAAGCAGCCAGCAACCTCGCCAAGTGGCTGACCGCCTGCGCCGACGACCTCGCACCACTAAAAAACCCTCCCAGCAGACCCGGAAGCAAGAAAACCCCTTGGTTCACCAACGAACTCAAGGAATCCAAGAAGAACTGCCGCACTCTCGAGAAAACCTGGCGACTCGACCAGACCACAGACAACAGGACCGCCCTCAAGCACGCCACCCGCAAACACCACCAGCTGATCCGTGCCACCAAGAAGTCGGCACTCAAAGAACGACTGGACAACAACGCCCATGACAGCAAGGAACTTTTCAGCATCGTCAAAGAGTTCTCCAACCCCAGCGCCGGAAACAACGACATCACCCCCTCGCAAGACCTCTGCAACTCACTCTCCGCGTTCTTCCACCGCAAGATCACCGACATACATAACAGCTTCGACGCACAAACCACGCACCCTACCGCTGAACCAACGCCCGCCACCACCACCCTCTGCAACTGGACCCCGATCAGCACCGAAGACACCACCCGCACGATGAACTCCATCCACTCCGGATCACCAACCGACCCCTGCCCACACCACGTCTTCAACAAAGCCGACGCCACCATCGCACCCCATCTCCGGGACATCATCAACTCCTCCTTCCACACCGCCACCTTCCCGGAGAGCTGGAAGCACGCCGAGCTTACCGCCCTCCTGAAGAAACCAACGGCGGACCCCACCGACCTCAAGAACTACCGTCCCATCTCGCTCCTTCCGTTTCCGGCCAAAGTCATCGAGAAGACCGTCAACAGACAGCTTGCCGCCTTCCTCGAGACGAATGGATCCCTCTACCCCTCGCAGTCCGGGTTTCGGGCCAACCACAGCACCGAGACCGCCCTTATCGCAGCCACCGACGACATCAGAACCCTAACCGACAACGGGGAAACAGCTGCCCTCATCCTCTTGGACCTCTCCGCGGCGTTCGACACCGTCTGCCACCGCACCCTAGTGAAGCGCCTCAGCAACATCGGAATCCGAGAGAAAGCACTGGAATGGATCATCTCGTTCCTCGCCGGAAGAACCCAGAGAGTCCGCCTCCCCCGTTCAGATCCGAAGCCACCGAAGTCATCTGCGGCGTTCCACAAGGATCTTCACTCAGTCCAACCCTCTTCAACGTCTACATGAGCCCCCTCGCAGCCATCGCACGCCAACACAACCTCAACATCATCTCCTACGCCGACGACACCCAGCTGATCCTCTCCCTCACCAACGACCCCACCACCGCCAGAGCCAACCTACACGACGGGATGAGAGACGTCGCCGACTGGATGAGGAACAGCCGCCTTAAACTGAACTCGGACAAGACGGAAGTCCTCATCCTGGGCTCATCTCCCTCCGCCTGGGACGACTCCTGGTGGCCCCCGGCCCTGGGCACCGCGCCCAAGCCAACGGACCACGCACGCAACCTGGGCTTCATCCTGGACTCCTACCTGTCGATGACCAGACAAGTCAACGCCGTCTCATCTTCATGCTTCAACACCCTGCGCATGCTCCGCAAGATCTTCAGATGGATCCCCACTGAAACCAGGAAGACCGTCACCCAGGCACTCGTCACCAGCCGACTGGACTATGGGAACACCCTCTACGCCGGAACCACAGCCAAACTTCAAAAAAGACTCCAGCGCATCCAGAACGCCTCCGCACGACTCATCCTGGACATCCCCCGACACAGCCACATCACCGGACACCTGAAAGACCTGCACTGGCTCCCCGTCAGCAAGAGAATCACGTTCAGACTCCTCACCCACGCACACAAGGCCCTCCACGACCTGGGCCCAAAGTACCTCAACGACCGCATGACCTTCTACACGCCCACACGCCAGCTACGATCAACCAGCCACGCCCTCGCCACCGTACCACGCATCCGCAGAACCACCGCCGGAGGAAGATCCTTCTCCTACCTGGCAGCCAAGACCTGGAACTCCCTCCCCACTCACCTTCGGCGAACCCAGGACCATCTCTCCTTCAGGAAGCAGCTCAAGACCTGGCTGTTCGAGCAGTAACCTACCCCCTCCCCCAGCGCCTTGAGACCCTCCCGGGTGAGTAGCGCGCTCTATAAATGCCGTGATTGATTGATTGATTGATTGAAACTAGATAGGCGGACTGCAGCGGCGTGAAGAAAATTGCCCAGACAGAGAGCCCTTTAACACCACCAAGCCCCCAGACCTCCACTCATGCTCCCGCTGCCATCAGCTCCCAAGTCAAGCACCGCAAAACAACAAAAATGATTTATTGTAATTGTGCCATTGGAAACTGTGCTACCATGTAATTGCTGAAAAAGAACAGGGCAACCCTCTCTTCCTCAGAAAATGGGTATCATGAACTGTGTGTATCAATCATGAACTCAAAGCGAGTACTACTATATCCCCTCTAAACACGTTTCCTAAAAATAAACCAGCAATGAGTCCACATTTTGTATGATCAAACAGCCATAGCAGATTTAAGATGTGACACTGTCATGCAAGCGTAAAACATGTTCAACAATGTGCTCATCACGTAAGTGCATGGTGAAAGCGCAGTGCTCGTGGGTTGTGTACAAGTGAAACAGATAAAAGACAAAGCAACTCAAGTACAGGTAGAGACAAAGGTTAGCTGCCTATAACTATGGCACATTAAACACACAAAAGGTGATGGCGGGAATGCTTGCAGAAGTGTAACCACTGGCAGTCACTCGGAGTAGCTTTCCAAACCATCGTTCTTTTGCCCACCATGACACCTCAGTTTGGACCCAGCCATATGCAAATCAGCCTTGACCCTGCTCCTCATGGGAACTGTTCAGCTCAAACTGCCAAGCCAGGACCTCTATGCTCCTAAACACAAGCAACCCAAGACTGGTTTCCCCCTGACTGGGACTCATCAGTCAGATGTAGCCTGGTCCCAGTACAGTCAGTGGCAGAGTCATGCTCCTATTTGGATCTGATTAGTAAGCTGCATTTGCCCTCCTCTATTCAGGCACTTATTGGTGACCTGCATTTTGCCACCTCCCCTCTGTCACATCAGTAGATGTGTAGTGCATGTAATGGTAGCCTCTGGCATAAATGATGCGGCTGCTTGAAGTCCCATTGGACCAGGAGCATCGGACAGGAGCAGACAGCCCAGCAATTCAGCATGGCACCTGTCTCACTAGTATTCACTGGTAAAGTGCTTAGGGATGGTCTACACACTAAACACTGAGGGGCTTATTTATGGGAGGGTTGTATCACGTTTGCACAACGCAATGTGGTATATGCGTGACTCACACCTCAAAGTAAGATTTTTGAAGCCACGCAAAGCCACTTTGCAGGGTTCTGAGTGGCTTAAAATATTCGGAGTAATGTAACAGTGCCAATTACTGGGCTGTTAATCTGCTCCGGGAAGGTGTTCCATGGGCGTTGGATGGCTTTTCCCACGTAACTCCCATGGATTTTGAAGCATCCCCAGATTTACAAAAACTTGTGAAGCTGTGGATGCACCAATATCTTGCACCTTCCCAGGGAGGAGTAACAAGGAGAAATATTCTCCTAATTTCGTATGCAGCACACATAGAAAGAACAATGTGCTTTGCAAGAGTGTTCTTGTGCAAGTAGATGCTCAAAAACAATCAGGCAAGCAACACAGGCACCCTGACATCAAGCGCTAGGCACCATGCGCCAGGCAGCCCATTGTGCGCCAGCACATGGAAAAGGACAGGAATGCACTGTATTCCATTAAATACAGTGCATTCGTGCAGCGCAGCAAGCTGACTTGCTGCGCTGTACTGCATCACAAAGCTCATACTTGAGCCCCTGAGTATGCTCTTGAGTCCAGTATGTGCAACCAGTAAGGATAATGTCAGCTCTCAGATGAGTCCTTGCCTGAGGGGATAATGGTGTAAAGTTTGCATTTAGGTAGAAACCCTCCCCTGCCCTCTATTCCGTTGCTCTGTATTGACTGTCCATGAGTGTCCCACTATCACTGGGTAGGACTGGGGTTAGACTTTTGTTTTGTCAGAAATGACAGTACTAACACCTGTTGCCGAGAGCCTCCAGGAAAACCACTCTGTCTTGATCAAAGCAACGAAAACCACAAACAGGGAACAATGCTGCAAACTCAACTGTCTTCATTTTGCAGCATTTACATAGCAATAGATTGATTAATGCTAAATGTGCAGTTGTTTACAGCCACTAAGGCACTGTGGCATTCCTTCCAAGCAGTCTCTGAAGGGTGTATGAAGGTATATTTAAAATATTATAATTTGTAGTAATTTTTTTACACTAAATAAACTTTTTGCTTTTCCTTTTACTTAACAATAGGAAGACTCAGCTGTTGGGATCTAGATCTCCCTACGGTAAAGTATGGTTGGGAAATTAAGTTTAGTAAACTTTATAATATATAAGTAAAAAATATTTTTTGTTAAATGTTAATGTAAATTAATTCTATCTATTCATTTAAAAATTAAGAAGATAATACAAATTGCTACAGCACTATTATCTTAATGCTGAATTAAATAATTGATTCAAATATATTTAAGTGAATAATAAATATACATTCCACCTAAACTAAAAATTATTATTAAAGGGTTGTAAATAAATCATTAAAAGTAATTCAAATATAATTTAATAAAAATTAAGGTTACATTAATTTATAAAATAGAAACACTCTTTATAACTAAATAATAAATACATTATGTTTAGATATTATTTAACATTAAATTAAAATTTTTAACTATTTTTAATAATTTAATTTAATCTAACGTTATTTCCTATAATATTTTTAAGTCCCTACCTTCATTACATTCTTTGGAAAGGTTTTTAAGTATCGGTGGTTGGCTGTGTGTGGTTATGGACTTACTACTATTTCTACACTCATAATTTTGACTCCACCCCCTTTTTTCGCAGCGTTGGTGACTTCTAAGGTTACATTTTTGAGTAGCTTTACACTTGTATTTTGTGAATAGCCAAAAGTAGTAAAGTTACTCAAAAGTGTAAGAGTAAATTACACATGTACATTACTCACAAGTGTAAGTTACCTTTGTCAAAAGACCCTAGTGTGTTTTGCTCATTTTTTTAATAATTGCCCAGTGAGTCTATTCTAATGAGCGCCCACGTTGCTCGTTTAAGTACAATAGCAGCTTGCTCCGAACTAAAATACACGTGCTGTACTTCTGGTTTCATCACTAGATGGGTTAAGAATGTGGTTCTAGCAGTTGAGCTAGAAATAAAAATTGGTCCAAAGGGGACAGTAAACGAACAACATATTTGGCGAGAGTCTGCAAGACATGGGCTTGCCATCAAGTACCTGGAAATGTGTTGTAATTTCTCCTCTAATTGATGATACACATCTAAAATGTAAGTGCATCACCAGAACTCGGTGTCGGTGGTTCTAGAGGAGTTATGCGGAGAGGCTTAATGGCTGTTGGTGTCTCCTCCGGTGGGTGCTAATAATTCGATATCTAAGCTTTCTTCTGGTATCCCTCTTCATTTACAATACTGGCGACGAGTGAAGAAAGCACCTACCCATGTTCCCCGCGTGTTAAAGCAACAAATTTCATTATCATGCATCAAGGTCAGTGCTACCACAGTCTTCGTGTATTTTTAATGCGTTTTAAAGATTTACGTTCTTACTGTTCTTCAAGATTGAGCCTGGAAAACCTAAAGGTTTTGACTAGATGTTGCCGACAGCCGTTTGATAAACACAAAATTGTACCTTTGTTTTTCTGCTGTTACGGGAACCGGCATTGTTTGAAAGGGCGACGCGCGAGCTGTGCAGGGAGAGGTTCGTGGAAACGCCATTGTTTGGAAGTGCAGCAAATTGGCAGCTTGAGGAGCACGAAGAGATTCTTTCAACGCCGGCATTTTTCTGACGGATTACAGCGTTACGCGGCGCATCACCTTTCGCACGGCGCATCGCGTCGACATCAGTTTTGAGATAACAACTAGAGGGCAACGCTATGAACAAACCAGAAGAGCACACCGGCAATTTTGCTCCATTCACTATATCGCAAAGACTCCTTACTGTTTTCAGGTACAATTTACGTGTTTTTGTCCCCTTTACAAGCACAGCTGCTTGTTTTAAGGGAACAGAGAAAAGTGACTACCCAACAGTTCTTCAAGATGTTTGTTTTTCTTTCATTAGAGACTTCTTTTTCATCATTCTTCCATGTCCTATGTTGTATGGAACTGACTCAAGACTACATGAACGAGATGACGCAAGTTTGACTAGTTAACAAGAAATAACCCAGTTGCAGGATATTTTTGTGTTAACTCATTATTTTAACTTGTTATGTTAGATTATTACTTTAGATTATTTTGTTGAATTTTAATTTTAATTAATTTTGTTAGCTTGTTACTGTGTTATTGCCTTTCAGCATGTCTATGGCCAGTGGAATGAGTCAACCACCACAATTTTGATCTGAACTTGGTGAACCAGTTCTGCCTTGGAAAAAATGGAAACCTTTGTTTGACTCATATCTTATAACCATTAGGGGTGAAAAGTTTTCTGCAGCAAGGAAACAAGCTGTCTTACTTCACAATCTCAGAATTGAAGACAGAAACATTTATGACAGTCTAGATCCTATACCTATTGGAAGAGGTGATGGGGAGCCTGGTGATGTTTTCGAAATGAGTGTCCTGCTTCTTCAAACCCATTTTGGGCCACGTCTCAATGTAGTCATGGAGAGACATAAGTTCTTCATGAGGACACAAGCCAAAGGTGAAAAAGTTGGCAATTATGTGGCAGCTCTCAAGTCCTTAGCTCAAACATGCGAATTTGAACAATTGACAGACTCGCTCATTCGTGATCAACTTGTACGTTGCACGAATGACACTAGAATTCAAGAGAAGCTATTGTCTAAAAGTCCTAATTTGAAGGAGGCTATCAGCATTGTAGAGAGCATTGAACATACCACTGATTGGGTGAAAGAAATGCGCAGCACTGCTTTACCACATGAGAATGTTGCAATTGTGAAGAGCTGTGATTCCGATGGTACTGATATGAGTGATTCATCATCTACTATTTGTAAAATTAATGGGAAACATGATAAAGCTGTTGGTAGGAATGACAAACAGAAAGGGAATAATAGCAGTTTTAGTAAGGATACTAAACTAAAATGCCCCAGATGTGGTAGTCAAAACCATGGACCTAACTTTCCAAATTGTTTTGCGAGAACTATGTACTGTAGAAAATGTGGAAATAAAGGACACTATGCACGTATGTGCAGAAATGCAAAAGTAAATTTGGTGGAAGATGAAACATTGTATTCTCAACCAGCCATTCACCATATAACTGCAAGTGGAAGCCGAGCTGTACATGATGTACAAAATGTTGATAATGATGATGTGTTAATACCTAAATGTGATGTTAATATTAACAACAGAGCTGTTCCGGTTTTGGATGACTCAGGTTCGCCTTATACCCTTATAAATTATTCTTTCTGGGACAGTACACTTGGTAAGGATAATATTGAACTGCTATCACCTGACATTAACCCTGTTGCTTAGGGTGGGAAAAGCATTGATTTGATGGGTTACTCTGTTCAAACTATTATTTTTAAAGGGAGAGAAACCGTTGGTAAAGTATATGTTGACAGAAGAGGTGATAATTTGCTAGGATGGCGCCACCAAAGAGATTTGGGCATAATCTTAAATCCCAATGCACAAGAGCAAGTAATGTTAGTCGCGCATTTGGGGGATGACAAAGACATCATTGGAAAATATCCTGCTGTGTTCAGTGATAAATTGAGACTTCTGAGTGGTTTCAAACACAAAATAATCTTGAAGGCGAAAGCACAACCTGTAGTCCACAAGGTTAGGAAGGTGCCAAATCGTATGATGGGACCTCTCCAGGATGAACTTAACAGATTACTTGCAATGGGGATCATTGAAGAAATCGAGTCCTCCGAATCATTGGCTCCGATTGTTTTAGCGCCCAAAGACAAAAGCAGCAAGATTAGGATGTGTGTTGACTTAAGAAGCTTGAACAATTGCATCTGGGTTGACAGTCAGCCTTTACCCAATATAAATGAAGCCCTGTCAAAACTTAGTGGTGCACGTATTTTCAGTGTAATGGACTTATCCTCTGCATACCAACAAGTCATGCTGCATGAGGATTCCAGAGCCCTAACCTCTTTTGTCACACCTCTGGGAGCTTACAGATTCATCAGGATGCCTTTTGGCTTGGCATCTGCCGCTGCATGCTTCCAGAGGTTGAGGAAGGAAGTTCTGGCTGGTATTAATTCTGTTTTGTTTTTTCAAGACGATATACTTGTCCATGGTAAAGACAGAGTCAGCCATGATGTTACATTGTTCAAAGTACTATCCAGGTTGCAAGAACACGGGCTCACTTTAAAGAGCGAAAAATGCAAATTTAGAGTTGAGTCTATGTCCTATTTGGGGCATTCCATATCCAGTGAGGGGATCAGTCCCAAGATTGATTTGGTTGAAGTGATAGCTCAAGCTTCTGCACCTACCAACAAAGACAAAGTCAAATTTTTCCTAGGATTATCGGAGTATTACTCCAAATGTATCGACAATTTTGCTGGTGTGGTACAACCTTTGAGACTTTTGCTAACAAAGGGTGCAGAGTTAATATGGTCGGAAGACTGCGCACTTGCTTTCAACAGAGTCAAAAGTGATATTGTTTGCATGCCAACTTTGGGACATTTTGACGTCACAAAGAAAACCGTCCTGAATACTGACGAAAGTTTACGTGGGTTGGGTGCGGTTTTGTCCCAGATCATTGATGGTAATGAGAAAGTTATTGGTTTTGCCTCGCGTTCTCTCAAAGGGGCAGAGGAACGCTACATGGGCGATCAATCATTTCAGGTTTTACCTCTGGGGTTTACCTTTTCTTGTCAGATCTTACCATAAGCCATTGGTCCACATGTTTGCTTGTAGAAATGCTGAGAGCACCAGCCCAGGATTAAGAGATGGATGGAGGGACTTTGGGAGTACAATTTCACTGTAGAAAATTTGCCTGGTTTAAAACATATTCCTGCTGATTTTCTTTCCAGGATGTCTAAAACATGAGGAACCGGGAGCTATATTTAAGCAGGTCCTGCCCACATGCTCCAAGGCAATATTGAAAAACAAGGGGGGTGTGTGCAGTTCCTAAGGGTAGGAGTGGAAAGAAGGTCTTTTCTAAAAAGTGCCCTCACACACCCCGAAGGATGTCATGCTTCATCATTGGGCCTGCTCCTCGTCGGGCCGGCGCTGCAATGCCCGACGGGCACCCGCGAAGGGGCTCTTTGGCGGAGGTCTTTTTGTAGATAAAGCCGTATGGTGAGTGCGGGTGTGTGGGCTGGGTAGTGCGGTGAGTATATGAGTTAAGATAGTTCTAGGACAGTCCAAACTAAATATGTTTATTACCTGGGGGCACTAGCCTAATTAAAAGTAATGCGCCCTAGCTGGATGTAATGATCCTATAGGGCTAGTGTGGTGCATAGGGTCAACATGTTTCATTCCAAATTAGCCCCTAACGGGCCTGGGGGCACTACATCAGGACCAAAAGAGTGATAAAAGGTGCTTTAGCACTACCGCAAACCTGGTTCAGTGATTCTTAACTGATAACCAGAAGCAGTTGAATGCCCCGGGTTGAATGATCCCGAGGTGAAAGACCTAAGGGAAAGGGGAGGGAGATAAAAAGGAGAAAACCAAGATCTGGTTTAGATGTAGTTAAAGACACAGTCGTTGTACTACAAATGACAAATGGTTTGAGGGTAGGTGAAAATGCCAGTAGTTACAGTAGTGCTATATAGTGTATCAGGTGCTAATATTCATGCGCATACCACCAGTGATTGGATCGGTGGTGTCGATAACAACCTTGATTTAATAGTACTTGCAGTGGCTAGGATCATGAGAGAGACTACAGTCAACAGCTTTTACCAACATTTGATGATGCATATTGACATTGGGAGATCATGTCATAGGCATTGTTTTAAATAGGCATGGCACACAATAAGAGTAGTAATCACAAGCACACCAATACAAACATTCATGCAGCATATACAGTGGTTTTCAATATCTTGGAAATGCGGCAGGTGCTGCTAGATGGGAATTCACACACCAGAGTTAGCGTACATTCAAATAAAATAGCAATGGTCCCACTACAGATGTGCTGGTAATTAAAAAATGGTGGTACACGTGAGGAAGAGACCGGGCGTGCTGTCGGGCTCCGTGTGTGTAACTGAGAACTCACCCCTAAAGATTTGGTCTAGTGGTGACAGGGATGGCAGAGCACTTCGTTGCTCTGATGCTAAGGAAGAGAAAGTACAATTCCCAATTAAAATCTGGAGAGTGTAGTTCTTACCAGGGTCTTGACGTGGCTTTTCCACAAGCAGCTAAGGACATCCATACTTACGCAGGGAGACAGTGCAACTAGCGTTCGTCCTACCCTGGCTCCGGGCCCCGTAATGCTTGCTTCTGGGTCTGCGGTTTATGAAACGTGTTGCACTGCTACATGGTAGACTGGAATGTAAACCGAAGCGGCCATATTGGATAAGAACTTTATTAGCTATACAGTGTCCCTGAACACGGGTGAGCATGGAGGTGTGGAGATATATCTTAAATGACCAAATGATATTCAGTGGCCCATGACAGTGGCCCTGCTTGAGTCTAGACAATTACAGGAATGCTAGAATTAGTGCAATCAGTGATTTATCCTGAATGACAAAACAATATTAAATGGCCCATGACAGTGGCCCGCTTGAGTCTAAACAATTAATGGATTGCTAGAATGGATGGCAGTAGCAATCAGATGTATGGAAAAGCTAATAAAACGGGAGTCTGGCACGGAGTCTAACCGCTCTTAGGGGGAGGGAGCGATGTAGTGTAGGTTAATAGTACCTATGTGTGCGGATCTGGACTCAGAAAAAAGGAGAGAGGCAGATTAAGGGTCCGCGAGTGGATAAAAAGGAATTGTTATCCGGGCGAAGGCAGAGCAGTGGGTATGTAGCTTCGTCTGTGTATCAAAGTGGTAGCTAAACCTTATCGTGTAATCCACTTAGGGGGTTGTGTGGGAGTGGGTTAGGGTCAACCAGGCATGAGAAATTAACGAGATTATGGGACAGAAAGTCAAGGGCTGTTCAGCTCAGCCCAAGGAATATCGTCATTCAGGCCCCGTATATGTGAGGAAAGTTTGAAGACCCAATTCTGTTCTTTCCTAAATGGTCCAATTTAAATCATTAGTGGTGTGATTGAGTTCAACAAAATGGGCACACATCTTTGTATTAGTTTTTTTGCATCTTATATTGCTTCTGTGCTCTGTCATTCTAGTTTAGTTCCAACCACAACCTTTTTTAGGCAAAGGCTGGGGCAGAGAGAGAGGCAGAAAAAGAAGAGACGGCTACAACTAACAGAAGCAGGTACGTTGGCAGGACCAAGCACAACAACCACACATGGAACTGAGAAGCCACATGGAGAAGAAAAACTAATTGTCAACCTCTCAGAAAGACCTCTCAACAATGTGGAAACAACCGTCCTCAAACAAGGTTTGGGATTTTTGCCCACCCTTAAAATTGACAACTTTCACACCAACTGTGAACTCCATAACTTCTTCAGGAAAGTACGCCTGAAACCCTTCTTTGGGAACCAACCAGAATCTTCACTTGTGGACTCAGGCTTACGGAAGCCCTCCACGTTCACTCCGAACTCCAGCATGGTACCACCAGAGGTCCTTACATTTGAGAAAGCCGTTCTAAAAGAGATTGCAGAGAAACGCACCAATGTAGGATTTCACAATAGTACCAGATTGGAAACAGAGGCCATCAAAACCTTGGTGGACGACCCTACCATCAACATCAAAGAAGCAGACAAGGGAGATGCCATTGTGACTGCCCTAGACCTATTTTAACTCACATACTCACCGCACTACCCAGCCCACACACCTGCACTCACCCTACGGCTTTATCTACAAAAAGACCACCGCCAAAGAGCCCCTTCGCGGGTGCCCGTCGGGCATTGCAGGGCCGGGCCGACGAGGAGCAGGCCCAATGATGAAGCATGACATCCTTCGGGGTGTGTGAGGGTACTTTTTAGAAAATATCTTCTTTCCCCTACTACCCTTAGGAACTGCACACACCCCCCTTGTTTTTCAATATTATCTTTCCAGGATGCCACTTGACAAATTAGTCACTGTAAGCAATGAGAGGATTGTTGCGTGGGTCAAAGAACCGGCCCCCAATAAAACTGAATGGGAAGCCAGTCTTGTTACGGACACTTCTAGGAGGACTGTTATGGATTATGTTGTAAATGGTTGGCCTGTCCTCGATGATGTTTCTCAGTATGCCAGAGGATTTTGGAATGTGCGTGATGAGTTGAGCATTGTTGATGGTGAACTTTGTTGTGGTCAGAGATTAGTTCCCCCTTCAAGCATGCGTGAGAAAATAATTAATCTGGCGCATGAAGCTCATCTTGGACGCAGTCTAACTAAAGCCAGGGTCAGAGAAACCTATTGGTGGCCTGAAGTTGATCGTAAGGTAGAAGTAGTCGTTAGTGAGTGCACTGCTTGTGCCAGCAACGATAAGTCAAGGAAATTTAATTCAGCACCACTTTCACCTGTTGCTTTGCCTGAGCGACCTTGGTCTAAGCTGGCTGTGGACATTGTGGGTCCTTTTGAAGCTCTTTACCCCAATGAGAGGTTTGTAGTAGTCCTGGTGGATTATACCTTGAAATGGGTTTCAGCTTGTTGTATGGCTTCTGTTGTAACTAAAAACATTGTTGAATTCCTCAAGGATGCGTTTGCGTGTGAAGGTATACCTGAAATTTTGGTAGTTGACAATGGTGTACAATTCACCTCTCAAGAGATGGGAATTTTTCTTAATGAGCTTTCTATTACTCATCACCGCACTGCCCTTTATGCATCACAAGTCAATGGTTTGGTTGAAAGCATGAAAGGGCAGAGTGGCTGGTTCCAAACTTAACCCACTGTGGTTGAGTGTGAGAGATCGGAACATTACAATAACTGATCCTGAAATAAAGAATTATAAAGAAAAATACAAACAAAGATATGATTCCAAGATGAGTGTTTGAAACCGTACATGGAAGGTTGGTGTTTTGGTGTATGTTAAGAAAGCTATATGGTCTCTTAAAGGTGAAACCAAGTTTTACGGACCAAAATGCATTGTCAAGGTCATGAAGAATGTGGTGATGTTGGATGATGGCAATACTTGGAGTATGTCTCGACTTTCTTTATGTAACAGTGAGGTGGGCACTAAGATGGAGACTCAGTCGAGACATTTATTTCGCAGTCAACCTGCATGTCAGTCTGAGTTCTCTAGTCGTTACAAAAGAGTGAGACGTTCTCCTTCATATCTCAATGATTCCATGTTGTGGTAAAGCTAGTCCTTGTCATTCACCGTTCTGCTATTCTTGTTATCGCATCATTTTTTCCTTATTGCATTTTAATATGTTGAGTTTCCTTTCATGTTTTTCTTATCTCTATTTGTTTCATACTTTTATTGTATTTTGCTCATCCCTTTCTTCCTTTCCCTTTATGATGTGTTGAAGGGGAGATGTATTGTAATTTCTCCTTTAATTGATGATACACATCTAGAATGTAAGTGCATCACCAGAACTCGGTGTCGGAGGTTCTAGAGGAGTTATGCGGAGAGGCTTAATGGCTGTTGGTGTCTCCTCCGGTGGGTGCTAATAATTCGATATCTAAGCTTTCTTCTGGTATCCCTCTTCATTTACAATAAAATGCCCATGAAATGTGGCACACAATCAATTTAAACTGTCTGGATTTCTATACAGTGCTTGAAATTGGTGTTGTGTCTTTTCCGTGCCTTCCCACTTTGTCAGCTGCCTTAGAAAACTGGAAGCAAGTGATTTGCTGGGAGGCACACACTTTGATGAAGACAGGGTTATAACTGATCTATCTCGGTGTTTAGAAGGCAAGTGTTTCACAAAATTAGATCCCCTAAAATATACTTACCAGTGTATGTTGCACGGAGTTTCATGCAGATGCTCTCATTTTTCAGCTTACCCATTTGTCAGTTCAAACACAGCCACAATTATTGTTTCATTGAATTCAACAGTCCACACTCTCTGTCCTATTCTTCCACAAATGAACTGACCTATTCATCCATCCATATATCTACTCACGTATTTATCCATCTCTTCAGTCATCTGTGTATTCATCCATGCACGCATTTAGTCACACATACATTAGCATTCATCCATAAAAGTCGCCCATTCACCCATTCATCAACACTTTGACTCACATTCAATCATCCCCCAACCCCTACAAATGTACCTGAAAAATCTGACATTCAACGAAGGAACATTTTTATTTTAAGAAAAAGCTAGTTTCATTGCCTTGTCAATGATTGTTATGCATAGTGTGATTTATGGTCCTTTATTATTAAACATCCCTCCTTTCATTTTTGTAGCCTATTGAGATGTTTTTAAAGTGTTATGTCTTCACAAAAACAGCTTTGGCTAGTCATCCACATCACTACTGCAACCAATATAAATGCATTGTGCTGTACTCTTACTCAACCCTACAACACATCCTTTGAGCTAAGCCTTGACTGCTCACCCAAGAGCATCTGGAGAGTGAATAGGAGTTCATGGGTCGTAGAGAATGCCTGCACGCCCACCCGTGTTTACTGATACTCGAAGTATCAGTAAACAGAATCTTACTTTCTGTTATCAAAATTACTCTTTGTAGTAAAATGCAACAATGCATTATATCATTTCGCCATAACTCGGCAAAATACAGCAAGACAATTACCTTTAAATAATTATCAATGAGCAATCTTAAGTGTCATGGCTGGCTGCACTGAGGGACTCTCGTGTCTTTTCATCATAGACTGTGCCTCTAGTATACAGCTCGTTCTTTGCACGTGCACTTTGGGTGCATTACTAATGCAAATTGCTGAGTTCTCAATTATCATTTGACTCATCCGATACCTTGCTACCTATTTTCAAAACCTCATCATGTGCTTTTCCCTGACCTCCTTGTTTATATGTTCCTCGGTGGAGGCACACATCTTTCATTGCATTGGGTAGTAGGATAAAGCGCACTTGCCTGCAATCTCACGGAGACAATATTATCTTTCTCTGGTGCCTACCTTTTTGGAGACAGATTTTATTTATCTTTGTGGTTTTTATTACAGCCTTCCAGTGGGACTAGCTGATTACTAAAAATGCTTTGGCAATGTGATACAGATCCTTTTATAACCTCATAAATTCCTTGTGGTTAGGTACTTAAATTTAAGAAGAAAATCCTAAATAATTAATCTACGCAAGAGAAAAAGGATTAATATTCCTTGATCTTTCCCATTGCATATATTCATTTGATTACATTTACAGATTGACCTTCATGGAGTGTGGAAAGTTTATTTTTCCTCTGTTTAATTCTATCCTATCTCACAATAGAGTAGGCGAAGTTTTTAGTCTAATGCGTACAGGTTTCAGGAAGCATGTGAGTGCTAAATACTGCAGTAATATCAAATCCATTACCATGGGAATTATGAGTTTCATGATAAATATGTCCTTATTTTTTCCTTTTTGGTACAAATAGACACACATATACACTACACATTAGATTTTGTAAAGAAAGCATGATGCTGTCCATATATTTTCACTGCATTTACATTACTGCACAATCATGTAATACAATCTGAACGTATTTAGAGGTCAGATTTCGGTCATTAGACAGACAGACACACTCCAAGATAACATTTCTGTGTCTCATTCTCAATCCTGCTTTCTGCAACTCATCACCGCCCCCTGTCCAGCCAACCTGCCATCCTGTCCAGCCTACCAGATGCCTAGTACTTGCCATATAGTGTGCTGTCACTATGTTATTGCGCAATCAAAAAAGGGGGCCAGGTTAGAAGGAATAAAGGTTTGCCTCATGTACACCCAGCAAGAATTTCAGAAACAATATGAGTAGAGAGCACCCAATCGATATAGAGAGAGTCAAGACATCTACTACCCAAAAATTCCTTTCTGAACACGTCTGTCGAATGCAAGAGACCCATTTTGTTCGGGAAAAGTGTGAGAACGCTGTGTGGTAGGATTTGTTTAGATCCATGTAGGTTCTGGAAGTTTCTCTCATAGAAATATGAGGAAAACATGTGATTTTAGGCAAAGTTTGAGGTTTACAGGGCATTGTGGGTACAAACCATTGTTGGACCAACGTTAGGTACACCACCCTGGACTACCTACATGTGGTGTCTAGTTCTCCCCCTGTGCCAAAACAGGTAATTTTGTTTTTACAAGAAATGTTGATGTTGCCACATTCCTATTTGGGCCCTTTTGTGTCCTGGCACTAATCCAAGCCACACAAGTTGGGTTGAGTTTGTATCATGTGAAGTGTGGGATCGCTGGATGGTAAGAATTTTGTGAATCTCCGCAGATTCCGGAAGTTCAGTCACAATTATATGAGGAAAATGAATGATTTTAGGGAAATTTGAGGTTTGCAGGGCATTATAGGTAAGAAAACATCAAGGGATCCATGCAAGGCAAACTGCCCCAGACTACACTAGGGGCCACATGTACGACCATTTCATTTTGCAATTCGCAAATTGTGATTTTCAGCAACTCACAAAATGAAATGTTCTAGTGTGTCTCAGACACATTTTGCGATTCCCAATGGGTTTGCAAATGACTTGCTTCATCAATGTTCATGAAGCAGGACGCAATTTGCGACCCATTGGGAATGGCCTACACTCACAGGGATAGGGGCCTGCTGGGGTCAGCAGACCACCATGTCTGTGATTGCTTTTTAAATAAAGCAACTTTTTTTCTGAAATGCATCACGTTTTCCTTAAAGGAAAATTGGATGCATTTAAAAAACAAAAATGAAAAGTTTCTTTTTCATTTTTTAAGAGTAGACAGTCATCCGTCGGACCACTGCCTCCACTTAAAGAACGTTTTCGCTATCATTCACAAAGGGGAAGGGGTTCCCTGTGAACCCTTTCCGTTTTTTGACTGGCTTACCACTGTGAGAAGTTGGCCTGGCATATGCTGTCCACTAATTATAGTGGGCACCTTGCACCAGTCCAAATCGACTCTTATGGTAGGTAGGTTAAAGACAACCTTATTGAAAGCTATCCTAGTGGTAGCTATGGAGAGCAGCCTTCAGGCTAAGTCTTGAAGGAATGTAAAGCAGCTTGTTTTACCAGTCTATAATCTCTTGAGTGACCAAATGAAAGAGCACCACACCAGGTATATATTCAAAATATATGTATTTATTACTAAACACACCCCTCTAGTCTCTTTATGAGGCTAGAGTTCGAAGTACATAAGTTATAAGATCTTAAATCACAATAATAGCACAAATACACGTTTGGGCCCTAGGGGCGTACCAAACCATATACCAATAAAGTGGTATGCGAACCACGACTGAACTAGACACTAGGCCTAGAGCCTCTAGAAGTGCTTGGACCACAAGGAACCACCCAAGGTAGTGATACAGGGGACCCACGGGAGACGCGTGCAGTGTAAATACACAACCGCGATACGCCGTTAACTTCTATGGAGAAAGTCGGGATCGGGAAAATAGAGGAAAGGGACACTTAGAAGAGGACTAGGACAAAACCCTTTGAGATCTAGGACTTTGAAGAGTCTCTACCCACTGGAGCACCGGAGTACTCGTGTTACCTCACCCAGGGAAGCCGGGTGCATAGGTGCCTTTCGGGGTCGGGTTTCGTCGTCGCTTCGAATGGCGATCTGCTGCAAAGTGCTGCTGGCGGCCAAGAGAAAAGTGTCCGGGTGGATCCAAGAGTGGATCGGAGTTCTGGTGAACCTGAAAGCAGAGGGGACAGAGTCTGGGTCACTAGCCAGTGACCAGGAAGGCGATGGACAGATGCCCACCGATGTCGAGTGCTTCAGGTGCGTTGACGGTCGTCTTGACTCTTCAGCCACGAGGTCCGGGAGGCGTTGTCGGCGACCAGGAGCAGGATTCGGGCTGGTGCTCGATGTCTGTCGAGTGCTGAGGTGTCGGCGACCGGATTGGACCCAACAAGCCTTGGCAACGGCAAGTCTCGAGTAAGATGTAGATCGTCGATGGTGCAGACCAGCAAGGTCTGTGGAACTCACCCAGCGAGGATAAGTGAGGGCAGGCCTGGAGCAACTAGGATGCCAAGTAAAGAAAAGATTGGCCTTCGTTAAGGGCTACTAGCCAACGGGCTAACGACCGCGAAGGAGCCTCATGACGCCGCACGTGGAGCTGGCTTACAGGACACTCGTGGAGTGGGGGCCAGTGATCTTCAGTGCAGGTGGTGCTGGAGGCTAGGGCTACTCGGAGCCCAAAGCACGACTTCTTGGGAGACCCAGAAGATGGTGCACTTGCAAATGTGCTCGGTGTCCAGGGGTCACGGTCTCAAGTCACCCACGATAGCCACGGGCCTCAGCTTTGCTGGGGACTCAGGGTAGCCTCGGCGAAGTCTGAGAATCCACCTCTGGTGATGCGATGACTTCAGCGTCCGACGGGAGCTTCAGAAATGCGAACCGGACAGATGCTTCTTTGGTGCCTGCCAAGCAGGGGAGTCACTCCTTGACCCCAAGGGAGATTCTTCAGTCCTCTAATCTTGTCGTAGAGCGTCGAAGGTCCAGGATTCAGTTTCAGAGTTTCATCTAGGTATAATCTAAAGTCCTAAGGACTGGGTTCCTACCTTTATTCTAAAAATAGGGGTTGGACTACTCTGTGGCCCCACCTATGGGTGGGTCAGGGCAGAGGAGTGGCTACACCCCTTTCCCTTTGTCCAGTTCGCGCCAAAGCAGGGGCTGGGAGCCCCTGATCCGGTTTGAACTGGGGTATGCACAGGGACACCAAATGTGCCCCCAGTGCAGGACTTCAAAGCACACAGATGGTGCTCCCGCCCAGCCCCAATACACATTATCCTGCCTGGGGAGGTGGTCACACCTCCCTGGGACAGGAAACCTATTGTCCAGGCCTCCCCTGCCGGAGTTTCGTCCAGCAGCAGGAGGCCAGACTCGTGTCTGTGGCAGCAGCATCCATTTTGTGATGCCAGGGCTCTGGAGAGAAGTTACCGGGTTAGTCAGGGTTAACATGTCTTTCCCTCTAGAAGGGTGGAATGCTACCCCCGCCGCCAGAATTGGCGGGGGGGTAGTATTCCAAGATGTTTGACACCAAACACCACATGTTTAGGTGCAGCCATTCCAAAGTTAGCATTTTACCGCGAGGATATAATGCGCTTAAGAGTATATGGTCAGGCTGCACTACAAACAGCATCAGAGATGGTCTCCGAACGCTGCAGAGGGGCCCTGCTCACGCAGGGGCACCCTCTCACATAGGAACCACGCACTCTGCCTTTAGGATTGATAAGGCCTGCCTTAGGAGTGACTTATAGGTTTATATGTGTGTATGTATTTCGTGATATAGGTAACCTATATCACAGTAAGGGGTGCATGCACCACCTTACCCAGGCTGCAGTAGCAGACCTGTGGTGTCAGTTTGGATGGCCTTCCAGGGGTGGCATAATACATGCTGCAGCCCCTGGCAGGCCTCTGAGGTACCTATGCCCTTGGTACATAGTATACCATATACTAGGGACTTATAAGGGCACTCCAGATCCCAATCAGTGATGTGCCTAAGGCACATGGAAACCATTTTAGAGAGAAAGCAGATAGACTGGGGCCCTGAATAGCAGGATCCCAGTCCAACTAAGTCATAAACCAGCAAAACACCATAAAAAAAGTGGGGGCAACCATATAGTCAGATTCCACCTTCCTACATAACCCCCCCCCCAAACGAAAGGAGATAAGGCTAACCTTGGCCAGTTGAGCCTTCATTGACTAAGTGGTCATATAAGGAAGCACCTGCACTAGCATGGTTGCCCCCTGTCATATGGTCCACTAAGCAATCCTTCACCCTAAGGGTATGAGAGGGTCTCCACCATGGGGAATCACTACCTGTGGTGTGCTTAGGTAAAGTACAAGGCTGGTGAGGTGTCTGAGTAGGGAAGTGAGGCCCTAGGAATGTTGGCCTCAGTTTCCTCAGATCACTGGTCACCATGTATGCCTATCTTTCCATGACTGAGTTGCACTTTGCTCTAAGGGTCAACCTTTGGCTGCCTACAGCTGGGGGTTGGGTCCCTTTGGATGGACTACTGGAGGGACAGGGCAGGTTTGGAACCTTCAGGTCCCAGGTTTGCCCTTGCCTACCAGAGTCCTTCTGGGGAGGTCCCTACATAAAGGCATGGGGGATCCCTCAGTGTGTAGAGGAGTTTTCACCTGGCTAGGGCTACTAGACTGGGTGCCCCTAATCTGCTGATGGGGGGCTTCCTCTGGACAGGGGGCCCTGGGGGGTCCACTGACATCCCTGACCTCTGCAGCCCTGGGCTGACTGAGGCAGGGTAGAGAGGGGCAGGTTACCTGCTCCAGACTGGGTACCACCTTGGAAGGGTCCTCTGCCATCAGGAGGGTGGCCAGGCCAGGCCTGACTACCTCTGTGGCAGTTCCTTCACTAGGGGTAGGGTCAGCTCCCTGAGGAGGCTGACCCTTACCTACTGTCTGGGGGGAAGAAGACTTTTCTTCAACCCTTGTGCTCTCTTTTGGGGGAGAGTGGGCCATTCTTTCAGGCTCCATCTCTCCAAATTCTTGGGCTGGGGCTGTGGCCATCACAGCCCCACTAACCTTTACAGGGACGCCCAGCATCCTAAGATGGGTTTGGTGTTCAACTTCAGCCCAGGCTGAAATTTCCAAATCATTGCCCATCAGGCAATCTACAGGTAAGGTGGGGGACACTGCCACTCTCTTTGGGCCTGTGACCCCCTCCCAGCTGAGATTGACTATGGCCATGGGGTGATCTGTTCTGACACCATCAATGTTGGTCACCTGGTATTTAAACTCAGGTAAAAGCTGGTGAGGGGGACTAGTTTCCCTGCCACCATGGTGACACTAGCCCCTGTGTCCCTAAATGCCACAGCTTTCTGACCATTAATTATTGGCTCCAATCTGTACCTGCCCAATGCTATGGGACCCATGGTAAAGGTGGCAAATCCTATACCACCATCAGAGTCAGAGGAGTCTGTTGAGGGGTCCCTGTCTAAACTAGGGCCCACCTCTGTTCCTCTTGCAAAAGCACCTAACTTTTGGGTGCACTACTCCCAACTGGAGGATTACTACTGGTAGTACCAGGAGGGGTGGTAGTAGTTGTGGGAGGAACATTTTCTTTATTGCCAATCCTGGGGCAACTGGGATCAGTTTTCCAGTGCCCAGGCTTTTTACAGACATGGCAATATGGTTTCTTTTCAGGAGAGGAAGGAGTTTGGGACCCACCCCCAGAAGAGGAATTTTGGGGCCCTGTAGGGGACTTATCCTTAGATTTATCCCCACCTTTCTCTTGGGACTTAGTAGAATCTTTCTTCTGGTCACCACCCTGATTTCTAGTTTTTACTCTGGTTCTGACCCATTTGTCTGCCTTCTTTCCCAATTCTTGGGGAGAGGTCAGATCAGAGTCCACCAGATACTGGTGCAAAAGCTGGTTTTGACAATTATTAAGGATCTGCTCCCTCATAATCAAATTGTACAATCCTAAAAAGTCATGCACTTTGTTGCCATGTATCCAACCTTCCAGAGCCTTTGTAGCACAATCTACAAAATCAACCCAGTCTTGAGTCTGAGCTTTTGGGTGTCTCTGAACTTCAACCTATACTGTTCAGTGGTTAGGCCAAACCCATCTATCAGAGCACTCTTCAAGACTGTGTAATTGTCAGCATCCTCTTCTCTTACAGTGAGGAGCTTGTCTCTACCTTTGTCTGCAAAGGAGAGCCACAAGATTGCTGCCCACTGCCTCTGGGGGACCTTCTGAACTTTACAGGCCCTCTCCAGTGCAGTTATCCATTTGTGGATGTCATCCCCACTCTGGTAGGGAGGGACAATCTTGTTTAGGTTTCTATGGTCATAAGACCTGTCCCTATCTCTAGGGATATTGCTGCCACCATGGGACTCTAGTCCCAACTTTCTTCTCTCTCTAAGGAGATCTAGGGATTCCCTATCTAAAGCCAGTTGCTTTTTTCTGATTTAAGCTGAGTTTCCTCATACCGGACCAGCCTGGCTCTCCTCTCATGAGAGGATTCCCTCCTGTGAGAGGAGACAGAGCTCCCTATAGAGGTGCCAGAGTGGTTAGACTCCTGAGAAGGAGATCTAGACTTCCTGGGCACACTCTTAATCCTTCCTGGGGGAAAAAGAGGGCATCATTCTGATCATCCTCATCATCTTCCACAGGAGGGATTGGGTTATCCAGGTCAGGGTCATTGTCACCCTCCTGGCCAGTCTCAGAGGGGGGGCTGGGGGTATTGGTACCCCTGGCCTCCTCCTCTTCTCCTGCCCCACCCTCAGCTCCTGCCCCTTCAGTCCCTACAGGCTTACTAAGGTCATAAGCCACCAACAACTCCTTGAGGTGTTGGGTGGTGGGGCTTTGGCCTGTCCTTATTTTTCTCAAGTTGCATAAAGCTCTCAATTCCAAGAATGGGAGTGTATCATACTTGGAGGGTGGAAGCTCAATGGCTTCCTGCAAGGATTCTTTGGATCCTGCCCTTAAAGACATTACTAGTGTGGTGTGGTGTATGCACTACCTACCCTAGTGTGGCCTACTAAACTCTCTTGAGTTGTAGAAAGGGTTGTGCTATCCCTTAACACACAACTCTAAGTTCAGTAGAACTTACTGTTATTCTAAGCTTAAATTATATGTACCTTAGGTACCTTTAGTGGTTTTCAGTTGATCAATTCAATTGAGATTATCTGGTAAAACAATAGCAAGCTGGAATCCCACACGCTGCACACCAATGTGAGAAGTTGGCCTGGCATATGCTGTCCACTAATTATAGTGGGCACCTTGCACCAGTCCAAATCGACTCTTATGGTAGGTAGGTTAAAGACAACCTTATTGAAAGCTATCCTAGTGGTAGCTATGGAGAGCAGCCTTCAGGCTAAGTCTTGAAGGAATGTAAAGCAGCTTGTTTTACCAGTCTATAATCTCTTGAGTGACCAAATGAAAGAGCACCACACCAGGTATATATTCAAAATATATGTATTTATTACTAAACACACCCCTCTAGTCTCTTTATGAGGCTAGAGTTCGAAGTACATAAGTTATAAGATCTTAAATCACAATAATAGCACAAATACACGTTTGGGCCCTAGGGGCGTACTCAAACCATATACCAATAAAGTGGTATGCGAACCACGACTGAACTAGACACTAGGCCTAGAGCCTCTAGAAGTGCTTGGACCACAAGGTACCACCCAAGGTAGTGACACAGGGGACCCACGGGAGACGCGTGCATTGTAAATACACAACCGCGATACGCCGTTAACTTCTATGGAGAAAGTCGGGATCGGGAAAATAGAGGAAAGGGACACTTAGAAGAGGACTAGGACAAAACCCTTTGAGATCTAGGACTTTGAAGAGTCTCTACCCACGGGAGCACCGGAGTACTCGTGTTACCTCACCCAGGGAAGCCGGGTGCATAGGTGCCTTTCGGGGTCGGGTTTCGTCGTCGCTTCGAATGGCGATCTGCTGCAAAGTGCTGCTGGCGGCCAAGAGAAAAGTGTCCGGGTGGATCCAAGAGTGGATCGGAGTTCTGGTGAACCTGAAAGCAGAGGGGACAGAGTCTGGGTCACTAGCCAGTGACCAGGAAGGCGATGGACAGATGCCCACCGATGTCGAGTGCTTCAGGTGCGTTGACGGTCATCTTGACTCTTCAGCCACGAGGTCCGGGAGGCGTTGTCGGCGACCAGGAGCAGGATTCGGGTTGGTGCTCGATGTCTGTCGAGTGCTGAGGTGTCGGCGACCGGATTGGACCCAACAAGCCTTGGCAACGGCAAGTCTCGAGTAAGATGTTGATCGTCGATGGTGCAGACCAGCAAGGTCTGTGGAACTCACCCAGCAAGGGTCAGTGAGGGCAGGCCTGGAGCAACCAGGATGCCAAGGAAGGAAAAGATTGGCCTTCGTTAAGGGCTACTAGCCAACGGGCTAGTGACCGCAAATGAGCCTCGTGATGCCGCACGTGGAGCTGGCTTACAGGACACTCGTGGAGTGGGGGCCAGTGATCTTCGGTGCAGGTGGTGCTGGAGGCTAGGGCTACTCGGAGCCCAAAGCACGACTTCTTGGGATACCCAGAAGATGGTGCACTTGCAAATGTGCTCGGTGTCCAGGGGTCACGGTCTCACGTCACCCACGATAGCCACGGGCCTCAGCTTTGCTGGGGACTCAGGGTAGCCTCGGGGAAGTCTGAGAATCCACCTCTGGTGATGCGATGACTTCGGCGTCCGACGGGAGCTTCAGAAATGCGAACCGGACAGATGCTTCTTTGGTGCCTGCCAAGCAGGGGAGTCACTCCTTGACCCCAAGGGAGATTCTTCAGTCCTCTAATCTTGTCGTAGAGCGTCGAAGGTCCAGGATTCAGTTTCAGAGTTTCGTCCAGGTATAATCTAAAGTCCTAAGGACTGGGTTCCTACCTTTATTCTAAAAATAGGGGTTGGACTACTCTGTGGCCCCACCTATGGGTGGGTCAGGGCAGAGGGGTGGCTACACCCTTTCCCTTTGTCCAGTTCACGCCAAAGCAGGGGCTGGAAGCCCCTGATCCGGTTTGAACTGGGGTATGCACAGGGACACCAAATGTGCCCCCAGTGCAGGACTTCAAAGCACACAGATGGTGCTCCCGCCCAGCCCCAATACACATTATCCTGTCTGGGGAGGTGGTCACACCTCCCTGGGACAGGAAACCTATTGTCCAGGCCTCCCCTGCCGGAGTTTCGTCCAGCAGCAGGAGGCCAGACTCGTGTCTGTGGCAGCAGCATCCATTTTGTGATGCCAGGGCTCTGGAGAGAAGTTACCGGGTTAGTCAGGGTTAACATTTCTTTCCCTCTAGAAGGGTGGAATGCTACCCCCGCCGCCAGAATTGGCGGGGGGTAGTATTCCAAGATGTTTGACACCAAACACGACATGTTTAGGTGCAGCCATTCCAAAGTTAGCATTTTACCACGAGGATATAATGCGCTTAAGAGTATATGGTCAGGCTGCACTACAAACAGCATCAGAGATGGTCTCCGAACGCTGCAGAGGGGCCCTGCTCACGCAGGGGCACCCTCTCACATAGGAACCACGCACTCTGCCTTTAGGATTGATAAGGCCTGCCTTAGGAGTGACTTATAGGTTTATATGTGTGTATGTATTTCGTGATATAGGTAACCTATATCACAGTAAGGGGTGCATGCACCACCTTACCCAGTCTGCAGTAGCAGACCTGTGGTGTCAGTTTGGATGGCCTTCCAGGGATGGCATAATACATGCTGCAGCCCCTGGCAGGCCTCTGAGGTACCTATGCCCTTGGTACATAGTATACCATATACTAGGGACTTATAAGGGCACTCCAGATCCCAATCAGTGATGTGCCTAAGGCACATGGAAACCATTTTAGAGAGAAAGCAGATAGACTGGGGCCCTGAATAGCAGGATCCCAGTCCAACTAAGTCATAAACCAGCAAAACACCATAAAAAAAGTGGGGGCAACCATATAGTCAGATTCCACCTTCCTACAACCACCTACTTGAAATAGGTGGCAAACTGCAATTGTTTTGCGACTGCACTCTGGTCGCAAAGCAATCGTACATCCCCCGAGACTCGCTATTAGGAAGGGACGCCCTAGGCACACCCCTTCCTAATAGCAACTCACAAACCCTATTTTGTGAGTCGGTAATATGCTAAGTTGATCAGGTGGTTAAGAGTAATATTGAACCTATTTTAGTCAAAGCAAAAGTGGATGTTGCGCATTGGCATAATCTTCATTTGTCTATAGTCGGTCACTGTAACATTATAAAAATGTTGCTCTTTTCAAAGATTTTATTTCTCTTCAGATCTATCCCACTTGAGTTTGACAATATATGGTTTAAAGCATTAGATACCCTAGTGTCTAGATTCATATGGTCCTATGGCAAAACCAGGAGGGGAAACACATTTTTGACCTTATCTAGAGAAAGAGGGGGCTCCCGAACTTTAAAAATTGCCATCTAGCTGCAGCTCCACAATAAATATGGCGGTCCATATGAGCAAAAGGGATGAAACACCAGAGTCCACATGGAGCGTGCCATCTATATTTGAGCTGTCAATAGGATCATTAGCCAAAGGATGCCTGCTAACACAGCTAGAGCCCGGCTACTAAAAGAAGGTCAGGTTTACGGTTATTGGAGCAGCTTATAAAACTTGGACTGAATTAAGAAAGAAGATTGGTACTGGGAGATGGAATTGATACACCCAGCTCCAAAAGAACCCCTTAATTCCTGAATTGCTCCAGGATGCTTGTTATACCAAATGGAAGAAGTCGGGACTAAGCAGATTGGGAGATTTTTTTCAAGATCAGAGGTTCGCTTCATTTAATGAACTCAGGATTAAGTGCAACCTGAATCAAAAGGAGTTTTTTAAATATCTGCAAATTTGCAGCTTCTTAACCAAAAAAACAGGGGGACCGGCTGGGTTCAAGAGGATACCACTTTTAGACCTTCTTTGTGGGGTGAAAAAACTTTCTATTAGGGTAATATATAACCAGTTAGGTAAACAGGCACCAGATGATCTCAAGAAGTATAATCTTAAATGGCAAGCAAAGCTTGGGTTAGATGAATATAGCTTTCATGACTTCCTAGAGCTAAGTCATGCTGTGCTATGCTCTTTGGGGCTGCAATCACAGCACTATAAGACAATCTTTGACCTATATTTTACCCCGGCAAAGATTGCCAAATGGGGGGGGCGGAGGGGGTCAACTGCCCATGGTATCAATGTTATGCGGCAAATTTAGTCCACATATTTGGCACATGGCTTGTATTAGATTTACTGAGATCACAGATCTCTATAGTTTTAGGGAAGATATTTAATATCAATCTGGATCTCACCCCTCGATTGATGGTATTGGGTGTGGACCCGGATTTGGAATTCATGGGCGGGGAGGCCTTGGTTTTCATCGCAATGACTTTGCTGTGGATTTGCATTGCCTCAGTTTGGTTGGACATGCAAGCACCGTCCTTTCAAAAGTGGCAAAGGAAGTTTCTCTCTATCTATAATTTGGAGACTGCACTTTATAAATATAAGGGGAAAGGGGCTAAACGAAAGGGTAAAAGGATCTGGCCCCCCCCTTGATCAGTGGATGCATTATCAAAGAGAATAAAGTATTTCACATGCACTTTATCTAATTTTGTTATCTGTGTATTATAAATAGTACACATTTAGGGCTAAATGTTTACCTGTCTATCTATGTTTATCGTATACTTTTTAGATGATGCAAATATACTGCTATTTTATCTTTCTGTGACTTGTTTTTTTACTGCTTCTCAAAACCTTCCCAGATTAGTAAAGAGGAAATATTTAAACTTCAATAAAGATATATTAAAAAAAAGGAAAAGCGATTTTAGCAGTCACAAACGAGCCAAATCTCCATTTGCGACTACTAAAATCGGTTGTACATGTGCCCCTATGTGTTTAGGTTTAAAAAATGTCATGGTTTGGTAGGTCATCCTGGATGGCAGCCTAGCCCGGCCCACATCGCTCCTACCTTCATCCTCACAGCAAGTAATTTTTTTGACAGGAAATGCTGAGGACTCGATGTTGAATTTTAGGGCCTTTTGTGTCACGGTCACTAGGCCCAGCCACCCAAGTGGGGTAGCTCTTTTATTAGAAGAAATGTGGAAACAAAAGTATACATTGGTTGTTATGATTTTAATTTCCCTCCATTATTGGCTTCCAAATGTAAGCCAATGTGCAAGAAAGATCACATTGCCCTCTTAATCACATGATAGTATGTGTAAGAAATCCCCATTTTCAGTGTGGTGCCTCCAGATTTTTCAACAATTTATGGACCCTGTGTTTACTGGATTAGAAGTTTGTGTTCTTTATTCCTGCTCAACAAGAGTAATGTACTTGTGTTGCCCCTTTAAACATTTTTAAATCAGCTTAGCCCTGATTCAAATATATAACTTGCCTATTAGTCTTCAGTATATGGTTTAGGAAATATACCTACGGCCTGGAAGTTAGATGTCACCTATGGACTGCAGCACATATTGTGCCATCCACAGAGCAGGCCTGTAAAACATGGCTTCAGGCCTACCATTGAGGCCTGATGCTGCAGTATAAATCCAGCAGTGCGAACTGTCAAAATAACCCTTATTGACAAGCAGAATATCCTGCTGTGAGTAAAAATGTCAAAGTTCCCTTTATAAACTTTAGTCTTTAACTTTCCACAGTAATGGGCTATAAAAGTAATTCTTAGACATTTTCTAACATTTAATCAAAGTCAAATTCAATAGTGAAATTGGATTTTTAATACATTTTTAGACGAAGTAACTTTCTTGAAAGTTACCTTTAGTTGAAAAAAGGTCTGAAAGCCTAAGTGTGACATGCCCCTAAAATCACAAAAGAGCTTAGTATCAACTGGTAAGGGGTTAATAATGTTTGCCCTAGTATTTGTATACGTGTTAATCACTCTAAATATAAGTAGATTGTCTGCAAAGCACACCTAATATATTGTTCAAGTAGATCCCTTACTAGGCTCTTACCTCACACTAACCAATCACAGTAAACACTCAAGTAGCCCAATTATCAATTACCACACCCCCATTAGTGCACATAACCCTGAGGGCAGACTAGAAAACGACATGCTATATATCACAAAATATATGTAATCTTAGTGTACACACAGGGGCCCATTCATAAACTGCATTTTGTAGTACATTTAGATATACTACAATATTAGTATTGACATACTAAGGTGCTACAAAATGCTATCCACTAACCTACATGTGGAAGTCACCTCTGGTGGTTGTGTGAATCATAGCAGTAAAGTTGCTTCATATTATTCTGAGCTTTTTTGCACTTACATTCATAGCTCTAATGGTATGCATGTTTAAAGAGCAATGTGTGCAAAAGTAGCCTGGATAATGTAATTAGTAATATCATCAATGATGTAGCTGAGGTGTAATTAGTAATGTCAGAAATTATGTCACGGAACATGTCATGAGTGATATCCTATGTGATGTCATAATAAGTGCATGGCGGGGGAGCAAGTTATAGTGTGTGAGTGGCTGTATGGGTGTGTGAGTGGTTGTGTGGGTGTGTAAGTGGATGTGTGAGTGGGTTTGTGAGTGGCTGTGTGAGTCTGTGAGTGTGTGTGTGAGTGGTTTTGAGGGTCTGTGAGTGGCTGTACGGGTGTGTGAGTGGGTATTTGAGTGGTTGTGTGGATATGTAATTGGGTGTGAGTAGGTGTATGGGTATGTAAGTGGGTGTGTGCTTTTTTAATTGGTGTCTGGATCTGCAGATCCACCACAGAGCACACGGGGGGAATGCTGAACACTGTGGTGGATCTGTGGACCCTCACACGCTCAAAAAAAGTGTTATTGGACAACTTCTTGCCCATGAGGGGTCCCTCACAGACCCCTCCATGAGTCCCATGGGGTCGGTGTTTAGGTTCTGATGCACAAAATGGCAGCTGCAACTTTCCTCCCAGGTTGTGGCCATCCAATCACAGCATTGCAGTTGGCATATGGATCCGCAGATTCGCTGCAGTGGATCCATGGTGGATCCACATCTCTAGAAATGCCTACATATTTTTACTTTAATAACTCCAAAACTACCGAACAGATTTACACCAAATTACAAAAAGCACTCTTTCATCATCGGCACCAAAGCTATTAGTAAATCAAAAAATCCTCTTCCTATGAAAACTAGGTCCTAACTATAACTACCTATTGGCAACTGTTAGAAATGGGGGTCTCTAGTTGGCAAAGAATTACACCTTTGTCCAAGTAGGGATCCTTCTTCTTAGACAGGGTAAGGGGGATACACTTCTAAAATAATCCCTGCTCATCCCCTTGGTAGCTTGGCACGAGCAGACAGGCTTATCTCAGAGGCAGTGTGTAAAGCATTAGTGCATGCATATAGTAACACAGTGAAAACACTACAAATGGACACCACACCAGTTTAGAAAAATAAGCAAAACTTTATCTAAACCAACAAGACCCAAATATGACAAAACTCCAACATACAATACTGTAAAAATAGTTACTTTGCAAGATAACCTTTAAGTTGCAGAAATAGGTGAAGAACACAGTTCCTCCGAGTCGGTAGCTCCGTCCGGGGCTACTGCAATGCTGAAAACGACTGAGTCTAACAATTCCAGCTGACCAAGTCGGTGCGGGGTCAGCTAAAGCAAAGACAGACTTGAAAACAGTACCGTTCTCGTTGCGGCCGACACAATGGTATGAGTCGGTCGGGGCAACCGTCACGGTTGTGTTTCAAAAATGAAAGCCGTGCAGGGTGCGGTGCCCTCACGATGCTGTGCAGGCAGTGGCTCAGTGACGATTGTCCAGACGGCGTCGGTGAGGCCAAGGCTTACAGTGCAGGGTGAGGCGGTGCTTGATGCAGTGCTGGCAGGTTGCGGTGCAGGTGACAGAGCCGGTTGATGTTCCGTTCGAGCAGCATCGGTGTTGGTGATGTCCAGGGAGGGTGAAGCGAGGCAGTGCAGAATGCGGTGCCCACAGGACGCGATGTGAGCAACGGCTTGGTGACGATCGTGAAGATGGTGTCGATGAGACCAAGGATGTGGTGCGAAGTGCGGCGGTGCCTTCTGCTGGGCCTTCAGGACATGGAATCCTGCGACGGACTCGGTGACAGAGTCGGTTGCACTTGTGTTCTGCGGCGACTGAAACCTGCGGTTCCAGAGACGGTGCCCAGAAGGATGGTGAGGTCTTTGCTGTTCCTGAGACCTCTTGAACAGGGGGCAAGCTCCACTTCCAAGCCGTTGGAGATACTTTCTCGTGCAGGATACACACACAGTTCCTCTCCTTGACTGAAACAGCTACTGCAGGCCAACCCCAGACAGCACAAAGCAAAGGGGCAGTACTCCTCCTCCAGTTTCTTCCAGCTCTTCTCCTTGGCAGAGGTTCCTCTCGAAGTCCAAAGTGATCCAAAGTTCAGGGGTCTGGGCCCCACTTTTTATAGTACAAAATCCTTTGTTCTCTGGAGGCAGAGAGTGCCTGTGCTCAACCAAAACTGGTTCTGTACTCTCTGGTGTAGATGCCCATCAGGAGATGGGGACACCATTGTCCAAGGCAGACCAGGCCCATTCAGGCATGAAAGAAATCTTCTCCCCCTACTCTAAATTCAGCCCAGGTCTATTCATCCCAGTCCTGACTCACCCTGGAAAGGTAGGACACACCTCACCTCCCAAGTGGCTGTCTGAACAGAATGCACATCCCCAGCCCCTGCTACTCCAAAACCAGACAGTCAATACACAAACCTAACAGAGGCACACAGGATGGCTAAGCAAGATAATACCTACTTGCTAAAAGTGGTATTTTCAAACACACAATATAAAAATCATCTTTACTAAAAGATGTATTTTTATATTCTGACTTCAGCCATACTAAACACCATTTTCCCATCTTGTTCCCATGGGCAGTTATACTTATAAGATGCTATAATTTAACTCCCCATCCTATCCTATGGGACAGATAGCCTTGCAATAGTAAAAAACGAAATTGGCAGTATTTCACTATCAAGACATGCCACATACATCAGGGCATGTTCTGCCTTTCACATACACTGCACCCTGCCGACAAGGGTACCTTGGGCCTACTTTAGGGGTGACTTACTTGCAAGAAAAGGGAAGTTTAGGGCCTGGCAAGTGGGTGCACTTGCCAACTCGACATGGCAGTACTAGACTGCACACAGACACTGCAGTGGCAGGTCTGAGTTACCATTGAAAGGCTGCTTGTGTGGGTGGCACAACCAGTGCTGGAAGCCTACTAGCAGTATTTGGTTTACAGGCCCTGGGCACAAACAGTGCACTGTACTAGGGACTTATAGTAAACCAAATATGCCAATCTTGGAATCACCAATCCATAACAACAATTTACAGAGGGAGCACTTGCACTTTGGCACTAAACAGCAGTGGCAAAGTGCCCAAAGCATTTAGACCAGCAAAAACAAAGTCCAAGACATCAAAACACAGGAGGCAAAAGGCAAAAAATACAGGGGAAACCCACGCCAATGATGGCAGGTCTAACAGCGACCGCCAGTAGGTAATATATATCTATATATAGATCCAGATATGCATTGTATAAGAGCCCCTAGTACCTCACGGTGAGTGAGGAGAGCAAAGTGTTCACAGGTAACAAATAAGACAGCCATACAATGTTCCATCACAGTGCAGGGGGCATCCAGAAACTATAGAACTCCTAATGAGTTGAAGCTTCTCATTTAAAAATGCAAGCTGTTAGTGGAATTCAAAAGAGGGAGTGATTGGGATGACAAATGGGACCTTATCTGTCAGTTCAGGTAATTTTTTAATATCTCCTTTTGTTGGTTTCCTGTTACAATAAAAGCAGACATAGCGTTTGTATAGGTTGAGCTATGATTTAAATTTAGCAAAACACACAATTGATGGACGGAATGCAGAACAAATCAGAACATTCACCCCCAGTCAAGAGATCTGGGTTAAATCCATCATTCTTTTGCTCACCATGCCACCCCAGTTTAGACCTGGCCGTATGCAAATCAGTCTTGACCCTGTGCCTCATGGGAACAGTCCAGAACAAACTGCCAAGTCAGGTCCTCACTGGACCGGAAACAAGCATCCTAGGACCGGTTTCGGGGATTCACCCCTCATCAGCCAGGATAACTTGAATCCAGTGGCACAGTGAGCCCGGGACCCACGTCTGGGCATACCCGACTCACTTAGGGCAGGAAAGCAAAAGACACACAATTGATGGACGGAATGCAGAACAAATCAAAACATTCACCCCCAGTCAAGAGATCTGGTTTAAATCCATCATTCTTTTGCTCACCATGCCACCCCAGTTTAGACCTGGCCATATGCAAATCAGTCTTGACCCAGTGCTTCATGTGAACAGTCCAGACCGAGCTGCCAAGCCAGGTCCTCACTGGGCCGGAAACAAGCATCCTAGGACCGGTTTCCGGGTTTCACCCCTCATCAGTCAGGATAGCTTGAATCCAGTGGCACAGTGAGCCCGGGACCCACGTCTAGGCATACCCGGCGCACTTAGGGCAAGAAAGCAAAAGACACACAATTGATGGACGGAATGCAGAACAAATCAAAACATTCACCCCCAGTCAAGAGATCTGGGTTAAATCCATCATTCTTTTGCTCACCATGCCACCCCTGTTTAGACCTGGCCATATGCAAATATGTCTTGATCCTGTGCTTCATGTGAACAGTCCAGACCGAACTGCCAGGCCAGGTCCTCACTGGACCGGAAACAAGCATCCTAGGACCGGTTTCGGGGTTTCACCCCTCATCAGCCAGGATAGCTTAAATCCAGTGGCACAGTGAGCCCGGGACCCACGTCTAGGCATACCCGGCGCACTTAAAACAAGAAAGCATTTGACACACAATTGATGGACGGAATACAGAACAAGTCAAAACATTCACCCCCAGTCAAGAGATCTGGGTTAAATCCATCATTCTTTTGCTCACCATGCCACCCCTGTTTAGACCTGGCCATTTGTAAATCAGTCTTGACCCTGTGCTTCATGGGAACAGTCCAGACCGAACTGCCAAGCCAGGTCCTCACTGGACCGGAAACAAGCATCCTAGGACTGGTTTAGGGGTTTCAACCCTCATCAGCCATCAATCAATTGTTATTTTTGCATTTGTCACCCCGAATGGGACGGGTATGCCCAGACGTGGGTCCTGTGCTCTCCATGCCACTGGAGTCAAGCTATCCTTGCTGATGAGGGGAGGAACCCCAAAACCAGTCCTAGGATGCTTGTTTCCAGTCCAGGGAGACCGTGGCCTGGCAGTTCGGGCTGGACTGTTTCCATTGGTCACAGGGTCAAGACTGATTTGCATATGGCTGGATTAAAACTGGAATGGCATGGTGAGCAAAAAAACTATGGATTTAGGCCCAGATCTCTGTACTGGGGTGAATGTATGACATTGTTCTGCATTCTGTCCATCTTTTGTTCTTTTTGCGTGATTTAAATTTAGAGCATAAGGTGGAATCATAATTGCGCCACCAGGCATATTTGCCCACTCAAGTGGCATGTTAGACTTTGGTCACGGGGGAGGAGAAAGAGGGGCGTAAATTAATCTTTCTGGAAACATTTTTTCTACCTTATAGGTGTGAGTAAATCTAGCTTATTAGTGACCCAAACACAAAACACAGAGTGGATTGTCCATTTGTGGAACTGTCTCACCTTTCGCTGAAAAGACAGTTCAGTTACCAGGTTCCATTTCTGTTTTTGACCATTGAGGAAGTTTACCATTAGTGAGAGGTGTATTAGGAATAAATATAATGCAGGCGATTCTGTAATCCCTATATAAAGACTATTCTCTTATTTCTTTATAATCCGTGACATGTGATGCACCCAGTCGTTGTTTACAGAGAAAAGATGTCAGAACTCAAATTTTATACGTTTAATACAGTCGAGTTCTGACATCAAAATGGCTGCTGCAGAGCCAGCAGCCGAGGTGAAAGGCAGGTCAGGTCTCTAGCACGATTTAGGCAGACAAGCAGAGAGACAAGTTTATTTTTTGCACTCCTTATATAGTTAGAGAAAAGCGAGAATCTTTCTGCATATTTTCTACACATTCCGAGCTAGTGCAGCTTTTCAAAAAATAAATAAATAATTACTTGTATTGATCCGCTTCTAATATCCCAACAGGTTTTTGATGTGTTTAAATTTTACAATAGCGGTATTATTTTTATTCATCATGTTAGCAAACATTCTCGCTCTTTCATATGAAAGAGCTACGCACCAGGCCGGTGGGGGCAAGATGGCGGATGTGCTTTAGTCCCGCTCCGATGCATATCTCCCTTATCTGATCATTCATCTGGCCATGGAGCAGCATCCTGTGGCGCACAGCACAACAGCAGCATCCCTGACCTCATTGGACTGTTTTGGCAAGAGAAAAACTGGAAAACAGCACCCGGATCACCGCAGACGCAGATAGAAGGTCTGCGGCTGGTGCAGTGGTGAGGCACGAAGCTGCGGATGAGCTTGAGGGGTGCTAGACAATCAAATGCACTGCTCCTGGGGACTGTGGTGACGAGGTAAGGAGCAGTGGCAGTGGACACTGAGGTATTGCCTGAGCTCGGACTACGGATCCCTGGGGGAGTGGAGGTCGACACTCGTCGGAGAGGGCCAGTACTAAGGCCTAGGGGTGGGGCGCCGAGAAGCAGGGGTGAATGCCAGCCCCTCTTCCACTCACCATACTGGTTATACAAGATCGGCTTCTTGACTGGAGCCCTCTTGCTCTGGGGGCAGGTGAAAACAAAACTGTAGGGCTGAGCGTTGCATAGGCCCACTGCAGCTCGAGTGGCCATGCAGTGCTGCTGAGGCCCGTGGATGCGGCATAAGGGAGGTTGGAAGAGAGCGCACAGGTGGAGAAGTGGCCCCCATAGTTAACCACACCAAGGGTACAGATCAAGTTACTGGGGGCTGCAGGTGACCTGCTGGAACATGAGTAGTGCCTCGGGTGGCATCCAATTTACCAGTGGTACTCCTTATCAGGACACTGAGGCCTTGGGAGTGGAGGCATTGGTGCTACTGACCCCTGAGGAAAATACACGAAAGCGAACTGAGGAATGGTAGTCTGCCTCTGCCATGCTGCAGCCCTCCTCTCCTCATTGATGCACTGGGCTTCCCCCTGTGGTGATTCTAGGTGGTACTGCGGGATACTAAGCACTACTGGCCCAGATTGTTCTTCAGGTGCTGCAAGTCTGTTGGAGCACGGTGTAGTTACTCCCAGGGATATACCAAAATGCTGTCGCCTGTAGGGTATAAACTGGCTAGTCCCATGGTGCCACATAGCTGGTCAATGCACGTTGGTACTCTACTCCCTCCACGGCTGATCACTGGTTAAACTAGCCACTCCATTATTGTGGAATAGACACCATCCTCGGCCGCTAGTAAATAGCAGGGGTTATGGGAATGGGTTGCACACGTGGCGCTGGATCTAGAACCTCCTCACGCTCCTCGTCCATAATGGAACCAGAACTATTGGACTCCCAAGATCCACCCCGCCTCCTGGGGACAGATTTGATGCTATACTTACTGCTATAGAGAGACGTTGTGTTTCGCTGGAATCCAAAATAGTTAGTGTGGCAGCGGACCACACACTGCTCCATGCTGACCACAGAAAGTTGTCTGACCAAGTGGCGACCACGGAACAAACCCTGTCAGTGCTACAACCTGTATCTGAGGTGGTGAAAAAACAACTGCGAGAATGCGAGGCCAGAATACAACACCTGGAAGACAGGGTGGAAGATGCAGAGGGACACTCGAGGCACAACAATGTTTGCTTAATTGGCCTGCCAGAGGGGGCGGAGGGCCAAGATGCAGTGACATTTGTGGAGCAGTGGATCAAGGAGCTGCTACCTGCATCTTCCCTGTCACCATTTTTCACAATTGAATGGGCACACTTCATTCCTTCCAGGAAACCGGCACCAGGATCAGGACCCCGCCCGTTCATCTTCAAGGTCCTACACTTTCAGGACAGGGATGCAATATTTCGCGAAATGTGGAAATTGTAGGAGAACGGACTAGAGAATGCTCGTGTGATGTTCCTCCCAGACTACACTCTAGGAGTGCAGCGTCAACGTGGCTCCTTCTTACAAGTGAAGCAGAAACTCCGATAGCTGTATATTCAATACTCCTTGTTGTTCCCTGCGAGGCTTCGTGTGGTGACTGGCGGAAAGGCAAGATTCTTTGATGCACCACAGGATGCATTGGAACGTGTTAGGTTCCACTGGACAGTTTTCAGGTCCTCGACCAGGCAACAGGGGTGGAGAACGGAACACCGTGGAAGGCACTCATGGACCAGACTGGTGGCGGGGCAAGAGACACCTGCCCATGCTGACTGCAGTGCTGGACCTGGAACAAATCATCAGAGAAAGTTAGTGGGCTCTCCGAGAGGCAGAATGCATATGAGATACCCCCAATGGCTCTGAGAAAGACGTAGCGTCCGCCCAATCATCTGGAGATGAGGAGTCCTGGGTGATTTGTCTGTCAGACACTAACTTGCTAATCCTACCAGACATTATACCACAGATGTCTGATGCTAGCATTGATATGTAACCTGCTTCTAACTGTTCTCTGCTCTCTGTCATTCCGCCTTCCCATTTCCATGTATGCCAGAATTGATATGTCGCTAATGTACCGAGTGGGGTGGATTAAGCCGGGAACCGTTGAGTACCTATCTGGCTCCCTAAATGTAGGGGGTCGGGGGAGCTGCTTTCCTTTGGTTTTGGCTCAAGTTTGTACTGTCTTCAAAGGCTTTCTAGCTACTGGTAACAATGGGGTATACTATGCTTAAGTGCTCCGCAAGGCTTCACGTCCTCTCACCCACACTATTTAGGGTTCAGTTGGTTTCACAAAGTTTGCATATTAGTTTGGGAAGCTCCTTCCATTTGCAAGGACCGCTCTTTTGGTATTGTTAAACTGCCATGTTGCCAGTTTTGTTTCAGGTCATACAGGTTCCGCTACAGGCGCTTCTTGCAGATTTTTGCTTTCACTTTTCTACATTGCCTCATGCATGTCTTGACCTCTGGAGTATCACAATCCATTACATAGATGTAACATGACGGATCAACGAATTCTCAGTTGGAATGTGTGGGGCCTGAGCACCTCTTCCTGCCGCTATGCAGTATATTCCTGCCTCAAAAGACACAAACTCAAATTGCCTTCCTACAAGAAACGCACCTAACACATTCTGAGGTGACCAAACTGCAGTGTAGGTGCAGGGACCGAGTGCTCGCCACAACATTCTCTTCATATGCTCGGGGTGTGCTGACCTGGAGCCGCCCAGGCATTCCTTTTTTGGCAGAGGAGGTGGTGACAGACACGGAGAGTAGATACCTCTTCATAAAGGGAAGATTGGATGGTCGACACCTCCTACTGGGTAACATTTATTCCCCCAATGTAGAGCAGGGCCCCTTTATATGGTTGTTATCATCGGTGCTTTCTAGGTGGTGGTGTCTGCCATGGCTGATAGGTGGGGATTTTAATAGTGTCCTGGACATGGGCCAGGATTAAACCTTTCCCTCCTCTCTGCTGCACAGCAGCCTCTACCAATGCTTCCACAGTGAGGGATTGGGTGCAACAGTTGGGACTGGCAGACATACAGAGACATCGTAATCCCATGACACGAGTGTACTCCTTTTACTCCCAGACACATGCATGACATGTCTGGTTGGATAGAATATTAGGTACGCCCAACCTGCTACCCTCTGTTACAGATACTGATTACTTAGGCCGCTCCGACTCAGATCACAATCCACAATACATAACAATTGCTTAGGAAATGCGACCCCCCGCTTCCCACCTGGTGTTTACGGCCTGTTGTGCTGGAAGATGCTACTTTCCAGGGTCCCTTAATACCGCCATCACAGAATACTATGCACACAACATGAGCACGGTTACATCGGCCCTGGTGAAATGTGATGCAATAAAGGTTACACTAGGATGGCGATTCCTGGGTATAGGGTGTGGTATTAGGAAACAAGTGGAGGCAGAATTGCTAGACGTGGAAGGCACCTTAATAACGCTTAAGACACATGCTGCTGCCATGTCCTCCTGTGCTATGAAACTAACAGATACGCGTAAAATGCATGCAACACTGATCGAGCAACTGAGATGCCTGAACTACACTGCACATTCAGTGAGAACACATGCAACAGCTAACCATTTAGGAACCGTTCTAGCCTGGCTGATTAGGCAGGAACAGCCGGTTAGACCCACCACTGCAGTGTTATCTCCCGATGGTGTGATGTGATACATGCAGCACGAAATATATGATGAGATGGTTCTCCATTTCACAAAATTATATCAATCGAAGCTGGAAGCATTGGACAGGGACATAAGCTCTTTCCTAGAAAATATTACCTTGCCCACGCTGACTCCAGACCAACGTATGGAGCTGGACACTCCCATTACACCCGCTGAGATCAAGGGCACGATGCACGCTCTAGCCTCTAGAAAGGTGCCGGGCCCGGATGGATTCGCATATGAGTTCTACAAAGCATATGCAGACCTTTTTAGCTCCGCAACTACACTTGATGTATGAAGAGACACTACAATCCACACATCTGCCCGACTCCCTCAATGCAGATACACTAGTCACTTTACTGAAGGCTGATAGAGACCCCACACAGCTAGGGTCGTACCACCCGCTGGCGCTATTAAATGTAGATTATAAGATACTGGCTGGAGTGCTAGTAGGGAGATTGGCTTTATTGACACCCCATTTGATGCATAGGGATTAGAATGGATTCGTTCCGGCGCGCAACACCTCTCTCAATTCGCGCAGGCTATTCCGTGTAATGAGATGTGTCCCTCACGTTTGGCCCAGATCTGGGTGGTTAGTACTCGATTTGGAAAAAGCTCATAACACTGTTGGGTGGTCATTTATTTTCCATGTACTGCCGAGATATGGGATTGGCCTGTACTTTCTCTACCTGGTCAAGCCTTTAAATGACGAACCGACCATACGGGTCCGGACTGGGAACTTAATCTTGAGACCTATAAGAGTGCGCAGGGGCACCAGACGGGGCTGCCCCCATCTCCACCTATCTTTTCATTGGCCATTAAGCTATTGGTGCTGGCTATATGTGCTTTGCAGGCCAGTGGGGTAGTCCACTAGATGCGGTCACACACGCAATATCGTTTTATACAGATGACATCTTACTGTACATCAAAGATATCGGATCTGTCCCGGATGACATACCGAACATTCTCAACCTCTTTGCCAGCTTGTCTGGGCTGCCTCTTAACTGAGGGAAATCATGCTTGTTCCCTTTTGCACCCCACACACATGACTCGGCCCTCACTGTTTGTGATGTCCCAGGCACTTGGCAGCCGACCATGTTCCGATATTTATGAATGCGGATCTATCATACTAATCAAGATTTAATAGACGGGAACCTCACTAGAGTGATCACCTCTTTGACTTCACAGATAGCATTCTGGAAAAGACGAGCTCTTTCGGTAGCCGGGAGAGTGGCACTTATTAAAATGGAGGTGCTCCAGCGTCTTTTAAATCACTTCACCAATCTACCACTGTATTTATCCCCATATTTTTTTTGCCCACTAGAGAACATGATCTAGAGAAGATGGAACACACCATGCTGTAGAGTGGCGCTAGTGAAACTATATTTACAGTCGGCTCAGGGAGGACTAGTGTACCCAACTTAGAGCATAATTTTTTAGCGTCCCAGATACAGTAGGTGGCCCGATGGGTAGCGGAACTATACCTGTCGGACACAGAGGAGTATGGTGCCCAATACACTTCAGATGCTATGCTTCATCTATTCCACTCATGCACTGGGTCACCCAAGTCTCTCCCCTTGCTATTACAGGTGGCTCACCGCTGCTTCCGTCACTGCCTATTCCTTACTAAGCATATCACACCTTATGCCCCAGCCCTTCCATTATTGGGAATGCCTAAGGGCATCAGGAGGACGCTGCTGGCTGAACTCACAGCCTGGCACGAGGTGGGCATTCACACCATAGGTGACCTCTACCGGAATGGTACACTTATGACATACGATTCCTTAACACAGGAGGAAGGAATGCCACTGGGTCATTTCCTTAGTCACGCACCCCGGATACTCATGCTGCAACAACACTGGGGAGACATTACACAAGAGTTACAAACACATCTCACAATGCAGTATATGCATGGTGTGGGCGAAGGGAGAAATCTTACTAGGTGGTATGTAGACTGCAATAGACTTGTCACCCCTGCGAAACCACTGCGAAACAGATTTGGCCCATCCATGCACACCCAAGGAATGCGACACGATACTGGCGAGCCCTACATTTGTTCCCCGCAATGCAAGGTTCAGATTGATTCAGTATTTTTTATATATGTATATATATATTTTTTAGTTTTATATAGCGCAAACTAGACTCCAAGATATCAGGTATCAGAGCATTTTACTGAGCACCAGTTTCGTTACACAAGGACACATTAATTTTGTGTTAGGCACAGGGAGATTAAGTGATTTGCCCAGAATCACAGGATGTTGAGCGTCATTGCCGAGACTCAAACCTGGTTCCCTAGCTTAGAGGTTGACCACTCTAGCCGTAGGGCTACATCCTCTCCCCAGTATTGTATATTGCATAGAGCATATTTTACCCCAGATAAAATTAACTGATATTTTCACAGACTAGATGCATGCTGCCCCTGATGCAGTCATTATGATACTGACATCTTGCATATGCTATGGTCGTGTCTCACATTGCGCCACTATTGGGAGGGGTTGACGCGGCACCTTTACGAGTGCACTGATAGAGCACTCTCAAATTCATGGGAAGTCTGTATACTGGGCATGTTCGCAAGAGACAAGAAACACAAAGCTACTGCTAGATTCTTGGACCTTGGCTTAGTGGTAGCTAAAAAGCCTCATCACAAGTCGCTGGAAATCCGGTGATCCCCCGTGCTTACAGGCCTGGTCCCGTTCAATACTAAACTGGGCTAGAGCTGAAGGAGTATCCCTCCTAAGAGAGGGTACATTGCTCTTGTGTAAATTTCCAATTTCATCCAGTTGGGATGCAATATTGGTGGCCCCCCAGTCGGCATTAAGTCCTGAAGGGGACGCTGATGACATTGGCGAAATATAATTTGCAAATGAACTAGTGCGCAGCCACAGGCTTTGGCCCCCATAGTCATGTTGATCCTGAGTACCCACACTGTGGTACATGTAGTGAGGCAAATCAGAAATTCAAGGCAATGTTAGTATTTAATATATAGGGACCGGACACTGCATGGATCGATAGAGAATCTTTTCTGTTGGTTACTCCTTTGTTATCAACCCCGAGTTCGCTTGTTTGATTTAAATCTACATTATACATTGCCATTTTCTACTGTCTAACATGGACACACGTGGTTACAAAATTCACATGCTGGAATTTGTCAAAGTCATACATAGCAATTTCATGGCGATTGTTACTGCTCACTTTATATGCTTGGCTCATTTTAGAGAATGCTTTTTTCCACTATGCATGGAATACACTAACCAGAAAATGTATCAAGGGGAAGCATAACTAATCAGAAATGCTAGCATTAACGGATGCTCATACTGTAAAATACTTAATGAACACCCCTGTCTTGTATTAATGTTCATTTATTGAATGTAAATGTTTCATGAAAAACTACTAATAAACAGATCAAACAAAAAAATAAATAAAAGAGTTTTGCACCAATGTTTTAAGTGGTTTGTGGGAAAGGTGATGGTGTGACCGTGTATTATATTGGATAAAGTATCCCCTGGCATACATGAAAAGGATATTGCAAGTCACCTCAGAGTTACATAACCTAAAAAGGTACTCATCCTTCAGTCTCATTCCTCTATATGTTTATAGAACTCCTTGGTGTCTTCAATAGCCTTATAATGTACAGAAGGTGGTACTTTAACCCTTATATAATGAAAACGTGATTGGACCATACCACTGGTGGAATTTGGAGCTTTTAGATCAACTAAGTGTGGGCCAATAAGTAGGTCAAGAATATAATCTATTTCATCTGTTGGTTCATTAATAAGTTGCGCTCAATTTTAATTAGCTAAGTATTCCAGCAAGTCCTAAATTCTATGTTTTTGATCATTAAAGAACAGATTAATATCACCAAAAATTGGCAGCACTTGGTAGAGAACTCAGTAACCAAGTGCTTGATTTTTTCCTGGAAGGAGTTGTAATAATCTGGAGGGCAATTGAAAACGTAAAGGTTTGAGAGTTAAATGGGACACTGATAATCTCAGTGCTGCTGATGTAATGATTCTGAATATTATTAGTAGTTAGAGTTTTTTAGATATGATTGCTACTCCCCCACCACATTTCTTGGTGGGGCCACCCATATGTAGCAGCTTATAGCTCTTAGGAATCGACTGAAGCATCTCCAATTCCAGATCCAGACCAACCCTAGAACGACTCTCTGCTGAACCCTCATCTACAGACCGCCCGGCCCCGCGCTCCTTTCACTGACACCATTGCTGACCTCATTACACTCCACACCCTCGCCTCCACAGTCTACCTCCTACTTGGAGACCTAAACTTCCACCTGGACAACCACAACCACCCCAACACCACCAACCTCCTAGAGAACCTTGCTAACTTCGGCCTGAAGCAACTTGTCACCCCCCCTGCTTACACAGCGGGACACACACTCAAGCCCGTCTTCACAGAAGGAAACAGCGTCTCCTACAGCCACAACACAGAACTCCTCTGGACAGACCACCACTCCATCCAGTTCTTCTTCAGAAAACCCACGGTACACAAGCACGCACACCGCCACCCCCATAGAAGCTGGAACAAAGTCACCGAAGACCATCTAACCTCCGCCCTCACCAGCACCCCACCACTGACTACTCCAGATGCTAACACCACGGCACCATGCACCGCCTACAGAGCAGCCACCACAGCACAACTTTGACAACTAAGACCTCTGCACCGCCCCAGCTCCCACCCCCAGCGACGCCACCCAACAGATCCTGCTCACTTGGACCCCGCTCATGACAGAAGACTCCTTAAAGACCATAAAGATCATCCACTCTGCAGTACCCTGAGACCCCCTGCCCACCCCACATCTTCCACAGAGCCGCCACGGCCCTCGCACCCGAACTACGCCAGACGATCAACTGCTCCCTCTAAACCGCCACATTCCCCAATGGCTGGAAACACGCTGAAGTCAACCCTCTCCTGAAGAAACCCTCTGCAGATCCGCGGACCTCAAGTACTTCAGGCCCATCTCCCTGCTTCCATTCACCATTCACAGCCAAAGTAATTGAAAAGGCCGTCAACACCCAGCTAGCAAGCTTCATCGAAGCTTGCTAGAGTCGTGGACATCTGCCAATCTGGGTTCTGCAGCAACCACGGCACTAAGACTGCCCTACGCGCCACCACCGACGACATCTGCTCCCTCCTCACCCAAGGCCAAATGGCAGCCCTCATCCACCTGGACCTCTCAGCTGCCTTCAACACCATCTCCCACCACACACTAGCCACCAGACTGCACGACCCCGGCATCAACGGAAAGGCCCTTGACTGGATATGCTCATTTCTCACAGGCAGAACTCAGCGAGTCAGACTTCCTTCCCTTTCTCTCGAAACCAACAGAGACCAGATGTGGAGTGCCCCAGGGACCCTCCCACAGCCCCATCCTCTTCAACATCTACATGGCCCCCCTCACAACCATCGTCAGAAACCACAGGCTCAAAATCATCTCTTACGCTGACGACACACAGCTCATCCTCTCCCTCACCAAAGAACCCAACATCACCAGGCACAACTTCCAAGAAAGGATGAAAGCCCTCACCACCTGGATGAAGAAGAGCTGCCTGAATCTCAACTCCGAGAAAACAGAAGTCCTCATCCTTGGCTACACCCCATCTGCCTGGGACGACACCTGGTGGCCCCCTGCCCTCGGAAACCCCCCCACCCCAATGGACCATGCACCAAACCTTGGCATCGTACTAGACTCAGCGCTCACGATGAACTGCCAGATCAACGCCGTATCCTCTGCCTGCTTCAACACCCTCCGCATACTCTGAAAAACATTCCGATGGATCCCACCCGAATCCTGAAAAACAGTCATGCATGCCCTCATCAGTAGCAGACTGGTCACGGCAATGCTCTCTATGCCGGAATCCACAAGAAACTAATTTGCAAGCTCCAAACCGTCCAGAATGCCGCAGCCAGACTGGTCCTAGACATCACCCGCCACCACCACATCACCCAACACCTCCATGATCTCCACTGGCTCCCCTTCGAAAGAAGAATAACCTTCAAGCTCCTTACTCACGGTTACAGGGCCCTCTGCAACATTGGATCAGCATACCTAAATGACCGCCTCTCCTTCCACGCACCCAAGAGACACCTCTGATCAGCTGACCTCTCTCTGGCCGCCATCCCATGCATCTACAAGACCAGAATGGGAAGAAAGTCCTTCTCCTACCTCACAGCCAAGGCCTGGAACGACCACCCTCTCCACCTCCGTCAAACCCAACTCTGCCCCAGTTCAGGAAGGACCTCAAGATCTGGCTCTTCGGATGACCCCAGAACTCAACAGAGCCGCCCCCGCACCTTGAGACCCTCGCGGGTAAGTAGTTGCACTATACAAACCCTTGACTGATTGATTGATTGATTGACTGCACTGCGGCATAGTCAGACAATTCCTTTTATTCTATGTTGAGAATATATATGGTGTGGTCTATAAAAAGGTCAACGATTTGTATAGAGTGCTAAGGGAGTGAACAGGCATTAACCATGCCCAATTTCAAAGTATTTTCATAACACAAGAGCAACCCAAATGTCCATGTGGACATTGGTATCAAGCATAAACTTGGAGCAGGCGTTCACATGGAACTCATGTAAGTAACCATTAAAATGGGATAGAGAATGCTTGTCAAAAATCAATTCAAAGCACCAGAAATGAATGACAACCAGTATGACGTAGCATTCAATTGATCCGAATTGTTTTAGACACGATATGTCAATTTGTACAAGAGAAAAATAAACTATTAAGTGACTTGTGAGATGAGAAAAAGCCTGCAGTGAAAAAAACCATAACCAAATAAGAAGCATTGTGGCAAATGAGTGAAAATAAAAGGCACATTGATAGTGGAACAGACATCCCTATTCACTTTGATATACCTGCAAACACTGGGCAATTCCCACAGTGTGCTTCAAACAGGAGGTCTGTCTGTGATGGTGTCAAGAGAGTTTTGAACCTACACAGGGTATGAGGGTCTCACCAGGACAGTGGATGACCTGGGGGACTGAAGATATGAGAAAGAAAGAGAAGCTTTTGTGCAGGTTGTTGCTTCAGGATCACTGTATAATGTTGCAATTAAAAAGTCCTGGGGAGGTGACTGTGAGGGGAATAATATACAGCAATCACATTTTTTAAGGAAGGTGCAACAATAAATATGAAACTACAAGAGAGATGCTGTCTCAAATGTCTCATCAGGGCCTCCATGAAAAGAGCATGTTTAACCCTAGAGAGGCTATGCTACAAATCAAAGAGAGGCCCTCATCTGACAAAATCGCATATGTTACCACCTACTGTCCAGACACCAACAAAACAGTTAAAACTTTTAAGAAACTCTGCTCTATTCAGATAAATATGGAATGTGTTAAAGAACTTCCACTCTTTTTGTTACCAAAACCTACTGTCCAGATACCAACAAAATAGTTAAGACTATTAAGAAACACTGGTCTATTCTGAGAAACATGAAATGTGCTAAAGAACTTCCACTTTTTTCCTACAAAAAAGGTAAAAACATCAGAGATCACTTGGCCCATGCCAACTGAAACCTCTCCAAACCACAGGAAACAATTCTTTCCACATGGGATCTAGATCCTATCAAGGGCCATTAGAAATATGGTAACTGTGTGGCGTGCCATTTCACAAACAACACTAAGATTTTCACACATGGCACCATAAAGACCACTCTGCAGCATCATACCAACTGCTCAACCAGCAATGTGATCTATTGTATTTGGTGCCCTTATCACCTTATTTTTATTGGACAGACATCCTAACAAGGGCCACGATTGGGAAGCACAGAAGCCACATTTGGTGTGACAATCAAACTGCCCCGATGATACAACACTACCTTGAAAAGCACCACTCTGCAGTCGACTTGAGAGGGCAGGTCATCAAGAAGGTCCTACCAGCACTACAAGGAGGGGACACACCTTACACACTCCAAAGGTTGGAGTGTAAATGAATAGACAAATGTGAAAGTACAAACAAACGTACTCAACTCCATGGAAGAGTGGCGCAAATGCATTGCACTCATGAACTAATGCCTTGTTCTGGCTTAACAATGAACTCCCTACTTGCTCTGGCAACAACATTTGTTAAGACTGAAAAATCTACAAAACTATCAGAGGGCGAGATCCCTCTTTCCTTTCAGTCTTGTTTCTTTTAATGATATTTTGTCTCCTTTTGAAGGCTTGTTCATTTCTATTGTTTTTTCCATGTAATATATTGTTTTAATTGTAGTATGTAATTTAGGGCTAATTCAGTGCCCACCTTGCCTGTCCTGCTGGTCAGAACCAAGTTCTACCTGTGTACGACACTCCAAAAATCCAGACAGTGTCAGTTTTATGTTCAATCCATACACGCGCCTTGCCACCATGGCATCGTTTGTGCGCCTTGCTACCACGGCATCCCTGTATTACTGTGCACCTATGCAGACCCCTCTTTTTACCATCATGGTTCATCCGGGGCTCATCCATGGATGACCCCCATTTCATTTATTTGTATATATAATTTCTTCCTTATGTGCATCGCACAACACTGACATAGGTTGCCATATTTTAATGGGTATATAATAAATTATCAAGTTCAGCGCACAATTCTTGGTGCCGCTGTTTCCTCAATACATTGTTTAGACACCCATACAAGGCTACTCTCTTCTCACTTCTCTCTCCTGCCCTCATCGCTGAGGAGGAGTTGTGATTCCATGTCATGTCGGGCAACCAGGCCCGCACACGCCCACTGCTAAGTCCACGCCTTCTACGTCGCACGAGGACCTCAGGCAGCTCAAGCCTTGCTCAGATGAGTGGCTCCATATCTGTAGTCCGCGTAGCGGACACTGATGATTGGCTTCATTTTGTACTGGCGATTCTCCGATCGGGAGTGGGGGCTCCTGGGGATGGCATTCAAAGAATGTCCACCCCCGGGCGGCTTCGGACCAATGATACGGTCCAAGGCTGCAGCTATTGGGCGGGTGAGGTGCCTACTTTAGAACGCGGCATTTCGAACAACGCATTCTTCAGTCAACGATTGTATGAGGAGGTAGGTGAAGCGTTTTCTTCATTGCTCCCTATTTTATTGTCAAAGGCTGGGTTGCGTTTAATTTTATGCATGGCCGAGTCTTCCACTGCCGTGAGGGAAGCCATGATGCTATTATGCGAGACGGGGCGGGAGGATTTATTGGGCCCGGGTGTGCTTAGTCAGGCTTGAACGGGGTTTGAGAAAAGGAGGAGGGCGTCAGCTGATGGCGTTTCTGCCGCAGTTCTGGCATGCTCCTCGTCCGATAGTTCCCCCAGTAAGGAATATCCTAAGGCGCTTAGTGTGAGAAGTTGCCCTGGCATATGCTGTCCACTAATTATAGTGGGCACCTTGCACCAGTCCAAACAACCCCTTATTGGAGATAGGTTAAAGACAACCTTTATTGAAAGCTATCCTAGTGGTAGCTATGGAGAGCAGCCTTCAGGCTAAGTCTTGAAGGAATGTAAAGCAGCTTGTTTTACCAGTCTATAATCTCTTGAGTGACCAAATGAAAGAGGACCACACCAGGTATATATTCAAAATATATGTATTTATTACTAAACACACCCCTCTAGTCTCTTTATGAGGCTAGAGTTCGAAGTACATAAATTATAAGTTAGTTATCTACAGTAATAGCACAAATACACGTTTGAGCCCCAGGGGCGTACCAAACCATATACCAATAAAGTGGTATAAGAACCACGACTGAGCTAGACACAAGGCCTAGAGCCTGTAGAAGTGCTTGGACCACAAGGAACCACCCAAGGCAGTGACACAGGGGACCCACGGGGGACGCGTGCAGTGTATGAACACAGCCGCGAACCACCGTTAACTTCTATGGGGAAAGTCGCGATTAGAATTTAAAAGAAAAGGGACACTTAGAGGAGGACTTGGAGCAAACCCTTTGAGAACTAGGCTGTTCTAGTGTCAATACCCACGGGAGCACCGGAGTACTCGAGTTACCTCACCCAGGGGAGCCGGGTGCATAGGTGTCTTTCGGGGTCGGGTTTCGTCGTCGCTTTCAATGGCGATCTGCTGCAAAGTGCTGCTGGCGGCCAAGTCGAAAGTGTTCGGGTGGATCCAAAGGTGGATCGAAGATCTGAAGAACCTTAAAGCAGAGGGGACAGAGTCTGGGTCACTAGCCAGTGACCAGGAAGGCGATGAGCAGATGCCCACCGATGTCGAGTGCTTCAGGTAGGTTGATGGTCATCTTGACTCTTCAGCCACGAGGTCCAGGAGGCGTCGACGACGACCAGGAGCTGGATTCGAGCTGTCCCATGACGTCTGTCGATTGCAGGGGTGTCGGCGACCGGATTGGAACCAACAAGCCTTGGCAACGGCAAGTCTCGTGGAAATGGAAGAAGGACGATGTTGCAGACCAGCAAGGTCTGGGGGACTCACCCAGCAAGGATAAGTCAGGGCACACCTGGAGCAACCAGGGAGCCCAAGCAGAAAAAGATTGGCCTTCGGGAGGGCCTACTAGCCAACGGACTAGCGACCGCAAAGGAGCCTCGAGACGATGCACATGGAGCTAGCTCACAGGACACTCGTGGAGTGGAGGCCAGTGATCTTCAGTGCAGTTGGTGCTGGATACTAGGGCTACTCGGAGCCCAAAGCACGACTTCGTGGGAGACCCAGAAGAGGATGCACTTGCAAATGCGTTCGGTGTCCAGGGGTCACGGTTCCACGTTACCCACGACAGCAACGGGCCTCAGCTTTGCTGGGAACTCAGGGCAGCCTCGGGGAAGTCTGGAAATCTACCTCTGGTGATGCAAAGACTTCGGCATCCGACGGGAGCTTCAGCGATGCAGACCGGACAATTGCTTCTTTGGTGCCTGCCAAGCAGGGGAGTCACTCCTTGACCCCAAGGGAGATTCTTCAGTCCTCTAATCTTGAAGTAGAGCGTCGAAGGTCCAGGATTCTGTGTCAGAGTTTCGTCCAGGTAAATCTAAAGTCCTAAGGACTGGGTTCCCCTACTTATACTAAGGTAGGGGGTTGGACATACTCTGTGGCCCCACCTATGGGAGGGTCAGGTCAGAGGGGTGGTTACACCCCTTTCCCTTTGTCCAGTTTCGCGCCAGAGCAGGGGCTGGAAGCCCCTGAGCCGGTTTGAACTGGGGTATGCACAGGGACACCAAGTGTGCCCCCAGTGCAGGATTTCAAAGCACCCGAGAGTGCTCCCGCCCAGCCCCAATACACACTATCCTGTCTGGGAGGTGGTCACACCTCCCTGGGACAGGAAACCTATTGTCCAGGCCTCCCCTGCCAGAGTTTCGGTCAGCAGCAGGAGGCCAGACTCGTGTCTGTGGCAGCGGCATCCATTTTGTGATGCCAGGGCTCTGGAAAGTCAGTACCGGGTATACCGGTGTGTACATGTCTTTCCCTCTAGAAGGGTGGAATGCTACCCCCGCCGCCAGAACTGGTGGGGGTAGTATTCCAAGATGTTTGACACCAAACACGACATGTTTCCGTGCAGCCATCCCAAAGTTAGCATTTAACGCAAGGTTATAATGCGCTTAAGAGTATATGGTCAGGCTGCACTACAAACAGCATCAGAGAAGGGTCTCCGAATGCTGCAGAGGGGCCCTGCTCATGCAGGGGCACCCTCTCACATAGGAACCACGCACTCTGCCTTCAGGATTGATAAGGCCTGCCATAGGAGTGACTTATAGGTTTTATATGTGTGTATGTATATAGTGATATAGGTAGCCTATATCACAGTAAGGAGTGCATGCACCACCTTACCCAGGCTGCAGTAGCAGACCTGTGGTGTCAGTTTGGATGGCCTTCCAGGGTGGCACAATACATGCTGCAGCCCCTGGTAGGCTTCTGAGGTACCTATGCCCGGGGTACATAGTATACCATATACTAGGGACTTATAAGGGCACTCCAGATTCCAATCAGAGATGTGCCTAAGGCACATGGAAACCATTTTAAAGAGGAAGCAGCTAGGCTGGGGTTCTGATTAGCAGGGCCCCAGCCAGACTAAGGTCGAAAAACAGTGAAGCATCAGCAAAAGTGGGGGTACCCATGTGAAGCAGATCCTACTCTCCTACACATAGCCTTGATAAAGAAGGGAGTTTGAAGGAGGAAACTCCTCTTACCTCCTCTCGGCAGCCTGCTTTCTCTGTTCTGAGGAGAGGGAGTGGCAGATCGCGCACACGCGCTATGAGAGGCAGGCTCCTAGGGAGAGGGAAATCCCTTAAAGGAGCCTTTGTTGTTAAAGGTGAAGAGGTTTTAGTCAAAAAGACAGCGGCAATGCCACCTAGTGGGTCTTTATTTACAGAAAAGGTTTTTCCTGAGCAGGCTGCTATATCAAAGGAAGGCAATGTCAAAAGAAATATTTCTATCTTCGGTAAAAAGTTACAAATGACACAAAATGTACTAAATACACCAGGTGTCAGGTCATTATCCCCTATGATTTCTGGTGAGAAGGGCGATATAATGTTACCTCATAACAAAATTCAGAATGGTGAGGTTTCCCTAGAAGTAGGGAATATGCAACTAAGTTTGCAATCAGTTAATGGACCTAAGTATTTTGTCCTTAGTCAGAATAAAGAGAATATATGCTCTAAGCCAGGGGTCATTAAGGAAATGGATATATCAAATAAAGCTGGGCAGGTTCAGGAAGGTTCAGGTAAGTGGGTGTGGGTTCAAGATGGGAAGAAAGGGGTTGACATGTTATCATCAGTGGTTGCGGATGTTCCAGCGTCAGCAAGTTTTGGCGACTTGCAGGCCAACGGAGGGATGATACTGCAAAAGGACGAAAGGTGCAGTAAAAAAACAGTAAGCGTCCCGAATGATGTTGGAGCATGAAAGGGAAGTAATTAATGGGGTTTTTCCAGGCATCGTTGGACGAGCAAAGAATTTTACGTTTTAAGAAGGCTGTTAATTGGAGGGTTTACGATGGTGGGGTGGGGGATGGGGTACAGCCAGGCTGTAGTGGGAAATTCAAGAATGTACAATTGGAAGCCGAATTGGGGGATGACGACTCTATGGAATTAGAAGGGGAAATTGGGGATGATGATGATGAGGTACCCTCAGGGGGTTTCAAATCATATAGGGGGGGGTCTCTGAAAAGCTGTCCAGGGCTCATATTTTTCAGGATAAAGACTCAGAGTATAACTGGATGGACTGCGCAAGGCGCAAAGGATATCAAGAATGGGACAGAAGGAGGAAGATGTCAGTCTGGGACAAACCTTTCAGAGCAGGTGAGAAGCCCTTTAGTGATAGTTCTAGTAAATCAAATTTTAAGAAACGGACAACAGCTGAAGTAACTTTTGAAGATAAAGGTGTGGGGACTGATGTCTGTTCTCATTGTGAAAAAATTGTATTTTTGCCTGAAAATGAATCGTCAGCCGACAAAATTAAAACTAAGGGTGAGTTATCAGAATCAACTAAAGCTAAAAACAGTAAAGAAGTGGGGGGCAACGAAAAGGATGAGAAGTCAAAATTGGAAGGCTTGAAGAGGCGTCCTTATATGGGTTTATCTATGCCTCTAGGTTCACATTTGAGTAAGAATACAAAGGAGAAAATCTGGAAAGGTGCATTTGTAGATGTATTTAAGTTTCTTCACAAAGAAATCCAATCCAAGGAGGGTTCTAGGGAAGAAGCTTGGGAGCTAGCTAAGAGGCCAACGGTTCCCACAACCATAGATTCATGGACGTCAGCTTTTCTAATTTTCGCAAGTGTTTATTGTGAAAAATTCCCAGATAGATCAGTGTCTATTTTTAAATATTTGGACACAATTAGAAAGGCTCATACTGAATTTGGGGATTTCGCCTGGCTTCATTACAACAAAGAATTCAGAGCTAGACTGGTCCTTATTCCAGAGAAACCACGGGGAGAAGTAGATAATGAGTTATGGGTCAAGTGGATGTATCCCTAAAGGCCCCCTCCTACTATGCATACAGCGATTTTGGGGTCCCCCCTAACCTAGGGGGAGGACCAAGCAGATGCCTTGAACACAAAGAGCATATCATGCTGAACGATTCGGTGGTGGTCCCATCCTCCTAGGACCAACCCAAGCAAAGTTATGGGCAAAAATACAATGCCAACCAAAGGCCCAGCAAAGCATTATGGGGCGAGATTCTAGAGTGCAGTGAATATTATAGTATTAGCTCTCAGCTGAGCCGGGAGACTGCTGCAGCTTGAGGAATGTTTTGATATTGGATACTATAATATTCCCTGCACTCTAGAATCTCGTCCCATAATGCTTTGCAGGGCCTTTGGTTGGGATTGTATTTTTGCCCATAACTGTGCTAACACCAGGTGAATTTCGTATAATTCAGCATTTGTCGTGGCCTCAAGGTTTATCCGTTAATAATTTTATAGCCAAGGAAGATACTATCGTTCAATTTGCATCAATTGATATAGCGCTTGAGCTGGTAAGGAAAGCAGGTTCGAATGCTGAATTGGCAAAGTGTGACATTAAGTCTGCTTTGAGATTGTTACCGGTGCACCTGTTGGATTTTTCTTTGTTGGGCATTCATTTTGAAGATCAATTTTTTGTAGACAAAGTTTTACCGATGGGATGTGCTGTCTCTTGCAATCTTTTTGAAGGGTTTAGCTCTTTTATTCAATGGTGTTTCGTTTTCAGGTCAGGTCACCTTCAAATAACACATTATCTGGATGACTTTCTTTTATTGGAGCGGCTGGCACTCAGCAATGTAACAGAGCTCTTCAGTTTTTTAAGTCATTGGCAAAAGATTTAGACATTCCCCTGGGAGATGTCTGATCTTCCTAGGTATTGAAATAGACACAATCAAGATGGAGGCAAGACTACCTCTTAAAAAGGTTAAAGAGATAGTGGAGATGCTAGAACATGCCAGGCTATCACAGAAGTTAACTCTTTATGAAATGCAATGTCTTCTGGGGCAGTTAAACTTTGCTTGCAAAGTTGTGAAAGCTGGTAGATCTTTCTGTAGAAGGTTAGATTTTGCCATGTCAGGGGTTACCTTGCCTCATCACAGAATTAGAGTTTCAGCCGCCATGAGAGCTGATTTCGAATTCTGGATAATGTTTTTGAGGGCTTTCAACGGAGTTACGATTTGGTCTCTCGATGAGGATTTTCTATGGTCAATTCAAATTTTTTCTGACGCGTCAGGAGCCAATGGCTTTGGGCTCTTTTGGGAAGGTAAATGGTGTGCTGAAAGTTGGCCTTCAAAGTGGATTTCTGAAAAAAGAAGCATAGCCTTTTTCGAATTTTTCCCTCTGCTGGTGGCATTAGCGGTTTGGGGCAAGAAATTGTCAAACAAAAATGTTATTTTCCATATTGACAACAAAACTGTGGTTGACCTGGTAAATGGTCTAAAGGCTAAGGACAGACTCCTTCTTAAACTATTACAAAGATTCATGCTAGGTTGCCTGATGTTCAATATAATTTTTAAGGTTAAACACATACCAGGAATAGATAATAATATAGCAGATGCGTTATCTCGTTCCCAGTGGCTGAGATACCGTGGTTTGGCGCCCGGAGCAGACCAAGTGAAAACCCAGATTCCACAGGAGGTATGGGACCTAGCAGACTAAAAATGCAACATCTTGTAGAGAACTCTCTAGCTCACAGTACAAGGTTAGCTTACAAAAGAGCACGGGCTGAATTTTTTGATTTAGGCGCTTCTTTTAGAGCCAGCAATGAATTAGGTTAGGAAAATCGTAGGGATGATTGTTCTGCGGTTTATAATGGCCAACATTGAACAGAATATTTCTGCCACTACAATTGCTGGCAAATTCGCGGGTCTAGCCTTCTATGGTAAGTGTTTTTGGGGCTACGAACCGTCAGCGGGAGAATTAGGTAGGAGAATTTGACAAGGCTGGGCAAAAATGAGGAAGCGCGGCCAGTTCGTGAGAAAGCCCATATCTTTTAAAATATTAGGCAACATCATTCAAGATTTACCACAAATTTGCTATTCACAATTTGAATTCTTATTATTCAAGCTTTGTATGGTTTGGTTATTTTTTGGGGCATTCAGAATCTCGGAGTTACTGGGTAGAGCTGAGTCTGATGGGCTAAAGGTTTCAAATGTGTTGATAACCAGACTGTCTTTGCGAATTCTGTTGGAAAAATCAAAAACAGATCAAAAGGGGAACGGGGTTACAGTGGTATTGCAGAAGCTGAGCGGCCCACTTTGCCCGGTGACTGCTTGGTTTCAATTTAGATCAGCGAGTGGTTCTTTGCCCATCTTTATTTTCAAACATCAGGACGGTGCTTCCTTAAAAGCGTCACAGATTTTATCAGTTTTAAGAAAAGTATTAAGCCTCTTGGGTTATAATCCTAATGATTTTGGTACTCATTCCTTCAGAATAGGTGCCGCTTCAGAGGCAGTAAGGAGGGATTTCTCATTGAGACAATTAAAAAGTTTGGGAAGCTGGTCTTCCAATTGTTGTTTAAAATATGTTAGAGTATTTATACATTTTTACTGCGTTTCTAACATTTTTCTCTTTTTAGGTAATCAGTTGATCTCACCTGCGTCCATGGCAAACGTATGGATCGTTGGACATTCATCTATAAAATAGGGCAGCAGAGCAAGCCGAAAGAAATCATTATGGACAGAACCTTGGCTTTAGCTTTGATGATATTAAGATCAATTGGTGGGGCAACAGTGGTATGAAATGAGGTCAATTGATGCCATTCTTAAGTGAGCTGCTTTTGGCTAGAAAATGTCCAAACATTTTACTTATTCATTTGGGCGAAAACGATATTGTACAGCTTTCAGGTCTTGGGCTGCTGATTGCGATGAAATCAGATTTAGAACTAATAGTCAAATCCTGACCAAATACGAAGCTGATCCTGACTGCTCCAGTGCCCGGAAGGGTTTGGAGGGGAGCTGAGAAATTCACAGCTGTAAACAGAGCCAGGCGGAAAGTAAATAGAGAACTTCATTGTTTTTGCAGTATTAATGGGATAAGTTGGCTGGCTCATGTGGATATAACAAAAAACGATTTCCAATTTTTCCGTACGAATGGGGTTCATCTTTCAATCATAGCGAATGTACTGTATTTGCTGAATATTAAGGAGAGATTATCTGATATGCTGGGTTTGAATACTTGGTGCTAGAAAAGTGACTGTTTAACGGCATCTCTTTCAACTCTTTTTCAAACCACCGTCTGTTAGTCGGTGGTTAAGTGGCAGTATGAATAAAAAATTTGTTATGTTGCTCGAATTAAAAATCTTTTGTTTTCCCTAAATTGGTTTTTGGATTTTTGTATCCTAATCAAATTTGAACATTGTCTCAATAAAAAGCATCGGGGGGGGGGACAGGAAAAACGCCTGTCCAGGGTTTTTCCTGGTGGCAGATTTGTACGAGATTGAGGCAGGTAGGAAGGGTTGGGGCAGTCAGAGTAGCTTAGGACAGAGGGAAAACAGATGATTGAGGAATGAGGCAGGATGTATTTAGGTGGCGAAACGAAGGGGTTGGGGATGAGGTTCAATATGGGGAAAAGTTTGTGGGGAATCAATTAGGGGCGGCGGGGGGTGTTAGACTTGATTTGTATTAGTTAGCCCTTATAAAATGTATTGTAAAATGACGTAAGCTGCATGCCTGTTGCAAATAAAGTGACCTTTTACCCCATACAGTCTTTGATGTACTCATTGCCCGATGTGCCATTTTTGCCAGGCTGCAGGTTGCCCTGAATATTCCACTTTCCTTCTCCCCATCTGAAGCATCTTGCTGCATTGGGACTGTATTTTCTCATGGGAAAGCTCGCTCTACAGAGCGATGTTTGCGTAATAATAACACATTTTGACCTCGTTTTTGCTCAGTCCTACTGATATTTCGCCTCAGCATGTCACCTTATCTAAAGGCAGTGGCGGCGCCTCCATGGGGGCGTGGGGGCGTCGCCCCACTGCTTTTTCGCAGTGCGAGAAGGCAGAAACATAAAATGGTAAAACTACCATTTTATGTTTCTGCTTCTCGCACTGCGAGAAAGCAGAAGTGCCTGGTTGTGGGCGGGCGGGTGGGCGGTCCTGCTCAAGGGCAGGGGGGAGTGGCTCTGCCCACTGTTGTGGGTACTGACTGTTTGGTCGGCCCCAGGGCTGAACAAAGCAGTCATGCGCACTCCCTCTTTTTCTCTATGTAGGCTGCTGCATGCAGCCTACATAGAGAAAATGGCCCGGCTGGGGCGCTCTCCACTGCGCCTTACCAATCACAACGCTGCCATTGCAGCATTGTGATTGGCTTAGGGCCGGGGAAGGAGGCTGCCTGCTGGCTGGTTCCTGTAGAAACACTGGGATCCGATTCCGGCTGCACCATTACACCGGCCAGGTGGCCAGGAGCGGAGCGGAGGCGGCGCGTTAAGTAACTTTTTATATTGTTATTCCCCACCCGCGGCTCCCCCCCCTCCCGCAAGCATGCCGGCCGCAGCTGACCGTCACCATGTCTTTCCAAGTTCAAATTTTCCCCGATTTGCACATATCATCGTGTGGGCTGGGCCGGTGTTTTACCTATCTCGGGCAGCTTTTATTTTGGTGTCCGACATGCTCATGTGGAGCTTATCTATTTTGTATTTGCCAGTCTGTCTCTGATGTCGTTTGTGCGTGCATCTGTTTTGCCCACATTAATGTTTGGTAGCCGGAATGCAGTGAAGCTGCCTAATAATGAAAAAACAAAAGAGAGAGCTAGGACTGGTGGACGGTGTCCTCAGGATGTGCCCTGAGGACACCGAAATAGGTCATGCAGCGGGAGAGACCATTTCACTAAAGTATGTGACTTAAAAGGCTCCCCCCTCCCAGGATCAGATGTGTGAGCCAGTCATACTATTAGTGTACTAGCCCATTTTGAGGACCCTGAGTACGGTTAGTCCTCTTAGCATACATAGTACTCCTTAGCGCGAGTACTAAAAATGCTTTAACACGTGGTTTATTTTTACCACTCACTTTTTCCACTTCACTCACCAAGCACTTTATATGAGAGGTCCTGAAGAAAGCCCCAGCAATTTTCTAAGCGGGCTGAAACATGTTGACCATCAAAGGATAATACTGAGATACAAGCAGTATACTTAATATATTATCTACTCTCTTGTTTTTAATATACCCTGGATCACTGGGAATAAAAGTAATTAACAGGTAGAATCCCAGAGGTATTTTTAGATTCACATTCACTTCATCATATGCACTAACATCACAACCCGCTCCACTGTAAACAGGTGTTGCAGCACAGCTGAGTAGCATTCGGCTACTCAGCTGGGACCCGATGATGAAGCATGACACCAACCAGGTTGGTGTGTGAGGGTCTTCTAGATAAACTTTTAAGGTGCCAGACACCACTTTGTCAGATAGCCATATAGTTTGGCTGCCTAATAATGGTCATACAATTCCCTACAAGATCACAGGAGTCGCTGCGCCGTCGAATGTAGGCCTGATTTGTGTTCAGCAGCCACCTGGGTTGGTGTTTACTGTTGTGCACTTGTTCCCTGATATTACCGCAAACAGCAAACACCGACTACAAAAGACAAATGCATGAGGTCTACCACTGTAAATTCATAGCTACATCATCACTGCGTGTCTCTACTGTTTACATGTTCAAATTTGCCGCAATTTGCACCTCATTGTCATCAATCATTTGGATCGGTTTTTAGCTATTCATTTTTTCTGTTCGCCAGTCTGACCAGCTGACCATGATGTTAGTGCGTGCATCTGGTTTTCCCATCTAACACTTGGTTGCCGGAATGCTTGAAAGTGAAACTGCCTAATAATATCATCCCTAACCTTGTAAAATTATAGCTACACCATCACCGTGTTTACTCTGTCTTTATAAGTTCAAATTTGCATCCAGTCATGTGGGCCAGTTTATTAGCTATCTCGGGGCCAGGGCCACTTTTATTTTGGTGCTCACATGCTGCAGTGCTGGAGATTATTTATTGTGTGTTCGCCAGTCTGACCCTGCCATTGTGCATCCGTTTCTCACATTAACGTTTGGTTGCCGGAATACGAAGTGTGTTTACTCAAGTGATTAGTGAAACTCCTTAATAAAGTCTGTTTCCAGGAAAAAACTTGTGACGTGATCTTTGCTTTCATTGGATGCGCATACGGCATAGGGACAGAGGATATAGGAGAGGGGCTTGGAGTCGAACGCTTTCTCTGTAACTGCCCAAAGGCACCTACCACCATTTTATACTACTGTGAGTTGCAGTAAGCAGGCCTCAGTGTGTCATGATGTATGCACCATAGAGCTGTGTTTTACATGCCATGTCATCCAGAGAAATCCACTTTCCAGGATTGAAGGCTCTGATCTGAAAGACTGAACATAAAAAAAGGAGCTGACAATTGAATTGTTGCAAAATGAGCATCCAGGAGTCAGGGTGAGTAGAGTTCCCAGGCATGTAATTCAGTTTTAATGTAGGTTGGCTCTAGAGGCGATCTCAGTACAGGGTTTAGTGCAGGGTGTCTGCGCACATCACAGGTTCCAGTAAGAGACAGATGCTACTTAACTATGCACAACATTTCTCTGGCCTCTACATTGAGACCCAGATGGCCATTACCTCCCCAAAAGTCTCAAACATCATTATCATATGAAATCTCTTTACTGATGTCATAACTACACTTTAATAGTTGTTTTTTTAACCATCTCATTTTCTCAAATATGCTTGAAAATGCACCATTAACCCACTCTTTTTTTCAAAACATTTTCGGAGGGAGAACCCTCCCGAACCCCCCTTGCTCACCACTGGGCAATCAATCTGAACTTTTACGCCTCACCACTTTCAAATGTCACCAGCCGCCACTGTCTAAAGGCTCAACCCTGTGAGTATATGCTTTAATTTACCCTTGCACCTGGGTGAATATCTTTCACAAGGCACTATTTTCAAAAGACTATTTTTGAGTAAGCGTCCTCTGCACAGTCAACTAGTCCATACTTGCGGCCAATTGCACAGCCTCACAATGTGATTGCTGTATATTATTGCCAACACAGGCACCTCCCTGGGCCTTCTTACCTGTGACATTATCCGGCAGTCCTGAAGTGACGACCTGCACACAGGCTCCAGTTCCTTGTCATACCAGTATGTATTTATTTTTCCCCACATACACTGTATTGCCTAACTTAGCTCTCATGCTAATTTTCCTCATATTCTCAGTCCCCCAGGTCATCCACTGTCCTTATGAGACCCTCATACCCTGTGCAGGGTCGAAACACCGTCAACACCATCACAGGCAGAACTATTTTTTTTTTTTAAACAGACTTTATTGAGTTTCATACACAGAATATAGGTTGTGATATCCCGACCCAGCCACTCAAATAATAGGCCAACAAGTTACTTGGAATACAATTAGTGCAATCCATAACCCACAAGGTAACAGTTCGGTTGAAGCTTTAGGTGAACATCGTGATTAGACGGCTCAGTATAAGTTCTCATAGTCCGGTCCCGCTACAACTGCGGCCTCTTGTCCCCAAACTACCACCTCTGCCCCCCCCTCCACCCTCTAACTATCCCCCTCTAACTATCCCCCCTCCCGTCCCTCCCCTCCAGGCGTGTCACTCAGGTCTAGGCCAGTAATATGAGATACACGTACAGGGCTCGTTGGGCATCCACACTAATTGGGGTATCGCTGTGAGGGGACTCGCCCCAGTAAGGTGGTTCAGTGCATTCTCTATTGACGGGACTCCGGGCTCAAGAAGCGCGAGTTCTGCCCGCAGATTACCCTGTGTGGGCTGTGGGGTCCCGTATAGAGGCGTCTTCTTCGCTGTTATCAGGGGATTCAAGTGCTACAACCAGTGCCTCCCAGGCCCTCGCCGCTTCCAACGCCTTCTCGCTCCCTGTTCACTTCGCTACTTGCAACCTGATCACTCCTTCACATTCAGCCCATTTAAGGAGCTCTGTTTTCCATTGTGGTATACTTGGACCTTGCTTCGCTTTCCAGTGCATAGTGATATTTTGTTTGGCCAGGAGAAAACCCAAATCTAGAAACTTACTTGTGACTTTATTTTTAGACGTATGAGGGAACCAGTGTAAGACGCAGTGTTTCAGGGACGGTTCTATTTCCCTATCCGTGACATCAGTCAGTATCGTTGTTAATGCCTCCCAGTAGCTGTCTAGGAACGGGCAACCCCAAAACATGTGCCTAAAGTCTGCTCCTTCTGCATTGCAACGCGGACAAGTTGCTGAGGTATTGGGGAAATACTTATTAAGCTTTTCCGGGGTTAGGTAAGCCCTGTGTAGGATATAAAAATGTACTAATTGGAATCGTGCATTCCTAGTGCTCTTTCAGGCTCTCTCCACCAGCTCCCCCCAAGCTTTCTCCGGGATGTCTTCCCCATTTGAGCTTCAAGTCAGTCAGGGGAAGTAAAGCCTCTAATGTCATGCGCCTGTATAGGCACGTCACTGCTTTGTACGTGCCTGCGGCCATTACCACATACTGGCCACCTAGTGATATCTTTGGTTCATTGAGGCCCTCTCCCCAGTGCTTTCGGATAGCCGCAGTAAGTGCGGTATGCAACAGAAAATCCCCCCTGGGTATATCGTACCGAGCTTGCAGATCGTTGAATGGGAGCATGGTGCCCTCCTCATACAGGTCTCCTATACTGGCCAACCCCTGTTCCACCCAGTTCCGCAGCCTCAGCCAGCTGCCCCCATGCGGCAAGGCCTTACACATGAATAATGGGATTTCCGGAGCATAAGGGTGCTTAATTTTAGCCCTATGCAGGTACCGGTTCCAGCACTTTCGCGCTGTGCCCAGTTCCGTAGTAAGGGTCACAGCTCTAACAGGGAGCCTCAGGAATATGTGGAACAGTATTTGTTGGGACCCAAAGTCTTCTCGCTGCTCCTCAGCCCCCCTAGTATTGTGTGCTACCCATTGCGTTAGCCACTGAAATTGCGCTGCTAAGAAGTAGGTCTCAAAGTCGGAAACTGCTAGGCCCCCCTCCGCTCTTGGTCGCTGAAGTGTAGATAGAGCTACTCTACGTCTACCAGTACCCCAAAGGAACCCTGTGATCATGGACCGGAGTTGTGCAAAGTACTTAGTCGGGATCCAAATCGGTAAAGTACCGAAGTAGTATAATAAACGCGGCAGGGTGACCCTTTAAGCAGTGCCACGCAGCCCACAATCGATAGTGACAAGGAGCTCCAGAAGTCCAAGTTACATTTCATCCCCCTTATGGCATGCCCTATGTTACCCTCCAGGATGTCGTCATTGTCATGGTATATTCGCGTTCCTAGGTATGTCAGGCAACTGTTTTCCCAGGTCACTCCCTCTGAGTCCCGTGGGCCTATTCTGCCCCTTTTCGCTGGGAACAGGCAGGATTTTGTCCAGTTCACTTTCAATCCTGCAACTCTACTGAGTGCTTGAAGCAGATCTTTTGCCCCAACGAGCTCCGTTTCCGAGTCAGCCAGAAAGAGCAGCAGGTCATCTGCGTACAGCGCTATGTAGTGAGTCTGCCCATGGACACTAAGCCCCTGATAAGCGCATCCTGACCTGGCCCGTGCTGCCAGCGGCTCCATAGCCAGAGCAAACAGCAGGGAGGAAAGGGGGCACCCCTGACGCATTCCCCTTCCCACTTTGCAGACCTCTGAGATGAGTCCACCTGTCTTAATTCGGGCAGTGGGGTCTGTATAGAGCCGTCCAGCTCACAAAGGCATCGCCCAGCCCCATTTTCCGCATCACATGATATAGGTAAGGCCACTCCAGGCTGTCAAATGCTTTTTGTATATCAACGGCAAAAACCGTCGCCGTGTCAGTATTATAGGAGCCCGCTTCTAGGATTCGCAGAAGGCGCCACACATTAAGCGCAGTGTTTCTGGTGGGGATAAACCCGGATTGATCTGTATGGATTAGTGCAGTCATATAGGGAAGCAAGCGGGTGGCCAATATTCTACTTAAGATTTTATAGTCCAAATTAAGCATGGATAACGGGCAGTAAGCAGTTTTATCCCATGCTTGTTTGCCCGGTTTAAGCAATGGTATGATAACCGCCTCTCTGGTGGACACGGGGAGTTGGCCAGCATTTTTGGCATCGCCATATAACTGCACTAACCAGGGGGCCAATATATCAATGTATGCTAGATAGAATTCAATGGGGAGGCCATTTGTGCCTGGAGTTTTGTTGCGGGCCATACCGTTGATGGCTCCCCGCACTTCTCCTATTTCGACTGCCCGCCCTAGTAATTCTGCCGTGTCCTCGTCCACGGCTGGCAATTCAATATCCCACGTGAAGTCATGCAATCCCTCTTCCGTAGGAGCTAGCTGACTACTATAGAGGTCAGTGTAGTAGGCGAGAAACAGGTCGTTGATTCCCTGCTGATCATATCTAGCTATCCCCTGTTGATCTCTAAGCTCCAGAAATACTGAGCCTCTCCTGGCCGGGTTGGCTAACCAAGCCAACAGGGCCCCTGACTTCTCCCTTTCTGAATGCATGCAGGTTATATATTTTTTATAATCAAAGCAGCGTAGCCACTTCACTTGCACTGCTACTGCCTCCCTGGCTTCCAAGAGCTCCTGCTGCTTGTCTGGGTTCTCAGGCCTGTCTCTTTCCAGGTCGCGCAATGTCTGGTCAGCCCTCTCTATGTCCTTAAGCAACGTTTTTCTGACTCCCATCATCTCAGAGATGCACTTTCCCCTAATAGCTGATTTACATGCATCCCACTCCACTAATGAGGATGTGGCAGTATCTTCATTATCTTGGAAGTAATTAGTAATAGCCTCCCTATTGCCGCCCGAAAAATGGAGTCTTCTAAAGCCTCGGGACGCAGTCGCCAGGTGGGGATCTTGGGTCGCGCACGAGACCATTGAAGGCTCACCAATACTGGATTGTGGCCCGAGAGCGTCCGCGTGAGATACTCGCTACCGGAAATCCCCTCGTGGACGTCCGGGGTGCCCAAAATGACATCTAATCGGACATGCAGCTCATGTAGGGCTGAGAAGAATGAGTAATCTCGGGCCAGCGGGTGTTGCACCCTCCAGGAGTCTATCAGGCCCCATTTCTGCTGCCAACGGCAGCGTACTTCTGCTAACTTGTGTGCGGGTGCATCAGGGAGTGGGGGGTGGGAACGGTCTAGCATGACATCTGTTGTGCAATTGAAGTCCCCCCCAGCAGGACCGGTCCAGTGAGGACCGTCGCCAGTTTCCGAGAGAGGTGGGCAAAAAAGGCCGGCTGGTCTGAATTAGGCGCATATATGCTCCCTAGTGTAAGGTCCCTGCCGTCCAGCTTCCCAGATATCACAACATATCTGCCCTCAGGGTCTATGAACTGACGTGAGCACTGGAACGGGATACCTGCTCTTATCCAAATTAAAACCCCCTGTGCAAATGCAGAGTAAGTGGTATAATACGCTTGACCCCTCCAGCGGCGCTGTAGTGCCAACCCTTCCTTTGCCAATGTGTGGGTTTCCTGAAGGAAAGCTATCTGAATACCTCTGCGAACTAAATAGGAGTGGATTTTATGACGTCGTACCATTGAGTGCAAACCCCGCACGTTCCAGGAGATGCATTTCAAGCCTAGTGGGGGTCCCATTGTCGTGGTGTGACCTTGCATCCATTAAATCCCCCGTGACACGCCTGGATCCCCAAAACTTATCCCTCCTAAAGAAACAACCCCAACTCCCCCTCCCCAGGACAGGTACCGGAGAACTAGCCCCCATCCAAACAGTTCTAAACCATACCATCATCCAGTGACAGTTGAAGGGGTGGGCAACCTACAGTCTCGGTTCCAGGGTCCCGCACCCCTGCTTCCCCAGTACATGAATCAGACATCACCATCCAATACAATACAATAACCCCCAGACCTGTTAGTCGAGGCCAGCGCCTCAGTGTGGAATGTACTCAGAACTGTGAGGGGGCTGCCAGAGAAAAGGCCACGTCCAGCCGCTGGTACCCTCTGCTCCTGCCATCATGGTGTAGTCGTCACGTAGGAGCATCTGCAGCCTAGGGCGCAGCCTGGGGCAAACTCCAGTATACCCCCTGTTTCGGAAAGCATCACTCCTCCTTGCCGTGTCCTGCGCTTCACATGAGATCGTCTGCAGTCTGCGGTGTGACCTTGGGACAATCCATTTCTGAAGTGCCAGAGTCACTGTTCGCCAGCGACATTACCGATCTTCTTGTGTGCGGTCCACTCCCGCTCGATGTGGGGCTAGCAGTTTGTTGACTATGTGACGCCACTGCTTACAGCACTCTTCGGTGTTCCAGGCTGAGTTCCCTGGGTGAAGGGGCTTTAGAGCCAGATCTTTGGCTGTGAGGGCTCTGCTGCGGGGAGTTTGGTGCAGAGACTCGCTGCGGCAATGGTCCTCGCGAGTCAATCCATTCCCAGGCCTCTTGTGGCGACAGAAAGAAGCGAGGTCCCTCAGGGTCAGCCACTCGGAGTCACGTGGGGAACAACATTGCGTAAGGAATTTGTAACTGACGGAGTTTCTTTTTTACAGACAGAAAGGATGCTCTGGCCCGCTGCACTTCCCTAGTAAAGTCCGGGTAGATCATTACGGCACTATTGTCAATTCGCAACCCTTGCGTTTGACGAGCTCGTTGCAGGATATGATCTCGATCTCAGAAATGCAGCAACCGCGCTACAATAGGTCGGGGTGGGGCCCCCGATTTTGGTGGTTTGGTGGGGACTCTATGTGCACGCTCCAGCGCATAGAAGCGGGACAGCCCCTCTGGAGCCACTGCGGTGCGGAGCCAGTCGTCCAAGAAGCTCACCATGTAGGACCCTTCTGCCCTCTCCAGGATACCAATGACGCAAATGTTGTTTCTGCGGGACCTACCTTCGCTGTCTTCGGCCCGCATTTCTAGGACTTTTATCTTCTCTTCCAGGGCCGTGAGGGAACGTTGCATCCCTTGAACTTTGTCCGGGAGGCCCTCCATTTCTTTCTCATTAGCTGTTACTCTCTCTTTAAGTTTACGATGGTCATCTTTTAGTATATTTAAGTCCGCACCTATCGCATCGATCTTCCCCTGGAGCACTTCCCTGGAGGCCGTAATTGCCTGCATGATGTCGGTCAAAGTAGGTTTCCTGGGGGTTGTAGCGTTCTGCCCTTCCAATACTTGTTTCTCGTCGTCTGTATGGGTGCCCAGGTTTTCGGTACTGAGGGCGCTGGACCCTCGCTTCTTCTGTGTGCGGCCCATCTCTGCTGGGTTGTAGTTACTGTCCTCCTGTTAGCAGCTCTTCGGTGCTCAGCAGCTGGACTAGTGTTTTCAGGCGCCCGTCCGCAGGGACTCGTCCCAGTCGTTCTCTTCAGCTCCTTCTCACTGGCATACGTGAAGGGTAGGAAAATCTTCATGCGTGTCTCAGTTCCTGCTCAGTGGTGCACCAGGCCTCTCGGTGGGAGGCAGTCCACCATGTGATCCCCATCGGGTGGACAGGGTGATGCTCCAGCGGGGGTAATCCAGGGGGGACACAGGGTGCCCCCTGCTGATTGGGCTCCCTCTCAGGGTTGCAGTGCTTGCAGCTAGCGCAGCAAGCACCGTAGCTAGCGGCGTTTGGAAGCTAGTCTGTTGGTGGGTTGCACCGGCAATGTGGGGCCTTTTGCGGTGAGGCGCACTCCTTCACGCCCAGACAGGGTGTGCTTTAGCACACGGATATCCCAGTCATTCTCTTTAGCTCCTTATCAGCGGCATATGCAATGGGCAGGTGAATCCAGTCACACAGCACCGACCCCGTTCAAGTACACTCACCCCTGCGTCTGACCCAACAGTGCACCAGGCTACTCCACCAAGGGCTCACCGTCAAGTTGCAGGACGCTGTTCTGGGGGGGTTGATCTGGGGGTTATGGGGTCTCCACTGTTGAGGGGGCTCCCTCGCAGGGCTGAAGCGCTCAGTAACTGCGCAGATAGGAACTAGCAGTCATATGACGGGTTGCACCTGGGGAAATGAGGCCTCCAGCGGTCGGACGCACGCCTTTATGGCCAGTCGGGGTCAGCTTTATCCCAGGCGCGCCGCACTCACAGCAGCAGTTCTGGTGCCCACCACTAGCCCCCAAACACCCTTCTCCGGGAGCTGGATAGGCCGGGTTCTTTAGCGCAGGACGCCTGGCTGCTACTCCTTATGGCGGGGGGTGTCGTGGGCATGGGTTGCACCGCACTTCTGCACCCACCAACCCAGGTCTCCCCACTTGCCTGCTAGTTATGTTAGTCCACCGCGGGGGTCTGCCGCCGCTCAGTACCTCAGTTTCCGCCAGCGGGGAGGGCTCTGCCACCTCAGGCCTCTGACGTCCACCATCATAGGCAGGGCGCGAACGCCATTACTGTTTTACCTCTGACAGGCCAGGGATTGCCGCCCGCAAATTCTCCTCCTCCGCCGTTCACCCTAGGGTCTGGTGGGCGTACTCACTGCCCTAGTCTCGCCGCAGTAAAAGGGGCGCTCCTCCGCCGATCACCTGCTCTCTGCCGCAGAAGCCGCTCCAGATGTCTTGCTTGCCTGGGGCCTGTTGAGGGTGAGCTCGCCGGAGTTTCAACAGGCACCACCGCCAGGTAGGTCGCCGACCGAACCTTCGATGGGGCGCAACAGGGGTCTCTGCCTCCTAGGATGAAACGCCTCTAGTCACTGTATTTCTTGCAGGCTGGTGGTGAAAGAGCTGCGGTGACAGTCAGCAGGCAGGCGCCATCTTGTAATCGGCCCCGCCAGCCCTGCGTCTCAGGAATTTAGGTGGCCCACAATCGTTGCTATCAGCCCCAGCGCCTCGCCGAAGTTCGCAAGCCTCCAGGTACACCGAAGGGGTCAGGTGGGGTCCGCCGCAGTCGGTCTACAGACCACCACTGTAGTCACTTCAGGGCACCCTCGACCTGGGCGCCATTTTGTCGCTGTCCCTGGAGCTCAACAGCGGGACAGCGCGGCCGGGTAGGTTGTCGGCTTAAATTAAATGCGCTCCGGGCCCTCCTCACCTCTGGAGCAGCCCGCAGGGGCCCACCGATCAGCCTCTATGAGTCCGCCGGCTTTGTGGGCCAGCAACAGCAGCAGTGCTCAGCTCACGGTCGCCATCTTGCTCACGGGCCTACCAGGCCGGGAATCACCAGGTTACTCCCGATTACATCGACAGCGGCAGTTCAGGGCTCCGCCGTTTAGTGCAGGCATATTCCGGTGTATTGTAAGGCAGTTTCCAGCTCCCCCGTTGTGTCTGGGGGTCAGGATAAGTGTTTACGGGGAAGCGGCGGTCGGAGCTCCTCAGCTCGCGTCCGTCCCGATCGGCTGCAGGCCGATCACAGACAGAACTCATGTTTCAAATACACACTGTGGAAATTGCCCAGTGTTTGCAGATGTATCAAAGTAAATACGGTTGTTTGTTCCAATGCCAATGTACCATTTATTTGCCTCTATTTTTGTGGCTTGGTTATGTATTTTTTCACTTGGGACTTTTTCGCAAATTCTTCTTTCACAAGTCACTTAATAGTGTATTTTCTCTTGTACTATTGGTGCCCCTGTCACTTTCCCAACTCCCTGTGGTTAACTGCAACAGTCACAGAGGGGCTTCCACAAGAGAGAAAAGAGAGGGCGAAGGGAGGTGGAAAGAAAGATATCAGAGAGAGAGAGACGAAGAGAAAGAGGAGGGAGAGAATGGATCGATGGAAAAAGTAATAAAGCGAGGAGAGGAATGAAGCAGGGCTGGTTTGAACATTTTTACAGGGCTGCTTTTGGTACCCCGATCCCGCCCTGGATATGCAGCAATATGTCTTCCACATTTTACCTTGTCAAAGCCTGTGCTTACTTTTGAATGTTAAATTGTGTAGAGAATCTTTGGGCGTTACTTATTCTTATGAGAGTACTTCCCCCTTGACTCTCTACCAGAACTTGGAACAGGTGTTGTCTTAGGACGGTATATGCATGAAAGAGTTAACATATCCTCAGACTTGAATCAAATGAGCTCAAATGCAGGATCTCCCATCTTGGCTCATCACATTTCCAGTTCACAAGGTTGTAAATCTGGACCCAGAATGAATTGCATTTTATTTATTTTATTGGCTGTTTCATAATGGGCCAGTTTGTGACAGATAGCAACTGCATTCTAAAGTCCATTGTCTTATAGGGCAGTATTTGAGTTTAACAAATCTGTGCAGCGATATGTCTATGGCACAGGAGGATCCGGGATCTAATGTATAATCTTCCAAACTGACATTTGATGTGGGTCGAGCGATATACTCTCCAGATCTATGCCCCTTATCAATGTAGGGTGGTATTCCCACTAGATCAAATTTTGGATAGAGGAAATTATTGATTGACAATCTGGGGGTCATTCTTGTCTTGCATAAAACCAGGTTTGCTTGGTTCCTCAGGTGTAGACTCAGGGTGTTTGGTAGCTGATCTCCCAGCACCCGGACACAAATTGACCCTGGGGTACTTGTGGTTGAATTTGTCCTTTGACAACAGGTTGCATTACTGCAATATTTATCATTGACAGCACACACTATCAATGTTCATCAGCCAAAATCGTTCTCTCCTTTAAAGTCACCTCTGCAAAATAGCCCTTAGTATAAAGGTTTCACTACAAGAGGAACACGCACTGATACCATATATGTTCACCTTTAAAATTAATCTTTACATGTAATGAATACATTCTGGAAACATTTTTCGATTACTTTAATCACTAAATTAGTTCACAGGATTTCCTTATGAATATACATCAAACACGTTTTCATGTACACAAAATATGACCCTAAGTCATATTAAATTGAATGTATATTTTTCTGTAACAGATGATAGAATCAAGACACATACAGAGCTTTCACCAAGTTCTGCAGAAACCACTGTATTTCTGTAAGATTTATCTTGCTAGACATGCATTTCATTAAGGATAATTTTGGTAAACTCTGAAAAAGCCAGAGGCGATGTAAATAGTAATAACGTTTTGCTACAAAAATACTGTCTTAATTTCTGTTTGGCCAGATTTATAGCTCACGGAAATATAGAAACCATTACTGCCAAATGTGATTGGTGTCTTTCTCTTGGTTTCATCTTTTCACATCTAATAGCATCCTGACATTCTTTATTGTATTTAATTAAGGCATGATTCTTGGTTGCTTGCACCATGACTATTAGATAGAGTTATCCTGTAGGGCGTTTGTAAATATTTTCTTGCAAGTTAATTGTGTTATTGTGTCGAATAGAGGTCATAATAACACCACAACGGAATGTATTCCTGGACAAATTAAAACACACCGGACAGAAAATACTCTCTCTCAACTGTTTGTCTTGTCACATTGCGTACTCTAATTTCCACTCACTTCGACTTCCTTAATTCTCAATAAGAAATAATGGGGCATATTAGCAAGACTGGCGATAAAATTATCGCCGTTTTAGCGGCAGGAAACTGCCGCTAAAACGGCGATAATTGGCTTGCTAATAAGCGTTATAGAATTCCAATAGAAGCCCAGGTTAGATGTGCAGGACATCTAACCTGGGCTTCTATTGGAATTCTATAACGCATATTAGCAAGTTAATTATCGCCGTTTTAGCGGCAGTTTCCTGCCGCTAAAACGGCGATAATTTTATCGCCAGTCTTGCTAATATGGCCCAATACATTTATGCAGGAAGCGCCTGTTTTCATTGAATAAACGGGGGTACCTAGGGGGCATATTAGCAAGACCGGCGATAAAATTATCGCCGCTTTAGCGGCAGGAAACTGCCGCTAAAACGGCGATAATGGGCTTGCTAATATGCGTTATAGAATTCCAATAGAGCCCAGGTTAGATGTCCTGCACATCTAACCTGGGCTTCTATTGAATTCTATAACGCATATTAACAAGCCCATTATCGCCGTTTTAGCGGCAGTTTCCTGCCGCTAAAACGGCGATAATTTTATCGCCGGTCTTGCTAATATGCCCCCTAGCTCGTTTCCTACTGGCAGACATCGCACATTGCAGTACGTACATCACAAGTGAGGTGTCACCTGGTTCACCAGTATTTCCTTACCAATTTGATGACAACGCTCAGCTCCGCCAGACCCAAACATGCTTAAATGAAGCGTGCCACATTCTTATTTTTTCCCACTCTCTTCAACCTGCAGGCTCAAATGCCAGTTTGGTGTTACATGATCAGAATTGAAAGGGTGCACACTCAAAGGATTTAATTCAGAATTTACCTTCTTTGAACTAGAAATACATTTTTAAAAACTAAAATTGTCAACCTTACAAGGATTTACAAGCGGCATCATTGGGCATTGAAAACTAGAAGAGCATATAATTAATACGACTAGCTCTTATAAATACCTTGGTATTGAATTTCAATCTTCCGGTGCAGCTAACACTAGAAAAACAGGCCTCAGGGATAGCGGCGAGACTTATATAGCGAATAACATCACGACAGGTCCTTCCCTCTAGCCATTATTTCAAGTTTTAAAAAACACATTTTTGCCTTCATTAAGCTATGTCTCGGAGCATTCCCAGATAAATTGGGGGACTGGTTAAATAAGAATAAATCTAGACTCTTTTACCAAATTTTAGGATCCCAAATTCCCCGAGAGAGAAGACCAGAATTTGGCCTCATAAAGCAAACATTGGCATGTAGGACCACATTACTGAAATTCTGGTTTACATTAAAGAAGGCCGAAGCTGGGAGTCTTAAATTTCATCTGCGCAAAGATCTGTTTAATCCACCTGCATCTCCCTGGCAGGTAGCAGTGCAGAGGTTTTTGGAAAAGCTCAAATGGAACAATCCATTGAATCTGAATATCTCAACTGCGGCCTTTGAGATGCTTCTAAGAAAGAATGTAAAAAGTTGTCAACGAATAAAGAACTTTTGACCCTTCAATCAAAAGCTTATAATAGGTATGCATCTGTAACCTATACCAAGCTGAAAAGTCAAGTTTATATGTCTCTGTCCTTGTAACAAAATTACAAACTAAAGGCCTGATTCAGATCTTTATGGGACTACCGCCCTTCCGCCGTGGCGGCGGTTCAAAGTACTCCGTCAAGTTGACAGCGGTCTGCCCACCATATTTAGATGTTGCGGCAATTGACAGGAGAATGCCGTGGTGGCGGTCTTCTCTGCTGGCTAACAGCACTCCATCGCCATCATGCCGGCGGGATTGTGCCAATTCGATTTAGATTTTCCTATTGTGCTGGCGGTGTCCTCGCAGCGGAGTACTGATGGAGTGAGGCCATAGTGGTGTGGAGACAGGTAAGTACCACTTATTTTCATCTCAATACACATATATGTTGTGAATCTGTCAAATTTACATGTAGGTAATGTGTACTGCCCATTTTTGTTACATAGAGCATGCACACCAACAACATACACACACTATTGAATGTACACCCACACCCAACTCAAAAGCCCACCCTTGATTCTGGTGACAACAGGGTGGCTGAGTGTCGGCTCAAATAGCAGAAGCACAAGAAGGACCTGGACAATGGCGTTCAAGACAGATTCGGTGGTGGGATCCAAAAAAGGTGATTTTTCACCTCTTTTTCACCGATTCTGCTAGTGTGCACTCGGAGGATTCCCTTCCACAGTTGCCTCGACGGAAAGGCACATAATAATCTGGATGGCACAACTCTGGGCAGGACTCCCTCCGACAGCAGTTTCTGACGCCATTGAAGAGAAAGATTCTGGCGGAGGCGGCAGGACTGCAGCGGTCTTCCCTCCAGTGTCCAGCCAACCTCAAACTAAAGTGGGCGGACCACCAAAGCGATGGGGGAGGGAAGACCACCAAAAAAGCGATGGTGGGACCAGTCCCGCTAAGATCTAAATCAGGCCCTAAGGCTTTTATGACTACGGATGGGACATTTTAATGTAAGAGAAGTGGCTCAAAGTTGGAAGCACCTGCATATTGATAGCTGTTGTCACTTCTGCTCTTTTCCGAAGGAATCTCTGGCCAATGAATGTGTAGCTGCCCCAGTTTTGAGTGAGAAAGTGTTGGACTTGGCCCTTTTTGCAGGGTCATCCCTAAACTTTTTGCCTTTCTCCTAGCCTTTTTTCTGACATGGTGTTGGTAGTTTTAGGACTCTGGGCACTTTAGCACTGCTTTCCAGTGTAAAGTGCGTGCGCTCTCTGTGTTAAATATGGTAATATTGGTCTACACCTGTTTGGCCTATTTAATTTACCTGTCAGTCCCTTGTAAAGTGGTATCTCATACCCAGGGCTGGTAAATTAAATGCTGCTGGTGGGCTTGCAGTGCTGATTGCGCCACCCACCAAAGTAGCCTTTCAAACCTATCTCAGGCCTCTGCCATTGCAGGGCCTGTGCGCGCAGTGTTACTGCCGCTGTGATGTGGCACCTAAAGTGTGTGCCATGTCCGTGACCCCCCTTTTACTACATATCAGTCACCCCTAAAGTAGGCCCTAGCTAGCCCTATGGGCAGAGTGCATTGTAGGTAAAAGATAGGACATGTACCTTAAGTGTGTGACATGTCCTGGTAGTGACAAACAGCCATTTTGGATTCTCACTTCTGTGGGGCTGCCCTCCCATAGGAATGCATTAGGGATTGCCTGATAAGTGTTTCAGTGGTAATTCCTGATATGAGAGGCGCAGCATGGTCAAGTTTGGTATATTAGGAATAGTGATATTAAATGCTGCGCAATGGTGTGGGCAGATTTAATATAACTATTTTAGAAATGCCACATTTAGAAGTTGGCATTTCTGTGTGCTATGTGTCTGCCTGCCTGATGTGAATTGCATGTCTGGCTTGTGAGTGACAGGGGCTGGTGAGGTGTGTGTGGCTCCAGGAGGGGCAGGGTGAGTCAGCGCTAGGCTGAATGGGACATCTGCATTTGGAGTGGTGGGAGGAGAAGTCCCTGGACCCTGAATAGGATGGTGCCTGCCCTAGTGAATGCTGGCTCCGCCCCCCTGTGGTGTGTCTAATGACGAGCCCCCATCTGACAAAGGGGAAGAGAAGCCTTGTAAACAAAGTGCCCCAATTCCCCCCTGAACCAGTTTTTGCTGGTTCCCCAAGCCCTGTGCTGGCGCAGACAAAGGGAAAAGGTGATATAAATATAGGGGCTGTGACCCCATAAAACGGTACTGTTCCTGTGTGACTGGGGCGTGCTGCTGCTGGGGGCCCGGGAGGAACCGCCACGAGGGCTGCCTCCCTGCTGGAGGGCCCTGTGTGCTGGCCTCCCTGGGTCCAGCTGTGCCCCTAGAACTTTACCTTGGACCTTTCTCATTTTATGGAACCCAGCGCCTCGTGGGCGCTCTGATTTATCTGCCAGCAGAGGAAGAGCTGGTGTCTGCAGCGCGAGGCGCTACTAATCGAGCGGGTGCCCACCCCGCTGGCATGCTTCTTTAGCGGGTGCCCACCCCGCTTTAGCTGACTTTGATCGGCGGGTGCCCACCCCGCTAATATCTTTATGATTTGAAGCGGGAGCCCACCCCGCGTTTCACCGCCACGACCCGGAGAGAAGACAACGCGGCCGAACAGGAAGTCAGGTCGGTTGCCTGGTTGTGGGCGTGGTGGCAAACAGGAAGCGGGAAGGAGCAGAGCCTCGTGGGCTCGCCTCAGCCGTCCGGGGAACCGGACCAGAAGCGGAAATCCAGGCGGGAGCCTACCCCGCCTGCACGATTGACCCTGGTGAAGTCGGGAGAAGCCCCGGGCGGGTCCGGCCGAGGACCTGCCCGGGGACCTGGAGACCGGCGCTGGAGAAGGAGCGGCCGTCCGAGGCACATTGTCAGGTGCCCCTTAAACTCCGGCCTGAGCGGAGGAGCCAGAGGTCAGCGGAGGAAGAGACCCGGTGAGTGGGGCTCCACTTGAGCGTTGTTTGCGCTGGTCCCAGGGGGAGCCCGGTAACGGGGGCTCTTGAGGCACAGTGAGTGCCAGTGCCATTTTTCCAACGTGGGACACATTTATTTTAAAGAGCCCCAGTGGGGGCTCAAGAGGCACAGTGGTGCCCGTGCCTGTTGGTCTCAGCGGCCCCGAAAGAGAGCGGGCCGCTGCAACGAGGAGCTCCCAGTCGGCACAGTAGTGCCAGTACCTCTTCTTTACTCAGTTGCGCCGCCGTAGCGGGCAACTGCAATGTTTGGGGGCAATTTGTTGATGAGGAGGGGGGTGAGTTACACTCTCCCAAACCCCATTGCATTGCTCACTTTATGTCTGCTGCATTGGCAGCCAGAGGGCACCGTGAGTGCTAGCGCCCCCAGTATCTTCACAGCTGAGCCGCACCAGCGCGGGCAGCTGCAACGTTGGACACATGTGTTGTAGAGAGTCCCAGTGGGGGCTCCGGAGGGCACAGTGAGTGCCAGTACCGACAGCTTTCTGCACAGCTGCACCGCAATTAGCGCCAGCTGCCACGTTTAGGCCTGCGCAATTGCGCACTTTGAGATTCTGCTGCATTGGCAGCGAGCCCTGACATTTTGGGACAGAGGGCATTTCAGCCCCAGCGAAAGGCCAGTTGGCCAGGGGGTCAGTTTAGGGTGTTGGTAGGGCGCAAGGCCCTAATGTGAAACCAATGCATAATGGGTTTATGCCCAGCTTTCAGGCCTACTATGTTTGCCTAGCAGATTCAGGCAAGATGCAATGTTACCAGTCATGACTGGTTGTTTTACTGGAATGTGATGTGACGTATGTCCAGTGTTTAGGCATAATGTGTTTAGGCCTAATGTGATGTTGCATAATGTAGCTATGGTGATGCCTATGACACAATGCGTTTATGTTTAGGATGTTTATGCATAATGTGTTTATGCTGGTGAGGCCTAAGTGCGTAATGTGTTTATGCTAATGAGGTTTGGGCCTAATGTGATTCATTGTCTAATGTCATGCTATGATATGTTAGGATGATGTCTAATGCTAATATGATAATGCTTAGGTCATTATGGTACCAGTAGTTACTGGTTGTGTTTTGCATTTACTTACCTGCATTTTGATGGTTCTGACCGTGGCCCGATTGGCCTGGTCCTGTATATAATCCCCTGTGAATATTGTCTAGTGCCAGTTGGCACAGTGTAAATGTGTGATTATGTTTCTAATGTGTTTATGATAATACAAAGGCTATTTTTGATATAACCTTGTGTGGAGTTCCTTTTGTGGTGTGCCTAGTGTGTTGCTGCTGTGTGTGTGTGTTGCGCAAACGCTTTACACATTGCCTCTGGGATAAGCCTGACTGCTCGTGCCACGCTACCAAGGGGATGAGCAGGGGTTATCATCAGTGTGTAACTCCCTTGCCCTGACTAGAGTGGTGGTTTCTGCCTGGCTTTGGCGCATGCCCTAGCCAACCAGAAATCCCATTTCTAACAGAAAGACATCACTGGTTGAAGCCCATATTTAGAGACCTGATTATCCTGGTCTGCTAGGAGGCAATTAACCATTGCTCCCAGGTCAAGGACAGCAGAATTATGTGAAGCTCAAGGACAATGTAGCCGTTAAATTAGACTGACAGAGGGACCTATGTTCTATAAGTATGAATCTGTATTTCTTCACTGCACACTTTATATCCATGTACCAACCCTCTTTGAGGTAAACTGGTCTGGTTACCCGCCAGGAACACTTATACAAAAACATTAGTGCTCAATATCTTATTAAGTATTGATTGATTTTATTCCACTTTTTAATACGTTTTCACACAGTGATTTTCGGTCATATAGAAGTGTCCATTTTAAACAGTGAAACAACCATTAGGCACATTAATTCCGCATCTCTCTGTATAAAATGTTTGATACATTCATGGTAAGATGTGGCAATTTGATGGATTTAAGCCTCAGAGGGGTTTAGGATGCATGAGATTTTGAATTAATTTTGTTCAAGATGAACTAAATGTTACCCTGGTGCAGATTAAAGTATGCCTGTCAAATTATCCGACTGTCTAAAGTTTAGCTCAGGTATTGAGGAATGTGTGTGTTAAATTATTTGAATGGTCTTCATTAACTATGAAATAAAGACTTCCCTTACTTTCAAGAGACTCTACCCCTCTCTCCCTTGGGAGGAAGCAGCAGGGGCCGTCCTCTGCTTTGTAGACCCACTTTAGAATGGTGTTCCAGGAGGAGCACTAAGGCATAAATGTTCTAGTGGGTGGAAAAATGTGTTTGCACCCGTCTGAAGATTTCTTTTTGTGTCGCCTCTCTGTAAATGGAGTGCAACCGATTATGCTTAAGAATAGTCGCTCAACAAAAGGATTTTATTGGCTTCTGAAAGTAGTGAAAAGAAGCTATCTGCTAAACTCAGCTGTGCATTGAACAGTGTGTGCTTATTTCTACTGTTTTAGCTCCTTTAAATATTTAAGCTTCTCTATTTCTTGTGTGCTTCGTAGCTCATCATAGGGAGAAGTTTGTATTGCTTAGGTAGTCGTTTTGAGAAAAGCAGTTTTTCAAACAGCCTTTTATTCCAATTTCAAGGTTAGAAGTCACCGACAACATATACAGTCCTGCCATCCCCACAATGTCCCCTTAATTCCCGAAGGTCTCCCATCTTTTTAATTTTTTGCAACAAATTATGACACCCTTGGCCCTGAGAAATCCATCAAACTGCAAGTTGGTGCTCCAAAGGGACACCCCGGTAGTATGCTTTGACAGGAGAGAACCTGCGTTGGTCTCACCACCTTTTCATCTTAATGGGGTATCTCACCACTGCCCCAGCAGCACAATATCTTTTCGGTCACAATATATTGTAGCTTTTAAGGTACTGTAGCTATACCACAGGAACTGCCTACAGGTTCCCATTGTAAATTAACCTCAGAGACTTGCACCCCATCATGTTTGTTTTTGTAATATTTGAAATGTGTGCCAAAGTTATAAGAATATGTGTTGTAATATTGATCACGAGCATGGTAACATATGCACATAGCACATGTTTCGCAAACATTATTTGTGCACCTGATATGAGGACTAGCCATAGGTATTCACAAATACTGTTTTTTTTAAAGAATAACAGTGGATACATGCTGCCCCCAGAGAAAAACGCCATCCCTCAATTCCTCCTCTTCTGTTCTATCCCAAATCTGTTTGGTGAGAATACACAGTTGGATCTTTTTACGAAAGCATTTTTGAGTGTTTAAAGTACATACTCACAAATGCTATTCAGTAACATACGAACGGAGATCTTCACATACGCCTTTCCGGTTCCATGTGGAGTTCTCCGCCTTAAATGTGGAGAAATCTATAAGCAGAAGTACATACTTTAAGTGTAAGTTTGAAAGGGCAAAGCTAAGTGGAAGAAAAATCGGAAACATCTACAATAAAATCAGATGAGCAAAGATAAAAATAGTGATGGGCTCGGAGAGGGATGTGAATATACAACAGCACGCATGGAAAAGTAAGACCATTGCTAGTCACCAAAGTTATACACACATCTTCTCCAACTTTACCACAAACCAAACAGGATGAAATCAACTTTAGTCAGACCATATATGTTTTTTTCCTCCATTCAGACAAAATATTTAGATATGTGTTATTGATTGTATGACTGTTTCTTATTATATTGTATCACATTTTAGTGTTTTATTATATTTTCAATAAATTCACTTTTAAACTTGAAGTAAGTGTCGCACTTCACGTGGACACATACACTTACTGAAAGGTAGTCTCATAGAAATTATTGGAAGCATGATTTAACATTAATGTCACATAGGGAAAATGGGAAAAAATAAATACTTTATTATTTAACATGGAAAAACAGTAGAATAATAGTAAACATATCTAAAAATAGTAGAGAACAAATATATCAACACGACCTCCAACAAAACTGTTATTGTAAGTGGATTAGTGATTAAACAGTCATGACTCTACCATGCTGATCACCTGATGAATCTCACTATATCTATCAATAAAACAAAGCCTGTTCACATGATCAGGGAAACCACACCATTTCTTCACCATGACAGTGAAAGTCGTGTCTCTCATTTTTGTAAACAATTTTTTGAGAAAGAGTTACAGAATGCACAGGCAGAGGATCAACATCTTTGGAATGTCCAGGGCAGGAGTAATTGCTAGAAAGCATGTCTCTCCAGACCTGATCTTTAACATAGTTGCAGACTTGGTACGAGAGCTCACCTCATTCACAGCCCTCTCCCAGGCCATGCTTGTTCAAGTCAGAAAATATCATGTCAAAAAGTTGGCGGAACCCCACTTCCTGACTTCCTGACTACTGGATATTTCCTGGAGGTCACTAAGGACACTGGTTGCATCTCACAGGAAAGCCAATCTTGGTACTTGCACCAGGCCCTCAGATGGATTACCAGCTAGTGCACCAGTTTACCATCAATGGTGGAACGGCATTTGATGGCAAGGAAATTCTTTCCCATTGGCCATTTCCATCAGGTGCCATTAAATACACTAACATAGTAGTTAAGTCAACCATCCACAGGGAGCACTAGTTGTGCAACAGACACCAATGCCACTCCATCTGCATACAAGATGTCTGAGATGCCAGCAATGGTTCATTGATATGTACACTGCCCTACCTGTATGAACACGACAGCTACATTTTCTAACAGTTGCCTATTGTTTGTCAGTCCGTTGCTAAGGATTTTGGTATGAGATAAGTGCATATGTATGTGGGGAAGGGATTCACAAAGATAGTCAATCATAACATCACCCGATCACAATGGGCCACATGCATCAACAATCCATTTTGCATTCCCTAAATAGAAAATGTTAGGTAATCGCTATTTAAGGAATGCAAAATGGTATGTAAGAAAATAGTGATTAGCTATTAGTGATTTCCACAGAGTCGCAATCGCAATTAAGTAATCGCTATTAGGTAATACTACTCTATTCGTTCCTTTGGGCCTAAAGGCCCATAGGTGCGAATGGTTTCACATTACCTAATTTGTGATTACCGAATTGGTCATTGCATATTAGGTAATGCAAAACCAAGGGTGCTCAGGGGCCTACGGCCCCCCCGAAGCACCCCCAAAAAACAATGTGCACATGTAAAGCGCTCACTTTCCCTCAGGGCATGTGTGCGATACATGGCACTTTGAAAATTGCATTTTTGTTATATTTTCAAAAATCGCACATAGTTGCCATCAATTTGGAGTCGATGGTAATAGCATTCCCTGAATGCACAGTTAGGATTTAGAAATTGCTTGGTACATGTTCTTAAAGAATTGCAAATTACGATTCCCTATTTGTAGTCGCAATTTTAGGTAATCGCAAAAAATTCGGATTACCTAAAATGCACTGTCAAAGCCTTTCATACATCTTGAAAGGCCATTTTACATTCGCAAACAGTCAAATTTAGCCATTCGCACCATTTGCGAATGCAAAATAGGTTGATACATGTGGCCCAATAAACTTCAAATAAACTAATACTAATTGCATGCATGCATAGAACGTCTTCACCATCCTCAAGGTAACCAACCCCATTATACAAAATATCTCATGTGTTGTTGCAGGTGATTCTGCATATGAACACTCTCCATAACTCCTAACCACTATCTGACATCCAACCACACAGCCTAAACAGAGATACAGGAGTGCACACACATACACAAGGCATCACTGAACTCACTTCTGGTATCCTCAAGTTGCGCATCAGTTATCCTGATCATGCAGGGTAGTGCTACAGTACTCCTCAGAAGTAGTATACAAGATCATTGTAGCCTGTTCTGTGTTGCCCAACATGGCCATGTGATGGGGCTTACTGGGTAGATGTACCCCTGAACTATGACACTACCCAGGTTCCCAAGGTGGAATATAGAATAGAGGTCAGGGTCTGCAAAATGTATGTCTGCCTAGTGGCTTCAAAGTTCACTTAAGCTGCTAGTTTGGTTGCTGCATCCCAGTGGATGGATAGGTGGCCTTGAGTCAGCAATGAATGATGGACTCTGCCACCATCCACCTATACTATCCTGAGGGAACGCTGTTTCATCATCCTGCTGTCACAAGCACATTTGCCATTGTAAATGTAATGTGTATCTAAAAGTATATCAGTCAATCATTCTACCCTATATTCCATCTTATTGTAATGTACATGATTCACTTACATTGTAATTTCCGTTCATATCAGTGCACCCCGCATGTACTGTGTCAGGAAAGACAAATGAGTACATCCATAAATCTTGACACACACATTTTTCCATTTCAATTATCCACAATTTAGTTAGTCTGATTTGGTTTTAAGAAGTTACATAAAAGTACAGAAATTAAAACATTCCTAAACCATCTAAGAACAACAAAAGAACCTTCTTTCATTCTGCTGCTACTTTTGTTTAACTACTCCCATAATTGCTTTTAATAAAGAAGAGAGGGGCACCCGTTTCTTTCAGGAGGTACTATAGGACATCAGCAAGAGTTTTTTTTCAAAAACCTCCTCAACTCTTTAGGGAACCTGACACCCAGCTGAGCAATGCAGAACCCATGGAAGTACAGCAGAATATAGGCAGGTCTTGCAGCACAGTAGGTGTTCCTAGGCATGGAGACTGGGAATGGAGCAAGCACTGGCAGGACTGTAGCGTTCTCTCCAGCCTGGTAGCATGTAAATGGATTACACCACACACAGAGTTTGGTATTGGACATCTTTATTCTCTAGAGTGCAACCGTTAACTGGTGCACTGCGTCATGAATTTTATTAACCACATCTAATCACCTACATCACTATAAAATACACAAGATACATCTCCCCCTTTGTTAAATAAAAAGTACAAACAAAAAAAAGTAAATATGCATCATAGTCCTTCAATGAGTCATTGAGGTGCTCAAGCCGACCCTCCAGATCTTATGATGTGAGGCTGAGGAAACACAGGAGAAACAACAGCATCAGGCACTGGTGATCTAGACACTGATGCAGTTCTGGGCTGTCCTGGACCTCTGATGACAACGTCTCACTTCAGATGTCTGTAGTCACAGGCTCTGAGGCAGGTGCTTGAAATGTGAGGCGTCACTTATAATGGACTTCCAGGACGGTGAGCAGTCACCATATGTCCCTTACGAGTCACACTTGAAATGGATCTGCATCAAATGAAACATTAGATTTGCATTTCTGCCTCTGCTTGACAAGGACGCGGTCTCCTATCTGAAATGTAATGTCCCGAGCACATCGACGCTTGTCTGCATAGGTCTTCATTCGGGATTTATGGGATGAAACAGTGAGTAGAACTTTCTGAGCATCAGTTGTTCATTCAGTGGTCCCCTGGGACAGCTTGGTACCCAATGCTCTCCTCAACATCAGGGTGCCCGTACATGTGTTGGTTGTAGAATGGGGGATAGATCTGTAGGCACGAAGAGCAGAATTAAGAACAGACTTGAGCTCAAGTCCCTGTAGCTCAGTGCGCTGGTCTGTTAAGAATGCTCATAAAACTTTCAACAAAGCCATTATCCTGTGTCCATAAAGATCTGCTTTTCCGATGCTTGATGTTCAAGTGAGTAAGAAAGTCTTTGAATTCCCCACCATTGAATGGTGGGCAATTGTCAGATTTTAGAATGGACGGCACACCCCAGGTTGCATATATGCCTTCTAGTCTTTCAATGACTCGATCATGAGTGATTGACATGAGGTCTTCCAGTAGAGAAAATCGGGAGTACTCATCCACAATTACCATGAGAAAATGACCATTTTCAAGGGTTCCAAATAAGTAAATTGCAATTTTCTTCCAGACATGTCCTAGAAGATCTGACATTTTCAAAGGATGTTGTGTTTTTTGGGGAGATAAACAGTCACACAAATGACAAGCATGGAGCTCTCTATCAACTCACTTATCAAGATGATTGAACCAAACACAGTCGCTTTGGGGCAACAATTCCCATGATGTCCCTCATGTGCCACTTCAATGACTTGCTGTCGTAGACTTTCAGGAATGACATTACTCGATCCTCGCAAGATAATCCCTTCTTGTGTAATGGCAGTTCTTCAAACACATTCTTGAGTTTCTGGTATTCACTGCTGTTATCAAGAGGTTGAACATGTGTTCTCCAGGATTGATGCATAATGATGTCTTTGAGGATGAGCATATTCCTGTCTGCATTGGTAGCAGCACTTATTTGCTCCACGAACACAGCTGCAAGACTTCTGGCTCTCACAATAAAGTTAACGTAAGCCTCGGCCAACTTGGAAAGGGTACCCTGGCACTGCAGGGGCACTCGAAAACAATTGTCAGCAGGGTTTTAATCTTTTCCTGGCTAGTGCACATTGGTGTGGTCATACTCTTTAAGTCTGAGCCCCCACTAATGTGAGGGGGCATCTTGGCCTTTGGATTGCCTAAAATGGTAAGAAATGCTTGTTGACCAGTAACAAGTATAAAATGTTTCCCATACAGAAACACATGAAAGTGTTTGCAAGCCCACACAACAGCTAGGCTTTTTTTCTCAGGTTACGAGTAAGCTCATTCAGTCTGTGACAAACTTTGGCTAGCATAAGCCACTATACACCTTCGTACATTTTCATGTCCACTATGTTGGGCAAGAATCACACCCATGCCCACTGGGCTGACATCCACAAAACCTCTGTATGCAATTTCTGATCAAAACAATGCTTCTCAGTAGCATTTTAAATTGCATGCTTAATCATCTTGAAACTTTGATCACACTCCTGTGATCACTGAAATGAAACATCCCAATTTGTTTAGCTCTCTCAATGGGGCACTCACAGTGGCAAAGTCACGGATGTACTTGGAACAGTAGCTGGTCATCCCAAAAATAGAACGCAGCATGGTCACATCTTGTGACAAGGAGGTAGATGACAAAGCCTGAACCATGGCTGGATCTTGTGTACTGCTTCTATCATGTTCTTTTTGTGTGACCCCAAATACTAGTATATCATCACTGTAAATTGAAAGCATGTGTGACAGGCTGTATAATGTGATGAATGACATATTGGAAAAGTGTGGCAGCTGAAGACACTTCAAAATTCAATCTTTTGTTTCTGAACAAACCAACATGAGATGAAAAGGTAGTAATGATCCTGCAATTTCTTTCCAATTCGAGCTGATGATATCCTTTGTTTAGATCAAGACGCGAAAAGACTTTGGCACCATATGACTGGGTAATAATATCGAGACTGTGCAGACCTGGGTGTCATTCTCTTTTTATTGTTTTGTTTGCTTGACGCATGTCAACACAGATTCGCACAGACCCTCTACTGTCCTTTTTAGATACCACCATTACAGGCGACACACATGGCGTTGGACCAGTAGAGTGCTCAATGCTATCATGTTTTAGCAAAGTCTCAAATTCTTTTTCAACAGCTTTCTGTTGGTAAAACTCAATCCAACAATGTAATTGAGGAACAGGATGGATGTCCTCATTAATGTGGAGCTGCACTTTCATTGTCTTAAGTTTTCTTAATCCATGAAATAATGACGGAAAATGATTCAGTATGTCGTGATGAGCATTAACATTGTTTCACAAAAATTAGTCCCATGTCAGCAGCAGTGCTGAAGCTGAGCAAACAAGCACTCGATGAACTGCCTTGAAGGACATGGTTTGGGTCTTCAGCCTTCGTCTTTTTATGTTTCATAGTCACCATAAATGAACCTTGACTTTGCAGTGGTGTTAAGGCTGCCTATGTGTAAACTGTGGTTTTCGATGATGTGAGGCAGGACACCGGAGACAGTTCGTGGTACTTTTCGGCTGGAATGATATTTATCGAAGCACCACTGTCTACGATAAACAGTATATGGCAACCATTAAGCTTCAATTTAATTTTGGGACAATGTCCAAATAAATGTCATGATTACACTTGTAGATTATTTTCAGACTTGTATTCCTCCTTGCAAGAAATCAGACCTACATGAGCACATCTTTCAATAGTCAGCATCAACATTGCACAACCATCGCCTTCACTGTCACTCAACAGTGACGTCGAAGAACCTTTTGACGAGAATTAGATGACAATCAGCCTCTTTCAGTTTCTACTTGCATCAACTGATGTTTCCATTTACTTTGGTGGGCGTGACTGGAATGTTTCGGGATGTTTCTGGCAGCCAGCTTGTCTTCATGATGTGGCACAGTTGCAGCCATTTTGTCATCACAATGTGACGCACTCACTTTTTTCTCGCTTTGCAAACTGTTACAAAATGGTCCTCTTTACCACAGCCTTTACATATCTCCCCAATGGTGGGATATTTACCTTCATGTGGAAAGGTAAATCCACATCGAAAACACAGCTTCATCTTCTGCAGAGACATCACTCTTCAGCCTTCTACTTGGTGTTTTCTCTTGCTTTTCATACTCAACATTGATTCACTCTGGGCTCCTCCGGCTCCATGTCAGCTGCTTGTTTGTAAGCACATTGATCAGCTCTGGCTGCCATGAGCACAGGCTCCAGACTGAGCATAACTCTCAGTATACGATGTTTGAAGGAATCGGACAGGCAACAATCTATTACTCTGAGATGAATGGCTACTTCATCATTGAATTTGTTGAACTTATAGCGTTCGATGGACATTTCAAGTCTTTCCACAAATTCATCTGTTTCACCATCTCTCTGTCTCTTCTGACTGAAGAAGTACCTTTCATAGTCAATGTTCAACATCGTATTGAACTTAATGTTCAATGTCACCTTGACATACTGGTAAGATAATCTTTTCACCTGTGGTATCTTCACTACCTTTACTCCTTCTCCTGCTAAGTTCTTAAGATATTTGATGATCTTTTTGTCAATGGTTATTTCTAGAGCATCATTGAAATCATCAAAGGTTTCGATCCAAGTAGTCCATCAGGTGCCAAGACTCTGCTTTTTGGCGGTATCAAATGAAGATGTTGATTTTAAGAAAATGGCGGCATCATACTTTGTGTTGTTTTCTGCAGCTGCTGCCAGGCTTACATTTTGTTAAGGCCACACTCGACCTACAATGTCTTCTGGCCTGGTGCCAAGCTTCAAGCAGTAGCCCACTGACTAGTGCTTGAACTGTGGTGCCCGACCGGAGGTGGTGAAGCACCATCTTCTTTGATGGTGAGTAGCGGTTTTGTCTCTTGCACTTGTTCTTCACTACTTTCAACCTCCTGCATTGTACCTGGTTTTCTCCACCTTTAGCCTTCCTTTGTGTTTATCTGCTTCCCCTCACAGCGTTCTCATGCATCTGGCTGTCGCCACTTGTGCTTTCTGTGTCTGGCGGTCACTGCCTTTAGCTTTACCATACTGTATGAATTATGGCTTTGTGTTAAGTTTTGGCATCACACTTCTTATCTTAGTCATATTAGGAATTTTCAGACTGATGATGAATGGAACTTTCCATCAGACCTCCACTTTCTTCGAGGGTCTTGTACTGGCTGGAGTTGCGCTTTTACTCCACATACACCAAACCATCGATTCTTCACTTTGACTGAGGCGCATGTGGCACGCACTAGCAGTTTGCTGGACCTCGGCAAACTCTCCAGGAGAGAACCCTCGACTCTTTGAGTTGCAGGGTTTCAGTATCCTCTATTTTGTCACCAGTTGTAGCATCCTCCCCAGCCCGGGTATATGTAAATGAATTACGTCACACATATAGAGCTCGGTATTACATGTCTTTATTCTCTGGAGTATAACCATTAACTGCCACATACTGCATCATAAATTGTATTAACCACACCCAACCACTTACGTCAATAGACTACAGAGTCCATTAAGGACCATAGGGGTCCTGCACTCTATAATACTCTATAATACGCAAGACATTACAAAGACTTCCAGCATAGAGTGCATGCAACTGAAGGTAGAGTTTGCTCTGAGGGTATCCTTCCAGGCCCATTTGAAGTCCCCAATTCTCTTCTCACTTTTAAGCCGAGTTTTGAAACCAGCTTAGCTGACCCACCTCAGTCAGCTTGAGGGGCACAAAGAGAAACAAAGCAGTAAGTTTTATCATACACAAAGGGCCACATGTATCAACCAATTTTGCATTCATCGTCCCGTTTGCGAATGCTAAAAAGGCTTTTTGCATGTATCAAACCCTATTTTGTGATTCGGTAACCTGTTACTGAATCGCAAAATGGGTTTGCGATTCAGTATTTGATTAAGTAAATCACAAGGACACCGATCTCTGACGGTGTGTGATTTACTTCATTTGACAACACAAGTGCCAAGTCGCTAAATACGAAACTGCATAATTGGTTCGAGACTGATTATCAAAACCTAAGCATACCGCAGGCAATAGAAAGATTACCATGATTCATTGATATTCATCTGGACCAATTTCTCAATGGTCCACATCTTGATTTCATTTGAAGGGTCTACAGTCCACAAATGAATTTCTTTGTCCTGAAGATGGTCTACTGGATGCATTACGCAAAAAGACCGAAACGTCGACATATCTGACTCATTTCAACAGAAAATTGTTATATAAGAATTAATGATTCAAAGTGGAATTGTAGTTTCTATCTGTAAATGGGATAAAGTATCGACTTATTTACATAAGTGACTAGGAGATAACTTTATGTAAGATCATTGATCTCTGTCACTTGTGCTTTTGTGAATTGTGTTTTGCACCCTGCAAGTTATATATTTATAAAAATTCTAACCAATGAAGTATACACAAGTTTTTGCTCTTTATTCAGTTTCTAATTATTGTAATTGATTTGTACAATTCATATACTTGAGGCCACTAACTAGGGCACTCATAATAGATTGCGCTCAATCGAGTTCAATTAATGGTTTTGAAGATGGTGCAGGCTGGCCAGGGAAGCCAATGGAGTACTATCAGGGTGGGGATTGGGTGATCATATTTCTTCAGGCCCTGGATGAGCCATGCTGTAATATTCAGGATACCAATGTGGTGTCTGGGATGCCATGGATTAGGACATTACCATCATCCCAATGCTAGAGCACAAGGGCTTGAACAGCAGTTTTGAAGATTATTTCTGTGAGAAAAGGTTTCTATTTCTTTAGAAGAGAGAGGTAGTACCAGGACATCTCTGTTTTTTGGAAATGCGCTCCTTGAGGGTGAGGTTGGTGTTTGGGTGAATCAAAGAGATTTAGCATTCAGTAAAAGTTTGATTTCAAAGCTGTCAAAATTCATGTTATTGAGCCAGCTTTTACTGTATGATGTTTGTTGCTCTCGGAGAACTAAGAGAAATACTGACTTAAATGGTTTGAGCTTCAGGCAGGCGCTGGACATCCAGGTGTGGATGACGTGTGAGCAATGTTGGAGGGTTTGTGTCTGAAGCAGAAGAACTTTTCAAGTGGAGTTATGTATCATCAACATATTGGTAAATCTTGATGCTGTTATCTGTGAGTAGAGCACCAAGATTACAGGGGACATGATGGAGCCCTATGTGAAAAAACTGGTGTTGGTTGGAAAGTTAGGAGGCGAAACAGGACATTGTTGGTGAAACCCATTAGAGACTCTAAGATGTGTATGAGGGTGAGATGGTCAACTGTGTCGAAGGCAACTGAAAGCTTCAGCACTATCAGGAGATAGGGGTCATCTTTATCTGTGGTCAAGAGGTCATCATCTATGAGGTGTTAGTTAGTGGTCTTTTTGTTTGGAAGACAGACTGGTAGTCATGCTGGAAATGGTTAGCATTGATGGGATCTTGGCGTTGAATATAGACTGCTGTTTCCATGACTTTTGTTTTATTTATGCACTTGGTATAGTGTAGGAATCACTCCTGTAGGAGCATCTCAACTCCTGCGCTATAGGCCAAAGCAAAGTATAATTCAGAACAGCCATAATCTTGCCAGTGAATGCCAGGTGAATGATTACGCTCCCCTGTGGAGTAAGGAGTAGGTGAGGCTACGCAAGATAATGGGACCCCCTCTAAACGAAAAATTTTTAAGGTCAGGGAGAAGAGGGGAAAACAGCAATACACTCTAAGAACGCTCCCTCATGACCTATATTTCTTTTATCTAACTGAAAATAAGTTCAACAAGGGCTGAAGTAAAGCTAAACAACAACAAAATACAAAAACATAATCATATTTATAAATATCCACATTATTTATTAATTTTCTTTGTTTTATCAAAAAAAAAATTGTACTTACTTTTACATATTTTTACATATAAAATCACTATTGTAAACATCTACAAACAGTGTTGCATATTGGTAACAAGATATTTTCATCTATAAACATCTTTGCATTATAAACCCCGAGTGAAAAACAAAATAAAACATTCATACACACTAACTCACATACATTCCTCATCAAAAACAATTACACCACATTCATTAATGCATATATCTAAGAAGTGGGAGACAGAAAGTTGTTTTAATCTCCACGACCAATAAAGGCAACTGCATATAGCAGGATCTGAACAGCATTGGTCGACGCGCGTTTCGGTGGCTTGACGAATGGATAACACCACCTTCCTCAGGACCTTAGCCAGATATCAGACCAATATGAGTACACCCAGGGGATACTGCTAATAATACTCCACAAAAGACTGTATTTTTTGCTTTAGCAACTATTTTTCTAAGTAGCTTTGCCGCACTCTAAATTTATCCTATGCGCTGTGCATTAAGTGGGGCATATATACAAGTGTATTGTCAGCAAAATAATAATTCCTTCTAGGGTCAGTTCTTTGAGACTTATGCATCATGCTGTATTATACGGCACCAAATCATTATGGCGACGTCTCAATATTAGTTAGTATTAGGTTGTGTCGGTCTAAGTCCAACAATACTTCTTTTTGCAGCATATAGTCCTGACGGGCTCGACAAAGGGACGGCCGGACGAAGAATCGGGAAGAATTACTGCCGGTCAGGAGTAGGTGAGTCCAGTAGGGGGTTGATTCAGTGCTAGATTGTCTTGAGCAATGTTATGCTTCTATTTGTGACTTCATTGATGGTATTGGTAAAGTACTTTGCTTTGGCTGATGAGATATGCTGTCTATTTGTTCAGCAGACAGACTTTAGTTTCAATTGGACCTCAATAGTTCTCCATTTCTTCTATTTTCTTTCTTGTCTGTGAATGGATCATGTATTGCCACCATGTTCTCTAGAATACCAGGGTGCAGAAGGCTTTGGCTTCCATTTGCATGCTGTAGTTGGCATAGACATTCACATGGGTTTAAAAAAAATGCTGAAGCAGTTTAGAAGGGTATTGGTGTCAGACATTGAGGTTATAAGGTGAAAGAGGAGTTCAAGCATTAAAATGCCTATGGAGAAGTCTTTGACGGAACTGAAGGTTTGATCTTCTCTTTTGTGTTGACCTTGGTTTGTTGGTAGAGCACTGAGCAGCAAGATAGGGATGGCAACGTGACCAGTCTGATCCGGGAGTATAGGTAGTTTTCATTGGATTGTTAGTAATTTTGAGAATACAAGATCAAGAATGTCACTGTACCATGTTGAGTGCGTTGATGAGGATAATGAGAGTGTCTTTTGTTTTTTCAGTTTGTGTTGTTTGTAAGGTTAAAGTCAACCAAAAGGAGGTTGTGGGCATGTAGGATGGACGAGGTTCTGAGAAGATCTGAAAATTCATCAATGAAATCAGTGTTTTGCCAGGGACGCCTGTACATGACATAGGAGGTGACAGTCTGAGTTGCAGAGAGTAAGAAATAGCCTTTCATCAGCTCCATGGAATTGACCAGCATGCTTTACAGCACACCTATAGCATCTTTCACATGTGACTTGTGCATACTCAAACCTGGATATAAGACTTGACAAACAGCTTTTACATGGCAAATCAAGCTCCAAGTGAAAGTGCACACACAGGACCTGTACTACCAGCATCATCCAATGTTTGAAAGAGTTGTCACTGTGTTTCTTTTTAAAATAAATGTTTTAAGTTTTACAAGTCTGGTTCAATCAACATGGCTTTATGTGTTCCATACTTATGACATAACTAAGACTGTTAATGCTCTAATTGTTCTTTAGAACACTCTGGGAGACTGCAGTAGAACACACGGAATCAACTGACAGGCTGCTCCTATTGAAAGTACATGTTTTACTGAGAATGTCAGACTTTATTCTCATATGGCTGAGAAGATTATAGAATGTACACTCTCATTTTAGCTTTCTGGAGCACCTTCTAAAACCTCTATGGGAAAATCATGAGAAAACTGTTTTCTATCAAACATGATTGATGTTCCCCCATCAACAAGCTTTTTCACAGGGTAAAATCACATTAGGAACTACCACAAATCCTAAATTTAGATTAGTATGGTACCACCAACAAATGATTTCCCCTTTTTTTGATCCTCAAAACCTGCCATTCACTCCAATTCATTTCAATGGGGTGCTATCATGTTTAAAGGTCCCAAGATGACTGCCAGCACTTTCTGGTTGAAGTGCTGACAGCCAATCAGATCTCCCCATGAGAAGAGTGCTTAGGCACTGCCTATATATCCTTATTTGCTTCCCTTAAATTTCTCAAAAAGTACTGCACGGATGTACACCAAATAACTAAAAGCATGCTCTGCATACCAAAATCTATCTTCCTGCCCAATTTGGTGTAATCCCGTTGAGCGGTTCGTTCTGTAGTCGTGTTCACAGCTCTTAAAGGAATTAACTTGCCAAAATATATTTTTTTGACCCCCTCTTTTCTCGGTCCCCGCTTGATGGATCACCCTGAGACTTTCGATACATAGGAAGGCTCAAGTAAAACAGATAAGCGGGGTTTGTTCTGCTTGATTGTATTAGAGGCTTAGATCTTGTTATTTTAAATGGGAGAGTGCCTGCCGATAAAACTGCACATTTTACCTTTCATTCACAACACATTCAGAGCCTTTTAGACTATGTGATTGTGTCTTACCAAATGTTTGGGGCGTGTGATAACTTTTTGTCTGCCCGTCGATATGGAGTGATCATAGTATTGTAGGCATGACAGTGGCTTTTGATTTACCTACACTGGATGTGGGGAATCCTGGTCAGGGCAGGGCCTCTTTTAATAAAGCAAACGGCCGGTCTTTCTGGACGCAAAAAACATCCTTGAAGTAGGCTCAATTATGAAGATGGCCCAAGTAGAACAGCAGGGTTTAACTCACTCCAACATTATACCCTTCTTTGAGGCCCAAATGGAGAAGATTTGTAAATTAAGTTCTATATCTTCAGTACCTCGCCTGTGTAAACAGGAAACGTCTCATATGATTTCCTTAAAACAAGCAATTAATCATCTTGTCCGAAAACAGCATATACTTTTTCTCACTGACCGGCAGCGGGAAATCGATCGCCTTAAGCGAATGAAAAGACGTATTATGTTTTGTGAAAAAGAAGGGAGCTTGATCACAAGTGGATTGGGCTGAGGAAGCCGCAAGGGCCAAAGACACAAGAAAGTATTGGCGCTTGATCGCGGAATACTGCGATTCAAGGCAGAGGTCTCTACCCATACCAATTCCAGAAGAGGACTGGGTGGAGTATATCTCCTCTTATATGGAAATAACAGCCCAGTTTCATTTGAGATGATAGATTGGGTTAAACCCGCGTCTATTGAATTTACTGAATTTGGCCCCCGTCAGGAAAGGATGTGGTAGGTTATATAAAGAATGCAAGAACATCCGGCGCACAAGGGCCGGATGGAATCCGATTGCACTAATTAAAAGGAACCAGTAGTGTGGGGTGATTTTTAGAGCCACTTTTCAAACATTGCTTTTTATGAATACAATCCCCCTCTTGGAAGGGGAGCATTATAGTCCCCTGTATAAAAAGGACCGAAAACAGTATCGACTAGTTTTAGACAGATTGCCCTTCTGGATGCCTCAGGCAAATTATTTGCAAAAAGCATGTTAAGCCATCTTCAACAATGGGTTTATGATCAGAATATCCTTCCCCGGAACAAGCTGGTTTTAGAAAGAACCATGGCACCTTGGATAATATAGCGGTTGTTCAGACAATTATAGAGAAATATGTTTTTGTCCGAGGAATGCCATTATATACAGCTTTTATTGATTTTTCCACGGCGTTTGACAAAGTGGACCGCCAAACGCTGTGGAGAAAACTTGTTCTCCTTGGCATACCATATCATCTTTTGGGTCTGACTATGGAATTGCATACAGACACGTGGTGCCGGGTTCTGATGGGAGGTTCGCAGGGGCTATCATGTACAATTAGAACGCATAATGGGCTCAAACAGGGTTGCCTATTGGCACCACTTTTATTTTCCTGTATATTGTTGATCTCCCGGTACTCTGAACACGGTAAGGGGGATGCCCCAAAAATTGGTACAATGTCGGTTGGTTCTCTTTTATATGCAGATGATGTTGCAATATTTGATCTAACGCCTATCGGTCTGCAGCGCCGGCTAGATGCCTTAAGTAGATATGCAGAGGATCACTTCTTGAAGATCAATATCGCAAAAAGCAAGATTTTGGTATTTCGTAAGAAGGGCTTAGAATAAGGAGTAGTTTAAGGTGGATGCTTGGTTATGAAAAATCGGAACTGGTTGATTCTTACTTATATTTGGGGAAGGTTTTTCCAAAACTGGCCGAGATTCGGATCATATTAAACATTGTGTTAGTAAAGCTGTCTCCCAGGCAAGTGCACTAAACAGATTTTATAAAACTTGCGGCAGACGTCACTTTGGCCATGTCTTATCTGTTTTTAAGGTCAAAATTCCTCCCTCGTTAATATATGCTTCGAGGTGTTGGACATGAATTATTGGCTTTCCTTCGATAAGGCGGAAGGGCGAATCCTGCGGCAAATTTGTAATTTAAACACCCTGGCAGCCCCACATGTACTGCACCTCGAATTTGGATTAGTTTCATCCTTTACCTTATCTTTGGCTGCAGTTCTTAGGTGGGGTAACTCCTCCTTTGGGGAGGAGGGCACACTTAGGGCTGCCCTGAGAATAGAAATTTTGACATGCAAAAAGAACAATCAACGTTTTTAGGTCCTTTGTACATGCAAATGATACATTTGGCCTTAGTTTGAATTCTGCTTCTCCTATGTCCAAATCTGTATTGAAACAACTTCTAAAGAAGTTCAGATCTCCTATTAGTTTGGCGAGAGATGTGACCTTTAGCCAGTCCAGGTCCAGTAACAAGGCGGTCATAGGGAGTGCTTTGGGGAATAAACTACAGCCTTATCTAACTTGGAACATCCCCATGGGATCAGAAGGCTGATACTCCTACTTAGATTTAACTTGCTGCCGCTAAGAGATGTTACTGGTATCTGGGATAAAATACCTAGAGAGAAGAGAATTTGTGAATTATGTCAGTTGCAAATCCAAGATCTTAATCATGTGCTTTTGTATGCCCAAGGCTGAAAAGTGCTAGGCGATTGTTTTTAAAGCCAGTTTTTATTAAATACAATATCTACTCTGCCCAGGACGCACGATCTTTGGTCCTGTCACCTCCGAATGAAATGGTTTGTTTTAAGATATATACATTTTTTAAAATATTTTTGCCTATTTATTATGAATTTCTTTCATTGTCCATTGTATTTATAGCACTATTTGCACATTTTTGATAAATGAAATCTGCCGGTTGGTTATCTGTCTGTATCATGTATTTTAGTACTATTTGTATTCCTCTCAGTATGTTTGACTTAAGAACTTCCATAGTAATGTATAAGGAAGAATTTTGTATTGTACATAAAGTTTGTCTTTTTTTTAATTTTATTTTTTATCTGACTATGTGTTTTGTGGACCTCCGTAGGAGTTCCATAACAAAATAAAATTAAAATTGAGTAGAAAGGCTCACTATGATACATTTTTGGGAAAGTTTTGTGAAGATACGTTAAATGAAGCCAAAGATATAGGCAAGACAAATAATTATCCTAACTATAACTACCTACCGGAGACTGCCTGTAGAAAATATATATATATAAATATATATATATATTCCAAAAGTTCTAGCGCTGTGGTGCACAGAAGAAAACCGAACTCCAGGATCACAGAAATTATAATTTTATTGATTGACGCGTTTCGACCAGAGCGGAAGTGCTCTATTTTCTACAAAAACAAGTGAGTAAACAATGATAAAGCAGGTAAACAGACTCACATGGAACATGATATAATCTCACGTTTACAGAAAGGAAGAAAAGACTGTCTGCTGTAAACATTGTTAGATGTGTGACAAGATATATATTTAAATTGATATTCTGTGATATCTACATTTGTAATTTAACAATTTATTAACTTTGACAGAAATTAATAGTAAGTTTGTACACATAAGACAATGTATGAACTTTTCAGGTCAATGTGACCACTATACAATGCATACCAAGTGACAGACTCAAAGTACATGTGTCAGATGTACCCTGCAGTAGAGTTGCGCCCAGTGGCTAAGTCCCTCCCTTCTAAATCACTGTAAATTTTCTAATCATGTTCAAATGTTCCAAAACCTACCAGTACTATCCCAAAGAAAAAGTGTCAAAAAGAAAACAATCCTAAAGGTAGAAAATAAAACAAACCAAACAAATGGGGGTCTATTGTGAATGCATCTCTTCTCTGTTAAACACATATTCGCGCTTTATCAAAAGGATATTTTGAAATGGTGAAACCCGCATTGGGTATTCCAAAGTTAAAGCTATCCTAAGTGAATGTGGAGCTCCTCATTGTGGTTGAGGCCACCAGGGTGCCTGCTGTTGAGTCGTATGATGTACTCAGACTCCATTCGCCTTAACTTGCGTTCTCTGTCGCCCCCTCGCGCATGGGCTGGGATCCTGTCAATACCAAAAAATTAGATTTTAGAACTCATATCTTTGACATTCCCATGTGTTTGTTCGCAATGTTTGGCAATGGTATATGTCATGTCTTTGTTTCTGATTGCCCGAAGGTGTTCTAACACCCTCTTTTTCATTTAAAGATTGTGCTGCCCACATAGTTCAAACCACATACATATCTTAGAACATACACTAAATAGTCACTATTGCAATTAATGAATTTGTGAATTTTCGCAGTTTTACCAGTAGGCAGGCTATATTTTTTCACGTTGGAACTGTTGGTTCAAGCTTTACATTTCCCACACTTGTGAAATCCTGGGAGTTCCCTCAACCAGGATCCTGCAGTAGTCTTGCCCTGAGCCAAATGGCTGTGAACCAAAATGTCGCTTAAGGAATTGCATTTTCGATAGGTAATGTGTGGGTTGGGACTGACTAATTTTCCAAAAGTCATATCTGATCTGACGAGGTGCCAACGTTTCCTCACAATCCGATGAATGGCCCTAGACTCATAGTTAAAAGTCGCAGTCAGTCTCACTTCTTGTTTGTTCTTTTCCCTGCATCTTGGTGTCAGCAGGCTTGCCCTGTCTGTCTTGGATGCCTTCTTGATTGCTGCTCTAATTGTTTTTCTAGCATACCCTCGTGTTCTAAATCTGCCTACCATCCTCTTTTCCTCTGCTGCATATGTCTCGTTATTGCTGCAGTTCCTTTTCGCCCTCAGAAGTTCTCCGTATGGGAAACTTCTCTTGAGATTCTCCGGATGGTAGCTTTGGCCATGGAGAATGCTATTCCCTGCTGTTTCTTTTCTAAAAAGTCTAGTGTGGATGGTGTCATCTTTCACTTCAACTGATACGATCCAGAAATTCAATGGTGTTGTGATTTAATTTACTGGTGAATTTCAGATTTAGGTTATTGGTGGCTATCCCAGTAAGGAAAGCCTCCAAAGATTCCTGTGGACCGTCCCATATCAGAAAAATATCATCAATGTAACGTGTCCACAGGATCAGGTGGCTCATGAGTTCTTCATTTACTTCATTCCAGATATGCTCCGACTCCCACCACCCCATAAACATACATGCGTAGCCAGGAGCGGTACCTGTAAGTTGCTTGTACCACTGTTCCTCAAATAGGAAAAAGTTGTTCTCTAAGCAAAATTTCAGCATATCAATCAGGAGCATGGAGTGGTCATACATTGCTAATGCCCTGTCTCTGAAAAAGTATTTACACGCCTCCAACCCCAAATCAAGTTCAATGCAAGTGTATAGAGCAGCATTGTCTATTGTAGCAAAGATATATGACTTTTTCCAAGGTATTTCTTGAGTCTTGGATATAAAATCCATGCTGTCCCTGCAATAGGATGGGAGATTAATCACATATGGACACAAAAAATAGTCAAGATAGACTGAAGTATTCTCTAATAAGCTGTTGTTAGCAGATATTATTGGTCTGCCGGGTGGGTCCGTGGGGTGTTTATGGACCTTTTGGCGGCAAGTAAAACACAGGAGTAACAGGATTTTTACTAGTAAAAATTGTAGTTCATTAGTGCCAATGATACCTTGTTGATGCCAGTTATTGAGGAGAGTGTGGTAACATTGTATCGCTCTGCTGTATTGGGCCATGTTAGATCTCAAGTAGTTATATATATATGTTTGCTCTTACTCCTTCAAAAAAGAGGATGGGCACACACTGGGTCAATTTAAAAGATTTATTGTTCCTTCAAACAGACTGGTTTCGGCAAAGCTGCCTTTTTCAATGTTTGCTTTGATAAGAACATCCCACCGACAATGGTGTTTAAATGCACCCAGTTGCACTTCCATTGGAGAATGTAAAGTGGACATAGAGGAAGGGCTGGAACGTCCAAATTTAATCTTATTTTTTCGGCCGCCAAATTAACATTTCAAATGTTTCATTCAGACTTGATGGTAGTATTCGTGTTGAATGGAAGTAGGATGCACAAATATCCACAATCTTGCCGTCAATCGGTAAATAGAATAGCTCTCTCGACAAACAAGTGGCAGCCCATATTGGCATGAATTAGGGGAGGATGGAACATTCTTTCTTTACATGTCAATACATACAATAAGTATTTATGTTTTTTGGCATTTACCGATTGATGGCAAGATTTTCAAAATAAATGCATGGGGGCTCCTGTCCCCCCAAGCAGCCCCGGTGACCGCCACCTCCCCGGGGCTAATTATGTTAAATGTGAGGGGGCCACGTGATACCCCCACAGCCCTGGGTACCGCCACCTCTCCAGGGCACAAATAGAGTAAAGGGGGGGTCTGTTGCAGACCCCCAGCCCCGGGGACCACCACCTCCTCAGAGCTACAATATAGGTGGGAGGAGTGCCGCATGGCCCTCCTCCAGGAGCCCTTCATGGCCCTGGGGACCGCCACACCCCAGAGCCGGCTCCAGCAATGTCTCGGGGTGCCCACCCCCGGGACATTGCAGTTTGCTATGGCTTGGCAGGAGCCATAGCAAACTCTGCTTCACTTCATGGAAGCAAGAGAAGGAAAAATGCTCTCGCTTCCATGAAGCGAAGCAGAATTGCTTTTGGGCAGAGGGAGCTGAATGTTTGCAGCTCCCTCTGCCCAAAAGCAATGCCGACTCCCACAAGAGACGGGGAGCCGGCAGGGACTGCGGGGGCCTTGAGGCTCCACCCGGGTTCCCCAATAACCTGGCAATGCCCCAGGGGATGGGGTCCCCGAGGAAATATCAGCCTACCCATTTTTTTTTTTTAAAGGATAAGGCCTGGCCTCAGGGGGTGGTGTCTCCAGTGCCGAAAATGGCCTGGGGAGGGGGCTGCCTGGCCCCCTCCCTTAAAAAACCCAAACATAAATCATAAAAAACTTGGCCAGGCCCCGGGGGGCAACTACCCCTCCTGTTACCTCCAGTAAGTCCCACACAGTGGGATTGCTTAGAGGTCTACGGAGGCCACGCCCCCTTTGTCCACCACTCTGCAAATGCACATCCTGGTGCATTACTGGTTGGGGGATGAAGTCCACTTTACTCCAAGGGGACCTTGGGGGCCAAGAAGCCCTCCTGGTACCTCCTGTAAGTCCTACACGACGGAATTTCTGAGAGCTGGTCGGTGGCCCAGACCCATTTCTCCACCACTCTGCAAACGTGACTGCTAGTTAAAAAACCTTAGAAATTCACTGAAAAAAACACCGGTTTCAGGGATGTTATAGTTAGAAATTAGCATTTAAAAAACCTTAGAAATTCACTGAAGAAAACCACAGGTTTCAGGGACGTTATAGTTAGAAATTAGCATTTAAAAAACCTTAGAAATTCACGGGAAAAACAAAGGTTACATGGACGTTATAGTTAGGCTGACATTTCACTCACACAAAACCCGAGAAATTCAGCCGTTATAGTTAGCTGAGCTAATTATAACCTGTGCCCCTAAAATGTACTGCATATGACCCCTCATATTACATCACTCATGACATGATCAGTGACATCACTCATGACATCTCAAATTACATCACTTTTTACATCACTGCTGACATGCAGCTCCCTGTGTGTAAAAACCAAGTGCTCTCGCTTGCTCAAAGCGGAGCTCACTGTTTGCTATGGCATGTGCATAGCAAACAGAGCATTGCTCCTGACATGCCATAGCAAACTGCAATATCCTGGGGGTGGGCACCCCAGGACATTGCTGGAGCTGGCCCTGGGGGTGTGGCAGTCTCCAGGGCCATCTAGGGCACCCAGATTCCAATTTGCCCCGGGGAGGTGGCGAACCACCGACAGCCTCCTACCACATTACTTAATATAACAGTGTGCCTCGGGAAGGTGGGGGTCCCTAAGGTAGATGGGGTCCACAAGGCCCCCCATACTATTGAAATTAGCCCCGGGGAGGTGGCAGTTCCCAAGGCTCAGTGGGCCCGCCCACATTAATAATTAAAAAAGCCCCGGGCAGGTGGCGTACCCCGGTGCTTTGATAAGCCCTAGGAAGGGGGCTCCATGCGGCCCCTCCTACAATTAGCATATGACCACGGGACCTGGCCCACTCGGGGGTTATTTTAAAGCAAGCGCTTTTTAAAATGTTGCCATGGTTTCTCTGTAGATTCTGTGTGTCATGAAAAGTTTGGGGGTGGTCCGTGCAGCAAAGAAAATATAAAATATACTTTTTTTTTATAGAACAATATCTGCATAACTACTCCCAGTTACAATGCCTACAAAAGCTTGGACGAAGAAGCAACAGAAGCAACTAGAGTATGTTTGCAGAAATGAGTTACAAAAGGGGAAAATGCCGAAAAACTGGTGAAAGAAAAAAGAGCTACTGGTAAGAGGACAGTAATTTCTTAAAAGTATATGCGCACATTTACAAAAATGACAAAATAAAGAAAATTAAATTATTACTATGAGAAACAATAAGAGTGGACAAACTGTACATTGCAAGAACAGAAAAGGTTGTAAAAGATATGGGCACACCTTAACCAGGGTACAGAAGCAGTTTAAGGAAATCAGAGCTAGAATGTTCCGTAGTAGAGTGGTTATAAATCTACAGAGAACTATGAAGAAGTACAAATGAAGAAGGGAGGTAGTGAAACAGAAAGAACGAGTTAAGAGAGTTGTTGAAAAGGCCTTTGCTTTGAAGAGGAAGCTTTTCATTTTGATTCTAAACAGAATGATGACTCTTGACAAAATAGTGTTCCCAGGTAATGTTTGTCTAATTCCCTCCACCGTCCATATTGCAGCGAAAACAGTTTGCAGGAATCTGAGGGCTTATTTTATGCAGACAGTCTGGCGTTTGATATAGGAGCCATTTAGTATAATGTTGCATTCGCCTGTGATTGGCCGCTTTCAATATAGAGTGATTAAACTTATTGAGCTGGATCCAAGTCAAGGTGGAGATCTGTCACCCTACTTGAGATTGACAGTTTTTCTGTGCTTTCAAATATAGCTTTCCTGCCGCCTGACCTCATAGGAGGGCAGCCCAGCTACTAATCGTTTTACAGTTTTTAGGGTCTAAAAGTTGCCCCGCTAACTCACAAGTCTCATTAATGTGTGTCGAATTGAGTTCCTGCAGGAAATGTCTAATCCTAAAAAAGGACCATTGAGGAGCTATTTTACTATGTTCAAAACACAGCTCTATTTCGCTCCACATTTTTTAATTCCCATTTAAAAAATCCCCTATTTTGCTAAAACCCTGACTTCTCCATTTAGCTATACTGGCCGAATCTAATAATGGATCTTGGCCTATATACAAGTCAGAGAGCAAAGTTTCTCTGTTAATATTGGGGATTTCATAGTGACTGAAGAGTGTTTTTTTCTTTTGATACTCCATTGTAGTATTTTATATCTAACTTTTTTGGGGGGTTTTGTTAGACGCCTAACATCCTTAATTTCATATTCTTGGTGGATTAGGTCCAAAAAGAAGTTGTCATATCTATTAATGTTTAAAAACATAATTGTTCTGTACATAGTATGTGTAAAATTTTCAAAGTAGTATTCTCTCAAATCAGGAAGGGCTAAACCCCCTTCTTCACTAGTTCTATATAGTGTATCAATAGTGAGTCTTGGAGCCTTGTTTGCCCAAATAAACATAGAGAACAGACCTTGCACTTCTTTAAAAAAATGTCATTTGTACCGTATTTGGAATGGCTAAAAATAGAAAATTACATAGAGGTAAAATGAAGAGGGATGTAGTTCAGAGGGTATATATCATTAATATTCTCCGAAACATATACACCTGGATACCTCTTGGGCTTAATATTGACCAGTGGGCTCAATTCTGCTAATAAAGTGTTAGAAGTGCAGTTGCAGAGCAATATCTCTGTATTTGATTTATTTATTCTGTATCCTCCAATGGATTGAAATTCCTGGAAAATATTAAATATTTGATTTTGGACTTCTAAACTGGGTTTTAAAAAGAGAGCAATGTCATCAGCGTAGGGTTTAATGTTTGTCATGTCAGGCATTGGAGATGTCGAACTACTAATTGAGCGAATAGCTATGGCAAGGGGCTCTATAAAACATGCAAAGAGTAGGGGAGACAGGGGGCAACCCTGTCTCGTCCCTCTAACAACTCTACAATTGGCAACTTTATTAGTATTATTAGCCCCCTCATAGAATTTAGCAATTACAGCAATCAATTTAGAAGGGAAGCCAAATTCAGCTAAGATTGTAAAAAAGACTTTCCCAGCAGACAAGATCAAAAGCCTTTTCAGCATCTAATAGCATAATTTGAGCAGGGGTTTTATTTTGAGTGAAATAATCCAAAGCCTCAACTAAAAAAGTGGTATTAAAAAATTGTTGTCGGCCGGCAACAAACCCACACTGGTCTGTGTGTATAATTGACCCTACGCACTTATTCATTCTATTCGCCATCAATTTAGTTTAGACTGATAGGTCAGTAAGAGTTCACATCCTCTTTATCTTTTGTTTTTTTTCAAGAAGCTAACCATCACAGCCGTGCGAAAGAAGATGGTATCTCTCCCCCCTGCAGGATATGATTGGCCAACAAAACTAATTCATTATTCAATATTACATTAAAAAAAATGTGAATTCCGCCGGTTTCCTATCTTCCCCACATGCTTTACCATTAGCCAAAGATTGAACAACCGCTTCAATTTCTTGTATTGTAACACTGGCAATCGCACTTGCGCTTTGACTTGCCTGTAATTTGGGAATTAGCAATTTAGTAAGAAATGATTTTAATTTCAGGATGTCCACCTCTTGTCTAGCTGAATACATGGTTTCATAATGTACTAAAAATGCCTTTTGTATTTGCTCTTTGTTGTTAATGTGGGTTTTAGTAATTTTATCGGTCAACGTGTGGACTCTGTTCTGTGCCAGTTTATCTTTTATTTGCCAGGCTAGAAATTTCCCAGTGAATTCACTCTCCTCATAAGCCCTTTGGAGATAGGTGGAGTTAGCCGTATATACTTTAGTATAGTAGTAATCTTGCATAGCCTGACGAGCTGATTTAGCTGAGAAACACGAATATTCTTTTTTCGTAGGAAATTTCACCCACCAACCGTTTATCAAATCAAGTTTTTCCATACATTCTATTAGCGTCGCACATGTGCGTGGTCTGTTTTGTTTCCGTACCCCGGAAGATGAATCCAATTCAGGATTCTGTAAGAATTTGAAATCGCCACCCAATATTACCATACCGGGAATTAGCAACAATGCATGATGTAAGTCCAACAGGGATGCACGGTTGTCTTCTATTGGGGCACAAATTGTAGCTATGGTTAGTCTATTACCATTAATTAAACCATTAACTAATCCCCACCTTCCCTCTTTATCTATCTGAGAGTATAAAATCTGAAAAGGGAAAAATGTATTAAAAAAGATTGCTATCCGCTTTGAGCCATACTTGCCGATGAAAAATAGATACTACCTGCCCAGTGCTGAAACATAATAAATGAGAATTTCTTCTTGTCTACATAGTGGGTTTCCTGAATAAATATATTATATGGGGTATTGCCCTTGAGCTATTCTCCGATAGCCTGGGCTTTTATTTTATTGTTCAGACCATTGGCATTAAAAGAAAGGATTCTTAAAGAGCCCTTAGATGTCTGCTGTTGAAAAGCCATCAGGGGAAACGGATCCTTTTTAAAGTGCCTTGTGCCTGTAGATATTTCCGCTCTTGTGGACACATAGTGATGCTAATTTTACAGTACATGATCTAACTAGTTAAAGTGTCTGTGCATAAGAAGCAGGTAAAAATGACCATACAACAAAGATGACCTGAAAGTACATAGAAGTATTCAGTGTTAATATGAATACCTGAGGATTTAAAGTATGCCTTTGGCCCATTTGCCTTAGTTATCTATATTGACAGTACACTTGTAAACCCGTAAGAATATCTGCACATGAAAAGCAAATAAAGTGTCAATGCGATACAATAAGATAAAGTGCATAGTAATGTTCAGCATTAATAAAAATACAAATACCTAAACAGTTAAAATAATCTTTCAACCCGCTGATCTTACTTGTCATTGCTATTACTTTGACAATACATAGCTTAACTATTTAAAGTATCTGTGCATAAGGAGCAAATAAAGTGCCAATGTTGTGCAAATACGCTTATAAAGTGCATGATAGTATATCCCGCATAGATACAGATACCTGGAGAGTTATGGTAATCTTTCATTAATCTGTCTTGTCTCATATTGATTACTGATTTTACCAGTGTCATGTGGACATCTTGGAGTTTCAATTAACTATCCCTTTATTCCAACCTGCGAGTCCCCTCTTCCCTTCCCAAGGGCCAACCCGCCCCTTCTCTGCAAACTCCATTCCCACCCCCACCCTGTGAGAACTGTGAGAGGTTGGCCCACATCTTCTCCCACCCCACCTCTAGTGTAGTGTGTGCCATGGTGTTGCACTCCTTGGTGCACCTCCCTGCTGCCGAGGAATTGTGTCCTCTGTGGCCTGGTCATGCCCCCACCAAAAAATAGAAAAAAAGGAAAAAGGACAAAGAGCGGAAAAAGGAAAGAGAAAAACCCAACAAAGAAAAAAAGAGGAATTAAATCATAAAACGACTATCAACATTAATAGCAGCAGATTAAATATAAATCAGTTCGATATCTGCTGAAGCAGTTCTTGCACCTTGGTCACATTATCTAATAGATGGAATTTGCCATTTGCAAGAACCTGCAACTTCGACTGCTGGACGAGAATAGCCTGTGTCCCTTTAGACTTGAAAAGATCAATCATTTGAATGGATTCTCTCCGCCTTTTAGCTGCTATTGCTGACATATCTGAAAAAAAAATTAATTGGGGAATTTCTTGAATTGACAAAGTTCTTTTTTCGTTTGCCTAGAAAGGATTTATTCCTTAATTGTAAAGTCAGCTAAGTTTAATAAGATGGTGCGAGGATATTGCGAGTTATTTGGGCATTGAAAAGGTACCCGGTAGGCTATTGTGATCGTTAGATTACCTGATAGGTCTGGAATGGCCTTTCTCAGCAGAGACTCAATCAAGTCCCGAACCTGTGGTCCCTCTACTGCCTCCGGGACCCCTACTAGCCATAAATTGGAACTTCGACTGTAATTTTCCATATCTTGCAGCTTTGATTCCAGTACCTCCATATTCTGTCTGATTTGTATTATTTCCTGTTCACAAATTTTTGCCTAGTCCTCAAGGTTGGATACTCGCTGTTCGGCTTCAGCTAGCCGCTCTGGGACCTTTACCATTGTGTCCTCTATTTGTGACAGTCTTGTGTGCAGCGAGGCAATCTCCTGTGATTGTATAATACGTAGTTCCTTAATCTCTGACAAAATCACATTGAACATATCCTTAACCAAAGGATTAGAGACTTTTTCCATTCCCCACTTCCTGGGAGAATTCCTTGTTGACTACTATGATGGTATCCGATTTAGGAACAGGTTGAGAAACAGGTTGGGAAACAGGTTGAATGTTCGAAGCTATCTCCTTTGGCCTTACTACAAGTTGAACTGGGGCTGGTATAGCTTGGCTTGCTTGTATTGTCATTGTATTAATTACTTGGTTGGTAGAAGTGGCAGCCGCTGCAGCCATGTGAGATTTTGAAAATAGAGGGTACTGTTTAGAGCAGAAAGGAGTAGAAAAAGGTTCAGCAGGCTCAGATGCGGACAGCTTGTGGGGGTCGTCAGCTTCCATATTGCTGTCAGACTCTTCAGTTCTTTACAAACTCCTAGAAATGCTTGTGGTTTGTGACTTTGTATTTACATCAATATCACCATTCTCTGTGTCTGACAGAAAATCTAAGGCCTGTAGCTTATCCACTTCCATCAGTTGTTGCACCTTGAGATCCATCCTTTGCTGTGCATTGCGCAGGGTGCATGAGCTTTCTGCTGTCTTTCCTTGACCACCCTTATTGCGTGACTTTCGAGTGGAGGTAGGTTGACTGAGCAGCCCCCTTGAAGCACTTTATAGCACTCGTCCCCGTGGCTTAAACTGTCACGTACCTGCTTCACAAAACAGCACTAGGAGGGGAAAATAAATTTTGAGGGCGGGCACCAGATTCCCAGTAAAGGGGTAGAGGGTAGATCTGTCGTGAGCCAAACCCCCTCGTATTGTGCTGTCCTGGCCACTGCCTGGTATTTCTATGGGGTGCTATCGCCTAGGCCTCTATGGAATGCTGCTGTCTTTCTAAGGCATTGACCTACTACTACTACTAAGAGTCTCTCAGCCCCCCTCTCTCTCCACAGGACTAGGCGTGAAGGAAAAAAAAACAAGAAAGTAAATTCCAGGGAGAGGGCCCCCAGCTGGTTACTGAAAAAACACTGAGAAAATGCAGCTCCAGTTGCAAATGCACTTAGTAAACTCACCGGGCCGTGTATTATCACCGTTCCTCTTTCTGATGAGGCCCCGCAGTGGAATCAGAAAGTTAGCCGAGGGGATAGCAGGAGAGGGGAGCTCCGTTTTAGTTCCGAGGTGCTGAGGTGCTAAGATGTCATTGTGTAGCTCACAGCTTGGCAGTCCACAAGGCAGCCTCCACAGATTGCTGCTCACGGTGCCAAAATCCAATCCCTGAATACGGCCGCATTACTCCGTTATGCAGCCGCTTATCTCTGATCCCAGATCGTCAAGCAAGCCAAAGAGGGAAGCCAGAAAGCAGCGTCGGAGAAGCACCCCGTATTTCCTGAAGATTCCGCTGAAGCTGAAGCCACCGTGAGCTCAGCGTCACTGTCCTTCCTGGACGCTGCTCATCTTACGGGGCATGACCGGCAGTGAAGCGCTAGCAGTGACGCATGTGGGAAGCGTTTACCCCTGTGGCAAAGGTCCAAAAGGTTTGTGATGATGCGCTGTTTTGTTTCTTTTGTCCAGAATAAGAATGTAGGGAAATTGAAGAGTTGATACCAGGAGGAGTTGTAGCACAGGGCACAAGTGGTACAGTTGATAGTTTTGAAAAAGACATAAAAAATGTAAGACAGTATGTGCTGAAAAACCAGAGTATGTTTGTATATGCTGTTGATGCACTCACTACAAGAATCAAATGCGGACTGTTGACTATTATTTAAAAAGTGAAATAGAGAATAATGAATACTGGCAAAAGTTTGCACTGTACTTATTTGTAGAAGAAATATTTCACTTGTCCACACGACAAAATAAATGTAAGTACTGCTCCAATAAATTAAAGGATAATAAAATGCCTGCTAGAGCTGGTTATAACAAGTTAGAACTGGTTCCCATTCCAGAAGCAATTCAAGGCTTAAATATTCATGAGTCCATTCTTATCCAAACTACACATCCATTTCAGGCTATAGTACGTATGAAGCCAAAGACAGTCAAGTTACTCCAACATAACTGCAAAAAGGTCTAAAAGGTAAAGTAGTGCATTTGCCATTAGATGTCAAGAACAACATTGAAATGGTAGGGGTAGATAGAGATTTAGAGAAAGGACTAGTAATTCTTGAAAATGGTGTGCCTACCAAGAACAAGAAGATATGGCAGGAGGTATTAGATGTTACCAAAGTTAAAAAAGCAAATTTATATCTGGTACAAAACAAAGTTTACTATAGAAATGTGGAAAGCCTATAAGATATCACACATATGGAGGATCAGACATTTCCATCAACAGGTCAGATTGAGAAGGTGGATCAGTCCAGGACAGAAGAAATTTATGAACATTATAGCATCCACCCTTTGTATTCTAAAGAGTTTATTGGTGATGCCATTAAGCTGTTTCAAATGAAGGAAGCAAAAGGAGCTCCATTAAGTGTGTGGGAAAAAAGGTTAGAAGCTCGATGTTTTCCACATCTTTTCATACTGGAGTAGGTGGCAGGTATGACGAGCGGCCTGTGCAAATACCTGCAGCTGTGTATAGATGTGGTAGACTTTATTCAGAAGATTCTAGATTTCATCAGTGTATTCCATATATATTTCACCTATTATTTGAGAGTGACTTGTCTGACCTCTCATATGTTGTGAATCATATTCTAAAAATAGGAGTTGATTTGCATAAATGGAAAAAGTTCAAGGAAAAGATGAGCATTTGGAAAACAATTTAATAAACCTAATGGCATGTCAGTGTGGGACTAATGAATATTGGTATCGGTGTCATGGTGAACTCAAGTGCATGTTGAGGAACCTTGGAGCACCTACTTGGTTCCTTATGCTGAGTTGTGCTGAATATGCTTGGGATGACCTGCTAGAATTCTTGCAGGAGGCAAATTCAAATATAAAGACATTCATCTGAAGACACCTGGAGAACTGTGCTCACTAGACCCTACAAATGTTCCACAGATATTTTAATCACAGATTTCAAGCAATGATGGCTTTCATCTTGAACAAAACAAAGCCTCCTCTTGGTGAAGTGATTGATTTATTTTGGCGTAAAGAGTGCCAAGCCAGAGGTGCTCCCCATATTCACATGCTGTTGTGGGTAAAAGATGCCCCAAAGTTTGGAACAGACAGTGATGAGTCTGTGTTATTGTGTATTATGGAGCAGTATGTAACTTGCTCCATCCCAAAGGAGAGTAGTGACAACATTTTAAGACAACAAGTTCTATAATTCCAAAATCATAGATGCGGAAAATACTGTCAGCGAAGATGGCGAGCAAAAGGGAAATTTTATACAAGATGTCGTTTTGGATTCCCACGACCTGTCATCTCACAAGGAAGAGTCAACAGCTTTTTGTCTGTAGTCAGACTTACACTTACAAGGAAATCACCGAAAAATACATACAACCTAAGAAGAACAGAGGCCTCCAAGTACATTAATGACTACAACCCTCTGATTCTGAAGATGTGGAATGCAAACATGGATGTGCAGCTTGTTGCAGACAGCTCAATTGCTGTTGCTCTGTATGTTACATCTTATATAACAAAGTCAGAGAAAACTGAGATGAAAGAGATGTGGGAGGAGTTTTTAGCAGAAAGCGCTCTTACGAAGAAATTGTGCAGTTTTAGTTTGAAAATGCTTTCTCACAGAGAGATAGGCTCCTATGAATCTGTAGACCGGTTAAGCTCAACTAGTTTGTTTTCTAAATCTCGAGGAGTTCTATGGGTGAGTTTAGGGCTTGCAAATACCCGTAAAAGAGTACTGAAGTCTTTTCCTGAAATTTAATATCTTGCATAATTTGAGCCACACAGTACACATATTCTGAAGAGCAACATGCTGGATAAGCAAAATCCAAGAAGAAGTCATCATCTGGAAAGGATGTGTCTTTATGAAATACTTCAACATTACAATTTCAGAACTAATGTCAGTGAAAACATAGACAAAAAAAAGGTAAATTTGCTGTGGCTGGATGTGAAGGGTGTTTGGTGAGACATAACAAAGGAATGTAATCAACCATCGAAAACTTAGTTGCCAAACTGCAGACAAAAGAGAGTTTTTTTTTATTTAGCCTTGTTACAGTTGTTTAAGCCATGGCGAACTTAAAGTGAGCTTCTTGGAGAATTTTACTGTTATGAAGACTTTTTCAATGCTGTGACAACAGCATTGAGAGCTCTGTGTTTCCAGTGTATCTTCAAATGTTGAGAGATCAGATTGAACAAGAAGAAACATTGCTGCTGAGATAGCAAGAGAGAGTTCTCAGAGAAGTCAAAGTTCAGCACCTGGAAGTCATATCCTCTTGGACAGCCAATCATTAAAAATAAAGCTGCAATAGCTATGAATGAGGTGGAGAATGTAATGGATCAAGTAAAACAAGAAACTGTGAATCTAGAACTACTAATACAGCAATTGAATGCAGATCAAAAAGAAATGTTTGAAGAGGTAAAAGGTAAAGTAGAACATGGGTTTCTGCATGAGAATGAAAAGTGTGCATGTTCCACATAGAAACCAGTTCTATTGTACATAAATAATCACACTGGAACTGGAAAAAGCTTCTTGATTAAAGTACTGAGATGTTACCTACAGAAGACAACAGAGTCCAATTTTTCGTGTGTAGCCACTGCACCAACAGGCTGCCTATTGATCAAGACAACAAATTACAATACAAAAAATTATCTGGTGATGCTTGTCATGAAGTGGGAAGAGTATTAAAGAAATTAAAACTACTAATTATTGATGAAGTCAGTATGGTGTCTAACCTAATACTAGCTTTTTACATTTAAGATTGCAGCAAATATTAAAAACTGACTACGATGTACTTTTTGGAGGAAAACACTTAATAATGTTTAGAGACCTGCTACAACTAACTCCCGTAATAGAATAGGAAAACCGGTATTCAAGAAACATCTACATAATGAAACAAGGAATTCACTAGGAAGTATTTGAAATGTAAACATTTGGGAAAAACTTTCAATACAAAGAGTTAATCCAAAATATGCGACAAGCATCAGATATGCATTATGCAGATTCTAAAGGATATGAGTGGGAGTCCTCATAAAAGAGGGAAAGACAGTATTACAAACCCACCTCATCAAAAATGTGTTTCCAAGTCATGTTTTAGCTGCTGAAGTAATGTACAATTTTGTTAAGGAAGAGGAGTCTATTGTTTGTTTGATGCCAACTCTTGAGGAGTGTAGTAAATTCAATGAACAATTATTGCAACTGGAAAAAGAAGAGATTGTCGAAATTAGAGCAAATGATAAAATGGAACATCAAGGAGTTACAGTGCTACTAACAGAAAAACTGCAATTGAAATTGGATAGTTTAGAAAAGTCTGTGTCGAAAACTGCAGGATTAGAAAAACAGTTGCGTATTGTAAAAATTGTCGTGTAATCTTACGTCATAATTTAAATGTTGAAGAAGGGCTAGTGAATGGTGCAAAGGGTAAAGTTATGACATTTGTTAATTATCCAAACAGAAATGATGTGGAATACTTAGCCATAATATTTGATGATATTGCTGAAGTTAAGCAGATTAGTAGATGTGTTGTACGTTTCCTACTCGTGAAAGACTTGTATGTCCAGCAAAAGCAGTTCCCAGTTTCTTTAGCGTATGCAGTAACTATTCCTAAATTGCAAGGTTTAAGTGTAGATACAGGTCTTGTTAATATTGGTAGTAGTGTATTCAAAGACGGAATGTCATATGTTGCTTTGTTGCGAATTCGAAAATTGTCTGGTTTATTTCTGATTGATTTTGATGAGAAGAAAGTAAGTGCTGATTTGAGCTGTGCAACTGAGTATAATCGGTTAGGAGCTCAATATGCACCTTATTTAGGCCAGTATCCTGTGGTTCAAAAAGCACTATTGCCCAAAGCGGAAAATATCGAAACAGTCTATCACAGTTGAACAGAAGGATGAACAAAAAGAAAATCAACAAGGAGGAAAGAAAAGAAAACTAGAGCACAATGACAAAATACAAGGCGTTCTTCAAATGTTGAGAGTTGAGATTGAACAATAAGAAACAATTGCTACTGAGATAGCTTGAGAGAGTTCTCAGAGCAGTCAAAGTTCAGTATCTGGAAGTTAAGATCCTCTTAGACAGCCAATCATTCAAAATGAATCTGCAATGGCTATGAATGAGGTGCAGAATGCAATGCAGCAAGTAAGGCTGAAAACTGTGGATGTAGAACAATAAATACAACAATTGAATCCAGATCAGAAAGAAATATTTGAGAATGTAAAAGGTAAAGTAGAACATGGATTTCTGCATGAAAAAAAAAGAGTGAACATGTTCTACATATAAACCAGTTCTATTGTACATAAGTGTTCAAGCTGGAACTGGAAAAAGTTTCTTTATTAAAGTATTGACAAGTTATCTACAGAAGACAACAGATTCCAATTTGTTGTGTGTAGTTACTGCACCAACAGGCTTAGCGGCACATAATATTAAAGGAGTTACCCTTCATCAATTATTAATGCTGCCTGTTGAACATGACAACAAATTAGAATACAACAGATTATCTGGTGATTCTTGTCATGAAGTGACAAAATTATTAAAGAAATGAAAGCTACTAATTATTGATGAAGTCAGCATGGTGTCTAACCTAATGCTAGTTTTTATACATTTAAGAATGCAGCAAATATTAAAAACTAACTACGACATACTTTTTTGAGGAAAACACTTAGGGGTCGATTCCGATTCGGGCCGGAAATCTCTCCGACCGAGCCGGACCCGGAGAGATTTCCGACCGATCGACCCGTGCAGTCCGACCGAACGAGTACGATGCGTCCGTATGTTATCGGACACGAGTCGGTCGGACTCCCATTGAAGTCAATGGGAGCCGGTCGTACAACGCGTACGCGGGCTCCCATTGCCTCAATGGGTGCGAGGCGGACAAGGGCGCTCCCTACAGCGAGTACGCCGCGAGCGCTCGCGGCGTACACGCACAGGTAGGGGGACCCTGGTCCCCCTGTGTGCGCCTCGCACGGGTAGCGCGTACAGGGGTCCGACACGGACCCCCAAAGTACGGCTCCGACAGCGAGTTCGAGTCGGACGGCGCGAGTCGGTCGGAGCGGTCGAGGTGCGCATCGTACTTACCCGGCCGGAAAACGTCTCCATTGCGCGGTGCGAATCGGGTCCGAGCGAGTCGGTCGGAGCGGTTCGAGTCCGAGCGAGTCGGTCGGAGTTGTCGGGACGCCCGGACGAGTCGGTCGGGCGACTCGCATCGTACTCGCTCGGCCGGACTCGCGTACGGTTCGGTCGGGAAACAGGCTTCGCATGGCTTTTTCCCGACCGAATGGTATTGGGTCCGCCTCCGACCGAGATCGGAATCGGCCCCTTAATAGTCTTTGGAGACTTGCTACAACTAACTCCAGTCAAAAGGCAACCTGTCTTCAATAAACTGCTACATAATGATAGAAGGAATTCACTAGGAAGTATTGGAAATGTAAACATTTGGGACAACTTTCAATACCGAGAGTTAATTCAAAATATGCTACAAGCATCAGAAATGTATTATGCAGACATACTTAAGGACATACGAGTGGGAGTCCTCACAAAAGAGTGAAAGAGAGTGTTAGAAATCCATCTCATCAAAATCTATTTCCAAGTAATGTTTCAGCTGCAGAAGTAATGCATGATTTTGTTACAGAAGTGAAGTCTATTGTTTGTTTGATGCCAACTCTTGACGAGGGTAGTAAATTCAATAAACAATTATTACACTCATTTGGTCTTCAAGCTGAGAGATCCGGGATTCAGCCTCTTGCATTCTAGCCGGATAGCTACTGACTGCCTCTTCACTTTTTGACAAGTGCTGATTTAGGGACGCAATCTCACTTGCCTGTGTTGCCTTGAGGTCATGTATCTCGTCCAGAATGAGATTTAACATGGTTCTGATATCATATTGGTCAGTATGCTCTGTTTCTTGGAGTCTCTGGCGCCTTATTTTCTGAGAAGACGTCTGATGCTCGTTGTGCTTGGTGTTGCTGATCCCCCTCTGGGAATTCACCTAAAATAGAGGTCATGGGCCATGGCTGGCAAACCGTAGAGACGGAATTCTGAGGCTTAAAAAGTCGAGGAGAAGTCCCTTTCTCTTTCTCCAAGCTACTTTGTGGTAGTGCGAAAGATTGATCCGTTAGAGTCAATTCTGATTGTAAATTAATAGTGGATCCTCGTTCTTGTATTTGCGCATTAGCCGCTGACGTTGTAACTATTTTAGGCTTTGAAAAAAGAGGATATTCCTTAGATTTTCCTTGATTGGGACTGTCCTCTATATTTTCTGCTACCTGGCCATCTTTATTGGAAATAACCCCTTTACCAGCTTGGTCATTTTGGACCAGAGGTTGCCCCACAGAGCTTCCTTCTTCTGCAGGCCTTTCCTGCTGAAAAGTATCCAAAATTCTACTGTCCTCTTTCGCACCCACTCCGTGCTCCCCCACATCTTCTTCTGCGCTTAGGGGGCTAGGTATTGGGACGGACCCTCGACGGGATTTTTGAGAGCACTCAGCTCTCGCTGCCACTGAAACGAACTTCATATGGGCTGCTCGAAATTTGGATTTAGGACCAGCATTGGAGTCAACATGGGTCAACAAGTTAGCGACCTTTAAATGCTTTCCCATCATGGCACAGGGCAATGTAAATGGTCCTATGGGCAAAGACCCAAACCGTAGTAAGCTCTCCTCATAAGGAGAATGACTGACCCAATAGAATCAAAACAGGGAGGGTTATAACTAAATAATGCGCTCTCTTAACAGGCCTTCAGAATACTTGGCGCTTTCCACCGTGCTAAGGGTCGGAGTTCAATAGGCAGATTTAATTGAAAGAGAAAAAAAAAAAGGAAACAGAAAATGTCAGAAATTGATCCAATTGTCCAGCAAATTTGCTTCTGACTACCATTGAGCACCGGAGCGCCTGTACCTGAGATCGCCGCTGCTTTTAATGTGACAACAGCAGCTGCTGAAAGCGCTCTCGGCAATTCTCCTCCTCATCGAGTGGTGTGAGCACTCAACACCGGCATCTGTATTCTCCAAGAGCCAGCAAATCCCTGAAAGCGGTTCACTTTTTTCGACGGCCGCTGCTTCTTTCGGTGTCTCACTTCCGGGCAGCCATGCTGAAACGGAAGCGGCCCTGCGGCATTGCATGGAACGAAGGGAGGGTGGAGAGGTGCACTAGCAGCGGCGCATACTGGGTTCACGCCGCTCACTCAGCATCAGGCTACACTGGATAAATAACAGAAATTTGTTCTTGAAAACAAACTCGAGGAACGGGACAACCAATTGTGACGTTCTAACCTGCGCTTAGTGGGAGTTCCACATTCATTAAGAACAACGTCTTGCCAGAATTTACAGGTGACCTCACAATCACTAGGGCACAGAGGGTACCCGCGCAGCCATTTCCTAATTCAAAGCAGCCTTGAACAATCTTAGTAAACTTTGCAGATTTCCGAGTGAAAGAACAGACACTTACAAGGGCCATTCAAAACAGACAATTTTCAACCAGTGAAGTTCCTAGTTGCCGTATTTACTCGGACATGTCAGCAGCAGTTGCACGTCGGTGCAAGGAATTTGTTAAACTCTTGTAGTTGTTCAAAGCACAGGGTGCTCAAGCTGCCGTTGCCCAGCAATTCAAGCTACGAGTTTTAGTTCAAGGGAAGTTCTATATGTTTGTGAATCTTGATAATGCTCAGAAGCCGTTACAGGAAATTACTACTGAAAAATAGATTAGGAAAGATAATTGGGAACAGTTTCTTTTTCCTTTCTCTCTAAGCGGACTCCGAATATATGGGATGAGGGGGGAGAAGTAGTTCACTCAGGGAGCAATACCATGGCACCCAGATCTAGACCTAGGTCTAATCAGGGGAGGTTGGCTTCGGGTTTGATGGGTAATTCCCCATTTGCCAAGGGTGGGGGGAAGGGTTGGGGTGAGCAAGGGGAGTTGGGGTGGAGGGTAGGTTTAGGAGCAATAGTAAAAAAAGAGCAGAATTATTGCGAGTAAGAAGATTGGAATACGAAAAGCAGGTTAAATGTATATTGAGCTATTATATAGAGGCTTCAAATTTCTAAATGTGGTTCTACCTGTAAGATTCGATGGCCCTTAGATGCATATAGTCTTGGTAAATGTTAATGGAGTTTCTAACAAACAAAAATACAGTGCAATGATTAGATGGTTAATTTCTTTTTCTCCTCAAATTTTATTTTTTCAGGAAACTCATTTAAAAACAAATACACCAAAACATTTTATCCCCAAATATTTTTATCAGGCGTATTTTGCCTCAGCAGGGCTGGCGATAAGAGGGGTGGCTATTTATTTTGGGCAAGGGATCGACTGGGAGATCTCACAAGTTCTGAGAGACCCTCAGGGTAGGTGGATTTGGGTGGTTGCCGGGGTCAATGGGATGCTTTATAACTTTGTGAATTACTATGCCCCAATAGAAGACGATCCCAAAGCCATTATGATGATTAATGAGATGGCTAGAGGGGCAGTGGGCTCCATAATATTAGGAGGGGGTTTAATTTTATTCAAAATTTGAAAAATGGATACTTCTAATAAAACAAAAAACTATTAAAGCCTAAGACTAAAAGATTATTGAATTCCATGAAACAGGATTTTAAATTAATCGATCCATGGCGTAGGGCCCACCCAGAAGTTTTACAATTCACCTGCCACCCTCGTCAATTCCAGTCAGCCTTGTGTATTGATTTTTTCTCATTTCGCTTTATATTAATTGTTTAAATGCAGAAATTGGGGCTAATTCTTTTTCAGATCTTTCACTAATCAAAATTGAAATAGAAATAGAGGCAAAGAGGAGGGAAAAGTCCAGGTGGCAGATGGACCACCTCCTCCTCTCAAACACTCAATGGGTTGAAAATATGAAGAAATGGATACAAGTATTTTTTCAGCAGAACAAGGGTACAGCAGCACTGTTTTCGGTTTGGGGAGCCTTTAAGGCTGCAATTAGGGGGCAGATGCTGGCTTTTTCGTCCACACAGTCTAAAATTAGAAGAGCCCGCATAACAGAATTGCAACAGATAGTGGATTCAGCTTTAACGCTGATAAATAGTAGCCAGGGGCAACATTCTGTCGCCGAACAGCACTTAACCAAAGCTAAGCAGAAGCTAAGGGACTTTTTTATCCTTGAGGAGATAAGTAGTTCAAGAACGATTCAGCAGCAGTTCTACGAGGAAAGTCAAATGGTGGGTAAACTACTGGCCTGGTCAAGCAGAGCTAGACAGGAGGCTTCAGTAATATCAGAACTCGAGGAACCAGGGCCCGGGCTTTTGGTCATCAAAAAGGAAAAGATTGCTCAAATCTTTTTAGATCACTACCATAAGCTGTACGCAACAAAATATATGGTACCAAATGAGGTAATTAGCCAATACTTCTATTGGACCAAGCTCCCTCAACTAACAAATATGCAGGTCAAGGAAATAACAGCGGAAATAACAGCTGAAGAAATCCAGCGTGTCCTTACCTCAATGGCTGACGGGAAGGCCTGTGGCAACGATGGCCTCGCTACTGAGTTTTATCAACTATTCTCTGATGAATTAATTCCATTTCTAACTGAGCTTCTTAATGTCGACCAAGCGGAAGGGGGGTTCCATCTACTTTTAAAGAATCAAACATAGTCAGTTTTGTAAAGAAGGGTAAGAATCCCAAAGACATTAATGCATACAGGCCTATTAGCTTTTTGAATGTTGATTATAAAATATTGATGAAAATCCGGGCAAATTGGTTCTCTTCAATAGCACAGAAATTGATTCATAATGATCAGACAGGATTTCTGGTGGGCAGATCAATGTCATCGAATACTGGGCTTTTGTTCCAGGCACTTGCTTTTTTTAACACAAACCAAACCCCTGCAATAATTATGATGGTCAATGCTGAAAAAGCATTTGATCTTGTAAATTGGGATGCACTATTTTATACTCTTAAAAGAATGGGGTTTCCAAGTTGAATAATTGATATGTTATCAAACTTATTTCAAGGGGCCCAGGTTCTTATAAATTCCTGCCCAGTAGGGATGGTTGATATAAATCGAGGCACCCGTCAGGGCTGCCCTCTTTCTCCAGTCTTATTTACTTTTTTCATAGAACCCTTGCGATTAGGATCAGGAATAACCACGAGATAAAAGCACCAATAGAGGGTATGCCTAAATTAAAAATGTTTGCAGACATATCATTCTCTATCTTTGTCCTGAAGAGCAGAATATTGAGACCTCGTTGGCAGAGATTGCACAGTTTGAGTCAATTGGGAGCTATAAAATCAATTGTGATAAAACTGAAATTTTGCTATTTAATTCTGAGTGCCAATTTCTTCCATACAATCTTCAAAGGCAAGCGTGCTCCCTTGGCCCAATTCGATATTTGGGGATTTATGTAACCAATCGGTACGAGGACCTTTTTAAATAAAATTTTGGGTTAATGCTTACCAAGATTAGAAATGTACTGGATAGATGGACCCTCCTCCCACTTACATTAATCGGCCGAATTGCTCTTATAAAAATGTCGATTTTACCATTATTGATTTTCTTCTTTTTCAAATGTCCCGATCAAAATCAATATGTCATATTTTAAAGAATTAGACGCAATCTTTCGCCAGTTTATTTGTAGCAAGAAAGCTTCAAGGGTAAAACTCCTGGTGCTCAAATTAGATATCAGCCAAGGGGGCTTGGCCCTCCCCCAAGTTCGTATTTATTATGAAGCTTCTTTATTGGACATAATGGCTCATTTGATAGATAACAAGGGTTCTCTTGATAGTTGTTTGAGGGGGGGAAATGGTGCAGGAAGCAGGTTCACAGATTCTGTTTTTTATAAAAATGGCTAAACTCCCAAAGAAAACCAGATACAAAACACTACAGGAATATGGGCTTAGACTTCGGTCATTTTACTCCAGGGAAAGCTATAATGCTGGATATGAATATTTGAAGCTTTCAGAATGCAAATGTCTGGGCCTATATTTACAGAATAGTCAGATAAAGTTCTGGGAAAGTAAGAATTTTAAAGAATTTATAGTAGGGGAGGTTTTTAAATTGGCATGAGCTGCAAGCAAGGTGTGGAATGCGATGTAAGCTTTTTTTTTTAGGGTATCTTCAAATTATTCAACTGATAAAAAATGACTGCCTTTCAGCTAGTTGGCCCACAGTATTCGCTGCCCTTTATAGAACCAAGCTAATGCGGGGTGGGAAATTGGTATAGGCTCTTACTGAGCCAAAAAGGCTGCACCATAATATCAAGTATTCTAGATAAGATTACTCAAGAAACACAGTGCACTTTCTCAGAGGCAGAGGGGCACGTAATCTCGCATTATGGTAACAAGGCATTTGGAGCAGCCAATTTTAAAAGAATGTCATTTTTATCACGTTTGATGGCCTACTATACTCCGAGGGTCCTGCACAAAATGAATCCAGGAATCAAGGATAGATGCTTCCGATGCCAGCAACTGGACCAAGGGGACTGGCATCATATTTTTTTAATTGTCCTGCATTGGCTCAGTTCTGGGAGAAAGTTTTTTCCGCCCTAAGTGAAGGCCTTCAGAGGAAACTTCACCCAGAGGCGGAAACTGCACTTTTTGGGTTAGAAAGACATAGACAAAACTCTGCAATCCTAAAAGGTGAGGAAGCATTTATAGCAATATACTCTCTTATGGCACAGTCCCTTATTCTACAGAATTGGAGGACAACTAAAGTCCCAGACTATTTAAACTGGTATAACAAAATGATTTGGAACAAAACTTTTGAAGAGGCCTATGCAAAAAGGGTAGGAGCCATAAAATGATTTACAGTTGTCTGGAAATATATGGATAAAGTAGGAAGTCAGTAGCTGGTTAAAGTTAGATTGTATAAATATGATAACTGTTGAATTGTTAAAGCATTGTTTCGCACTTTACTGAACATGCACCACACTTTAGCTAGAAGAGTGATATTGTATTTTGCTTTCTAAGCAGACTATGAATTTGGGGCTAAATGTTAAGTTTAATGTTTACTGGGAATATCTGATCCCAAATTCTATGATATGGGTAAGGGGATTTAGTATTTTAAGAGATCGGAATGCACTGCACGAATAGCACTTTATCTATTATGAAATTTGCTCATTATTATGTTTATTAAGGATAAAATTATAAAATACCGGATGTACCTTGTTTAAAAAAAAAAAGTATTTTTACCGTGCAAGCTTTAAGTAACTATATTTAAAGTGAAACTAAGTGATTCGTTGATGTAAAGTTGTTTTTTCATAATAATTCTGCTCAATAAAAAAATAAAAAAAATATTGCAACTGGAAAAAGAAGAGATCATCAAAATTACAGCAAATGATACAACGGAACATCAAGGAGTTAAAATGCTACTAACAGAAGAACTGCAATCAAAATTGGATAGTTTAGAAAAGTCTGTGTTGAAAACTGCAGGTTTAGAAAACCAGTTACATATCTATAAAAATGGTTGTGTAATCTTACGTCGTAATTTAAATGTTGAAGAAGGGCTAGTGAATGGCATAATGGAAAAAGCTATGACATTTATTAATTATACAAACAGAAATGACGTGGAATATTTAGCTATAATATTTTATGGTGTTGGTGAAGTATGGCAGATTGGTAGATGCGTTGTACGTTTCGTACTCATGAAAAAGACTTGTATGTGTATCAAAAGCAGTTCCTAGTATCTTTAGCGTATGAAGTAACTATACACAAATTGCAAAGTTTAAGTGTAGATACAGCTGTTGTTAATATTGGTAGTAGTGTATTGAAGGAAGGAATGTCATATGTAGCTTTGTCGCGAATAAGAACATTGTCTGGTTTATTTCTGATTGATTTTAATGGGAAGAAAGTAAGTGCTGATGTAAGCTGTGTAAAGGAGTATAATCGGTTAAGAGCTCAATATGCTCCTCATTTAGGCCAGTATCCTGTGTTTGAAAACTGATAATGTGTCCAAAGCGGGAAATATCAAAGCAGTCTATCAGAGCAGAACAGAAAAATGAACAAAAGAAAAACAACAAGGACCTAAGAAAAGAAAACTACAGCACAATGAGGAAATAGAAGGGTATCACTTTGATAATAAATATGGAGTGAACTGTTATGCAAATGTAGTGCTAAATGGACTGTATCCTTTGCCTCATTTTACAAATTCCATTAAAGAAAAGGTGGATAAAACAATATCTTCACAACTGTGTAGTTTACTTGAAGCATTAAGAAGTGATAGAACTATTTTACATTCTGCAACTGGAATAAGAAAACTCACTGATGACTGTACTGGATCAGTAGTGTTCTCTCAAAATCTTCAGCAGGATGCTTAAGAATTTCTAATGGTAATGCAAGGACTATTAGATGAAGAAAAAGTGAATATCACCGAATTATTTGGTTTCAACTTATAAATGGACATATAACTGTGAAGATTGTGGATTTACGTCTAGTATTGAAATCAATTCAGAACGATTCCTCTACTCGACCTTACCAGATTGTGAAGCTGTGCAGTTTGAAGATTTAACTACAACAGCCCATCAAGATATGACCTGTCGAAACTGCAGATCAGAACTTAGGTCAGCATTGTTTCTACAGAGGTATGGAAAATATATCATAGTCATGCTACAATGATGCAGAGTGGATGGTGCTAAGTTAAGAACAGAAATTACAAACTTTAAAGCTGCACAAATTTCCATCTCAAAAATAACTTTCACAACTATAACAATCATATTTCATGAAGGAATTAATATATCCTCCGGACACTACACAATATATTTGAGATGTCAAACAGGATGGACAGAGTGCAATGACATACAAGTGACTGTCAAATCAAGACTATCCAAAAAGTTACCAAACTCATATCTGCTGTTTCTAGAACTGGAGTTCTAAGGAGAATCTAAGATAAGAAAATGTGGTATTGTGTTGATAGATATATGGATTATGTGTTTCTGAGACATTATTCAGCCTATTGGAGGTATTGTCTACAGCAAGCTGTTAGAAATCAAGGACTCTTTTTAACTGCAGGAAAGGATTTTATGAATATTTGAGGACTACATTGTGTTACTACCGATATAAAGTAAATGGAGGTTCTATAATATCAGTAGCCTTAAGTTGCATGTGAAAAATCTCTTCACCACAAGTCCCCTTTTTTCTACTACAGCAACGTCTCCATAGTACTATAACTTATGTTTTTCATACATAGACTAATAGACATCTTTTGGCCTAAGAGTGATGATATTTACAAAAGGATATTAAAAAATGAAGACTGCTTCATAATTGTCGGACATTTTGTACCAGATATAATAATATCAGAAACTACTTTACCATATAGTTGTTTTCATTAAGGTAGTAAGTTATCTGCAAGCCAGCATTGTAGTGAGTGCAGTGAACAGTATGACATAGTTGTAATGATCTTCTGTGTACCTTGTTTCTTTTTTTACAATCCATTGATTGTTTTTCCCACTGTTTCTTGATTAGTCTTCATACAAAGCGATACAAAAGGGGATGATGGACGGAACGTTTGAGCCAATCAAACACTCACCCCCAGTCAACTGATCTGGGTTTAATCCATCATCATTCTTTAGCTCACTCCACCACCCCAGTTCAGACACGGCCATATGCAAATCAGTCTGACCCTGTGCCTCATGGGAACAGTCCAGCCCGAACTGCCAAGCCATGTCTTCCCTGGACTGGAAACAAGCATCCTAGGACCGGTTTCTGGCATTCCAGCCGTCATCAGCCAGGCTTGCTTGAATCCAGTGGCAAAGTGAGCAAGGGACCCACGTCTGGGCATACCCCGCCAACTTAGGGCGAACAAAGCGATACAAAAGGGGATGATGGACGGAACGTTTGAGCCAATCAAACACTCACCCCCAGTCAACTGATCTGGGTTTAATCCATCATCATTCTTTAGCTCACTCCACCACCCCAGTTCAGACACGGCCATATGCAAATCAGTCTGACCCTGTGCCTCATGGGAACAGTCCAGCCCGAACTGCCAAGCCATGTCTTCCCTGGACCGGAAACAAGCATCCTAGGACCGGTTTCTGGCATTCCAGCCGTCATCAGCCAGGCTTGCTTGAATCCAGTGGCAAAGTGAGCAAGGGACCCACGTCTGGGCATACCCCCGCCAACTTAGGGCGAACAAAGCGATACAAAAGGGGATGATGGACGGAATGTTTGAGCCAATCAAACACTCACCCCAGTCAACTGATCGGGGTTTAATCCATCATCATTCTTTAGCTCACTCCACCACCCCAGTTCAGACACGGCCATATGCAAATCAGTCTGACCCTGTGCCTCATGGGAACAGTCCAGCCCGAACTGCCAAGCCATGTCTTCCCTGGACTGGAAACAAGCATCCTAGGACCGGTTTCTGGCATTCCAGCCGTCATCAGCCAGGCTTGCTTGAATCCAGTGGCAAAGTGAGCAAGGGACCCACGTCTGGGCATACCCCCGCCAACTTAGGGCGAACAAAGCGATACAAAAGGGGATGATGGACGGAACGTTTGAGCCAATCAAACACTCACCCCCAGTCAACTGATCTGGGTTTAATCCATCATCATTCTTTAGCTCACTCCACCACCCCAGTTCAGACACGGCCATATGCAAATCAGTCTGACCCTGTGCCTCATGGGAACAGTCCAGCCCGAACTGCCAAGCCATGTCCTCCCTGGACCGGAAACAAGCATCCTAGGACCGGTTTCTGGCATTTCAGCCGTCATCAGCCAGGCTTGCTTGAATCCAGTGGCAAAGTGAGCAAGGGACCCACGTCTGGGCATACCCCCGCCAACTTAGGGCGACCAAAGCGATACAAAAGGGGATGATGGACGGATCCAATCACCCAGGGTCTACCCCTGTACTCATCCAATCACCAAGATGCTACTCTTGCACTCATCTAGTCACCTATGCACTACTCTCGCACTCATACAATCAACCAGACACAACCCATGCACTAATCCAATTAACCAAGCAGTACCTATGCACTCATCCATTTACTCAGGTACTATCTATGTACTCACACAATCACCAACACACTATCCATGCACTCATCTATTCACCCAGACACTACCCTTGCACTCATCCATTCACTGAGGCACTAGAGTTGCACTAATGGATTCACCCAGGCACCACACTTCTAATCATCTATTCATCCAGGTACTACCCATGCACTCCTCTATTCATCCAGACACTACCCATATACTCATCCAATAACTCAGGTACTACTCATGCACTCATCCATTCACCCAGGTACTACCCATGCACTGATTCATCCACCCAGCCATTATCCATGCGCTCATCCATTCACTCAGGCCCTACCCTTGCACTCATCCATTTACTGAGCCACTACCCATGCACTCCTTCATTCACCCAGGCACTACCCTTCTTCTCATCCTATCACTAAGGGCCTACCCTTGCACCCACTCATTCACTGAAGCATTACGCTTGCGCTAATCCATTCACTCAGCCACTACCCATGTACTCATCCAATCACCCAGGCACTATCCATGTACTCGCCCAACCATGAAGGCACTATGCATTCATTCGCTCAATCACCCAGGCACTATCTATGCACTCAACCAATCAGCCAGGCACTACCCTTGCACTAATGCAATTACCGAGGTACTATCTTGCACTCATCCAATCACTGGGGCATTACCCTTCCACTCACTCATTCACTCAGGTACTACCGTTGCACTCATCCATTTACTCGCGCACTAACCATGCACATATCGAATTGCCCAGACACTACCGTTCTACTCATCCATTCACCCAGGCACTACCCGTTCACTCATCTATTCACCCAGACACTATGCATGCACTCATCCAATCACCCAGGCACTACCCATATACTCATTCATTCACCCAACCATTCTCCATGCACTCATCCATGCATTCAGGTACGACCCCTGCACTTATCCATTCACCCAGGCACTACCCATGCACTCATCCATCCACTGACATACTACACATGCAGTCATCCAATCATCCAGGCACTATCCATGCACTTACCCAATCAAGCAGATACTATGCATTCATTCACCCAATCTCCCAGGCACTTTTCTTGCACTCACCCAATCACCCGGGCACAAACCTTGCACTCGTGCAATTACCCAGACACTACCTTGCACTCATCCAATCACTCAGGTGTTACCCTTCCACTCATTCATTTACTCAGGCAGTACCCTTGCACTGATCCATTCACCCATGCACTACCCATGCACTCCTCTATTTACCCACATACTAACCATACACTTACCCAATCACCCAGGCACTACCCTTGCACTCATCCATTCACTGAGGCACTACGCATGCGCTCATCCATTTACTGAGGCACTACCCATGCGCCCATCCAATCACCCAAGCAGTACCCATGCACTCATCCATTCTCTCAGGCACTATCTAGGTACTGATTCATCACCCATGCACTCATCCACTCACGCAGTCATTACTCATGCACTCAGCCAATCCCCCAGGCAGTACTGATGCAATCATACAATCAACCAGGCACTACTCATACATTCTTCCATTTACCAAGGCTATACGCTTGCACTCATCCATTCACTCAGGCAGTATGCATGTGCTCATCCATTCACTCAGGCACTACCCATACACTCATTGAAGGATCAAGGCACTTCCCATGCACTCATTCATTCACTCTAGCATTATCCATGCACTCATCCATTCACCCAGCCACTATGCATGCACATATCCAATCACACAGGCACTACCCTTCCACTCATCCATACACTCAGGCACTATTCATGCATTTATCCATTCACTCAGGCATGATCCAAACACTCATCTAATGACCCAGGCACTACACTTGCACTCATCCATCCACTCATGCATTCACCCAGGCACTATCCATGCATATATCAAATCACTCAGCCAGTGTCCATGCACTCATCTATTCACTCAGGCACTACCCACACACTCATCCATTCACCCCGGCATGACCCATGGAGACATGTAATCACTCAGGCACTACCCTTGCACTCATCTGTTCACTCAGGTATTATGCATGCGGTCATCCATTCACTCAGGCACTACCCATGCACTCATCCAATCACCCAGGCACTACCCTTGCACTGTTTTATTCACTCATGCACTCATGCATTTACTCAGACAGTACCCATATACTCATCTATTCATGGAGGCTCTGCCCATGCACATATCCAATCACCCAGGCACTACTCTTCTACTCATTCATTCATGCATCCAGTACTCATGCACTCATCTATTCACCCAGGCATTATCCATGCACTCATCCAATCACCCAAGCACTATCCATGCACTCATTTATTCACCCAGCATTATCCATGCACTCATCCATTCACGCAGGCACTACTGTTTCACTCTTCCATTCACTCAGTCACTACATATGCACTCATCCATTCAGCCACTCACTACCCATGCACACATGCAATAACCCAGTCACTACGTTTGCACTCATCCAATCACTCAGGCACCACTTATGTACTCATAAATTTACTCAGGCACCACTGCTGCACTTGTTGTAACATGCATGCACCAGTTGTGCACTCATTCAATTTTCCATGCACCAGTCATACACTTATTCCAACATATATACATACTTTATCTTTTTTTTTTACTGTAAAAGGCAGTTCCAATAGGAATGTTTTCTTTAAGGCTGTTGTAAAGTTTACATTTTTTGTGTTCTTTTTTATAACAACAAAAATGGCAACTGGCACAGCATGAATTGAAAAAACATGCACTGAAGAATGTGCAAAACATATCAAAGAGGAAACAAATTAGCATGTATGCTGTTTTGCAGCATTGTGAATAGCTGTAACAGACTGCTCACCAGTACTTATGACAACACTATAGTCCATGCAGTACGTGGCCATTCTTGACATCTCTGGAGCCATATATGTTGCAGTACTCTGCACCTCAGAAGGGAGTTTTTGACCATGAATTGTTGTTGCTGCCACTGAAGTAGATGGTCCTCCAGCTTCCCTCTGCTTGATCACCAGTTGGAGAGGTTTTTTATGATGGGTTTTTAGATGGTATAACATGTACATTGTCCCACATTAATATTTCTTGCTGGTCCCTCTAGAGAGGGTCTTCTTGCAGATTGTGCATTGCACAAGTTTGGCAGCTGTTTTTATTTCACCTGATGGGATTGTAAATAAATCCCATGCCACACTGGCTCTCTTTTGTGGAGGTTCCTCTTCTTCCACATCTTCCGTGTTTGCCTCCTCCACATCCTGGCAGTGGCGGCCTGCCAAGGGAGTGGTGTGGGGCGGCAGGGCGGGGGGGGTAGTGAATTCAGACTTATGACGGACAGAACTCCCTCTGTGTTCTATCCGTCGTAAGTCGAATTCACTACCCCCCACCCTGCCCCTCCCCCACCCCGCTGCCCCACACCACTCCCTCGGTGAGCCGCCACTGCATCCTGGTCCAACTGTGGTTCCTGCTGACCCCCATCTCCTTGCTGTGTTGCCATTTCTGATATAAAAAATGACCAAAAGGTTTGCACAGCAAAATGAATCCACCTGCTCAGAATGAAGTTCTATGAAAGAAGATTTAAGAAGGAGCAGTGAGTGTGTACTTCCTATTGATTTTGTTGAAAAGTATACTATCCAATGATATTCCTTGCTTTCCCGGTCATGTGATATTCGTGGTGACCGAAATAGCTGCGGTTACAGCGGTGAAGCAGAAATGCAAAATGTAAGTTTAAAGTTGTTTTGCTTAAAAATGGAAAGAAAAGCAGATATTTCAATATTATAATATTGAACAGCTATACTAAACTTTATTCACAATCCCTCTACATATACATTTCAGAGTTGCTGAAAAACACGCGCTATCCGCGATTACAAATGTCATTGCGACATCCAATGTCTTTGCGGAAACGGGCAAAAGTGTTTGGAGGCAATAATTCTGGAAACTCACTAGAAAAATGTGAGTTTGAAAAGTACACTATTAAGGCATTACTGTTAAATATACTGTAGAATATGTCGATATATATGTTTTACTCTTTGTATAAACCACACGCTCTTTGCGACTACTGACATCATCGAGATGAGTTTGGTAGTCGCAATGAATTTTTTTGGGTAGTTCAAAAGGTGGCTTTCTTTTAAATTGATGATAGAAAGAAAAGTTAAAGGAATAGTGTACTAAATATTTAGAGTTAAACTTTATTTAAAAAATGTCTTTAAGTGTATTTTTCAGTAGGTAATATACATTCACTGATGACAGAATGTCACTGTAAATGCAAGTGTTGTGCCGACTTACAAAATTGTTAAAAATAAAACCAGTTATTAATGTATTTTCTGATTAAGACATATGAAATCAAAAAATGAGTGGTGTATTATATAAATATAATACACAACATCCAATTATATAACATCTTACAGGTTCACTTACAAAAAAATGGAATTACAACTAGAAAATATAATTTAAAAAAACATTAGAAATTGAAAAAAAACAAAGGATACAGGAACGGTATAGTTAATAATTAGCATTTAAAGAACCTTAGAAATTCACTTAAAATCAAAGGTTACAGGGACGTTATAGTTAGGCTTAAGTTTCACTCGTACAAAACCAGAGAAATTCAGCAGTTATAGTTAGCTGAGCTAACTATAACTCATGCCACCGCAATTCACTGTTTATGACCTCACATATTACATCACTCATGACATGGTCATTTGTTTGTAAAATTTATTCTCGAACATAAAGACATTCTCTTTTAGACAGATGTCAATCATTTACAACAGCATCTGTGTGTGTTGTAAGACAGTAACATTTCTAGCTCGTAAGAAGTATTTGCATGCATTAATGCCATCCTCATTTCTAATGCTGGTGTAGAGACTCTCTACATCCAGGCATACCAACCAACATTCATTATTCCAACAAAGCTTTTGTGTTTTTTGAATAAAATCCTATATACATAAAACTCGTCCCCCCGTAATTCCACAGGTGCTGAGCTGCTGCTGCGGGAGTGGTACATGGTGTCTGGTACGGCCCCTGGCTTCATACATGCACAAGTCTCCAACCAATGTACACACACTCAAAGTAATTTGAATTGCTTTATTGGATGAAGTCCAGCCCTTTCTACGCATGTGGGCGCTACTGTCATGTTCACACACGGGGTGGCTGTGCTACCATTAACACATATATGGAAAGTAAACATAAACATTAAAAGAGGACTAATAAGTCTGATTGTCAGTGAGCCACCATCTTTGATTGTACAAAAGAAAACATGGTAAGTATATGTTATACACTTTTTGATGTGACTCCTTGTATACTTGAATTAATTAAATATTATCCATTCAGTCACATACCCACTCAGATACTCATGCAACCACTCACATACCCATTCAGGTACTCATGCACCTACTTACAGACTCACTTGGAGGGTTATGCACCCATGTACAGACCCACTCAGAGATTCATGCACCTACTTAGAGACACACTCATCGACTCATGTGTACAGTCTCATACCCATTTAGAGAATTTTACACCCATTCAGAGACCCACGTGGGCACTCATGCACCCATGCACAGACCCATTCAGATACTCATGCACCCACTTACAGACTCACTTGGAGAGTCATGCACCCATGTACAGACCCACTCAGAGACTCATGGACGGACTTACAGACCCACTCACAAACTCACATATGTACTCACAGACCCACTGAGACACTCATACACCCACTTACAGATCCACTCAGATGCTCATACACCCACTCACACACCCATATAGTCAGTCCCACACTCAGTCACGGACCCTCTCAAAGACTTATGGACTCAGTCAGTCACTCGTACACTCAGAAACTCACACACTCACTCATGAACTCACTCAGATATACATGCACCCACTCACTCACCCACTCAAGGCTCATGCATCCACTCACAGACCCACTCAGACACTCGCCCTCACAGTCACAGAGCCACCTGGATACTCATGCATGCACCAATTCACTCACCTACCCAGAGACTTATGCTCTCACTCTCAGACCCATTGAGACACTGATACACCCACTCACTGATCCATTCAGATACTCAAACATCAACTCACAGACCCACTCAGACACTCACACACCCATACAGTCATTCATACACCCACTCATAGACACACTGAAAGACTTATGTACCTAGTAAGTTATACACTCAGCGACTCATGTACCCACTCATAGTCATACTCAGAGACCCACACACCCACTCGTAGAACCACTCAGACACTTACACTCCCAGTCATAGACCCACTGAGAGACTCATGCACTCACTCACAGACCCACTCAGACACTCATTCACACAATCACTCACCCACTCAGACATCCACTTAGACACTCATGTATCTACTCACAGGTCCAGTCAGACAGTTATATTCTTACAAATGGAAAAGGCACTCATGCACCTTATGCAACCAATCACAGACCCATTGCGACACTGATGCACCCACTCATAGATGCACTGAGACAGTCACACAGTTCATTACAGAAGCATTAATAGACTGATGTACCATCTCACAGATTCACTCAAATACTTATACAGTGAATGAGAGACTTACTGATACAGTGATGCATGCAGTTATAAATTACACTGAAAAAGTTATGCACTGTGTTAACGAGATATTAAATGAGTTGTACATGCTATTCTACAGTCATTTAGATAATAATCTGTTTAGTCTGTTGGCTATAATCCATTTTGCAGTTCTAAGTTTTGAATGTCTGCATTTGTTTTGTCATTCCACATCGTATTCATGGCAATCGTGGCTACTGATATCATTGTGATACCCGACGTCACACCGAAAACGGAAAATCGGTTTAAATGACTGGTTTAATACAAACTCACTACAAAAATATGACTTTTAACAGTGCAGTAATAAACCCCTAGTGCCTAAAATACTGTAAAATGTGTGTATAAATGTGTTCTACACCTCTTAAAAAGGCACGATCGTTGCATTTACCGAAGGGATAGCGACTCTCAGCATCATCGCGAAAAAAGGAAGTAGAGTTCAAAAACAGTTTTTAAAAAAGTTACGACATATATATGTGTACAAACATGTTCTTTAAGATAGTAATGTGTATGTTGTAATAGTTAGAATGACTTTTTTAAGTTATAATTTCTTATGAAACCAATCTGTTTATTCAGCATGATCCAAAGCAAAAGTACACAGCTGGGTGCCTACAACCATTGACTGGCAGCGAATGAGCAGGATTGCGATTTACACAGCTTTCATGCCTACAACCCGGGGGCTGGCAGCGATGAAAGGATCATGTTCTTTCAAAATTAGGAAATAAAACAACTCATAAACAAACAACAGAACCACCCCGGAAAGAATGAAGAAAATAGAAAAATCAGATCCTGTCCTCTCCTGCTCCCATCCTACCCACCCCTAGGCTTTGTGTATGAAGGGGTTTCATTAGGATTTGAAGTGTCCTGTGGGTGGTGATGCAGCTTCCGGTTCAGCTCTCACCTCGTTTCCCAGGAGGAGATGCAAAATCTGTAAGTATTTGGGGCACGTGATCTCACGTAGGTCTTTCGAGAGTATCTGAAGAAAGGGGGCCCATAGCTCAGCATAAGTATCCAGTTTATGCTCTGCTGCCAAGGACATGTGCTCCATTGCTAATATCAACCATAGTCTGTGTAGCCATGCTGTATGATCAGGAATATTAGGGGAGCTCCAATGGGCTAAAATAACCTGGCACGCTGCTACCAGTGCTAATGCAATCTGTCTCTACCATAGGGAGCGTAGGGGGAAGGTAATGAGGTTCGGTAGGCCCAGAAGGGTATAAGCTGGGAAGCAGGGAAGCCAGGTGCTAAACACCTCATCTATGTCAACCAGGACCTGTTCCCAAAAATGACCTAGCTTTGGGCAATGCCAGAGTAAGTGTACCAAGGAGCCCTCCAAACTGCATACCCTCCAACAGCGCTCTGAGTGGTTCTTATCCCAGAGGTGAATGCGGTCCGGTGTGTAGTACCAGTAAGATGCCTCTTTGTATGCAGACTCCGATCCTGCAGTATTATATGTTATGTGGTGTGCTCTATAATGAATGACTGCTCATTCTTTATCAGAAAGTACTCTACCCAGCTCCTCCTCCCAACGTAGCTGTCCCTTGGAGCGCCCCTCCTTCCCCCTGGTAGAGAGCATTGCGTACATCTCAGAGATAAGATGTTTATCATCTTTCTTGCGCACTAGCCATTTCTCGAAGATTGTGAGCGGTCTCGAGGACTCCTCCTAATATGCCGGTGAAGTGACCCAGTGTCGGACCTGCATGTAATGGAAGGAATCAGCTTGAGGGAGGGCGTGCTCATGACATAATTGTTCTAAGGGAATGAACCCCCCGGATCGAATAGGAAGCCCACCCGTTTGCATCCCTGCTCTCTCCACCTGTGAAATACCTCCGAGTGTTGGCCTGGCGGGAAGTCAGGGTTGTCCACTATCGGTGACTTTGGGGAGGGGAATGTTGTGAAGCCCTATGTCCTAGCTACTGCGTCCCATGCTTTCATTGTGGCCAAGGTTACCGGGGACGAGTATAGTCCCCATGCTCTATGTTTGCGCAGGAGCCAAGATTCACGCCAGATGTTTGCGCCTGCCACTGTTTGGTCCATAAAGGACCAGTATTTCTCAGAAAGGGCCCGGTTCCACTCGACGAGATAGCAAAGGTGCGCTGCCTCTAGGTATCTGTGTATCAGAGGAAGTCCCAGGCCACCTTCTCGTTTAGACTGTGTCAATTGCGCTAACGGAAGTCGTGGTCCCCCCCTAAATGAATTTATTTATCGCCAATTGTAACGCAAGGATTGCTGTAGGGGATGGTGTCAGCGGCAGAGTTTGAAAGATGTAAAGAATGCGAGGGAGCACCGTCATCTTGACTGCGGCGATTCGCCCAAACCACGCCTGTTGCCAGTGGGACCATCCATCTAGGGCCTTGGACGACTGTTTCAAGAGTGCCGTATAGTTAAGCGCCAGGGTTTTGGGAATACTAGGGGTCAAAGTGATGCCCAGGTAGGGTATGGAATTGTCTGCCCAGTGTAGTGGGAACCTTGCCTTAAGGGCCTCCGCTCGGTCCGAGGGAACCGAAATGTTTAAAATTTGAGATTTGTTGAGATTGACTTTAAAGCCCGAGGGCTCCCCGAAGGTCACCAGTTCAGCAAGTAAGACCAGTAAGGAGGTCATCGGGGTGGTCAGTGAAAGAATCACGTCATGTGCGTAGAGGCTAATTTTATGGAAGTCCTTCCCAAATTTCATACCCTCAATTCCAGGATTGTCATGAATCTTTTGTGCTAGAGGCTCCAGATAGAGAGCAAAAAGAAGCGGAGACAAAGGGCAGCCCTATCTCGTGCCCCGTTTGATAGGGAAAGAGTCTGAAGACGTCCCAAGGGGCGTAGTAAATGCAGCTAACCCATCGTATAAAACCGTCTCCGAACCCAAAGTGACGTAGTTTCTCGAAGAGGTATTTCCACCGGACCCTGTCAAATGCTTTTTCAGCATCTATTGACAGGAAGAGTGCCTCTTTGCGTGATCTGTGGATCCCATCCATAAGATGGAGAAGTCGTTTGGTATTGTCCCCTCTTTGCCACGTTGGAATAAAGCCTGCTTGGTCTGGGTCTATAAGCCCAGCCATCAGTGGGTTGAGTCGTGTCGCTAGAATTCCGGCGAACAATTTCGCGTCATTATTAAGTAAAGAAATAGGGCTATAGGATCCACACGCATTCAGATCCTTATCCGGCTTGAGGATTACTGATATTGAAGCTTCTAACATGGAGTCAGTTAGCATACCGGTTTCCAAGAATGAATCGAATAGTCGTGTCAACAGAGGGGCTAGTTCCTGGCAAAAGAGTTTGTAGAAGTACGCCGGGAATCCATCCGGACCCGGGGCCTTCTGGACTTTGAGGTGAGCTATAGCGGAGATAACTTCCTCTATTTGTATCCGATGGTCAAGTTGGGCCACGATCGATTTCGGGAGGCGGGTCACTGGGCAGTCTTGGAGATATATATGAGTCTGTTAGTCAGGGGGGTCTGGGTCAGAGTATAGAGTTTGATCGAAAGTCTTAAATGTTCCTACAATCTGTGTGTCTGAGTATACTCCGGTAGACCGATTTATTGAGGTGATGGCATTCGCTATCGCTCTAGCCCTGAGTCTCTGCGCTAGCAGCCTACCACACCTATCACTGATCAAATAAAATTTGTGCCGTAGCCTGAGCAGGGCATATTCAGCCCTATCTAGGTCCAGGCGTTTTAATAGGAGTCTCTTCCTCTCCAGTTGCCTCCAGACTCTCGGTGCCCCGGTCCATTTGTGTATGGACTCCAATTCTGCCACCTCTAGTTCCATACTCTGGCAATTTTCCCGGCATGCGCTGAAGAGATCGCAATGAACACTCCTCTCATCACCAATTTGAGCACCTCCCACACTATGGCTAGGGAAGTTTCCCCAATATAGTTTATTTGGAGTTATTCTACTAACTTTGCACGTACTTCCGAGAGAGTCTGTGGGGACTGTAGAAGGCTCTCCCTCAATCACCATCGAGAGGGAACCGCGCCGCCCGAGATAGTCTGGATCGTGGCAGTAATCATCACGTGGTCCGACAGCGATCTCAGTTCGATGGTAGTGTCTTTCAAGTGAGGTAGTAGTGTGGAGGAGACAAGTGATCTAGCCGCGCGTACGTTTTATGGGCTGCTGAATAGAAGGAGTAGTCCCGGGAGTCAGGGTGCTGTTCCCTCCATGCATCATGCAGGCCATTGTCCGCTAGCCAACGCTTAGTTTCGGTCGAGAATGCACTGGTCTGCCCAGTACGCGCGCCCAATCTATCTAGGTTTGTGTCCATAACCAGGTTGAAGTCCCCTCCCACCAGAATTTAAGGGTCAGGAGAGGCATGGATATCTGCAAGGACCTTAGTGATGAAGGGCTCTTGGTGTGTGTTTGGCGCGTAGATATTAGCTAATGTGAAGTATGTGGACCCCCACTGTATTCTGACTGCAAGCATGCGACCCTTCACCTCAAGGGACGTTGTAACTACTTTACCCTTGAATTTTGCCCCTAGAAGAATAGCGACTCCGGTTTTTTTGGCAGGACCTGAGGACCAATATTGCCTTGGAAAGCGCCGGGATCACATGCGCGCTGTGACCCTTGAAACCAGGTGTGTTTCCTGAAGGAGGCAGATATCTCCCCCAGAGTTCTTGAGAAGAGAGAGTAGCGTTGCATGTTTCACAGGATGGTTAAGGCCTCTAACGTTGAGGCTAACGATTTTTAGATCTTTACCTATATTGCACCTGGGTGGAGAAGGGAGCTACAGTGATCTCTAGGCCAGGGGTGACTCCAGGCGGGATGCAGACTTGCTGTGGTCTCAGCCCAGCTGCGGGACCGGTCATTGTTAGGGGTTGTTTTGGAAGTACTAGTTCATGCCATTTAGCCATTGGTGCAGGAAAGGCCACCCCCCAAAAAACCCACCCTTAAACTACATAGAATGAAAAAACGAATAGAAAATGACAACAGTTCGTCGAAGTGTAACATTCCTTTGGGGACGTCAGCCTGTGGCCGTCTAGGCAGCTGTAGGAAGTTATCTGTCTTGGTGTCTTCTTCCATGTCTCTTTGTGGGTGTGGAAGGGCCTGAGAAGCCTCCCCGGCTCCGCCCTGGATGAGCTCCCCACATGTACGCCCAGTTACTATAAGGTGGATACTAAGTGTCCCGGCGATCCTGCAAGGGAGTGGATGCCCGCTTCTCTTTCCTTCGCTATTGTGTCATCCGGTCTGGCTTGAGGCTGGCAGCTGGCTTTCCCACCGTTTGCCATTTGGGGAGACGGAATCTAGAGCTATTCGGGCGATTTCCCCCTCGTCTTGGGTATTAGGGTCCGGCAGCCCCAGGAGTTTGTGTGCCTCTTTCAGTGAGCGGAGCTCTCTCGTCTAGCCGTCATATTGGAGGATAATCCGGAATGGGTGCCCACATGAGTATGCGGCCCCTTTCTCCCTAAGATGGTTTGTGACTGTTCGAAATTCTCTCCTCTTGAAGAGAGTCATCGCAGACAGGTCCTGGAAGAGGGTTGGTGTGCCCCTGGAACTGCACAGGATGTGCTTCTCTAGCGCGACATAGAAGTGTTTCTTTAATTTGGAAGTCGTGGACGCACACCAAGATATCCGCCGGGGGGGCCCTACCACCCCTCGGTTTTCCTGCACGGTGCACCCGGTCAAGCTTGAGATCGGGGTGGGTGTCGTCGCCCAGGAGCTGCCTGAAGAGGGCTGCAGTGTAGGCTCGAATGTCCTCTCCCTCTGCGTTCGTTGGTACCCCGGAATGAGGATGTTGTTGTGGCGGGAGCGATTTTCAAGGTCTTCCGCGATGGCTTGCAGCTCCATATGTTGATCTTTCAGCCTGATGATCTCTTGCTGCATCATTTAGACTTCTTCGTCTCTTTCGGTCTCATGCTCTTCCAGGTGTGCCACCCAATCTCCTACATCCTCCAGGTCACGTCTCAGTTCTTTTAGGTCTGCCGACAGCTGTCCCTTCAGCTCTTGTAGGTCTTCATGCAATGATGAAAACAGCGCTGTCATAAATGCCTTCGTAGCGGGGGCGTTCGCATCTTCAAGTCCCTTTTGATGGGGCTCTCCTTCCCGAGAAGTCCCAGTGGGGGCCCCGGGTACCGGCTGTTTTAGCAGCGGGTCTTTACCGATCGCTCCTTTTTGGCTCGGGCAGTCGCCATTTTGCTGGGCTCGTGTTGTGAGTGTCTGAGTAGGACTTCGCTCTCCAGGCCCGGCACAGCGGGCGCAGCTGTGTCCGACGGGACCTGCTGTCAGGCGGGACCAGGATAGTTTCTATGCAAATCCCTCTCAGGTTATAGGTGTGCACCTCTCAGAGACTGGGCCCTCCGCCTCAGCCCCTGCACGCTTTTAAACAGGACCGTTTGCCACTCCAAGGAGGCGCATGCACCGGGACCCCCACCAAGACGCCAAACACTCTTGAAGCTTCGAATATGTGGTAAGATTGAGATTCCCCCAGCGGGGAGTCATGACCGCGGGGGCCTCCGGGATCTCTAGTGTGTGATTCAGTTATGGCCGGTACACCGCCCGTCTGTCAACTCACTCCGGGGGGGTGACGGCGATGTCCACCTCATGCAAACCTCCAAGTCTGGATCTGCATGCCCGTCTCCCAAGCCAGCGCGTGTCCCAACCAGCAGTGCGCCACTGGACCGGCTGACGGCCCTCCTGCATAGAGTTGTTGCACTACTGTAGGCCCCTCCATCTCTTGCTGCACTCAGAGTAGTCTGTTCATTGGCCCTATGTGCACCTCAAGCTATGTCCGGGCCGCCCAGCCCTCCCAGACCTCACCTTTCAGACGGTGGAAGCCCTAGCTGTTTGCTGTGGGTTGAAGCCTGCCACTGCCCCCTCAGGATCAATGCCGGCGTTCCCGTGCTGCACAGGCACAGGCCTCAGCTCCGCAGCACCTCCGTAGTTGCTGCCAGGCCAAGGTGTCCATTCCAGGCCCAGCCCCGATACACGTGCATGTCTCCTCCGCAACACCGGTGGGCAGGAGGCTCAGAGGTGCGCACAATGAGCGGAGGGCGTTAACTGGCAGCCTGGGTCCTCTGATGTGTCCCGCGGGCCTCTGTCGAGGGTTGGAGCCCTTCCCTAATCAGCCCCGCCTCCTCCGGCCGTCTCTCGGGGAGTCTTAATTCGGCAAGTCAGCCACTTTCGACTGGTCCTCCCGGAGTCACACCGCGCTCAGGATTGGTTCCGCAGGAGCCCCCACCCGGTAAGAGCCGTGTGGAGGCAGCTAGCTCACAGGCTAATGTTGGCGGAGTCGGAGAGACACAGAAGCACTTCTCATCCAACCGCCATCTTGGCCACGCCCCCAAGTTATAATTTTTTAATGTGGTGGTAGTCATTGAACGTTTGCATTTGTTCCAAAAATAACATTTAACAAGAAAATGAAAAACATTTTAGGCTCTTGCGTGGTTCTGACAAGAACCTTTGTGTGGACAGTTTGTATAAGACAGCAACATATAAGACTGCATGCAAACTTTCAGGTTGCCTGGAAACACCCTGTTCCCTTCATCTGTAATGTGAACTTCATCACATCTATATATTCCAGGCATGTCAAAACGCAGATTGTTGTTGTAGATAGAGCTCATGTTAAGGTCTCTGAGGGAAGCAGAAACTGTTTTATTAACATGTTTCCTGGCTTTGTCAATCTGTGGACAGAATTGATTTGACCACTTCCATTTCTGTCTTTGGCATATATTTAGAGTACACCAAGATAGAGTGAGGGAAACGCCAAATCAGTTCTGTAAAGGTATCCTTCATTAGAATTTCCAGCCCTACCCCAGTCAATGTGCCTAGATCATTGCCACCACAGTGCACAATCATGAGGTGAGGAGTTTGGAAATCCACAATGATTTTAATCAAAACTAGCAGATGATGAATCTTTAATCCTCTCTGGCCAAACCAACTAATCTCCACATTTGGCAAACCCAAGTCTCTGTCAATATCTCTCTTTTTTGCACCCTCTTTAGCCCAATAGACATAGCTGTGGCCCACAATCCACAATCTAAGCATTTTGTAGGAAAGAGGAGCAGCACACAGGATAGGTCTGCAGCTGAATATCACAGTTGATACTTTGAAAGACAGTGAAAATGCATGTGTGCTGGTGGTTTGAAAAAAACTCAACATTTGATTGGATGAAGGGAATATGTAGGTGAATAAAAGTATGGTGCATTTGGAAATGTTTAGTTAATAGATGTTTCATTGGCTCTGGTAAATAGAAAAAATATAACAGAGAGTTGGATATGCTTTACTGTATGTGCAGTAAACCACACCTGCTGCAGTTCATTTTGCAACTAGTATGGTCCATCTGGAATGTGTTGTGAACTTGTGACCTACTGGTTCTTGTAGGTTTCTTTGGAGAATCTGCAGAGGGTGTATTGGGGGAAGGATGTTAAAGAAACAGGTATTAATTTTTATAAATTGGAGAGGTTTAGGTTCATTGTTTTAAAAGGTAGTTAAGATTCCGTAGTGAGGATGTTCCAAGAAAGTGTAGTTTAGTGATAGATATATAAAAGTATTAAGGAAGGTAGGTTTTCCGACTCCCCTTTTTATCGCGAGTTCATTGCAATCATCATGATTACATCCCAATTATTGACACAAAGGCATGCATTTTGGGCTACCTTCAAACAGGAGTGAAAGGGTTAATAGACAGTAACCATTCAGAAATGCAGTTACCAGACTGAAATATAAAAGCAACGTTTTTATTTGCTGACTTTTGCAGTATCAGGTAATCCAGAATTTAGAAGGTTGCTATTTATGGTTGCTTTGTATGAGAGTGGAGTGTCATTCTTGTGCTAAGTTATTGCAAACACTGAGAATATTGCATCTACCTAATTGGAGAAAAAATGTTGAAAGTAAAAAAAATGAATAATAAGATATATTATTAGGTCATATTGTAATAAAAGATTTTGAAATATATAATTCTTTAAAAAAAGAAAGGATGATATATAAATCAAATTGTTAGTGCTTTTATATATCTATTAATAGGTAACTAAGACATAGTTTGTCTCAGGTGCAGATCAGGTGTCTGTGAAGTTAGTTTGGAATGTGTTTCCATGGAGGTCAATGTTGCACTTGTATTGCTTTATTGCATTCCGGAAGTGGTAGGAGAAATAACTGTACACTAATGGTTAAACCTATATGTAATCTTGTATTATATGATGTGAAATTTTCATGTGTATATATGATGTGCTGTTTATAACTAATGTTTTTATTTGAATTCTGGGAGTTGTAGTCTTATTTGTTACATTATAGAAGATAAATGCAGCTATCAGTTTTGAAAGTGGAAATTATGCACTATAGCTATATATGAATTATAAATCTGAATTGATCTGTGTATTGGTGGATTATTGGTAGGGCTCTCTTATCACTTAAAACTGCAACACAAGGTGTAAATTTTTTCTTAAACCATACATAACTGAACAGTGAGATAGTCTGTAGCTAGGCCTTAGCGCAGGGAGCTAATCGCTTAAAAAACAGAAGATGCAGTTAAATCTCAGGGGGATATTCTCAAGGACTTATCGCCGATTTATCGGCACTTTAGCGCCGCAATAGTGGCAATAGATTTATCTCCCTATTCCCAAGCTGGTGCAAACTGCCTATATAGCCAGTTTCCCAGCGATAGCTGCCGCAAAAAACATTGCCACGGATGAGAGCGACAACTAATGCTAATGATATGCAGAGTAGACGTGCCCGTGCAAAAACACCACTTCGTGATATTCTCAATGACCAGCCCGATCCGCAATGCGACCCAAAAACAGGCGATAAGGCGCGTTAGCAGCAGGGATTTAACACCTGCCTTTTACTGGTGTAAAGCCAAATGAACACCTGCAGCATGAAAGGGAGCCCAGCCCAGAGCCACATCTGAAGACCAACACATGTCATGGAGCTACTGACCATGCAGCTCGGAGACCCAAGAGGGCCACAACACCCACCGCCACCACCCCCAGGCCCCCCCGGACTACCACTGAGGCAGCGCAGAACAAGACAGCTGACCTTCCCAAAACGGCATGGCCCCAGAGCCACACAATTACAGAATGTGGGGAGAGGTGGGAACCAAGTATGTGTGAAGGAGGCAAGTCACCCATGAATAAGAATGTACACAATGCCAAGTGTGGAAGTGATGTGCTGGACAGACTACAGTATGCAGAGCACAGACATGTCCATGTGGACATATACTGCTGGTGTTTGTAGTGTTGTGGAAAGTGGATGCAACCATGTTACTTGAGGCAGTGGGGAAGACCCCGGTCATGTATCCGTGTTGTCCCCCCCTGTAAGCGTAAGCAGAGTGGGCTGGGCCAGCATACGCCAGGCCAGCGTAAGAGTGTGAATAAATAGGCCGGGGCTCTGGGCGTGGTTCACTTCCCGGATGGCCAACGTGTCTGCCAGGGAGGCGCCCCTCACCCTGCCATGAGTCCGCCGCCATTACCACCAGCCTCCTCAGCCAATCGCTGGCGTCCGTGACACAGGCCCCCAGAGCACCCAGCGGCACAGCACCATGGAGTTATGTGTGTGCTGACTACTGTCTGCGGCCTACACTGCGGTCAGCAGGGCCCTCAAATCAAATCCAATGCTGACCTGCGAGGACACGCCATCATCTCTGGCTGCACACCCGCTGAGCGCTTCAGGTGCCACCAACTCAGTGCACCACAAGTCATCGCCACGTGACTGTGGACCCTTTCTGACCACTGCCTCTCGCCTACACTTGGTCAGCAGGGCTCACAATTCAAATTGAGTCTTGGTTTATTAATGGCGCAGTCCAGTAGGCAACAGACATTGCTTCAAGTGCGGCCCGCCCGGACGACGCATCATCGCAGGCTGTACACCCGCAAAGCGCTTCAGGTGCCACCAACTCAGTGCATAACAAGTCATAATCACGTGGCTGTGGGCTCTTTCTGACCGCTGCCTCCGGCCTACACTGCGGTCAGCAGGGCTCACAAATCAAATCCAATCCTGACCTGCGAGGACACGCCATCATCTCTGGCTGCACACCCGCTGAGCGCTACAGGTGCCACCAACTCAGTGCACCACAAGTCATCATCACGTGGCTGTGGGCCCTTTCTGACCGCTGCCTCCGGCCTACACTGCGGTCAGCAGGGCTCACAATTCAAATTGAGACTTGATTTATTAATAGCGCAGTCCAGTAGGCAACAGACATGGCTGTCAGTGCGGCCCGCCCAGACAATGCATCATCGCAGGCTGCGCAACCGCTGAGCACTTCAGGTGCCACCAACTCAGTGCACCACAAGTCATGGACCCTTTATGATTGAATCTGTATGTGTAAAACGAAGATCGCTGTTCTAGTTGTTGCCAGCACCAACCACTCCCTGAGTGCTGGCTTGCACTCACCCCACACACATCCAGCACAGGCGTCACTGGACATGTGACCCTGGCAATAAAAAGTGGCCGGGCGCAAGTGCCCGTAGCCAGTTCCACTATCTATCTAAGTGTGTCCTTGTGGTCATTATGTATGCATGATGGACCAGGGCCCTACCACCTTACCTTGTGCTGTGGACTGCGGACGCAACCATGTCAACTCAGGTAGTGTCTAAGACCTTGGACACGTAGCTCTGTCGTCCCCCCTGTAAGCGTAAGCGGAGTGGGCTGGGCCAGCGTACGTCAAGCCAGCATAGGGGTGTGAAGGATTTGCCCGGGCCTCTGGGCGTGGTTCAGTTCTGGCCTGGACAAGGAAGTAACTAATGAGTGAGTCACTGTTGTAGTGTCGGCGCCACCCAGCCCGCAATCGACAATGTTGCAATGTAGCATGCACCCGGAGGGCGGGCTCGCACGAACAGAGAAATGAAGGAGCGCAAGACCGCTGGGGGTCTTGGCTCATACATGCCAAGTGTTTTGTGTATCTGTATTGCCGCAGCATGAGCCAAATGCCTAGCCTTAATCGCAGCGCGAGTTCAGCCAGGCATGAACTCTACATCTGTGTCCGCCCTATCCTTCCCACAGGCCTACACTCACGTGGCCACCCACCTTCAACGGCCAACATCACAGTGTTGTTGTCAGGCTTGTGGACATGCGCAGACAGGCATGACAATGGTGTGCCGTAGGAGTGCAAGTGATGCAACCGCGCAGCGCACACAAGTGAATAGGCTCTGGGGGAGGGAGTAGCAGCTGTGAGGCAACGTAACACACAGTGATGCCGCTCATTTGCCACATGCAAGACATGTCAAACATGAATCCCAAAGTCGCACACATCCCACCCCACCCCACCCCCAACAAGCCACTTCACATTTCCTGAATGCAAGCAGATGAGAAACTAGCATTAGGGATGAAAGCTCCTTTGTCTGAACTATCGGGCGGAAGCACATCTGCACCTCCGACCTCGGAATTGCATGTGCCCGGCACCCCCTGACAGATACTATAGCAGCTGATGACGACTCCCACACTATGCACAGCCCAATGAAGGACCAACGTATATACACCCCACACACAGAAGTCCTTGCTCAAAGTTATCTTGCATGGAATGGCCTTCACACTTACTCCCACACCATCCCAGGCGTACAACCGTTGCACACTAAAACAACTCATTGATACGAGCTGTGGCATTTCATCCACAGAACTGGCGCAGGTCAGAACAGTGCTGCTTCAACCAGAGCCACTAACGCAATGGCAGAACATCCCGGACACATGCACAACCCCTGTCAGGTGGAACTGTACCGTGCACGTATGCTGCGTTTACTGGGGGCACTGCCATTGGCAGTGCTGCGGATCAGTTACCGGCTAAGCTTCTGCCTTGCCAACGTCACCTGCATTCAGCCTGTGTTGCATTGTCGATCGTGCATATTCGAGTGGTCCATGGATGTCTGTCTATCCAACAGGACGGTGGCTGAACTTGATTTTGACATGTGTGTGCACCCCCTGTTGGCCCACGACCAGGACTGTCACCGTGATACCCGTTTATGGGATGCCTTGATACTTGGCATTCATGCTGGCAGCTGGACATGGGAGATTGCACAACTCCTCATGTGCAGTGACCACATTGAACCGCTCCCCTATTGGGCTGTAGTGCTAATTTGTGAAAGGGGGTGGATGCAGCACATCTGTCCGGACCTGCTAATGGATTGCCTCGCCGTCCTGTTTGATGAAGTCGACAATGAGCTCATGTTGGAAATGATAGCCTACGAAGCTGCAATCGCTTTCATGGACGAGTAACTACGTACCTGCAGCCACAACAGATTGGAACCCATTGCACATGTCCCAACACCTTGTTGCATCTTGGAGATCTGGTCACATGTCCCACGACAACAGTGGACATGGCTACATTCACCTGGACTCCGAATACATGAGCGGACAACAACGCGGGTTAACACACACCTGTGAAAGGTGAGGCATTCCCCCGGAGTGAACAGCTGCGCTTGCCAACGTTCCTCATCCTGACATACTGCTGCATTGGTCTGCATGTTGTGGCACTTATCTTGCCCGTACTGACACGCATATGCTAATAAAGTCTACGCATCTTCACTTGTATTCAACTGTGATGAGTGTCTCACTGCCTATCTGGGTCACGGCCATACATGCGCATTGATAGCATTACCCAGGGAGTAACGTTTTGTGGAATCACTGTCCCTACATTCATCCATGCTTTCATACTTGATTGCTCATAGCCACGACACATCTGTGTTAATTAGAATGTTTTATTCGCATTCAGTGGAGTGTTGAAGCTGGAGCAGTACAGGGCCATGTGAACCCCACTTTACATTGTTGCCCCGTGGAGGGCCAGCCAGAGTCCTTTAGGGATTGACAAGTTCATCGGAAGAGGGAGACTTCAGTCCGCAGTGTGATTGCTGTGTCATTGGTAACCAATCAAAATATGGCAGTCCATGTCGAGGTCCAAGGTGAGTGTCGCTGAGTGTATAGGGGGACAGTGGAAGGTGTTATTCCAGGGCATGATGCAGAGGGCAGAACCAAGCTGAAACAGGCCATATGGCGGAGATGAATGCTACCACTTCATTCTTACCACAGGGCCAGATTCATCATCATCTACATCCTCTGATGTGTCAGGTGCCTCACATGTGGGTGGTGGTGTATAGTCTGCATCACTGTGTGGCACTGACACATCAGGGGCCGGAGGTGGAATGTCTGCCGCACTGTGTGGCACTGACACTTCAGGGGGCGGAGATGTGGCTGGAGTAGTAGCAGCAGCATTCATCCGCGCCAGGTCTTGTGGCTGCAATGCCATGACGAGGATCTGCAGGGCATGGGAGATCACAGCTACATCTTGCTGGTGTGCAGCCGTGGCAAACATTCTTTCCGCCTGCATCCGCTCCATGTTCTCCATGATCCTCCGCATGTGTCCCAACTCCCGGCTGTCATCGCTGGAGCCACTCTGACTAGACAGTTGTTCTTGGCTCAGAGTCATGACTTCAGCGATGTTAGCTATGGATTGTTGGAGAGCATGGAGCGGACAGTGGGTGTCCATTAGGGACTGTAAGTGGTCCCTGATGGGATGTAGACACCCACGTATGGCATCTAGTTTGGCTGCCATGAGGTCAAACCCCACCGCAGCTGATCAGCCATCTTCTCCTGGCACCCTAACACACGGCGTTGTAATGCCATGTGTTGGTCGTGGGGGTCCTGGGAGACAGCCGTGGTGGTGGGTGCTTCCTGCTGTGTGGTCTGTGCAGGGGGTGGGGTCTCCTCGATGCAACTGGGCTGCACTGCTCCTGGAGGTGGGGTGCCGAAGCTGTCCATGGGCTGTTGGAGGGCGTCGGTGTCGATGTTGGGGAGGTCCTCTTCATCATCAGTGCTGAGTTGTTGTGTCTGCTCTGCAGGAGGTGTTGATTCTCCCTCTGCAATGTGAAGGGGAGATGCAGATTGACATTGTGTTCACATGTATGTTGACGCATTGGACAAGTTTACTTACAGACTGCATGACAATGTACATTGTGACTGTCTGTGAGGAGATGCCTATGTGATGCAGGACAGTTGACATTTCACCACCATCATGGATGTGAGGTTGTATTTGTCCATTATCATCTCATTGTTTCCTGCTATGCCAAATGCGAATGGCCATTTTCTACACAAAAGCGGCGGCAGTTGTGTCCTCTGTTCTGTTGTGAAAGTGTTGCAGTTTGTACCACATTGTTGTCAATGTTGAGGTGCTCTGATTCTTATGTGTGTGTGCTGCATTGTGGGTGTGTTGCCCCTTCAGCTCTGATTTTGCTGGCCCTTATCCCTTTCAGGCGGTGTGCCTTTCACTTCTGTGCTTATACAGTGCTGAGATGTTGCAGACTTGGGTAACTTGGGCTCTTGGTCGGAGTTGTGACTCTTGGGCATGGTTTGTCCGCAGATGTGCTATACTTAATTGTGCATGTGTGCCATTGTGCCCATCTCCCCCCGTTCCCCCAGTCCCTGGTGGTTACTCACCCTGTTGTTGTTGGGTCAGGTCATGTTGCGCAGTGTCCGGTCCCCCAACTCCTGCCACCGTCTCCCCAATGATGACTCGGGTCACCATTTCCTCCATCTCATCCAGCTCCTGGTGTGTCGCTGGACTCCCACCTCCAGTCTGCATTGCTGCTTTCAGGTTTGCTGCGAGTTTCAGCTTGGTTTTGCGCTTCAAATCATTCCAGCGCCTCTTGAGCACTTCATTGTCCTCCTCAGCACTCCGACTGCATTCACCTTGTCCAGGATGGACTGCCATATTGTATTTTTAGTTGCCAATGACACAGTGGAGGTGACGAACAGTTGTTGATGGTGTTCTACCACCTCCGTTATCAGGATCCTGTTTTCCTGCGGACTGAACCGCGACTTCCTCTTATTCTTCTCCTTGCCCTTCCCTGACCCCGAGGACCCAGGCTGGTCCTCCGTGGGGCTTGTGGGGTTCGGGTTGTCCTCTGTACTCGCTCTGGCTACCTCCATTGTGCTTCGTAGTTGTTATGTTTATTTTTTTTATTTGCAGCTTTTATGGTGATTTTTCCCGCCTGACGTGGGGATTGCAAGCCTGGCGCTGCTTGTCGACGATTTTTCTATCACGGTTGGGCCCATCGCAACTTTTTTCACGTTCGGGTTTCCTTTTTTATCACCGTTGCGGTAGTTGTATCGCGGACATTTGACGCGTTATCGGGAAACTATTGCATGTTACTGCCGTGTTGAGAATGAGACGTTAACACAGAGTTATTTTCCTGCGATATGAGAAATTGCGTTAACCTATTTTGGCGATGATTATCGCACGTTCTTGAGAATATGCCCCTCAGATGCATAAGTAGAAATGCAGACAGACCCTGAAACACCTAGTGAGATAGTTAGGGATGCATTGAATGATTCAGTCACACAGACAGGCACAAATGATATGTATCTATCTGCAATAAAGGCAGTTTCTCACACACTTCAATAATTCAATATTCACTAGTACACCCTAGAGGCAATCTATGCAGGCCGTTACAGATACATTTAGAGAACCACATATCACATAAAGAGAGGCAGAGATTTAATAATATTTTTACATACATTTGGAATCACCGCCGCAGACAGGAACTGAAACACTCTTTCACACGTGTGTTAAACAAGTGACACTTTCAAGTTTATTATGCAGACAAGTAGTGCTTGCATTATGTCTCAGGCTGGGTATACTTCAGGTTGGGTATGTAGTTTCACTGCTAGAGCTCTCTTATCACTTAAAGGTGCTACACAAGGCGTAACCTGTTCTTGTACCAGATATAAGTGAACACTAAGATAGGCTGTAGCTGGGCCATAGCGCAGGAAGCTATTCGCTTAAAAAGTAAAAAATTCACTTTTAAGTTTCAGTGAGCTACGTGCACTCATAGAAACCTCTGTGCCCAATTATATATCCAGCCTACATCCAGACATAAATCCAAGATACCTAAGTAGAAAAGCAAACAGACACTGAAATACCTAGTGAGGTAGTTAGAGAAGCATGCAAACATTCAATCACACACAGAGACACAACTGATATGTATTTTGTGATACTGAAAGCTGTTTCTTACACACTTACATAACCCAATATTCACTAGTTCATCCAGGAGGCAATCTCTAAAGGTCCTTACAGACACATTTAGACAATCACATATCACATAAAGAGAGGCAGTGATTTAGTAATACATTTACATAGACATGGAATCACAGCCCCAGATAGGAAATTAAACACTTATTCAGATATCTGCTAAACAAATAACACTTTCAAGTTTACCATGCAGACAAGTAGGGCTTGCATAATGTCTCACATCTGGTATACTTGAGCTTGGGCATGTAGTTTTACTGGTGTGTTATCACTTAAAACTGCTGGAGAAGGTGTAAACTGTTTTTGTACCAAATTTAAATGAACACTGAGGTAGGCTCTAGGTAGTCCATAGCACAGGGAGCTATTCGCTGAAAAAGTAAAAGATGCACTTGGATGTTTCAGTGAGTTATGTGCACTCATATAAACATATGTGCCTAATTATATATCCAGCCTTCACCTAGATTTAAACCTGAGATACCTAAGTACAAAACCAGACAGACACTGAAAAACCTAGTGACGTAGGTAGATAAGCACATAAAGATTCACTCACACAGACAGGCACAACTGATATGTATCTTTTGGTAATTAAAGCAGTTTGTCACACACTTCAATAACCCAATATTCACTAGTACACCGTAGAGGCAATCTATGTAGGCCGTTACAGACACCTTTAGAGTACCACATATCAAATAAAGAGAGGCAGAGATTTTGTAATATATATACATACATATGGATTCACAGCCGCAGATAGGATCTGAAACACTCATTCATATGTGTGCCAAACAAATGACACTTTCAAGTTTATTATGCAGACAAGTAGTGCTCGCATTATGTCTCAGGCCGGGTACACTAACGGTTAGGTATGTAGTTTTACGGATAGAGGTCTTTTATCAGTTAAAAGTGCTGCACAGGTGTAAACTATTCTTGTACCGATATAAGTGAACATTAAGATATGCTGTAGCTAGGCCATAGCGCAGGAAGCTATTCGCTTAAAAGTAAAAGATGCAGTTTGAATTTTCAGTGAGCTACGTGCACTCATAGAAACCTCTGTGCCCAAATGCACATCCAGCCTACACCCAGACTTAAATCCGAGATACCTAAGTGGAAAAGCAGTCAGACACTGAAAAACCTAGTGAGATAGTTAGATAAACACACAAAGATTCACTCACACAGACAGGCCCAACTGATTTGTATCTTCTGGCAATAAAGGCAGTTTCTCATACACTTAAATAATCCAATATTCCTAATACACCCAGGAGGCAATCTATACAGGCTATTACAGACACATTTAGAGAATCACATATCACATAAAGAGCGGCAGAGATTTAGTAATACATTGACATACATATGAAATCACAACAGGAATTGAGATATCTGAGATATCTGCTAAACAACTGACACTCTCAATTTTACCATGCAGAAAAGTAGCCCTTGTATTATGTTTCAGGCCTGGTATAGTTGAGCTTGGCATGTAGTTTTACTGTTAGAGCTGTCTTATCACTTAAGACACCTAGGCAAGGTGTAAACTGTTCTTGCACCAGGTATGAGTGAACAGGTAGGTAGACTGTAGGTACGCTATAGTGCAGTGACCTATTTGCTTAAAAAGTAAAAGATGTAGTTTGATGTTTCAAAGAGCTATTTGCATTAATAAAAACGTATGTGCACATTATACATCCAGCCTTCATTCAGACTTAAATCTGACACATCTAAGTAAAAAAGCAGACAGACACTGAAACATCCACTGAGGTAGTTAAAGAAGCATGCAAAGATTCATTCACACATACTGGCAGAATTTATATGTATTTTGTGCTAAGAAAGGCAGTTTGACACACTTAAATAGCCCAATGTTTTGGAGACACATTAAGAGGACCGTAGATATCAGAAAGATAGACGTCCATGTGTGAATAAACTTACATACTCATGGAATATGAGCCCCTGATAGGGACTCACACAGTAATTGACATATATGTAAAACAACTGAGACATTCAAGTCTAACATGTAAAGCCCTTCTCAAGTTTTAAGCTACTCTTCTAAAACATATGACTATCCCCTGAGGTAGGCTGTAGGTAGTAAATAGGGTATGCTCCTCTAAGGTAATTTCTGTGTAAGTAGGTTTATGGGTGACTGAGAGGGAGCATGAGTATCTCGATGGGTGAGTAAGTGTGTGTGAGTAGCTGTATGAGCAACCTCTTACTCACCCATACATTTAACTGAGCAATAATGTAGGCTGTCAGTAGTTAATAGCATGGGTGCTATGTAGTTAAAAGTGAACACATCTAGTCTGAAGATTGCCTAAGCTATATATCCTCATAGAAACAAAATGTTTAAATAGTTAAAATATGTAATGTGATACTATTTAATTAAGTGATGAATGTAGTTTTCAATTTTTGTTTTCAGACATCAATATCTAGTTATCTACACAAAATTACCATGCCAACAAAAACTCAGAGGAGAAAGAAGCAACAGCAAATAGAATGTCTCCTTAGAACTAAGATACAAAAGGGGCAACATACAGAAAAGATTGTGAAAGACAAAAGGCTTGCTGGTAAGAGGAATAAAACATATCTTAAAATTGTTTGTGCACAACTGGAAAAAGTGAAAAAATAAGTAAAGAAAAAGAAAACTATACCACTGAGTACTAAAGCAGAAAACGTCTCTGATATAAAAAGTAAGAAGCCATTGAAAACAGGAGTTTTAACCAGAAGGCAGAAGCAGTTCAAAGAATTCGGAAGTAGAATGCTCCATACTAGAGTAGTTCGCAATTTGTTAGCATCTATGAAAAAGTATAAAAGAAGAACACAAGCAACCAGACAGAAGGAATATGTTGAAGGTGTACTTGATAAAGTGTTTGCTCTAAAGAGAAAACTATTTATTTTGGTTTTAAACAAAATGAAGACACTGGACAAAATAGTGTTGTCTATGAGGAGACAGAGCCAAAAGAAAATACTTGTTAATAGAAGTAACTTTTGTAAAGTATTTAATGGTGAACGGATACATACTTCAAGTACTGAGCCTTTCTTTAATGAAAAAGGCTATTTCCAAGACAACACGTTAGTGCATTTGATGAATCTGGACTATGTTATGAGACCAAAAATGGTATTCCTGTTCCAAAGGAATTAATGGTATCTAGAAATGTTGAGGAAGAGATTGCTGAAGCGATGCAAGGAAGGTGTAGACAGGCCCCTGTGTACAAATGGAATTGTAGTAGTGTTTGTGATATTCTTCAATAATAAATTGATATATTGAGAAATTTCCTCCGTGTTTGCTTCCAGAAGTTTAAAACAGAAAATGCGTACTTTGCAAGGATTAGATCCATGCAAAGTAAGAAAGCATACTCATTTACAAAACACTCACTAGCTTGTCTCTCAAAAAAAGTGTGTCAAATTAGTTTTTCATCATTTTAGAACATCAGGTGTACACCATTCAATAATGAGAACTTTTGTTAGAAGCCTTTATTATGTAAAAACCCCGGTTCTATGTTTAGGAGAAATGAATAGACCTCTTTTGCATGGCAGTGTAGTAGAAATAGAAGAGGTTTGTGATGATTTTGAATGTCTTTTTTTTGGACCAGAACAGGAGTGTAGTGAAAGAGTTAGTAACAACAGGAGTTGTGAAGCAGAACATATGTATTAGTGTTTCTAATCTTGTAATAGAGATTAGAACATTTAATGCAGTTTCTTCAGAGCAAGCAAACTTTGTTTGTATATGTTGTCGACGCACTCACTACAAAAATTATGCGTGTAATGTTAATTTGCACATTAAAACTGAAAAGAAGATTAATAATAAGTGGTGAGAATTTGCTGTTTATTTATTTGTAGAGGGACGATTTGACTTGTACACCCGACAAGTTGTATGTAAGTACTGCTATAATAAGTTGAAGGAAAACAAAATGCCTTCTATATTGTCTTATTCTGTAAAGCACATTTTGAAAACAGGTGTAAACTGAAAAATGTATCTGCAAGAGAATTTCTTAAGAAAATTCATCGGAAAGATGAACAACTAGAATAGAACTTGATTAATCTCATAGCATGTCAAGGTGGGACCAATGAATATTGGTATCATCGCCACAGTGAACTGAAATGCATGTTGAGAAATTTAGGAGCACCTACATGGTTTCTAATGCCCAGTTGTACTGAGTATGTATGGCATGACCTGCATCAATTCCGGCAAGAGGCAAATTCAAATATAAAAGACATTGATCTAAAGACACCAGGGTAACTCTGCTCATTGGTCCCTGCAAACATTTACAGATATTTTAACCACAGATTTTAAGCCATGATGGCTTTTATCTGCAACAAGAGTAATCCACCTCTCGTGAAGTGACTGATTTATTTTGGTGCAAAGAATACAAATCCAGAGGTGGTCCACATATACACATGCTATTATGGGTAAAAGATTCCCCAAAGTTTGGAACAGATACTGAGTAGTCTGTGTTGTCTTTCATAGAGCAGTATGTCACTCGCATCATCCCAAAGGAGAGTGATGACAAAATGTAAAGACAAAACGTTCTACGATTCCAAAATCATAGGTGTGGAAAATACTGTTGTAGAAAATATACATCGAAAGGAAACTTTTATAAAAGATGCTGTTTTGTATTTTCACGACCTGTGATCTCAGAAGGAAGAGTTAACAGCTTTTTGTCTGCAGTCAGAGACACTCTCACACGTAAGTCACCAAAAAGAACACATACAACCTTAGAAGAACAGAAGCCTCAAAATACATCAATAACTGCAATCCTGTGATTTTGAAGATGTGGAATGCAAATATGGATCTACAGTTTGTTGCAGATAATTCAATTTCTGTTGCTCTGTATGTCACCTCTTATATAACAAAGTCAGAGAAAACCTAGATGGAGGAGATGTGGGAGGAAATTTCAGCAGAAAAGAGTCATACAAAGAAATTGTACAGTTTGTTTGAAAATGTTTTCTCACAGAGAGGTTGGCTCTTATGAATGTGCTGACCTGTTAAGCTCAGCTAGTTTGTTTTCTAAATCTAGAGGAGTTCTATGGGTGAGTTTAGGGCTTGCTAATAGTCGTAATTGAGTACTGAAGTCTTTTCCTGAAATCCAATATCTTGTGGAATTTGAGCCACACACTATAGATATTCTGAAGACTAACATGATGTATACATATTATCCAAGGAGTTCTCATCTAGAAAGGATGTGTCTGTATGAAATACTTCAACATTATACATACAGAAATAATATCAGTGAAAATATAGACGAAGGAAATTTTGCTGTTGATGGATGTGAAGGATGTTTGGGCACAAATAACAAATGAAATTCAATCAACCATGAAAAGCTAAGTTGACAAACTCTAGACAAAAGAGAGTTTTTCTATTTAGCCCTGTTGCAGTTGTTCAAGCCAAGGCAAACTGAAAGTGTGCAGCTTGGAAAATGTGACTGTTATGAAGACTCATTCAATGCTGTTAAAGACACAATTGAGTGCTCTGTGTTTCCAGTGTATCTTCAAATGTTGAGAGTTGAGATTGAACAAGAAGAAACACTTGCTGCTGAGATAGCTAGAGAGAGTTCTCAGAGCAGTCAAAGTTCAGTATCGGAAGTCAAGATCCTCTTAGACAGCCAATCATTCAAAATTCAATCAATCAGTGGGTTTGGAAAGCGCGCAACTCACCCGTGAGGGTCTCAAGGCATTGGGGGGGTGAGCAGCTCCACTTAGTGGAAGAGCCAGGTCTTGCGTCTTTGATTGGAAGCTCCTTCCAGGTCTTGGCCACAATGTAGGAGAAGGCTCTTCCGCTTGTTTTGGCTCTGCGGATGCGCGGGGTGTCGGCAAGGGCGAGGTCAGCGGATCGGAGGTTTATCCTGGGTACTTGGAAGGAGATTCTCTCGTTGAGGTATTGGGGTCCGGTGTTGTGGAGACATTTGTAGGCATGGATGAGTATCTTGAAAGTTATTCTCTTCTCAACAGGGAGCCAGTGCAGGTTCTGCAGGTGTTTTGTGATGTGTTTGTGTCGAGGGATGCAGAGGACAAGTCTGGCTGCGGTGTTCTGTGTGGTCTGGAGTTTGCGGAGCAGAGATTTGTTGATCTCGGGGTAGAACGCGTTTCTGTAGTCCAGTCTGCTGGTTATGAGTGCGTGGGTGACAACTTACTCTCTTCGGGGGGATGCATTTGAAGGTCTTTCAGAGGATGCGGAGGGTGTTGAAACAGCTGGAGTCAACGAAGTTGACCTGTCGGGTCATGGAGAGGGAGGAGTCGAGTACGATGCAGAGGTTGCGGATGTGGTCTGTGGGGGTGGGGGGCTGCCGAGGGCAGTGAGCCCTCCAACCAGGTGTTGTCCCATGCTGAGGGGGAGGGTCCGAGGACGAGGATCTCTGTCTTTTCTGAGTTGAGCTTCAGGCAGCTGCTGCTCATCCAGGATGCGACGTCCTTCATTCCTTCCTGGAGGTTCAGCCTGGTGGTGATGGGGTCCTTGGTGAGGGAGAGGATGAGCTGGGTGTGGCCGGCATAGGATACTTTGCTTAGTCCGTGATGCCTGACGATGGTGGCGAGGGGGGCCATGTAGATGTTGAAAAGCGTGGGGCTGAGCAACGATCCTTGGGGTACTCCGCAGTTCATTTCCATGGGTTTGGAGAGGAAGGGTGGTAGTCTGATTCTTTGAGTTCTGCCGGTGAGGAAGGAACGAAGACAGTCGAGGTCAGTTCCTCGTATGCTGGTGTCGTGGAGTCTGGCGGTGAGAGTGCGGTAGGAGACGGTGTTGAATGCTGCAGAGAGATCGAGTAGGATCAGGGCCGTGGTGTGTCCTTGGTCGAGGAGGGTGCGGATATCGTCTGTGGTGGCGAGTAGGGCGGTCTCAGTGCTGTGGTTGCTGCGGAATCCGGCTTGGGAGGGGTCGAGGATGGAGTTGTCTTCATTGAATTTTGTTAGTTGTGCGTTGACGGTCTTCTCAGTGACTTTGGCCATGAAGGGGAGGAGGGAGATTGGTCAGTAGTTCCTGAGGTCTGTGGGATCTGCTGAGGGCTTCTTGAGTAGGGGTCTGACTTCTGTGCGTTTCCAGTCGTTGGGAAAATATGCCGGTCTTGAAGGTGGCGTTGATGGTGCATCGTAGTTCCGGAGCAATGGCGGTGGAGGCTCTGTGGAAGATGTGCAGGGGGCAGGGATCCGTGGGGGATCCCGAGTGGATGCCTTTCATGGTCAAGGTGGTGTCATCGGTGGTGACCGGGGTCCAGGAGGAGATGGTGGGAAGCATGGCATTGCTGGAGTGGGAGGTCGTTTCGGAGTCGGTGTCTGGTTGTCGAAATTGTCATAGAAGCCCTTGATTTTCAGATGGAAAAAGGAGCTGAGTTTGTTGCAGAGGTCCTGGGATGGGGTGATGTCTGTGGTCTCGCAGGGAGGCTTGGTGAATTCCTGGATGACGCTGAAAAGTTCTTTGGAGTTGCTGGAGTTGGCGAGGATCTTGTTCTGGATGAAGGTCCTTCTGGTAAATCTGATGCTTTGGTGGTATTCCGTCACGGCGTTCTTGTAGGTGGTGCGATCTTCCAGGGTTTTGCTGTTTCTCCAGTTCTTCTCAAGACGTCTGCAGGTGCATCTGGATTCTTGGAGGTCGATGGTGAGCCAGGTGGCCTTCCTCAGGCGATGTCTGTTGGGGCTACGTAGGGGTGCAAGCTCATCTGTGCAGTTGGAGATCCATCTGTGGAGTTCTTTCGCTGCGAGGTTGGTGTTGGTTGAGGGTGGATTTGAGCTGCTCTTCAGTGACTTTGCTCCAGTTTCTTTGTGGAGGGCGGGGTGCAGGTTTGGCCGTCGTGGGTTTGTTGACGAGGTAGTGTACGCAGTGGTGGTCTGTCCATGGGGGTTCCGTGGTGTGGCTGAAGAGTATGTTTTTTCCACTTGCGAAGATAGGGTAGAGGGTGTGTCCTGCCTTGTGGGTAGGTATAGTGATGAGCTGTTTCAGTATAATGTTGGTGAGGTTGTCCAGGAGGGTGGTGGAGTTGGGGTCGCTTGAGTTGTCGAGGTGGAAGTTCAGGTCTCCAATGAGTATGTAGTCCATATAGGCGATGTCGTGGGGTGCGATGAGGTCGGCGATGGTAGTGGCGAAAGAAGCGCAATGTCCGGGGGGTCTGTAGGCGATGGTGCCGTGGAGTGTGGTTCTAGGGCTGGTCTGGATCTGGAAGTGGAGGCGTTCAGTGGTGGAGAAAGAGTCACTCGTGGTGGAGGTGGAGAGTCGGAGGCAGCTCTTGTGTTCAATGGCGAGTCCTCCTCATGGGTGGTTGGGGCGGTCCTTCCTCTGGATCTTGTATCCATCAGGGATGGCGGTGGCGATGTCGGGGCAGAGGAGGCGTTGGTCTAGGTTTCCGTGAAGAAGGCGATGTCTGGTGAGAGGGTGTCGAGGAGGTCCCAGATCTCTACGGTGTGTCTTGTCAGGGAGCACACGTTGAGGAGGATGCACTTCAGGGCTTCGGTGGTGTTGGCGTCCGACGTGGGGGCAGTGCCCGTGGGGGTGCGGCGAGTGATGAAGGTCTGGCGGCAGGAGAATTGGCCATGGGTGGTGCTCGGCGTGGACAGCTGGCAGTGGATGTTTCTTCCGGGGTTGAGTGCGAGGAGGGCAGCTGAGTCGTAGCGGTGGGTGGTAGAAGATCCAGAGTCCCTGACGCTAATCGCGGACGGGCGCAGACGGGCTTGCCTTCATCACCCCAGATTCCAATTTGTCATGTGTAGTTACTGCACCAACAGGCTTAGCTGCACATAATATTAAAGGAGTTACCCTTCATCGATTATTAATGCTGCCTGTTGAACATGACAACAAATTAGAATACAACAAATATTTAAGAATGCAGCAAATATGAAAAACTAAGTACAACATGCTTTTTGAGGAAAACACTTAATAGTCTTTGGATACCTGCTACAACTAACTCTAGTCAAAAGACAACCTGTCGTCAATAAACTGCAACATAATGATACAATGAATTCACTAGGAAGTATTGGAAATGTAAGCATTTGGGAAAACTTTGAATAACGAGAGTTAATTCAAAATATGCTACCAGCATCAGATATATATTATGGAGACATACTTAAGGACATAAGAGTGGGAGTCCTCACAAAAGAGTCAAAGAGAGTGTTAGAAATCCATCTCATCAAAAATCTATTTCCAAGTAATGTTTCAGCTGAAGAAGTAATGCATAATTTTGTTAAGGAAGTGAAGTCTATTGTTTGTTTGACGCCAACTCTTGACGGGTGTAGTAGATTCAATGAACAATTATTGCAACTGGAAAAAAAGAGATCATCGAAATTACAGCAAATGATACAACGGTACATCAAAGAGTTAAAGTACTACTAACAGAACAGAAGAACTGCAATCAAAATTAGATAGTTTAGAAAAGTCTGTGTCGAAAACTGCAGGATTAGAAAAACAGTTACGTATCTATAAAAATTGTTGTGTAATCTTACGTCATAATTTAAATGTTGAAGAAGGGCTAGTGAATGGCGTAATGGGCAAAGTTATGAAATGTATTCATTATCCAAACAGAAATGACGTGGATTACTTAGCCATAATATTTTATGATGTTGGTGAAGTTAAGCAGATTGGTAGATGCGTTGTACGTTTCCTACTCATGAAAGACTTGTATTTGCTGCAAAAGCAGTTCCTAGTGTCTTTAGCGTATGCAGTAACTATCCACAAATCGCAAAGTTTAAGTGTAGATACAGCTGTTGTTAATATTGGTAGTAATGTATTGAAAGAAGGAATGTCATGTTTAGCTTTGTCACGAATTAGAACATTGTCTGGTTTATTTCTGATTGATATTAATGGGAAGAAAGTAAGTGCTGATGTGAGCTGTGTAAAGGAGTATAATCGGTTAGGAGCTCAATATGCTCATCAGCTAGGCCAGTATCCTGTGTTTCAAAAACTGATAATGTGTCCAAAGCGGGAAATATAAAAGCAGTCTATCAGAGATGAACAGAAAGATGAATAAAAAGAAAAACAACAAGGACCTAAGAAAAGAAAAGTAGAGCACAATGAGGAAATAGAAGGGTATCACTTTGATAAAAAATTTGGAGTAAACTGTTATGCAAGTATATTGTTAAACGGTCTATACCATTTGCCTCATTTTACAAATTCTATTAAAGAAAAGGTAGATAAAAGAAACTCTTCACAATTATGAAGTTTACTTGAAGAATTAAGAAATGACAGAAGTATTATACATTCTGCTACTGGAATAAGAAAACTTATTGATGACTGTACCTGATCAGTAGTGTGTTCTCTCAAAATCTTCAGCAGGATGCTTAAGAATTTTTAATGGTAATGCTAGGAATATTAGAGGAAGAAGATGTAAATATCAATGAATTATTTGCTTTAACTTATAAAAGGAACCATAACTGTGAAGATTGTGAATTCACGTCTAGCACTGAAATCAATTCAGAACGATGCCTCTACTTGACATTACCATATTATAAAACTGTGCCCTTTGAAAATTTAACTAAAAACTCCCTTCAAGATATGATCTGTCCAAACTGCAGATCAGAACTTAGATCAGTGTTGTTTCTACAAAGGTATGGAAAGTATGTCATAGTCATGCTACAATGATGCAGAGTGGATGGTACTGAATTAGGAACTGAAATTACAAACTGTGTAGCTAGAAAAAAATTCCATTTAAAAAATAACCTTCACAACTATAGCAATCATATTTCATGAAGGAGTTAATATAACCTCTGGACACTACACAATATATTTAAGATGTCAAACAGGATGGATAGAGTGCAATGACATACAAGTGACATTCAAATCAAGACTACCTAAAAAGTTACCAAACTCATGTCTGCTATTTCTAGAACCGAAGTTCTAGGGAGAATTTAGGATAACAAAATGTGGTATTGTTGACATATATATGGAGTATGTATTTCTGATACATTATTCGTCCTATTAGGGGTATTGTCTACAGCAAGCAGTTAGAAATAAAAGACTCTTTTTAACTGTGGGAATTTATTTTTATAAAACATTACAGGACTACGTTTGTTACTACAGATACAAACTAAATAGACGTACTATAATACCAGCAACCTTAAGTTGCATCTAAGAAGTCTGTTCACCACTAAAAAAATTACCCCTTTTGTTTCTGCTACAGCAACTTCTACATAGTACTATGTGTTATGTTTTTCATACATGGACCAAGAACATTTTAGACATAATTTGGCCTAACAGGGATGATGTTTACAAAAGGCTATCCAAAAATTAAGACTGCTTCATTATTGTTGGACATTTTGTACCAGACATAAAAATATCAGAAACAGTTTTAACAAATAGTTGCTTTCATTAAGGTAGTAACCAATCAGCAAGCCACTATTAAAAAACTTGTAGTGAGTGGAATGCACAGTATGACACATTTATAATGATGTACTGTGTACATTTTTTTATTTTTTACAATCCATTGATTGTTTTTCCCCACTGTTTCATGATGATGCTTCAAACAGACCACTGGTGAAAGTGAAGAAGTATAAAAGTTGAAAACAGTAAAAAATAGTAAAACACATATGTATGTTTAATTAAAGTTTTAGAAACAAAATATTGTTTTTATTTTAGTTGCCTAATATTCAAAATTAAATCCTAGTACATTTTTCTTTGTTTATATTTTTTCACAGTGGTTGGAGATCGGAATATATTACGTGTGTCAAATCATTAATCTATTGATGGATTCATTGAGTCACTACTCATGTACTCATCCCATCTCCCAGGCACTACAGTTCCACTAATCCAATCACCCAGCCACTACCTATGCAGTCATAAAATAACTCAAGAACTGCACCTGGATTTATCCAATCTCCCAGCCACTACTTAGGCACTCATCCAATCACCCAGGTGGTACACATTGAGTCATGCCTTCAGTCAGGTACTACTCATGCAGTGATGGAATCACCTAGGCACTACACTTGCACTCTTTCATTCATCCAGGCACTGCACTTGCACTGATACATTCATCCAGGCACTACACTTGCAGTCATCCAATCTCCCAGGCAGTACACTTGCACTTATCCATTCATCCAGGCACTACACTTGCACTTATCCATTCATCCAGGCACTACACTTGAACACATCCAATTATCCAGGCACTGCACGTGCAGTCATGCAATCATCCAGGCACTACACTTACACTCATACAATCACTCAGGCACTACCCATTCAGTCATGGAATCACCCAGGCACTGCACTTGTACTCATTCATTCACCCAGGCACTGCATTGCACTCATTCATTCACCCTGACACTGCACTTGCAATCACCCATTCATCTAGGCACTACACTTGCACTTATCCATTCACCCAGGCACTATCCATGCACTCATCTATTCACACAGGCACTAATCATCCAGGCATTGCACTTGCACTCATACAATGACACAGGCACTACCCATGCACTCAACCATTCACCCAGACACTACAGTTGTAGTCATCCATTTACCGACGCACTAGATTTCACTCATTAAGTCACCCAGGCAAACTAAGGCACTCAATCAATTATCCTGCCACAACCCATGCGCCCATCCAAATACAAAACACAACTCAAGCAATCATCCAGTCACCCAGGCACTACCCATGTCTCATCCAATCACCCAGGCAGTATACTTGCACTCATCCATTCATCCAGGCACTGCACTTGCGCTCATCCAATTATCCAGGCACTCCACTTGCACTTATCCAATCTCCCAGATGCTACTCAGGCACTTATCTAGTCGCCCAGGTCGTAGCAATGGACTCATCCATACACTCAGGCACTACCAGTGTATTAATGCAATCACACAGGCATTGCACTTGTACCCATTCATTCACCAGGCACTGCTCTTGCACTCATACATTCACCCATTCACTATATTTGGACTCATCTATTCACCCAGTCACTACACTTCCACGTATCCATTCACTCAGGCACTGCACTTACACTTATCAAATGATCCAGGCACTGCACTTGCACTCATGCAATCATCCAGCCACTGCACTTGCACTCATACAATCACTCACACAGCAGCTATGCACTCATCCAATCACCTAGGCACTACCCATGCACTCATCCAATCACCCAGTCACTACCCACACATTCATCCATTTACCTAGGCACTACTCATGCATTCATTAAATCACCCAGGCACAACACATGCACTCATCCAATCACGCATGCACTAACCATGTAGTCATTCACTCACCCATGCACTACATATGCACTCATTCAATCACATATACACCACCCATGCACTGATCCAATCACCCAGGCACTACACATCCACTCATCCAATCTCCTAGGCACTACACATGCACTCATCCAATCACCCAGGCACTCTACATGCAGTTACCAACCCCTCATGCACTCATTTTATCATCCATGCCCCAGGTATGCACTCATTCAGTCATCCATGTACCACTCATACACTCATTCAATTAAACATGCACTACTCATACACTCATTTAATAATCAATGCACTACTCATGCATGCATATCACCATATACATGTTCATACACTGATTCATTCAGCTTATCTTTTTTCAACTGGATAGATGGTTTTTTTGAAGGTTTTTTTGTGAATTCTAAAGTGTTAAATTCTTGGTTTTTTTTCTTGCTGGAAACAAAAATGGCAACTGGGACACACACTCAAAAATGAATAAAGACTATGAAGGCCCAATTTTTTTTTAAAAATCAACATTTGTGATTTTTTTTGGGGGAGTTTTATATAGCGCAAACTAGACCCGAAAATATCGGGTATCAGAGCGATTTAAAATGCACCAGTTTCGTTACACAAGGACACATTCATTTTTTGTTAGGCATGGGGAGCTTAAGTGATCTGCCCAGAATCACAGGATGTTGAGCATCGTTGCCAAGACTCGAACCCGGTTCCCCAGCTTCAACGTTGACCGCTCTAGCCATAAGGCTACATCCTTTCCCCAATTCTCCCGATTCTTTCCAACATTGCGAAGGGCTGTCATGGACTGCTCTCCAGCACTCACTACAACTCCACAATCCATGCAGTATGATCTCATGCGGGAAAACTCTGGAGCCAAATCTTGAACTTTTGATAGGACCTCTGAAGGGACTCACTGCCCCAGTTTTGTTGCGGCTTCTACTGAAGTTGAGGGTCCTTCAGCCATGCGTTGTCTTCTTGCTTTTTTCAGACGATTGCCATGGTGTATTTTTAGATGGTAAAGCATGGACATAGTCCCGCAAGAATATTTCTAATTTGTACCCCTTGACAATCTCTTCTCAAATATTGTGCATTGCACAAATTCGGCGACTGTTATTGATATTCCCGACAGAATCCTGAACAAATCCCAGGCAATGCTTGATTTCTTTTTCGGGAGGTCCCTCATCTCCAGAGTCACCAGAATCCACATCTAGGACTTCTAGTCCACTTGCTGTTCCACCTGATCTCCCTCTTCTAGCTGAGTTGCCATTTGTATAAAAATATGCATAAAAACCACTCTAATAAATATAAGTGAGCTGCTCACAATAAACTCCTCTTAAAGAATGTTCAAGATAGATAAATTGGTGTGTTTTTCCTATTCAAATAGTTGAAAAGTGTATCATCAAATCATATTCCTTTCTTTCCCGGTCACATGATCTTCACGATGATCGGCGTCCTTGCGAAGGCCGGAAATTGAACAGAATAATATTTCATTTTAAAATACGTAATCAAACATAAGTGCTAATCGACTGATGTTAAACCCCAAATGTGGATAAATCTGTTATACACTTTACCGAAAACACTCATTCATCGCGGTTACCGACATCATCATGACTTCCGACATCGCCGCGATCACGCAAAACACCAAGTAAAAGGCTATTAATTGAAAAAATGTATCCAAAAGTTAGGGTTAAAGAGTATATCAATAAACAACTTGTGTCAAATATTAATTTAAATATGACTAGATATGTGTCACCGAGTTTAAAAAAAATATGCGCACTTCGCTACTTCCGATGACGCCGCGGTCTACAGAGTCACCTCGTATATATAAAACACCACATTGAAGGGGTTTTTTCTACAAAACCATCACACAGACTCAAATATAAACTCTATATTACTAAACAACTAGTGTCTGCTATTAAGTAAAATCTGTCTATATGTATATGTTTAAGACTTCCTCAAAAACATATGCCTTTCACGATGTATCGCAAATATAAAAAATGTAAAGCAAAAAACTACACTTATTAATCCACTGAAGAAAATACAAGCTTATAAAAATACACCTTATAGATCAATTTTAGATAGAAAATACAATTTAAAAAGCTTGAAAATGTAATTAAAAAATCATAGGTTACATTGACGTTAAAGTTAGGAAATACAATTTGAAAAACCTTAGAAATTCACTGAAAAAAACAAAGAATACCGGGACGTTATAGTTAGGAAATAGAATTTAAAAAAACATATAAATCACTGAAAAAACCAAAGGTTACAGGGACGTTATAGTTAGAAATTAGCATTTAAAAAACCTTAGAAATTCACTGAAAAAAAGCTAAAGTTACAGGGACATTATAGTTAGGAAATGGAATTAAAAAAGCCTTAGAAATACACTGAAAAAACCAAAGGTTTCAGAGACGTTATAGTTAGGCTCAATTTTTACTCATACAAAAACCTCACATATTACATCACTCATGACATGGTCAATGACATCACTGATGACATCTCAAATGACATCACTGATGACATCATCCACAGAATCTCTGATGCACCCACTCACATCCCCATATAACCTTTCATACCCCCACTCCATCTTCTACTCTACCATTTTCAAAACCATTGACAAACCCATACCAGTACTTACATACCCACTCACTGATTCATGGGTCTACACATACATCCACTAAGTCACCCATACAGCCACTCACACACCACCTCACTCAGTAATACAGCCACTGATATATCCTCTCCTACACCCATACAGCCACTCACATACTGTTAGTCACTCATAGAGCTACTCACACACCTACTCACTCACCTAGAGAGTCAATCACAGAGCCATTTACTAACCTATACAGTTATGCACACGCCCACTCACTTATTCATACAGATACTAACACATACTCACTCACCTATACAGTCACAGACACAAGCACACACTCACCCATACAGCCACTATCACAATCCCTCACTCACACATACAGTCATATACTCAAACACTCGCCTATAATGCCTTTCACATATCCAGTTACTCTCCCATATACTACTGACACATCCATTCACTCACTGACACAGCCATACACACACTTAGTCACCTATACAGTTTCTCACTTATGCACTCGCTAAACCATACAGCCACTGACTCACCCACTCACTCATCCATGCAGGCAGTCACACACCCTCTCACCCAGCCACATAGATACTCATACACCCATACAGGTACTCAGACACCCAATCAATCACCCATGCAGTCACTCAAGTACCCACTCACCAACCCATACAGCCACTTAGGCACCATCTAACAGACTGATAGACATTCTCAAAACCTAGAGACTCACCCATACATTCACTGAGACACCTAATCACTCACTTGTACAGTCAGTCATGCACCCACTGAATCATCCATACAGCCACTCATACACCCACTGATTCATCAATACACCTTGGTATATATATTTAACACTCATAAACATTTTTAAAATACTCACAGTCACTGGACGATGTCATCACTGATGTCATTTGAGATGTTATCATTGATGTCATCAGTGATGTCACTGACCATGTGATGCGTTATGTAATATTTGAGGTCATAAGCAGTGCATTGTGGGGGTGCGAGTTATAGTTAGCTAACTATAACTGCTGAATTTCTCTGGTTTTGTATGAGTGAAACTTGAGCCTAACTATAACTTCTCTGTAACCTTTGTTTTTTTCAGTGAATTTCTAAGTTTTTTTAATTCCATTTCCTAACTATAATGTCCCTGCAACCCTTTTGCTTCATCCTTCATGCCCTTCTAGAGCACAAACATGTCATCTTTAAACCTGAGCCATAATGCTATGTTTTCAGACCAATGGTGGTACCCCCAAGCACCTGCTCCTCCCAGCAGCCCATCTGCAAATTTGCATAGCTGGGAGTGAAGCAGGTGCCCATAGCTGTGCCTCTCAACTGCACATGGTTAAACTAGAATTAATTCTTGTCCATACACCACTGCATCATTTCAAGTAGCATCTTATTATATGCTGCAAATGTGATCAGCCTCATTCTAAGGTAGTGTTGTATAGCTCTCAAACCATCTTGGTGTCTAATGGTGGTATACAAAGTAGACACATCAAGGGTATTCAAAAGTATATCTTTTTCCCATTTCATATAAAATATGTGTTGCAAAAAATCTGCAGTATGCCTGAGGTAACCAGGAAGAGTAGCCACAATCGGATTAAAAATATAGTCAATATATACAGATATGATAGGTCTCTCCGGTGGTCAGACCAAGCCTGACCCCTTTTTTTTTTACTTTTTAGCATTTTCTGATATCCAGGGGGACCGGCACTCGCAGCATGAAATTGCAGCCATTTAAAAAAAATGATTCCTGTGTGGTGCGCGACTCTACCGCAATGTTACACAGGGGCCGCACTGAGCACTGTGATGGAGTTGTGACCCCACCAACGTAGAAAAAAAAATGCTCTTACCATTCTAAAACTGCAAACAGATCTCCATAAACCCCTTAAAATACACTCATGGTGTCAATGTACTCCTAATCTGACCCCTTCTATGTTTTTTTCACCTTAAAACAATCTACTGGGACTGGCTCGCTTCACAAAATGGCAGGTGCAACATTTTCCACAGCTTCTGTCCAGCCAATTAGAACGCTCCTCCTGTCACGTGGCTTTGTGCAGCACCACGTCAGAGCCGCAAACCCATCACGTCCCTAGTTATATAACTCAAATTTCTTTAAATAACTCCACAACTACTGAACAGATTTACACCAAATCACAAAAAGGCACTTCCCTAGACCAATATCTACTTTCCTGCCAAATTTTGTGTCATTCCGTTTAGCAGTTCAGGCGTAGCCGTTTCTAAAGTTCCTATGGAAATTAACATGGGAAAAACACGTTTTGAGAATCCCCGTTTTTCTCGGCCCCCACTTCACAGATCACCCCAAAACCTTCAAAACAGGAGCTGAATGGAGCATCAGATTAGTTTTGAAAATGTTGCTAGGATTCTTCAAAAGATGCCAAAATTATTGACAAATGAAAAAACACTATTCCAATGGAAACTAAGTCCAAACTATAACTACTTACTGGCGACCACCACTAGGTAATATATATGCATATATATATCTATATACAAGGTTACAGGGGAGTTATAGTTAGGGTCACATTTCACTCATGCAAAACCAGTGAAGTTCAACTGTTATAGTTAGCTGAGTAAACTATAACTCGCCCTCGGCATTGCACTGTTGATGACTTCACATATTATATCACTCATAACATGGTCAGTGACATAATTGAGGGCATCTCAAATGACATCACTGATGACATCAACCACAGAATCTCTGACACACCCACTCACACCCCCATATAACCTTTTATATACCCACTCCAACACTACCATTCTCAAGCCCATTCATACACCCATACCAGGACTTACATAGCTACTCACTGATTCATAGATCAGCACACACATCAACTCACTCACCCATACAACAACTCATGAACCCACTCACTCACTAATACAGCAATTAACATATCCACGCACATACCCATACAGCCACTCACACACTGAGTCACCCATAGAGCTACTCACACACTTAGTCACTCACTCATACAGTCAATCATGTAGCCACTTACTCATGCATACAGTTACAACCAAATCCACTTACTTACTCATACAGACACCAACACATACTCACTCACCTATACAGTCACTGACAGAAGCACGCACTCACCCATACAGGCACTCTCACATTCACTCACTCACCCATACAGTCACTTATATACCCCATCACTCACCTATACTGCCTTTCACATATCCAGTTACTCACCAATATACCACTGAAACATCGACTTACCCACACAGCCATACACACACTCACTCACCAATGCAACACCTCACACACACACTCGCTAACCCATACAGCAACTGACTTACCCACTCACTCATACATGCAGACAGTCACATACCCCCTCACTCACCCACACAGTCACTCATACACCCATACAGGTACTCAGACAACCAATCAATCATCACAGGTTTGAAAGATGACTTTTAAAGAAATTTAGACAAAAATATGAGTTTAAACATGCTTTGAAAGAAGTATGTATATAGTAATGTGTGTAGGGCGATGTTCAGAATGGATTTTTTTTACATATTATTTTTGGACGTGTTGGTGGCCATTGAATGTCTGCTTTTGTTTTCCGTTTTCGCAACGTGCCAATGGGGATTGTGATGTTGTTGCAAAGATTCCCCAAAACAAAAGAAAAAAAACCCTTTAGAAAAAAACTTCACAATATTTCGGGTACTAGGGTGGCTCTGACAAGAGCTGTTGTGTTGGTTGTGTGTATATGTCTGCTACACATAAGAATGGATGCAGAGTTTCAGGTTACTTAGAAACACCCTGTTGCCTTCATCTGTAAAGTGCACTCCATCATTTCTATAAATTCCATGCAAGTCAAAATGCAGATTATTTCTATAAATTCCCTGCAAGTCAAAAAGCAGATTGCTGTTATAGATACAGCCCATGCGATGGTCTCTGAGGAATGCAGAAACAGTATTATTAACATGTTTTCTGGCTTTGACAATCTGTGGACAGAATTGATTTGACCACTTCCATTTCTGTCTTTGGCATATATTAGAGTACACCAAGACAGTATGAGGGAAAAGCAACATCAGTTCTGCAAAGGTTTATTTCATTAGGATTTCCAGCCCTAGCCCAGTCAATGTGGCTAGGTCGTTGCCACCACAGTGCACAATCATGTGGTGAGGAGCTTGGGAATCCACAATGGATTTAACCAAAGCCAGCAACTGATGAAACTTTAACCCTCTCTGTCCAAACCAAGTAATCTGCACATTTGGCAAACCCAAGTCCCTGTCAATACCTCTCTTTTTTGCAGCCTCTTTAGCCCAATAGATATAGATGTGGCACACAATCCATACTCTAAGCATTTTGAAGTGAAGGAGCACTAGTAGTCAGGAGAAGGCTGGAGCTGAATGAGGTAATTTTCCAAAGGAAAAGCAGTTAAACCGGTTGCCAGTAGCTAGTTATAGTTAGGACCTTGTTTCTATTCAAAAAGCATTTTTTCTTTTGCCCATATCTTTGGCGCCTTTTGACGAATCTTTGTGAAATTTTCAAAACTAATGGTTCACTCAGGTCAGCTCCTGTTTAGAAAGTTTCTGGGTGATTTGTCAAGCGGGGCCGAGAAAAAAGGGGGGTCCCAAAACGTGTTTTATCCATGTTAATTTCCATATGAACTTTAAACAAAGCTACAGCCCGAACTGCTGAACGGAATTACACCAAATTTGGCAAAAAGGTAGGCTGAGAAATTCAGAAAATAAAAATGTATATATCTGAGCACTGAGGAGGATTTGCGAACCCTCCCAAGCACGAGCTTCATTCTGATTGGCTGCCATCATTCCAAACCAGAATGTGTTGGTAGCCATCTTGTGACTCGGTAAAGCAGAGTCACAATAAATCAGTTAAAAAAAAGGTTAAAAAAAAGAAAAGGGGGCAGGGTAGAAACTCCCTGATCCCCTAGGCCTGCTCAGGGAATCCCACAAGGATCCCCAGGGCCAAGAAAAGCATTTTTTTAATAATTTCATCCGAATTCGCGCTGGGTGCGCAAATCCGGCTGAAAATATTTAAAAAAACGAAGCGCTGGCTCCCGCGCTTTGGTGCTTTTAATGCCCCGGGTGGGCCAGGTCCTGGGGGCAGTGTTTCATTGTGGTGCGGGAGACTGCGGGGGCCCCCGCAGCCCTAGGGACCACTACCTCCCCGGGGCTTTCTTCTTAAAGTGCATGGGGGGCTCCCCCCATGCTGCCCCGGGGACCGCCACCTCCCCGGGGCATTGGTAATTTTGATGGGCGGGGCCTCGCTGGCCCCTCCAAGCCCCAGGGACTGTTACCTCCCCGGGGCTTCAATTAAGAGAAAAAGAAGTGTGGGGGGCTCCTGCCCCCCCCACACTGCCCTGGGGAACACCACCTCCCCGGACATATTGAATTTCAGGGTGGGGGGTCCTTGCAGGCCCCCCAAGCCCCAGGGACCGCCACCTCCCCGGGACTTCAATAATTTAAATTAGTGTGGGGGAGCTCCTGCCCCTCCCCACTCTGCCCCAGGGACCACCACCTCCCCAGGGCTTAAATCAGTTGGGAGGGGGGCCACACAGCACCCCTCCTGGAGTCCTTGATGGCCCTGGGGACCGCGACCCCCCAGGGCCGGCTCCAGCCCACCCTCGGGACATTGCCGTTTGCTATGGCAGGGCGGGAGCACGGCTCCTGCCCTGCCATAGCAAACACTGTTTTGCTTCTTGGAAGCAAGAGAAGCAAAGCAGAACTGCTTTTGGACAAGGGGAGCTGTATGTTAGCACTTCCCTATTTCTCCACCTCTCTTGCTTCTTTTTGTACTTCTCTTGCTTCTTTCTGCACTGCTCTTGCTTCTTTCTACACCTCTCTTGCATCTTTCTGCACCACTCGTGCCTCTTTATGCACCCTTCTTCCCTTTTCCTGCACGTCTCTTGGTTCTTTCTGCACTGCTCTTGCCTCTTTCTGCACCCCTCTTGCCTCTTTCTGCACCTTTTTTGCTTCTTTCTGCCCTTCTCTTGCCTCTTTCTGCACCTCTCTTGCTTCTTTCTGCACTTCTCTTGCTTCTTTCTACACCTCTCTTGCTTCTTTCTGCACCTCTCTTGCCTCTTTCTGCACACACATGGCTACTTTTAAGCTGACCTCAGGCTCAGCAGTGCACACATGCAAGTGCAGAAAAGGGCTGCTGGCCTCTAAACTGCTATGCCCTATCATATGCTAGGGACTTAGAGGTAGTTTTAATCCCCCTGCCCTAATATGTACTAGGGCCTTACAGGGGAGTTCATGCCAATCACAGAGGTACCCAAACCCATAGTGCACCCTAGTGTATGTAGGTGTTTTCACTGTATTCTAAGTGTTTTTCAGCATAGCACTGGCTCCGGGCCTGGTTAGACAGAGCCCTGGTTCAGTCAAAGTCACTTACCACCAGTACCAGTCAGCAAAAAGTTGGGTGGTGCCCAGGGCATAGGATGACTTTGCAAAAAGGCCTCTTTCTGCACCTCTGTTGGTTCTTTCTGCACATCTCTTGCTTCTTTCTGACCCTTTCTTCCTCTTTCTGGACTTCTATTTCCTCTTTCTGCATTTCTATTGCTTCTTTCTGCACCTTTCTTCCTCTTTCTGCACATGTCCTACCTATGTAGGCATAGTTAAAAATTAGCATTTAAAAAACTTTAGAAATTCACTGAAAAAGCCATAGGTTTCAGGGACGTTATAGTTAGAAATTAGCATTTAAAAAACCTTTGAAATTCACTGAAAAACCATAGGTTTCAGGAACGTTATAGTTAGAAATTAGCATTTAAAAAACCTTTGATATTCACTGAATTAAACATAGGTTTCAGGGACGCTATAGTTAGAGGTGTGACAAGGTACCTCAGAGATTAAGTAGATGATGTCATCAGTGATGTCATCAGTGATGTCATTTGAGATGTCATCAGTGATGTCATCAGTGATTTCACTGACCATGTGATGAGTGATGTAATATGTGATGTCATCAGCAGTGCATTGCGGGGGCGCGAGTTATAGTTAGCTCAACTAACTATAACGGCCAAATTTCTCTGGTTTTGTACGAGTGAAATGTCCAACTAACTATAACGTCCCTGAAACCTATGGTTTTTTCAATGAATATATATATATTTCATTGAATGCTGTCAGCATGGAAGTGAACAAAATTAGGTACTGTGTTGAATGCTTTAGCAAGAAGTCTTACTATTGGCTGTTGTTTAAGAAAATAAATGAAATATTGACATGGATATGTTTTATAATCTGTGGAGTAAAGCACACCTGCTGTATCTTATTTGAAAGCTGCATGTTCCTTCTAGAATGTGCTGTGAACCTTTGACCTACTGGTTCTACTGGGTTGCTAGGTATATTGTGCTAAGACTGTATTGGGGAAGGGTGTTAAAGAGACAGAATATTTTTTTTAAAGTTGAGGCGTAATGACACAATGTAAGTAATGGCAAGTTTTAATTTCCTTCTCAGGACTATGTAATAAACTGTTCTGTAGTATTTAAATTTTAGAAAAATGAAGCTAGATATAGGTTTGAACTCCCGTTTGTTTTCACGATTTCTCACCGATCATCGCAAATACGTGCCAACAGGAACCTCATTTTGAAAGAGCGGGAAAGGGTTAACAGATTCTAACCATTCAGAAGTGGAGAAGCAGTACTCTAAAATGAAAGACATGATTTAATTTGCTTCTTTTCTCATGAAGATAGAGTGGAAAGTTGAAGAGCTTGCCATTTTAGAGTTGCTGTGTATGAGAGTGGTGTACTATTCTTGTGCTTAGCTTTTACAAATCTTAACAGTATCAAAACTATGCAGAAAGAGCTAAAACAACAATATAATCTACAAACTGAATTCAGTGGTATGTATATAACTATGTAATTATTTTACAAAATGTACATTAGAAATGAAAATGTATATGGTAGTTTGATTAAAAGGGGTATCACAGTGATGAGAAACAGTATATCAGATGAACTGTATGTATTAGAGGGTATGTGTTTAAGAGGTTAGTAGTGAATGTTTTTGGAATAAGAGAAAAATGAATTAATGCCTGTTTATTACATCGTGTATTTTATTGAAAAATAATAGTATAGTCTTGTGGAAAGTTGCAATGAGGAACTAAGAATTTTTTAAATGTCTAAACATCATATGCAGAATAGACACATCTATCATTTGCATTCTGGGACTTGTAGCAGGCCTGGGCGTAGTTTTGCTACACGGAACTCCGCGAAGTTACAAAACAACTCTGCGAAGTTACTCGAGTGGCGGAGTGCAGTGCGAACTGCAGTTTGTGCTGGTATTCCTGCCGCTCGGGTAGAAATTCTACCCGAGCGGCAGCTCGCTCTCGCGAACTTACCGTTCGCGATCGCGAACTTATTGTTCACGATCGCGAGCGGGGAAAAAACTTTGCTGCACATCGCGAGCTCCGCGGAGTGCAGAAAACTCCGCGAACGGAGCGAAGTTAACCGCCCAGGCCTAACTTGTAGTACTTTTACTAATATTATTAAACAGGAATAGTGTAGTGATAAATGAAAGATGAGAACATGTAGTCCGCCTGTATATGAATTAGAAAGAAGTAATACTTGTTAGGTATGTATTGGGAAGTGTTTGTCAATGTGGTTTTTAACTTATATGACCACTTTGCATATGCTTTATGCTTAGATGGTGAGATATGGTTGTTGTGCTTGCACATAGTTATATATACAGTGGGACTTTTGAGTTTGCTTAAAGATGCAGAGAGGTATATATTTTGGGAAAGTTGGCTTGCAGGTGTACATCTATTAAGAAATCGCATATATGTTTACACAGTGATCTATGTTCAGTAAGGCTGATGAAAATTTCATGTATATGGTGAGTGTAGTGTTTTTCTTTAAACATGCTTTGTTTGACATTAAGAAGGAATAATAGTGGAGAATGCCCCGAGAATTCTTGTGCTAGCTTCATTTTGAGTGTAACATTTCTTTGAGAAATGCTGAACATGTGTTTTAGAAGCAGAAGAAGTATTTAGGAAATGCTGTAGGTATGCCATTCGCAAAAGGTTTTGTGCTTTGAAAAAGTAAAAATTTTGTTTTCCGTTTTAGAAACTTACTGATGCATGTGCATGCTCAGTAACAATTCAATGTATGTTTCTAGAAGGCCATGTATGCAATTATATATTAAGTGTGATGCCTAGATTTCACTCACACATATAGCTCAGAAGAAAAGCATGTATACAGTAAAACAGGTAGTTTGATACTGACAGAAGGAGATAGCCAATGAGTCAGAGATATAGTGTCAACTGTTACGTATCTAACAGCAATGACGGTACTTTCTCAGTAAGTCAGGCAGTATTCAGGCACTCATAGAAACATCCAGCCACTTCTCAGGCAGTCATCACATCAGTGATTCACTATCCATGGAGTTATTCAATTATCCAGAAACTACACATGTACTCTTGCAATAAGGCATGCAGAAATTATGTAGTCATTGAAGTATACAGGCACTACATATACATTCATCTAATCACCTAGTTGCTACTTATTGACTTATGCAATTAACAAGGCTGTAACTTTGCAATCATAACATTTGCGCAGAACGTATGCAGCCATCTAAGCACCCACTTACAACCCACGCAGTCATTGAATTACTGAGGCACACACATGCACGGATCAAACACTCAGGCTCTACTCATGCACTCATGTAATTTGGTATAAGGTACAATTGTATTAAACCTATCACTCATCCGGTATGTATGCAGTCATTTAATTAATGAGCCAATAGTCTTGCACTAATACAATCACCCCAGCAGTATACTTACTTTCATCCAATCTCTCAAGCTTTAACAATGGAATCATGTAGTAACTCAGACACTAGTCACGCACTCATCTAATTAGGTAGGCACTACTGATGCACTTATTCAATTCTCCAGGCAATACCCATGTAGATATGTAAGCATCCAGGCACTACTTGTTCAGTCAACCAAAAAAGAAATGGGTAGTATCCAGTCGCTGAAACACTATTCATCCACTCATCCAATAGGCTAGGTGCTATGCATGGGCTTAAACAATCATGTATGCACTATCCATGCACTGCATAAATCACCTATATACTATGCATGCACTGTTGCAATTATCCAGGCACTAGAGTTGCACTCATTTAATCATCCTACCAGTATCTATGCATGTTTTGAATTATTGAAGCATTAGCCACGCACCTGTTGAATCATTCAGGCTCTACTCATGCACTTATCCAAACACCCAGATACTAATGGTATACTCATGCAAATATACTCATGCAAACACACAGGCAGTAAGTATGCATATATGGAATGACCCATGGAGTTATGACATATTCAGGGAATCATCTAGGCATTACTTGTATCCTAAGGGAATCACATAGGCAATACCTATTCACTCATTAAATCATTCAGGCAGTATTGAAGTATTCATCCACAAACTCATGTATTTACAAGTTTTACTGAGGAATATGTAGTCTTTCGACAATATGGGTGATAGGTTTACTACAATGGTGTTCTCTACATAATTACATGAGTGCATGAGTAGAGCCTGAGTGTTTCATTAGTGCACGTGTGTGCCTCTGTATTTCAATGACTGCATGGGTTGTAAGTGGGTGTTTACATGGCTGCATAGGTCCTGCACAAATGGTATAATTATTGTGTAGAGACAGCCTTGTAAATTTTGTTAAATTAAAAAAAAGTGTAGAAGAAGGAGATGCAGTGAAACATAAAGAACGAGTTGAGAGAGCAGTTGATAAGGCCTTTGCTTTGAAGAGGAAGCTCTTCATTTTGATTCTAATTAGAATGAAGTCTCTTGACAAAATAGTGTTGTGCATGAGAAGATAAAATCAGAAGAAAAGATTAGTGAATAGATGTAACTGTTGTACAGTTTTTAGTGGACAATGGATATACACTTCTTGTACAGAGGCTTTCTTTCATGAAGAAAGCTATCTCCAGGATAACAAATTAGTTCATGCTATTGATTAAAGAGGACAATATTATGAAATGAAGAATGGTAGGCCTATAGCAAAAGAAGTGATGGTACTTAGAAATGTAGAAGAAGTTATTGCAGAAGATGTACAAGGAAGGCTTAGTCAGGGTACTGTAACAAATGGAATTGTAGTAGTGTTTCTAGTATTAGACAGCAATCCATTGATATATTAAGAAAATTCCAACGTATCTTTCCAAGGCGAAGTTTAAAACACAAAATAATTTATACCACTCAACAATGCGAACTTTAGGTAGGAGGCTCTATTATGTGAAAACACCTGCTTTATGTTTTCTAGAAATAAATAGAGAACTTTTGCATGGTAGTGTGGCAGACGTATAAAAGGTTTGTGGTGATGGGCAGTTTCGTTTCTTTGGTCCTGAGCAGGATTCTAGAGAAAATGAAGAGTTATTAAGAGGAGGAGTTGCAGAACGACACACATATATTACAGTTGATAGTTTTAAAAAAGAGATTACAAAATTTAACACAGTGTTCTGTAAAAAAACTGAGTATGTTTGTATATGTTGTTACTGCACTTACTAGAAGATTAAACACAGACTGATGATTTATATTTAAAAAGTGAAAAAGTAAATTATAATGGCTGGCAAAACTTACCTGCGTATTTATTTGTAGAGGGACAGTTTGACTTGTCTATACGGCAAGTTATATATAAGTAGTGTTACAATAAATTTGAAGATAATAAAACTATGAAGAGCCAAATATAAAAAATAAATCAATATTTATTATTCTTTCCAGCATTGTGAAGGGCCATTATGGACTGCTCTCCAGCAATCACTACAACTCCACAATTCATGCAGTATGATGCCATCAGGGAAAACTGTGTAGCCAAGTCTTGAAGTTGAGATTGGACTTTTGAATGGACTCTCTGCTTCGGTGTTGTTGTGCTGCTATTGAAGGCGAGGCTCCTTCAGCTTTGCGTTGCCTTTTTGCTGCTCACTATGAACTCCTCTTATGAAATGTGAAGAAAAAAAAAGGGAAAAAATACCATGTATGATTTTTGGCAATATGGTGAATAGCTGTAACTAAGCCCGGGCGTAGTTTGCGTAGTAGCACTTCACGTAGCTACGTGAAGTACAGCTTCAACTACACGTAGCTATGCAAATTGCGTAGTGCGTAGCTGTGTGCTTGACTGCACTGTACAATAATTACCAAAAGCAAACTTGTACAGTGCAAGTTAAGATAAAATAAATATCTCTGTCTTTATATGCTAAAAATGCATATAGTCATTTCACTAAAGTGAAAACAAAAAGTTAACAAGCAGTGAGAGAGGTGATGATTTTGGTATCCTCACTAACTTAGGGAGAGAACCAACAACCAAGCAGATGTCTTGAAAACAAAAAGCACATCTTATTGAACGATTCCTCCTAGGACCACCCCAAGCACAGTTATGGGCAAAAATACAATCCCAACCAAAGGCCCTGCAAAGCATTATGGGACGAGATTAGCAGTGGGCAGTGAATATTATAGTGTCCAATATCAAAATAATTCTACAAAGAGCTGCAGTTCAACTAGTCGTCACTGGGTGTCGTCCCTCAAGAGTGAAATGCAAAAGTATTGAAAACCTTTCATGAAGCTTTTGCATTTGACTCGTGAGGACGACACCCAGTGACGACTAGTTGAACTGCAACTCTTGTAGAATTATTTTGATATTGGACACTATAATATTCACTGCCCACTGCTAATCTCGTCCCATAATGCTTTGCAGGGCCTGGTTGGGATTGTATTTTGCCCATAACTAGTAGCTGAGGTGGTCCTAGGAAGAAGGACCACCATTGAATCGTTCACATGATATGCTTTTTGTGTTCAAGGCATCTGCTGGTCCTCCCCCTAGGTTAGGGGGACTCCAAAATCATCACCTCTCTCATTGCTTGATATGTCAAAATTCATTTTTGTGAATTGGTTATATGCTTTTTAGCATAAAAAATTGCTTTATCAAAGCATTTGAAGGAGTTTGTTATTATTATTAAGCCTGGGCGTAGTGCTAGCTGTGTGCTTGACTCACTGCACTGTACAATAATTACCAAAAGCAAACTTGTACAGTGCAAGTTAAGATAAAATAAATATCTCTGTCTTTATATGCTAAAATTGCATATAGTCATTTCACTAAAGTGAAAACAAAAAGCAGTGAGAGAGGTGATGATTTTGGTATCCTCGCTAACTTAGGGAGAGAACCAAGCAGATGTCTTGAAAACAAAAAGCACATCTTATTGAATGATTAGGTGGTGGTCCCATCCTCTTAGGACCACCCCAAGCACAGTTATGGGCAAAAATACAATCCCAACCAAAGGCCCTGCAAAGCATTATGGGACGAGATTAGCAGTGGGCAGTGAATATTATAGTGTCCAATATCAAAATAATTCTACAAAGAGCTGCAGTTCAACTAGTCGTCACTGGGTGTCGTCCCTCACGAGTCAAATGCAAAAGCTTCATGAAAGGTTTTCAATACTTTTGCATTTCACTCTTGAGGGACGACACCCAGTGACTGACTAGTTAGACTGCAGCTCTTTGTAGAATTATTTTGATATTGGACACTATAATATTCACTGCCCACTGCAATCTCGTCCCATAATGCTTTGCAGGACATTGGGATTGTATTTTTGCCCATAACTGTGCTTGGGGTGGTCCTAGGAGGAAGGGACCACCATTGAATCGTTCACATGATATGCTTTTTGTGTTCAAGGCATCTGCTTAGTCCTCCCCTAGGTTAGGGGGACTCCAAAATCATCACCTCTCTCATTGCTTGATATTTTATTGTCAACATTCATTTTTGTGAATTGGTTATATGCTTTTTAGCATAAAAATTGCTTTATCAAAGCATTTGAAGGAGTTTATTATACTCCTGCTACGCTACGTTTATTAGTACAGTTATTCACTCTGCTACGTGCAATTTGCGTAGTGCGTAGTAGCACAAACTTTGTATGCTTCGTGAGCGTAGCAAAGTATTATGCCCAGGGTTAGCTGTAACACACTGCTCACCAGCTGTTATAACAACACTACAGTCCATGCAATACGTGGTTATTTCTTGAAATCTCTGGAGCCATATCTTTTGTAGTAGTTTGTACCTCTGAAGCTACTTTCTGGCTGGGAATCATTGCTGCTGCCACTGATGTAGATGGTCCTCCAGCTTCCCTCTGCTTGATCGGCAGTTGGAGACGTTTTCTATGATATCTTTTAAGATGATATAACATGAACTTTGTCCCACATGAGTCCAAAAAAAGTCTCCAGCCAAAATCTTCCACCTGCTCACAATAAACGTCTGGAAAAGAAGATTCAAGAAGGAGGAGTGGGTGTATATTTCTTATTAATTTTACTGAGAGCATATTATCCAATGATATTCCTTACTTTCACAGTCATGTGATGTTTTGAGATTGTGCATTGCACTAGTTTGGCAACAGTTTTTAATTCTCCATGAGTTTGGAGGACAGTGGGTAGTTTGATGGGTGTTTGGTAGTTATGTTATATTTGTGAGTTCAGAGGTTGAGTTTTTTTTTGAAACTGTTCTTTTTTATAATTGTGTTGTTAAAATAAAGTTAAACCAATATGTTACTAAACAGATAGACTCAAACTTTGTGTAAAATATGTCTATATATCTGTTTTTCACTTTGTTATTTGTATTCATGACTACTGATGTCAATGTGACCTCTGGTGTTGCTGTGAAGAAGGAAAATTTATTTTTGATTTAGTTATTTTGACAAATGAATACAAAGGGAAAAGTTAAATTAGTATCTTTCTAAATAGCTACACTTAAACCTTATGTAAAATATGTCTATATATGTGTTTTATACTTTGTTAAAAACACCCGGTAGTCAAAGTCTGTCCTTAGCAAGGCCACTCTTTGAATCATACAGGCACTACATGTGCAATCATCAAGGACGTCCTTTCTCCATCACTCTATAAATGTGCCTCCTGGCATAGTACTAGTTGGGGGATGAAGTATTCTTGGCTATTGAGGGTGTTTGGGGGCCAAGTATCCCTCTTGTTACCTCCAGCAAGTCCCACACAGTCAGTTTGCTAAGAGTCAGTTTGCACCCTTTCTGCACCACTCTCCAAACACGTCTCCTGGCATACTACTAGTTGGGAAATAAAGTTTTCTTGGATGCGAAAGGAACTTGGGGACCAAGAAGCCCTCCTGGTACTTTCTATAAGTCCTACTCAGCGGGATATCTGAGAGCTGGTCAGATGCCCCTTCCCCCTTTCCACACCATTCTGCAAAGACCATTACAACTTAAAAAACCATGGAAATTCACTGACAAAATATCAAAGGTTACAGGTAAGTTATAGTTACGAATTAGCATTTAAAAAACCTGCGAAATTCCATGAAAAAACCAAAGGTCACAGGGTGTAACTATAACAGCCCTGTAACCTTTGGCTTTTTCAGTGACACATATATATATTCACTGAAAAAAACCATAGGTTTCAGACATGTTATAGTTAGGAATTAGCATTTAAAAAACGTTTGAAATTCACTGAAAAAACCATAGGTTTCAGGCACGTTATAGTTAGAAATTAGCATTTAAAAACCTTACAAATTCACTGAAAAAACCATAGGTTTTAGGGACAGTTATAGTTAGTTGGACATTGCACTCGTACAAAACCCGTGAAATTCCCCCGTTATAGTTAGTTCAGCTAACTATAACTCGCGCCCACAATGCACTGCTGATGACGTCACATATTTCATCACTCATGACATGGTCAGTGACATCACTGATGACATCACTGATGACATCTCAAATGACATCACTGATGACATCATCCAGTGACTGTGTGTTTCTGTAAAGTTTAAATATTTTTAATATATATAGGGAAAGGCGTATTGAAGAATGAGTGGGTGTATAAGTGTCTGTATGGATGATTTAGTAGGTGCGTGACTAACTCTATAAGTGAGTGATTAAACGTATCTTACTGAATGCATGGGTTAGTGACTAAACTGGGTGAATGTCTGTATCCGTCTGTCTATTGCTGTTTAAGTGGCTGCATGGGTTTGTGAATAGCTACATGAGTGTCTATATGAGTTATTGATTGGTTGTCTGAGTATCTGTATGGGTGCCTGAGTGTTTGTGTGGGTGGGGTGTGTGCGACTCTGTGCATAGATGTGTGAGTGGGTGATTCACTGGGTGGATGGTTTCAAGAGTGCATCTGTGATAGACTGTATGGGTGGGTAAGTGTGTGTAAGAGTGTGTTAGTGAGTGAATGTATGTCCCAGTGGTACATGTGTGAGTAACTACATATGTGAAAGGCAGTATATATGTGTGTTGGAGTATATAAATAGTTTTAAGCGAGAGTGTGTGATTGTGAGAGTGACTGTATGGATGAGTGTGTGCTTGTATCAGTGATTGTATAAGAGCGTAAGAATGTGCTAGTATTTGTATGAGTAAGTGAGCTGGTGTGTGTATAACTGTATAGGTGAGTAAATGGCAGTGTGTTTAATTATTTGCATGACTGACTAGGTGTGTGAGTACCTCTATGGATGAGTGGCGGTGTTTGAGTGTCTATATAGGAGTATGAGTGCATATGATAGTCCTGTACTGAGTGACCGTAAGTATGAGTGACTGTACAGGTGAGTGAGTGGATGTGTGTGTAGACCTAAGAATCAGTGAGTGGGTATGTAGTTATTGGTGTTGGAGTGTCTATGGTTTTGCGAATGGCAGTCTGTAATTTAGAGTGAGTGTATCAAAGGTTATATTAGGGTGTGAGGAGGTGCAGCAGATTATCACGTGGATGATGTCATCAGTGATGTCATCAGTGATGTCATTTGAGATGTCATCAGTGATGTCATCAGTGATGTCACTGACCATGTCATGAGTGATGTAATATGTGACGTCATCAGCAGTGCATTGCGGGCGCGAGTTATAGTTAGCTGAACTAACTATAACGGGGAATTTCACGGGTTTTGTATGAGTGCAATGTCCAACTAACTATAACTGTCCCTAAAACCTATGGTTTTTTCAGTGAATTTGTAAGGTTTTTTAAATGCTAATTTCTAACTATAACGTGCCTGAAACCTATGGTTTTTTCAGTGAATTTCAAAGGTTTTTTAAATGCTAATTCCTAACTATAACATGTCTGAAACCTATGGTTTTTTTCAGTGAATTTCAAAGGTTTTGTAAATGACAATTTTTAAATTTATTAATTGTTATATTTATTTTTTGATACTGATTTACTACATTTTTTTAAACTATTTATTTTTACATATTTTATTTTTTTAAATTACATTGTAATTACATTATACATTACATTACAAAATATACTTTCTCAGAATGAATTACTTTAGTTTAAATACTTTGCAAATAGGCAATAGACTTTTAAGTACAGTAGTTACAGTTGTTGCAATGGGCAACACAATTTCAAACACAATGCAACATTGAGCTCAATGTGAATTTCTAGTTAAATGCAATTAGTTACTTTATGGATTGCTTTTTCTAACCACAGGACTGGATCCTAGATTCAGTCCTGGGACATCTCCTTTAAACAGTTGAGTAAAAGCGTTTTGGTTACAGTAGTGATTTTTAAGGAATATTATTGTATTTTAAAAGTTGACACTTAGAAACTTTTTCACATAGAATCACCAATGTTATCCTATGGGAGGAAATTCACTTAGCAGGTAAGTAGTGTTATCGTTACTTTTTCACACTCAGTGGTGGATCCTGGATCCAGCACTGGTGCATCTCCTGTAAACAGTTGAAAGAATGCGTTTAAGTCATACAGGCGATTTTTAAGGAATATTTGTAGTTTGTGAAAATCAACACTTTGAAACTTTTCTGCTGAAAACCAGACAATGGATTCCAATGGAAGGAAATACAAGTTACTGGTAAGTACGGTTAGAATTACTTTTCAGGGTCAGTGCTGGGCTAAAAGATGCAGCACTGGGTTCTCTCCTTATAACAGGTGAGTAAATCGGAATTCGTAGTTCGGCTGATTTTAAAGGAATATTATAAAGTTCCAAAACTCCACACAGAAGAATTTCCAAGTGAAACCAGTAACCCTGGGCATAATACTTTGCTACGCTCACGGAGCATGCAAAGTTTGTGTTACTACGCACTACGCAAATTGCACGTAGCAGAGTAAAAAACTGTGCTAATCCACGTAGCGTAGCAACAGTATATTAAACACATACAAATGATCGGTTAAAGCAATTTTCTATGCTAAAAAACATATAACAAATTCACAAAAGTGAACTTTGACAATGAAAATATCAAGCAATGAGAGAGGTGATGATTTTGGGGTCCCCCCTAACCTAGGGGGAGGACCAAGCAGATGCCTTGAACACAAAAAGCATATCATGTGAACGATTCAGTGGTGGTCCCTTCCTCCTAGGACCACCCCAAGCACAGTTATGGGCAAAAATACAATCCCAACCAAAGGCCCTGCAAAGCATTATGGGATGAGATTAGCAGTGGGCAGTGAATATTATAGTGTCCAATATCAAAATAATTCTACAAAGAGCTGCAGTTCAACTAGTCGTTACTAGATGTCCCTCACGAGTCAAATGCAAAAGCATTGAAATTATTAATACATCAAGCTGCAGTTCCACTAGTCGTTACTAGATGTCCCTCACGAGTCAAATGCAAAAGCATTGAAACCCATTCATGAAGCTTTTGCATTTGACTCGTGAGTGACATCTAGTAACAACTAGTGGAAAGGCAGCTCTTTGTAGAATTATTTTGATATTGGATACTATAATATTCACTGCCCACTGCTAATCTCGTCCCATAATGCTTTGCAGGGCCTTTGGTTGGGATTGTATTTTTGCCAATAACTGTGCTTGGGAGTGGTCTTAAGAGGATGGGATCACCACTGAATCGTTCAAAAGATGTGCTTTTTGTTTTCAAGGTATCTGCTTGGTTCTCTCCCTAGGTTAGGGAGGATCCCAAAATCATCACCTCTCTCACTGCTTGTTAATTTATGGTTTTCACTTTTGTGAAATGACTATATGCATTTTTAGCATATAAAGACAGAGTTATTTATTTTATTTTAACTTGCACTGTGCAAGATGCTTTTGGCAATTATTGTACAGTGCAGTCAAGCACACAGTTACGCACTACGCAATTTGCATAGCTACGTGTAGTTCAGTGCAGTTCAAAATGTACTTCACGTAGCTACGTGAAGTGCTACTACGCAAACTACGCCCAGGCTTAGAAACCAGTCAATATTAGCCTATGGAAGGAAATTCAAGTTACTGGTAAGTACGGTTAAAATTACTTTTCAGGATCAGTACTGGGCTCAAAGATGCAGCACTGAGGTCTCTCCTGATAACCGGTGAGTAAATCGGAAGTCGTAGTTCGGTTGATTTTAGAGGAATATTTGTATGTTTCAAAAATCGACACTTAGAAACCTTTTCAGCAAAAAGCAGGCAATGATATCCTATGGAAGGAAATTTAAGTTACTGGTAAGTACGGTTAAAATTACTTTTCAGGATCAGTACTGGGCTCAAAGATGCAGCACTGAGGTCTCTCCTGATAACAGGTGAGTAAATCGGAATTCGTAGTTCGGCTGATTTTAGAGGAATATTATAAAGTTCCAAAACTCCACACTTAGAAGAATTTCCAAGTGAAACCAGTCAATGTTAGCCTATGGAAGGAAATTCAAGTTACTGGTAAGTACGGTTAAAATTACTTTTCAGGATCAGTACTGGGCTCAAAGATGCAGCACTGAGGTCTCTCCTGATAACCGGTGAGTAAATCGGAATTCGTAGTTCGGCTGATTTTAGAGGAATATTTGTATGTTTCAAAAATCGACACTTAGAAACTTTTTCAGCAAAAAGCAGGCAATGATATCCTATGGAAGGAAATTCAAGTTACTGGTAAGTACGGTTAAAATTACTTTTCAGGATCAGTACTGGGCTCAAAGATGCAGCACTGAGGTCTCTCCTGATAACAGGTGAGTAAATCGGAATTCGTAGTTTGGCTGATTTTAGAGGAATATTATAAAGTTCCAAAACTCCACACTTAGAAGAATTTCCAAGTGAAACCAGTCAATGTTAGCCTATGGAAGGAAATTCAAGTTACTGGTAAGTACGGTTAAAATTACTTTTCAGGATCAGTACTGGGCTCAAAGATGCAGCACTGAGGTCTCTCCTGATAACAGGTGAGTAAATCGGAATTCGTAGTTCAGCTGATTTTAGAGGAATATTTGCACAATGGTGAAGGAAGGGGTGGGGCCTGAAGTGACATGTCTGCAAACACGCCCTGTGGCGCGTTTTAAGTTGGAGAATTAATTCCTCCTCAATCCCAAGGGTCCCTAGGGGCCAACTGGCCCACCAGATACCTCCAGTATGCACCAGAGAGCTGCGTTGCAGAGAGGTGTTCAGAGGCCACGCCCCTTTTACAACACTCTGCAACGCAGCTCCGTGGCGCTTACTGGAGGTACCTGGTGGGCTAGTTGGCCCTCAGGGACCCTCAGGATTGAAGAGGATTTAATTCCCCATCTTAAAACGCGCCACGAGGCCTGTTTGCACACATGTCACCTGAAGCCACGCCCCTCCCTTCACCACTGTGCAAACGCGCCCATGGCGCGTTTTAAGTTGGGGATTAAGTCCCCTTGAATACTGAGGGTCCCTGGAGTCCAACTAGCCCACCATGTACCTCCAAAAAGTGCCACAGAGCTGCGTTGCAGAGAGGTGTAAAAGGGGCGTGTCCTCTGTACACCTCTCTGCAACGCAGCCCCTAGCCCATACCGGAGGTTCCTGGTGGGCTAGTTGGCCCCAGGGACCCCCAGTATTCAAGGGGAATTACTTCCCTTCTTAAACGCGCCAGGGGCGCGTTTGCAGACTGCTGCAGGGAGGGGGCGGGGCCTCGGGCACAATGCCGGTCTTTTTATTTATTTTTTTGTGCTTTTTTCTGCCCAGGGGGTCCTTGTGGGACCCCCTGAGCAGACCTAGGGGGTCAGGGTGTTTCTACCCTGCCCCCTTTGTGCGTTTCGCACTTGTTTCTTGTGGTTTTTTTTTTAATCGGCGGGATCCGCGCACCCGAGCGCATCTCGCCGATTTAAAAAAAAAATACTTTTCTGCCCAGGGGTCCTTATGGGACCCCTGAGCAGACCTAGGGGTCAGGGTGTTTCTACCCTGCCCCTTTTGTGTTTTGTGCACTTGTTTTACTGCTTTCTTGTTCCTCGGTTCTACCGAGGAACAAGATGGCTGCCAACACTTCCTGGTTTGGAGTGTTGACAGCCAATTAGCATGAAGCTCGTGGTCGGGAGGGTGTGCGGATCCACCGCGGCCATAGATATCGAAACTTTTATTTTGGATTTTCTCAGCAACTACTGAACGGATTTACACCATTTTTAAAAAGGGTGCTTTCTGAACCAATCACTACCTTTTTGACAAATGTGGTGTAATTCCGTTCAGCAGTTCGGGCTGTAGCCGTGGCTAAAATTTCCTATGGGAATTAACATGGAGAAAACACGTTTTGGGACCCCGCTTTTTCTCGGCCCCCGCTTGATGAATCACCCCGAAACTTTCAAGACAGGAGCGGACCGGAGCGCCCCACTAGTTTTGAAAATTTCGCAATGATTCGTCAAACGACGCCATAAGTTATTGGGAATAGAATGTTACGGATTTCCTATGGATAATAGGTCCTAACTATAACTATCTACTGGCGACCGCCAGTAGATAATATATATATTTATATACTTATACATATAATGAAATGAAATGTGTAAATGCTCACTGTAGACTTGTAAAAAGTATATCAAGTTATTGTAGACAGAAACACCAGCTCATGCAACGCATTTCAACCAAATGGCCTTGCCACACACACACACACACACATATATTACCTATTGGGGTCACCAGTAGTTATAGTTAGGACCTAGATTCCATAGGAAAGTTTTTTTGTTTTGCCAATATCTTTGGTGCAATTTGATGAATCTTTACAGAAATTTCAGAAGTAGTATGAAGCTCAGTTCAGCTGCTGTTTTGAAAGTTTAGGTGATCTGTCAAGCGGTGCCGAGAACAAGGTGGGTCTCAAAAAGCTTTTCCCCAATGTTAATACCCATATAGATTTCAGACACAACTACAGCCCGAACCGCGGGATGGAATTACACCAAATTTGGCAGAAGGTTAGTTCTTGGTCCAGAAAGAGCCCTTTTTGTTATTTGGTGTAAATCTGTTCAGTAGTTGTCAAGATATTTAAAGAGAAACACATTTGTATATCTAGATGTGCAAATACTGCTCGGCTATTTCGCAATGAATCGTGAGTGCACGTGCCAACAGGAATGTCGTGATTGGGTGGCCGCAACCTGAGAACAAAGTTGAGGCTGCCATTTTATGTAATGGGACACAGTCTGGAGGGATTTAAGTATTTATTCAAACTAATAGAAAAGGTCAGGGTAGAGGTACTCTGATCCCATGGCTTGAATATAGAGGTGTTTGAGGGACCCCTTATGTGAAAAGCAAATCAAAAACCTGTTTTTCCCCCATGTGCGACATTTGCGAATGTGTTGCAACAAACTCAGTGCAGCCCCCAGTGTAACATTGTGACGAATTTGTGAATATCTCCAAAAAAAGTACATTACAGGCTCATTCAGACACTAATGCATTCACTCACAGATGCACTAACACTCTCTTAGACCTACTCACAAACCCACTCAGAGGCTCATGTCCCACTCACAGACCCATTTATAGATTCTTTCACCCTCTCAGACCAATTCAGATTAATGCACCCCATCACACACCCAGTGCTTGAGTGCTAGCCTAATCTAATGTGACTTCATTAGCGATTGTCCAGACTTGCCTGTCAATGTTCAATTTGGAGTGTACTTCTGACTTTGTTTCCATGCTGCATAAATGTAAGATGAAACAGCCACTATAATAGCTCTATCATCAGGTCTCATACAGATAGCCTCTGCCTCTTTCTAGGTTCCGATCTTAAATGTAAGAATGAAGCAGAAGAAAATGTATTAGCATTTTGCAGCCTCCTAAGGGGCAGGGGCACTGCTCCAATCCATCACCTGGTGATTACAGCCATCTTTCAGTCACGGAAGCCACTGGTAAAGTACCTAATCTAAATTTGAGATAAAGGGCTCTTTTTCCTGCCGGATAAATATCATCAAGACAATCAATTGGGCCCAGATCTTGATTAAAAGAAAAGTAGTGATTTGACAGGGCACCTAGATGGCTCAAATGTGTTCACTGTTTATGGTGCAAGTATGCCTTCATTACCACATCATGGCTGGCATTTGTGATCATTTCAGGATGATGCCAATATTTATTTAGATCAATACTGGTCAGAATATCTTACAAATGAGCAAACCACGGTAGCTTGTGATAATCTTGCTGCTTCATAATGTTTTGCAAAGTGAGTCTATATGATACCAGTTCATCCCTGGACCATATGAGAAGCTAATATTTTAGTGGAGCCAATGTAATGTAGACCTCAATTTTTGCTATACCTAAATCCGTCCTCAAAGCCAGCATTAGCGTACCAAGCCCCTGATGTTGTAAACGTCAAATGAAGTTGTTTTCAGTAGTTTGTATTTCTGTGCTTTTCTTGTATCCCCAGACCTCTGTGACCTACATAGAAGCAGCCTTTGATTTCGTTTTGTAGTCCAGCATTGCTGATTTCACTGAATGTTTGCCAGATGAATTTGCAAACATCAGTACCACTACAGCTTGCTGGGCCAATATGATGGTACTTTTTGATTGCTTTTGAGACCACTTAAGTTTATCATCCAGTCAGATACCAAGATAGTCATAAGTGGATACTTGATTCAAGGGTGTTTTGTAAACATTGAAAGTGGCTCACAATTTTTGCGTATTTCATTTTATCAACATCAATGGACAATTTCTTTGCTGTACAAAAGGACTCAAAGCCTTCCAATAGACGGTGCATTGATAACTCTGTACAGGCCTACAATACCACGTTGTCAGCGAATAGCAGGATTGGGATGTAGTTATTGCCTGCTTTAGGGAACATCCCAATTGAGGTTTTTCAGAATTGCAACAATGTCATTTATGCAACAATTAATAAGAGTTGGAGCTAAGACACAGCCCTGTTTAACACCTCACTTGATTGGTATTTCAGTTGTGTATTCACCTCCTGTGCTGTATCTAATTCTTGTAGTGTTGCCAGAATGCAGGGCAATTAAGATCTTCAAGATGTCATAAGGGATGCTCATTCTATTTAAGATTTGCCATAACATGGGACGATCAACTCTGTCAAAGGCTGTTTGGAGATCGACAAAGACCAGGTAGAGTGGTGAATTTTTAATGCGTGTATATTTAGAGCAAATTAGATTCAGTCTGAAAACCTGATCTACCATGCTCTGCCCCCCTGAACCCAGCTTGGTATGGTGCTATCAGATTCAATTCTTCCAGCCATTGGTGTAAGCGGGATAAGAGTAGTTTTCCAAATATTTTGCCCACACCATTAAGTAATGAAATCATCCTATAATTAGTAACAAGGTCTCTCATGCCTTTTTTATTAATAGGAACGATTATTGATTTCCGCCATGATTGTGGGTTATCTCTTAGGATCCAGATGGTATTAAAGGTTTGAGTTAGAACTGGAGACCAAAGAGTTAACTGGTTACAAAAGACATCTGATGGAATTTTGCCCAGGCCATCAGCTTTATGAGGTTTTTGTGCCTTGATTGCTTGCACGACTTCCTCTACAGTAAATTGTTGCTTTTGCCCTCTGGTCGTAGGATTTTCTGGAGATATACAAGATGTCATTAGCAATCTCTGCTATGCAATCCACGTTTTTGAGCCTGTATGATTGATGGGTGTCTGTTTGCTTTCTAGATTCCACCTACAATTTTCCCACTGACACTTTGGTTGTCAGCTGTTGGTACTTGATAATGCAGTGCTGGGATCATGGGCCTGTTGTACAGGGGCTCGGTTCATTTTTGTACAGAGTGCTGTAATGGTCTACCCAAGTTTGCGGGCTAATGTTCATCTCCAGATTCTTTGGGGTATTAGTTTTGATAACTCTACACTAGAGATTACAATTTTTTACATAGTTTCTTCAGAGAAAAAAATGGCGTTTGTATGTGTTGTTGACACACTCACTACAAAAGCCAAACTCGCAATGTTGTTCTGTAGTCAAAAACTGAACAAGCAAATAGAGATAAGTGTCAATAAATTGCTGTATATTTATTTGCAGAGGAAAACTTTGATTTGCCACACGGCAAATTATTGGTAAGTATTGCTATGATAATTTAGAGGATAACAAATTTCCACCCAGAGCAGTACATAAATCAGTTCTCATAATATGTATACACCCTTTTCAAGCAATAGTTCATATGGAGCCAAAGACAGGTAAATTACCGCTGAGAGAGCTACAGAAACGACTTACAGAAAGAGTTGTCTACTTACCTTTAGATTTTAAATTGAATATTGAAACTGTAGGGGTTGCGAAAAATATTGATGAACAACTTATCATTCTAGTACATCGTGTGCCTACCAAGAATAAAAATCAGGCAAGAGTTAGTGGATGTTAATAAAGTAGAAACTGTGACATTATACCTAGTACAAAAATATTTATTATAAACATGTAGCTGTTGTTCAAGATGTAACTTGTATGGAGGATGAAACATTACCATCAAGTGGACAGATTGAAAAAGTTGAATCATCCAGATCAGAAGAAATTTATGAACACTACAGCATCCATCCACTGCATTCTAAAGATGTTATTGGTGATGCTATTGATCTCTTTCAAATGAAACGAGCAAATAAGCTCCCATGAGTGCATGGGAGAAAGGTTTAGAGACTCGCTCTTTTCCACAACTATTTCCCACTGGAGCAGGTGGCCAATATGATGACCGCCCCATACAAATACCAGCAGCTGAATGTATGTCAACCAGATTATATTCAGAGGATTTTAGATTTGAGAGTGACTTGTCTGAACTATCATATGCTGTAAACCACATAGTGAAGACAGGAGTTAACTTACAAAATCTCTCTGCAAAGGATTTCGCGGAGAAAGTTCAAGGCAAGGACGAAAACTTGGAGTACAACTTGATTAATTTGATGGTCTGTAGTCATCATGGAGAACTGAAGGTGCACCTACTTGGTTTGTGACACTGAGTTGTGCAGCGTACGCGTGGGATGACCTGCTTGAATTTTTGAGAGAAGCAAACTCAAACATTAAAGATATCAAGTGAATACAGCATGAGAACTCTGCTCTTTGGATCCTGCTAATATTTGAAGATATTTTAAACACAGGTTTCAAACCATGCTGTTTTTCATCTGCAACAAAACAATCCTCCTCTTGGTGAAGTATCTGATTTCTTTTGGCATAAAGAGTACCAAGCAAGAGGTACTCGTCATATTCAAATGCTGGTATGGATAAAAGATGCAGCGACATTTGGAACAGACAGAGATGAGTTTGTACTCTATTTCATAGAAAAGTATGTGACATGCGCTATCCTGAAAGACAGTGGTGAAAAAGGCCTCAGATAGCAAGTTTTATGCTTTCAAAACACATAGTTGTGGCAAGTACTGCCGTCATAAATGCAGATGTAAAGGAAAATGTTACACAAGATGTTGTTTTGGACTTCCATGACCTGTTATTTCCCAAGGAAGTGTGAACAGCTTTTTATCTGCAGTCAGACATACACTGACATGAAAATCACAGAAAAACACAGAAAACCTGAGAAGAACAGAGGCCTCCACGTATATTAATGACTATAACCCTGCTATTCTCATATTGTGGAATGCTAATATGGATATGTAATTTGTTACAGACAACTCCATTGCTGGTGCTCGTTATGTAACTTTGTATATTACAAAATCAGAGAAGACAGAGTTGAAGGAGTTGTAGGAAGTGATTTCTGCAGAATAGATTCTAACCAAGAAATTGTACAGCTGCAGCTTGAAAATACTTTCCCCAAGACAGGCAGGCTCCAATGAATGCTGTGAAAGATTGAGCTCAGCCACTTTGTATTCAAAGGCAAGGGGAACTTCTTGGGTAAGACTAGGCCTTGCAAGCACATGAAATAGAGTATTGAAATATTTTCCCAGAAATTCAGTACCTTGCAGAGTTCGACCCGGAAAGTACAGACATTGTAAAATCAAATATGTTTGACACTTACTATCCAAGAAGGAGTCCACATCTAGAAAACATCTCTTTATGAAATACTTCACCACAATATATATATAAGTAATGTAACAGAAAACACAGAAAATATGCAGTAGTTGGATGTGATGGTTGTTTGGTCAGACACACAAAAGAAAATCTAATTAACCACAGAAAACATAATTGCCAAACTCCAGACCAAAGAGAGTTTATCTGTTTAGCACTTCCGCAACTCTTCAAACCTTGACTTTCTGAATTAGAATTACTTGGAGACTATGACTGCTATGAATATTCTTTCAATGCTGTGAAAGACAGCATTCAGTGTTTTCAAACCATTTGCAAATGTTAAATGATGAGATTAGACAGGAAGAAACAATTGCTGTTAAGATAGCTAAGGAGAGTTCACAAAGCAGCCAAAGTTTAGAACCACTGAGTCAAGATCCTCTTGGACAACCAATTATTGAAAATGAACCTGCTCTAGCCATGAATGAGGTAGAAAGAGTAAAGCCCCCTCCCCCTTACGCCGCCCTCCTCTCACGCCATCCACCCTCCCCTTCAGCACTCGTGTACAGCAGGCAGCACAAGACCGACCTTAGTTCCAAAGCTTTTTTTATTCAATCTGGTAGGTGGAAATGGTATTGTCTCATTGAGTGAATTGTATTAACTGCTGCTGGCTTGCTAGCTTCCCGTTCAGAGGGTGACAAGGTGACATCCCGTCTACACTCTGCCTTGCACGTTAAAAAACAGTACCATATATGGCTAACAAATACCAGGTGAGCATCCTGTTCTTAAACACAGCCTGGCTTACTCACAATCATGATGAAATCTGCCATCCTAAACCTTGCTGCAGAATAATCATTTTATTATTTTGCAGAGTGCTGTAGAATTAGGTGCAATGTGGTGTTTATTGGGAGCAGGCTTTCATTAGGAGCATGATGGAGGTGTGAATTCCCCTGCCCCTCCTTCATGATACTTTCCTAGAAACTGTTGTGGGGTGAGGGGGCAGCCTGCTGCATGAATTGTTTGTCCCACCTCTTTCCATGCAGAGCCTTTAATGTGGACATGGGATGCAGAACGGCATTTCCAGGAGCCTCCCTTCTGTTCAAGCTTTTTCTTTTCTGCTAAATTTCAACCTACCCCTGCCTCTTGGGAAAGACAGATAGACAGCAGGAGTAGGAATAATTCACTAACAGCTTGTTTTCTCTGTCACTGAGTCAGGCAAAGTCCACAGTTACTCAAAGGCTTTAATGGGCAATTCCAGCAACCATGAGATACTCAGAAAACTTAAAATCCTTTAAACCCGCTTTGAGAAATATTTTATTGATATTCATATATGATTTCTCATGCATGGATTGCACCACCTTCCTTTGTTCTGCCTTTGGAATCTGAAAAAGTGAGCAGCAAAGGGGCTCAAAATCTGATCAGAATGTGTACTACTGAAAATGCACGTCTTAGGGTGCTGTGAAGCCACATGCACCTTCTATGAAATATATGTTGCTGTGGGGAAGTATATTCCTGTTTGAAACGTTCTCCACTGGTGACATCAATGTCAAGCTGTTTGCCTGCCATGGAAGCAGCTTCATATGGACACAGTGTGTGCTACTTGTTGACCAAGTGCTGGAGGGGGAGGATATGTACGTCTAGATAAAGAGTGCACTAGAAAACTGTACTTTCTTAATAGATGATGAGTGTGCAGAAAATTGGATATTTATACTGTAGAGGGAAAGTGGTTGGGTTGTAGTAGAAACCATGTTTTTGTGGTAGTTAGATGGGATACAGCATAGATCAGATATTATTTTATGGAGGTTGGCATGGTACTGGCAGGGCGGTACATTTGTGTAAGTGGTAGTGCACTACAGTACAAGTACATTTGTGGGTTCTAGCAGGGACTAGGTGTATTAGTTTGGTTAATAGCACAGGAGAACTGCAGGATAGCCTATGTCTTTTTTCCTACTGAGAGCAGTGGACGTAAAGATAAAAAGTAATTTTCTGGAGTTTACCTAGAATGCCTCTGCAGTTTTTAGGGGGTGAAGGACTAACCATTGTTTTGTGCATGTGTGAGAGAGATGTGTTTGCATGCCAGTTAAGGGGGTGCACAATATCTTTTATGCTATTCATGTACTATGAAGTTCATATGTAATGTAACTGGTTCTATCGTAAAGCCCTCAGACACCTTCGGGTTAAGTTTGCGCTATATAAAAACACATAAAAAAAATGCAACAAGTGAGACAGTAAAATATTGATTTGGGACAGTTAGTTGGACAACTGAACAACATAAAAAAATAAATGTATATGGAGGTAAAAGAGAAACTAGAGCATGGAATCCTCCATGAGAAGAATTAATGTAAATGCTCATCATTTAAGCCAATACTATTATACATCAATGGTCAAGCTGGCACTGGGAAAAGCATTCTAATTAATGTTCTCATCGCTTACCTAAAGAGGGCTTCAAAGTCAAATTTGTTGTGTGTAGTAACAGCACCAACTGGATTAGGTGCACACAACATAAAAGGAATTACTTTACAGCAACTACTTATGCTACCTGTTGAACATGACAAAAAAACTGGAATACCAGAAGTTATCTGGTGAAGCTTGTCATGAAATCTCAGAGTACTGAAGAAACTGAACCTTTTAATCTTCGATGAGGTGAGCATGGTCTCAAACTTAATGCTTGCCTTTGTACACTTGAGAATGCAATGGAGTATGACCTACTGTTTGGAGGAAAGCATGTAATTGTCTTCAGTGACCTACTGCAATTTACCCCATTCAAAGAACAGCCTGTTTTCAAGACACTTCCTCATGATGTAACTCAAAATTCTTTGGGAAGTATTGGCAATGAAAACATTTGGCTAAACTTCCAATCTAAGGAACTGGTTAAGAATCTGGGTCAAGCATCTGACATGGAATACAGAAATATTCTGAAGGACATTAGAGTGGGAGTTCTGACAATGGAGTTGGACACGTTCCTTAAAAAGTCGACTTGCCAAGAATCTATTTTCCTCTAACAACACAGCAGAACAGTTAATGTTCAATTTCATAGAAGCAAGGAAATCCGTAGTCTGTTTAATGCCTACACTTCTGGAGTGCTCAAATTTTAATGAAGAATTAGTAAATCTGGAGAAAGAAGAAATTTTGGAAATTACAGCAATTGACAAAATGGGGCACCCGAGGATACAGCCCTGCTAAGTGAAAAACAGCAGGCGAAATTGGATTAATTGGAGAAATCTGTTACGAGGACAACAGGATTAGAATAGTGTTTACACATATTAAAAAACAGTAGAGTAATTTTGCGGCATAATTTAAATGTTGAAGAAGGATTAGTAATGGGTGATATGGGTAAAGTGATTGATTTCATTAACTTTCCAAATAGAGATGAAGATGTATACTTAACCATAAAATTTGATCAGATTGATGGTGTGAAGCAGATTGGTAGACGTACTGTACGTTTTGTGCTTGTAAAAGACTTATATTTACGGTGGCAGCAGTTCTCAGTTTCTTTAGCATACGCTGCAACTATACATAAATCTCAAGGTTAAGTGTAGATGAAGCTTTTATTAATATTTGTAGTACTGTATTTAAAGTTAAAGAAGGTATGTCATTTGTTGCATTGTCTCTAGTGAGAACATTCTCCGGTTTGTTTTTGGTTGATTTTGATGAGAGCAAAGTTAGTGCTGATGCAAGTTGTGTCAAAGAGTAGAAATTGATTAAGAAATCTATATGCCTATCATATACAACATTATTCCATTTATGAAAAACAGATAATCTGTCCGAAGTGGAGACTTATAAAAGAAACTATGGATGTTGCTGAAAAGGAAGAAAACAAGGACAAGAAAGAAGGTGTTAAGAAGAAAAATTGGAAAATGAGGGAGACATTGGAGGTTAGCAGTTGTCAAGCCCTTCTGGTGTCAACTGCTATGCAAATGTTGTTCTCAATGTACTCTTTCATTTACCATATCTTATAAATGCAATTGAACAGAAACCACAGAATAGATTATGTTCTGCAATTTGCCGTTTGTTGCAACATTTACATAGTGATAGGACTGTAATAGATTGTTCTTCAGACATTCGAGATCCAGTAGATATATGTAGTGGATCAGTACAATTTACTCAGAACAGTAAACAAGATGCACAGGAGTTTATAGTGGTCATCCTTGGAGTTTTAAAAGAAGACGGGATAAGTATTGATAACTTGGGCTGAGTTACACAAGGAACCATGATTGTGAAAATTGCTCTTTTACATCTACCACTAAAATCAATTCAGAGTGATTTCTGTACTTAACACTACCGGATTCCAACACTGTGCCTTTTGACATATTGATCAAAAAGGCTGACCAAAATATGACCTGCACATATTGTAGATCAGATGTTATGTCTGCATTGCACATACAAATCGGTGCAAAATTCCTTCTATTAATGCTACAATGATGCAGAGCAGGTGGATCTAAATTGGCAACTACAGACTTCAAAGCTGGATGAATATCAATTTCTGGAAGAACTTATACTACTTTGGCTATCTTCTTTTACAAAGGACTTAATATAACATCTGGACACCACACTGTCTATTTAATGAGCGAACCTGGATGGACGGAATGCAATGACAGCAACCTTAAATTCGAACCAAAAATTCCTTTCAAACTACCAAAATCTTACCTTTTGTTTCTTCAACCAAAGTTGTAAGGAGGATAACTGTTAAAAAAGTGGCGGTATTTCTCCTACGTGGATCGTCAGTGATCTCAGTACTCATCTAATTCAAAGTCCTTTGATCTTTTCCTCTTACTCAAAGAATTGTCTACATCGTTTCTTTTCTTGTACTGCAAAAAGGAACTGAGAATCCTTATTCAATGGTATTGAAACAAACGCATGGCAAAAGCCAATGACCGTGTACCATTCTACATCTGCTGGAATCTGGAACATTATTACTGCTGGTTTTGGTACCACAAGACAACAAGGAACAACAGTTTTGTATATTTTTTTAAGGTCTTCTACAATCCTCATTTTGCCATTTGGCATTTAATTCCCATTACAGGAGAATTGCATGTACTACCAAGGACATCTTGAATGAGTCCCTCCTCAATCATTTTCTCAGTCACCTTTTTCTCTCCTTCTTCAGCTTCTTTAATTATCCTGTAGTTTCTTCATCAGGGAAATATGGCATCTGATTTTACTTCAATCTTCACTGGTTCTGCTGATTTGATCAACCCAATTTCTTTCCAAGTGAAACCCCAGGCCTCTTCTCTAACGGAATGTTATAAACCTGGTGATAAGTCTCCTCTTGTCAAAACTGGGTGCATTTCCACCCCTGTGTCTTCTGAGCTTATTTTGAAACCTAAATCATCATCCTCTGTTTCTACTGCGTCACAATCTGGTGTGGAACAAAGAACACAGTTCATTTTGCAAAGAAAATCCCTTTTCAAGCAAGTTCACTCGGCCCGATTCACGCAAATAAACTGATGGTTATTTTCCATTTGTCCGATTTTAACTGGGTCATTTGCTGAAACCTGATTAACAATTTGCTTATTACTGATCTCTACAAGTTGAACTTCTATTCCTGAGAGGGGTATGTTTAGAACTTCCACACAACATACTGTAGGACGGGTAGCCACTATGTCAATCAGAAATTAAACGGGATAGCCATTGACTTCTCCACCAATGTATGGGCCACTTTGGTCTATCTCCAGACCTGCCATTTTATCAGTAGTGATCAATGCATTCTGCTGATACCTGTATTATATGGCATTTTATTTTTCATACTCTGTTGTATAACTGGGGCTCTTGGCATTGGCTGTCAAAATGTTTTCTGACTCCGCATATTCTGTCCAAAGTTCTGCATATTCCACATTATCACATTCCTCTGTACCATTTGACTTCTTTCTGAAATGTTTTCCACCCTTTCTGGATTCTTTCTATATTCCCTCTTCCAGTGTCAGATTCTGCCACATATATGACAAGCCGTATTCTTCTTCAACACTTCAACATTTCCATTCATCCCATGCATTTTAGCTTCTTGCATCACTTGCTTCATTCCAATCATACCATTTAACTAACCCTGGGCGTAGTTCGCGAAGTAGCGCTACGCGAAGCTACGCAAAGTGCACTACGCGAGCTACGCGTAGCACTACGCGAACTGCGTAGTGCGCTGTTCGCGATGATTGCACAGTGCCGGATGCTTGTCCGCACTGTGCAATCATTGAAAACGGCATCTTGCACAGTGCGAGCTGTCTTTTACTGCCGCTCGAGTAGATTTTTACTCGAGCGGCAGCTTTCTCAACGCGGACTGGTAGTTTCTCATCGCGAGCGGTCGCGAGCATACGCGACCACTCGCAATGAGAAACCTGACCTCCCCGCGTTGAGAATCTCACCGGGAGGTTTATTTTCCATGCTCGCGATCGGCAACTTGATGTTGCTGATCGCGAACGAGGAAAAAGTCTCGCCGGGATGTCATTTTGCTTGCTCACGGTCGCCAACTTGACGTTGAGGACCGCGAGCAAGCAAAAAATGACTGCTGCACTACGCTACGCGTGTTTGCACTGTGCTACGTGCAATTCGCGTAGTGCAAAGTAGCGCAAACTTCGCAAACTACGCGAGCGTAGCGTAGTGCTTTGCCCAGGGTTACATTTAACACAAAATTCATAATTGAACACATTTGATTAATCAATTCTCTTGTTTCATTTGAACGACTATCAGCTTTTACTTTAATTTCCTTTATTGTTTCTTAAGATAATCACTACTGTTTATGCAAATTTCAAAATTTCATCAAAATCCTTTGTTAACCAATACAACTCACTCTGTTAAATATGATTACTAATTTCCGATATTAGTCCTTTCACTAAAGCAGACACAAAACCACCAACAGCTTCTTTATCTGGGATTTTGACTCTGCTATGCTTTTTAAACACCTGAATCAAATTCTCATAATAGGAATGTGCTGATTTTTGGGGTTTCTGTGTCGTTCTCAATATCTTTTCCCAATTTGTATCGCTTTCTGGAATTCAAATCTTCAAATACTCAATCACTGCCATATATTGTTCAGCTACATCCAAAGATGATGTATTATTAGGACCAACTCTAACTGGTTCTTGCACTGTCCATCCAACAGTCACCTTACAATGCCCACACCACAAATCTTCAGGAAGAACAATCTCAAATAACATAGTTAAAATCAGTCCACAACTTGGGAGCAATGTGTGTCTACTTATGTATTTTATCATACTGTTGTAGGGATTATATTTTAGTCTCCATTTTAGTTTTCATTTTTAACTTTGCATCTTTTTAAGATGGTGGTTTGCACAGGTTTTTCACTAACATGAAAATGTGCAATGCAAGCATTTATTTTTAGTAGACGTTCTATAGTCTGTCCTGTTAGTTTCAGGAACACACATATCAGAACGTGATGTCCTTGTTTTTTTATTATGTGTTCGTAGGAGACAACTTTTTCACTTCAGACTAAGTAACATTGTTATCCAGCGCCTCCAGCACAATGTGATTAGACAGGATGTTGGAAGGTGATTTATTAGTAGGTGTAGGTAAGTATCTACCACTAGTAATAAGGCCACAATCACAATATAAGGTCCAGTCAAGGTCTCAATAAATTATTTATAACCACAAAAGAGCTACTCCCAGTATACTAGTCTACGTGCAATGTATCTAAATAGGTGAGTGAAGGTGTCTCACAAAAAGTGAAGGACTGGTCTCACACACCACCTGGTGTCATGCTTCATCATAGACCAGTCCTCGCCCTCTAAAAACTTGGTTTGATAGAGGGCGGGCATACACTGACGACAGGGATGCACTTCTAAACTAAGTGGGGGCCCTTATAAAGAAAAGTGAATTTAAAACCCATTCCAGATGTCAAATTAATTTATTATCTACCGGCATCTGCATGGTATTAAAAATATAAAGTGATCGGTAAACTGGGGATTTTATTATCCCTAAACCGACATCAATATGGTCAATATGGTCAACATGTTTCTGCCAAGAGGCCCAATAGGGTCCGCGGCATTCATCAGGACCTAAATAGTAATCTGAAGGGCTCCGCTCTTACCACAATTATGGTGAGAGGACATCCACTGTGTGGGGGTGACGTGATCACAACCCACTGAGAAATGGCCTTTATATTTAGTACCCTAAACTTGGGAATCAGTGCCCCATAGGAGGGTGAGGGCGGAAGACCGCAATTGGTCCAGCGTGATCCACGATGCAGTCTCCGCTGTTACACCTATGTCTGTGCTCCTCCTCTCCTCCTCTCCTCGATGAGCACAGACATAGGTGTAACAGCGGAGACTGCATCGTGGATCACGCTGGACCAATTGCGGTCTTCCGCCCTCACCCTCCTATGGGGCACTGATTCCCAAGTTTAGGGTACTAAATATAAAGGCCATTTCTCAGTGGGTTGTGATCACGTCACCCCCCACACAGTGGATGTCCTCTCACCATAATTGTGGTAAGAGCGGAGCCCTTCAGATTACTATTTAGGTCCTGATGAATGCCGCGGACCCTATTGGGCCTCTTGGCAGAAACATGTTGACCATATTGACCATATTGATGTCGGTTTAGGGATAATAAAATCCCCAGTTTACCGATCACTTTATATTTTTAATACCATGCAGATGCCGGTAGATAATAAATTAATTTGACATCTGGAATGGGTTTTAAATTCACTTTTCTTTATAAGGGCCCCACTTAGTTTAGAAGTGCATCCCTGTCGTCAGGTATGCCCGCCCTCTATCAAACCAAGTTTTTAGAGGGCGAGGACTGGTCTATGATGAAGCATGACACCAGGTGGTGTGTGAGACCAGTCCTTCACTTTTGTGAGACACCTTCACTCACCTATTTAGATACATTGCACGTAGACTAGTATACTGGGAGTAGCTCTTTTGTGGTTATACATTGTTGCTGGAGGCTGCTGACTCCCAGTACCCCGTGCCTCTTGTTCCCTTATCCCAGGTATACTCTGGGTACTGTGGTTACACTCAATAAATTATTCCCTTGCTCAGCCCTTGGTAGCTGGCCTGCAAGCAGGCAGGCAAGCTTAACTTAGAAGACAGGTGTGTAAGGCATTTAAAACAGCACTACATTAAATAAGTAAGGTACAACACACAATAAAAATCCAACACCAGTTTATAATGATAGGTTATATTTTTATGAACAAATAGACATCAAAATGATAAGAATCTAATGTAGGGAGCCAGAAATATGAATTTTTAAAGATTAAAAGTAAAACTAGCGCTTAGAAGCAAATTGTCCTCAATGGGCTGAAAAAGATCACGCTGGACCAGAACAAAGTCTAAAGTTCAGGCCACCCACAATTTAACACTTTTACTCTTACTTCCAGAAGTGTTTCTTGATGCAGGAAAGTGATCCACAGCACTAGCCAATGGTTCAGATGCTTAGGTTTGCCTCTTGGGATCTGGGATTACAACTCCCACGATGCACCTGGTGAACTTACGGAGTTTGTTGCAAAAGTTGCTCTAAACTTCTCCAAACTTCTGAAACTTCTACCTGAAGTTCCTTTTGTGGGTTCAAAGTGCCCAAAACGCCAATGCAAGGGTCTAGAAGCTCTGATATGGTCCTTCAGATGTTGGGACTACAATTCCCACAATTCCCACAATGCACCTGGCCAAATCCTTAAAAGTCCACTGGACGCATTCTAGGATGGGGACTTCTTGGTGGAGATGATGCAGGCGGGCTCTTACTCCTTGTGAATCCAGGCAAATTCCTTAGGGTTGTAGTACCAGATTGTGCAGCAGGTGCAGACATTCAGAGTGCAATCCTTTAGGTGAAGATCAGGGTTGCAGCAAGGCAGCCCTTCTTCTCCATGTTGTTTTAGGCATCAGAACTGAGTTGCCATGCTGCTCTTCCATATTTATTAAGTGTTCCTGGGCATCAAGCAGGGGGATACCCCTGACCATGGGATGCAGGGTGCCACCCACAGGTATAACCACTTCCTCCCAAGTTTGCCATATTCTTGTCCCAGAAGCACTATTCTTCCAAAATCCAAGATGGAGAAACTCTCCTGGAGGGTTAGGTCTGGCTAAACCAACCTACTGGTGTGGCCAAGATTCACAAACACTGTCCTGCCTGCCCCTTCACTAATCTAATTACAGGGGCTCCTGTGTGGCTGGGGGTGCAGAATATGGGGGTGAGCCTGTGCTGTCCCAAAGTGTCATTCTTCCTTTGATGACCAGTGTGGCCACTCCAGCCCCATCCTGCGTTCTGCATTTACAGTTTCAGTTCTTCTTCCACAGGAAATTCTTTGCCTCTTTACACCTCATAAAGACAGCTTGGCCCAGCCTGGCAGTGGCTGGCCAATCAGGAGAGAGCAGCTGGAAGGCTGGATTTTGGCTTATAGAAAAGAAAGTTCTATAACATATTTTCTGTAATAGTTATTATAAATCTAATGGTGGCAAGTTATTGGATTTTTCCTAACTATCATTTAGAGCTTTTGAAAGACAGTTCTAGCTCACTCCTGTCAGTATTTATACTAAAACAAAATATTCCCATGTTAGGCTATGAAGCTATATTTCTATAATGGGGAAACATGAAATTGGCAGTTTTCCCTCACCAGGGCTTATAAAACCTCTTTTATAATGTCCCTGTTTATACTTACAGGACACCCTTCCCTGGGGCACCTAGTGGATACCCTAGGGGTGAGTTGTGTGAAACAATTAGGTAGTTTGAGACTTTGGAAGTACCTTTAATTCTAAAGTTGAATTTGCATATAATTTCCTTCTCAACGCAGCCTGCAAGGCAGGTCTGGCTTTTAAAAATGACAGCAGGCACCACAGTACCGCACACTTAAGTGCATTAAATCTACTGGGCCTCTAAACCTTCAAGCCCTACCATATACTAGGCACTTACAGGTAGGTTGTCAGTGCCAATTGTAATTATGACTAATTACCATGTACTTTTAATCAGAGCACAGGCCCTGAGTCTCGTTTATAAGAAGAGCCCAGGGCACAATCAGAGTCAAAAACCAGCATCTAGCAGTCAAAATGGGAGCAAAATGTAGGGGGACACTGTAGAGAAGTCCGGGTTCCTCTCAATGGCATTTTATTATTTAAACCATGCCCGTGTTGAAGTCAGTGAGAGGCACTTCACACCAGAGTTGTCATGAATGCTGCAGAGAGCTGTGAATGAGATTCAGCCCCACAGGCCCAACATTCTTACTAAGAAGGAAGATAACAGCGCAAGCTGAGATGTGTGCACGCTTTCACATTTGGATGGCGTGCATTTGTTAATGCACTGAAGCCGGCTTCCTGAGACATTACACCAAGGTATGGGGTTAGATCATTCCAACTGGGTCTGGCAGGAGGATACTTCCATTATGCTCTCCTTAGAGTAGAAGTACTATTGATAGACAGGAGTAGCAATAGGAACAATAAACATTGTTGAGTTGTTTGTGTTTTTGACTATTCCAATAATGCTGATAACAATGATGTGTTCCATTTGTTTGATAATCACAGTTTATATTTTATTTACAAGGACAAGACATTTTCAATAAAAATTTGAAAATGCATTACTGTTTCTTTTCTTTGTAACACTTTGGACATGCAAAGGTGACAAACTAAAGGGTTAGATCTGTTTCCACAAATTCCCTGGGAATCAAAGTGTCATGTTTGAGGTTATTAACAACATCTATAACTCTGGAAGGTTAGACGTTTAAATGTGGTACTCTAGGCTAGCCAAACCAACATTTACTGATGGTATGAGTAGACTAAATCTCTATATTGTGAATCTTTGCTTACAAAATACACAGTCATAATAAATTTGTAGAAACTGTATAACAATACCACGTGGCTGGGTCTTCTCTCAACTTAGGAAAATTATTGTAAAAGCATATAAATCTTCCCTTGTCCAAATTCCCTCCATGTACCTCTGTTAAAGGAAACTCACCAAAAGAACTAATTCTACTTGCTCTATTTCTTGACCCTTTCCCCTTGTTGCCCTTCATTTTCCTCTTATTCACTGTCCCTTTTCTCCATTTATCTCAATATTTCTTCAAATCTCCCCGAACTTGTGCTTTTTCAATTAAATCTTTAATATGGGTCCTTAAAGTATTAAGATCCAGTTCTTTAGTCTCATCCTGTGTCAAATCCATTTTGCAATTTTATTTTACATTCTTCAATTTGCCACTATCCACCTCTAATTTGTCAGTCAGTTCTTCCAATTTCTCATGAGCTTCATTAGCACATCTGGCTGCTTCTTTAATTAAATACCTAATTTCATCAAAATTGTAGGTCAATAATCACTTGAAATCCAATGTCCCTGGTATATATCTCCAAATCCTACTTTTAGAATTCAAATACAAATTTCTTTAGGTGGGGGCGTTACCACCACTGTCCCTTCTGGTTTATGATCCTCTTGCATCTGTAATAGCCTACTCCGCCATAGTATCTTCCCCGCTATACCTGCCAACCACGACAGTAGTCTGACTCGGTTCCATCTGTCTGTCTGTATACGGACTACGTATTGATATCAATAGTTTTTTTATTTTTTTGTCATTGTCATCTGATTCGTCATTCTCTCCCTTCTCTTTAGTTTTGTCTTTTTCTACTCCCGTAACTATAGCTGGGAAAAGCCTTAACATATTGCATCATATCTCCCCTCCACAATTTCTCTTGCTGATCTAATTTGTTTTCCAACCAGCCAAAGAATGTTTTTTATTTTTTATCTTTCTTGTCCCTCACTTTCTCAGTCACCATTCGATCCCATTTATTAAGCATCTCAAACTGTGCAGTTCTTGGGATTGGTTTCAGGTCATACAACGTCTGTCAAAGGAAATATAGTTTCTTAATATTAAAGGTACCCTCCATTTGAAACTGTAAAGCCTCACCATGCTTTGTATATTGATCCCTTTCAGAAATCCAGACACGTGTAATACCTGACTTCTTCCATCATTTCCTATTTTGGCTTGCATTCAAGAGACATCTTTTCCTCCTTTAGTCTTTCCTCCTTCTTAGGTTCTTAGGTTTAGGTTTTGTAAACACTCCCCCAATATTCTACGATATAAGCAACTAAAATCAATCAACGAAAAACCTATAACGTCAAAAATTAGTAAACAAAAAACATACAAATAACCACCAATAGCAGCACTGCTCTGCCAAAGGTCAACCTATCACAATGCGACTGTGCCGACAAACTACCAATCACAACCCATCTAGCAATAATGTCGCACCAATCCCAGTATAACTCCCTGGCTGAGCAATCATTCACAATGCTATTTCTTTATGAGCTCTAAAACAAATGAGCATTGAATCACATTGATTCAATAAACCTTTGTCTGTTTACCCTAGGAAGGAAAATAAAAGTGAGTTTCTCAGTTAAGACAATTCAATAGCAACCCGTAGATTCTAAATTCAAGCAATAAAAGAAAGAACCAAACCAGCCAGATAAACTCTCGCTAGGCAATCTCTGACCAGCAGAAATCCACCCTTGAGTTATCGTACTTTCCCCCGTGCACTTAGGGTAGACACAACAGCTCAAGTTAAACTCTCAAATCTGTAAAGGAAAACTTATTCATTGAGAATCCTTAGATATGTATAAGCAGTGCCTCGCTATACACACCACAATAAAGACAAAATAATCTATTTCTTGAGATCTTGGATTTTCAACAAAATCCATTAACTAACTCAACTCTATTTAAATTACAAATAGCTCAAATGGGTTTACAAATGTGAATAATACATCATCACAGTAGTAATCAACCCGCCAATTGAACCCATGACCATTATACTCATTTCCTAACTCAAGGCCTCATTTATGGGCATTTGGCATAGGACAGCGCAGCAAGTCACCTTGTTGCTCTGCCCTATGTCAAAGTGAAAGGGCAGGAATGCACCATATTTATCCAAAATGTTTCCTTCCTGTTCTTACCCCCTGCACTGGCACCATCTTTGCCGCTTAGCGCTAATGCAGGCCCCCGTGCACCACTGTGCAAGGGTGCTTGTGTTGTCGGCAGGATTGATTTTGTGAAGGAAGGAGCACATTCATGCTCAAAAACAATCCTGTGAGGTTATTTCCTCTTTCTTTGTGTGCTGCAGAATATAGCCCAAATAGAAAGAGGAAAAAACAAGGAAAAATAAAGTACTTTCTCCTTGTCTGCCTCCCCTGGGGAGGCATAACGTTTTGGCGCATTCCCAGGTTTATATGGTTTTGTAAATCTGGGGAAGTGTCAAAATCCATGGGTGTTGATTTTGAAACACCCACTCCGATGCCCATCGAACGCCTCCCTAGCTCAGAGTAAGCCAACACAGCGATTTGTGTTGCATTGCCTTGCCTTACTCCATATCTCTGAGGCCATTCAAAGCCACACAAAGTGGCTTTGTGTGACCTCATAAATATTATTTTGTATTTTGCGCTGCTGGAGCATCATAAAGAGCAGCAGCGGCTCCTCCGCTAAGGCGGAGGAGCATCGCCCACTGCTTTTGAGCAGTGAAACAAGAAAAATATAATGATAATAACAAAGGTTGTTATCATTATATTTTTCCTTTATACTTCCTGCAGCTGAACCGAGGGTAGGATGGGTCCATTTCTACACGTCGATACATCCGCAGGAAAGAAGAGGAGTGGTGGCACTGCTTCAAGTGCGCATGACAGTTTGGCCAGCCGTCTAAGGCTTGGCAAACCGTTATGCACACTTTGGTCTCTCCACCTAAGCTGTGCTTTACAGCTCAGGAGAAGATCAAGCAGTGGGTCGTAGGGCCTTAGTGAGTGCCTAACTATGGTGCTCAAACCAATCACAGTGCTGCACTCATGCTGGGTAAAACCAGCATGAGAGCAGCATCTGGATTGGTGTAGGGAACCCTGTGGCATGCTGGGAGTCGAGGTCGAGGAGGAGAAGAGGTCAGAAGAGCACGAGTCTGCAGAATGCAGGTAAGCATTATTTTTTTTATTTTTTCCCGCCGCGCATTCCCCCCTCTCAGCCCTGCTCCACGCTGCCCCCCCTATGTTGCCACCCCACTTAAATGCAACAGCAGCCGCCACTGACAAAAAAGTAACGCTACGGTGGCACAAGGGGCTCATAAATAACCCCTCAGTTTCTCCCTGTTCATACTTAGACTCCCAATTCACTCAGGACCCTGTATGATCGGTACAGTAATGCAGCAGGCATGGCTTATCACTCTGCAGGAGGATCCAGCACCAAACGTTAGCAAATATCCAAAATCTTCGTTCTCCTTAAACCGGGCAAAAATGATCCCAACATCTATAAATCTTAACAAAGGGACACCTTAAAGAGGAGTTACTATAATGAAAACCCTTCTCTGCAACAAAGATTTGTGGTAGCTGAACCCCAATATTCATCTGAACCCCAATATGGTGATCACCCGAATTTTATCCAGTCCAGTTTCTCCGACAGATGTAGCAGTTAGACTATACACTCCTCATGAAAAAATCATACATTTAGCAGAGTAAAACAGAATGAAAGGAGGGAACACTAAAAACTGAGTTTTAGATAAAAAATAAGGCAAAAATAGATTTATCAGAGAAAGTTTAGAGAAAAATGCATAAAAATGCCATAAAGGCACAATTTCAGAAATACAGAATCATAAAACGTAACCCTATTTAATCAAAACTGAGTAAACCCCAAGGGTCTAAATCATAAAGAACCCTGACAGCATTCTTGTAAAGCAAATTTATGGCAAATGGACAGTTCTTGCAAAATAAACTCTGCAGCAGCAATGAAATAGGGAAACAAGTGAGTGAGCACCTAGAAAAGCAGAATGAGCCCACCCATCGTAAGACACAAGAACGTTTATACACAAATCAGATTTAATAGATTTTGCAAATTCATCATGGTATGTTCATCGTTAGAGTCTCATTGGCAAACTAGAAACAGCAACATATTATTTTAAAACTATGCAATTATTTAACAATAACCAATTTCTTAAGGTAAGAGAAACCTTCCACCTACTGTCTTAGCAACTGCACTCTGGAGATGATCACACAAAATGAAACATTTCCCAAACAATGGCTGATAGAATTAACACCTACTACAACAAGTCTCCAGTAGAACATCCAGCGATAGTCCTGGAATATGATACTTTGGGTACACGATGGAAGCTTCATTCACACTGGCACACTTTCTAATACAATAGTCAATTTTGACCCTTTAACCGCTTCGATGCTCATGACGAGACCAGCTCGTCATGAGTCACAGTGGAGCTGTGCTCATGACGAGCTGGTCTCGTCATAACGACTGCGCGCCGCCCACGCGGGATTAATTCCCGCCTGTGCGGGAGAATTAATGAGTGGGCGGGGTTGTGACGAGACCAGCTCGTCATGAGCACAGCTCCACTGTGACTCATGACGAGCTGGTCTCGTCACGCAGCACCGCGGCGCCGCGCTCACCCCCCGCCTCCCCGCACCCGTGGGAGAATTACCCCCGCAGGGAAGGGGTTAAAGTCATTCACCCGATGCTCCGCTGAAAGGAGAGAAGAGATAGTTTGTAGCAGGACACTAATTGGAGGGGAAATGAGCAGGAGCAAGTTGAGCAGAACATCAGAAGAACATCTAAAACTGCATCCATATTAAAGCAAATGGCATCTCATGTGCAAATGTGTCCTAACTATTTTAGTCTTAATTACATTTCTAAATGACACTGTAAATTTGATTCCAGCTAATTTGTCTATTACAACTCTATGCATCATTAAACTTTAACAATTCAGAAATATTTTTTCACTCAACATTGCACATTTGTAAAATGCTACCACACAAGTTGTGCCCACTCCTAATTTCGAGTAATTTTCTAACTAGAATTAGTGAAAATAGCTTTCTGAACACTATGCAAGACTAACAATGCTCAAGCTGGCCTCAGCCTCAATTGTAAAATTGAACTTCGCTGTTTTATCCCTTCTAAATCTAAAGAACTTGGGGGCATATTATCAAGAAACGGCGTTAAAATTATCGCCGCTTTAGCGGCAGAAAACTGCCGCTAAAGCGGCGATAATGGGCTTGATAATATGCCCTTGAGAATTCCAATAGAAGCCCATGTTCTGGTGTCAACATGGGCTTCTATTGGAATTCTCAAGGGCATATTATCAAGCCCATTATCGCCGCTTTAGCGGCAGTTTTCTGCCGCTAAAGCGGAGATAATTTTAACGCCGTTCTTGATAATATGCTCCTAATATTTTATATTTAAACACTATGCAGTGAGCCTAAATTTTACAAAGCAGAGCTCTAGCAGACCTACAGTCTTTAGTCTAGCAGTTGAAATATAATTGCGGAGTCAGTTTTTGCTGCTGACCTTAAGCATGGTATGCAACATCGATTGTGCAGCTGTTACAATTTGCTGTTTAATTAGCTTTCACCATTTCTGCACACATGACAGCTGGCTTATAAAATTGTCTAATTTGCCAATTAAATACCCAAAATGGTTCCCTTGATTTACAAAAAGATGAATGCAGTCAGGGCTTGCTTAGCAGACACAATGTGTCAGGAGAAACACAACAAATGACTCTAGTCAGAGGACACATGGTGGCCCTCATATTCCTGGATCTCCTTCTCACAGCGTTTAATTTGGTCTCCTGTCCCATCTTCATTCATAGCCTACACAACATCAGAATCCAAGGACACCCACTCCAGTGGTTCAGCTCCTTCATGACTAGAAGGAACCAGTCAGTCAGCCTGTCACCTTACACCTTGGATGCCCGCAAACTGATCTGCGGAGTTCCACCAGGATCCTCCATGATTCTGACCCTCTTCAACGCATACATGATCAGTGTAGCCAGCATCATCTGCTCTCAAGACATCAACTTCCACTTCTCCGCTGATAACACGCAACTCATTCTCGCACTCACGGACAAGATGCCCATGACTGAATTCGCTTACTGGACGAAGACCAACTGTCTAAAGCTGAACACCAACAAGACAGAAATCGTGATCTTCGGGAAGAGCACTTCACCATGGGATTTCACCTGGTGGCCAACAGAGCTAGGACAGACACCTACCCCTGCCTCATTTTTCCATACTCTGAGGGAGCTCATGCATGCCCTAGTCACAAGCAAGCTAGACTACAGGAACTCACTCTATGCCAGGTTAAACAAAAAATTCACCAGAAGGCTGCAAATCATTCAAAGCTTGGCAGCCAGAATTACTCCCAACCTTCTGTGCCACACTCACATCACTCCACACCTGAAGGAGCTCCACTGGCTCCCCATACACAGACAAGCACAATTCAAATGTCTCACCCACACTTTTAAGGCACTACATAACACTGACCCCATATACCTCAACAATCACATCTGTTTTCACAAACACTCCAGACTCCTCCGCTAGTCCAGACTCCTCCTACATGCACACATGTCATATATGTGGAAAACCAGATCTGGCAGTTGAGCCTTCTCCTACATCATTTCTATACCGCAAAATGACCTGCCACTACACATAAGAGCCTCATCCCTGCTTCTTGAATTCCACAGGCAGCTGAAGGCCTGGATTTCATAGTAATCCCGCTAGGCCTTAGGTTTGGCTAGACTCACACCTGCTCAGAGAGAGTATACCCTCCTGGGTGATAGTACACGCGAAAAATATGCATAACATATAATATAACTTACCACAGCATAACATAGCATAGCATAACATTTGTTACTATATTATATTCAACAGTTTAATTAAATGTGAATCGTAATAGTACTCTATAAAAATAAAGCAATGTTAAGGGAGGTCTTCACTGACATGAAAATCTATATTGCTTATATAATCTAATGCAAATAATAAAAGAGTCCTGTTCCAAACCTGGCACCCACAACCTTACATTTTCACACACGTAAGTGAAATAAGTTGTGCAAAAGGATTTCGATTGGTCTGACATAAGCAAGGAGCAAATAACTTTGTATCAGTCAGTTTCAGGAAAGGACTGCTTAAATTTCACCTTTTAAACGTACTTTTTGTCTTTCATTCAAATTCCCATTGGAAAAATAAGTCCAACTAGCTAATTAATAATGTATAATGTCTTGGAGGAACTTTAAAGGATTTGGCTTCCAAAGAAGGGCATGTTGGATATTATTGGGAATCGTAGCACTCACTTCTGAAGCAGTCGAAGAGAAGCTATCAAATGGCTTTTACATCCCCGCAGAGAGACAATAAAAGCGTTTATTACACTGGAAAGGTGCTTTATTGAAACACTCCCTTAAGGACAATATGTGGGTAAGCGGAATGGTGCTTTTCTCAAACGTAGCCATATGATGTGACTATAAGTAGCAATAAAGCGATACAATGCATGCTTCAATCTATCGTCATATAATTTCCCATCGTCGCCATTTTTATAATCTTAAACACTATTGAAACAATAGTCGTATGCCTTCTTTTCAGTTTGTAGGTGACATTGGGAAGGCAAAACCACAAAGACACATAGGTCTAATATCCAAGTCAAAGAATTCTCTTGGCATGGTGCAGGGCTTTCTACAGCGCGCATTCATGATTTGTAGGAGTCCTCCGAGAGCACCGGTAACAGCCTTTCAGAAGCCCTGATTACAAACCGAGATGCTCTGCATATTAACAACAGGTCTTCCCTCCGGAGGCTTGACTAGCGGCTGGCTTTTGCAAAAAAGAGACATAATGAGGTAAACAACTAATGCCACTGGATCTGAATAGTATGATTAAAATGGACGTGAGCTAAATCAAGTTATTTAGCTGACAGCGCAAGGAAAGCGTTAAAAGAAGGATCCATACATTATAGAATATATTTGCTCACTTATGAGACGCTACGAATGACGGAAGAGACCCATTGTACTAAATCGTTACTCTATATGGCTTTTTGAGGCCTGTAAAACAGGCGGACTTTTCAAGCTGTATGAGAAATTTTCAAAACAATTGTGAGGAAAAAAAACATATTTCTAAATCTCGTGCTAAAACTTACCCAAACAGTTTACTAGCTTTGCATCCTTAGCTTATTGTTGCCTCTGTACCCGTTATACTGCTGTTGTTGTTGCTTTTACCCTCGTTTTCGTGCACTGTTGTACCCTTTGTATTAATTTAGGATTCTATTCTGCGTTTTTCTTGCACTGTTGCAACGGTTGTACTTAATTTCTGATTGCTTTCTGCTGTTGTCTCGCACGGTTGTAACCTTTGTATTTCATTTTTGATTCCTTTCCTGCTGTTGTCTCGGCCCCATCACCGGCTCGTTTTCCCGCTTTGCCACCCCTTTCCCTCCCGTTTCCTGCCTGCGGCTAACCTCGCCCGGAGCCCTGCCCCCTTCCAGAACCCCCTTTCAGGACCTACTTAATGGAGGCCGCAGTGCAACCTCATTGAGCAGGTTCCCATTCCCTGATAACCCTGCCTAGCTCCCAGCCCCCCTGCCAGGACCTACTTCATGGAGGTTGCAGTGTGGGTGCACCACCGGCATGCTAAAGAAAAGCTCGTCCGTACCTGGCCCGCGCCCAGTGGCAGGAACCCCTGAGCTTCCACCATCCACAGCTACACTAGTGCTGAGATGAAAGCCTTGGACCCCAGACCTTGCAACAACAACTGCTGCCGAACATCTCCACACTCAATAGTAGGACATTTTTCTTGCCACAACTGTCTCTTCTTCTCCAACACTGGAGCACCCGCACATGCATGTGCCACCATCACGCCTACCACTACTGCACTTGGACAGCTCCACTGCCTCTGAACGCCCGATCAGTCTGCAAATATGCCACTGAGATCTGGGACTCCATCGCCTCCCTCAATCACCTCCCTCACCCCCGATGTCGTCTTCCTCACCAAGACCTAGCTCAACCTGGCATCCGTGTCCAGCATAGCCACGCCCAATGGCTACAAGATAGCAAACTGGGACCCCATCAACAAACACTGAGGTGGAATCACCTTTATCCACCAAGAAACCATCCACTGCACTGCCGCCGCTGTTGACACCACCCCAATCATGGTACACCTCAACTTCCAACTCAAAACAGATGGCAAAACCACCATCGGAGGCACCCTCACCATCAGACCTCCAGCACCCCATCGCAGCTTCTGCGACACCATCCCCGAATCATTTGCATCATTAGCCATCAACACCGAACACTACATCTTCCTCGGACCTCGAATTTCACCTCAACAACCTTAATGATGCCAACACAGCCAACCTCCTCAAAAGCATGAACAACATTGACTTCACCTAGCTGGTCACTGACCCCACACACAACTTCGGACACACGCTCAACCCTATTTTCACAGCCAGCAACAGAGCCAAGTACAGCCATGTCACCAAGCTCACATGGACGGACCACTCAATCATTCACTTCACCATCACAGGAGCCCAGCCACCTCTACCAACCTAGAACAGGCTGCACTGACAGAGTCACCCCCATCAAACCCACCAAGTTCAAAAAGTCCACCAAGCAGGCCAATTGGTACACCCTGGAAATGAGAACCACAAAACGCAACTACAAGCAACTAGAAAGAAAATGGTGCACCAGCAAAGAGCCTTCAGAATGCACCACCTTTAAGACATCTCTCAACCAATACCACCACCCCCAAAAGAGATGGAAAAGAATGCCCTAGCCCTCCACATGATTGCCAGGTCCAACCACAGCAAAGAACTCTTCAGCATCATCAAGGAGTTCTCCAAACTTTCAGCAACCAAAAACATCATCATTCCTTCCCAAGAACTCTGCAGCACGTTGGCGGACTTCTTCCATGACGAGATCTTCACCATCTACAAACACTTCAAACCCCAACTCGCCACCTCTGATATCCTCAGCCTCCCCGCTCCCACAGACGCAAATGCTGACCACCAGATCACCGCCTCAGAACAGCTCACCACAAAGAGCACCACAGCCATCATGCATTCTGTTCTCTCAGGAGCACCCATGGACCCCTGTCCCCACCACATGTTCAACCTCAGAAACAGGACTATTAACAACAAGCTCACCACCATTTCAGCACATCCATTACCATGGCCACCTTCCAAAAAGAATGGAAACATGCTGAAGTCAAACCCCTCCTCTAAAAACCATCTGCCAACCCCAACATGCTCAAGAACTACCAGCCCATCTTCCTGCTCCCCTTCCACACAACTGTCCTCAAAAAGGCCCTCAACCGCAAACTCACAGAATATCTGGAGAGCAACGATCTTCTGGACTGTACACGAACCACAGCACCAAATCCGCCCTGATCGCAGCCATCAACGATTTCAGAACCCTCCTAGACCAGCGAGAAATGGCCACCCTGATCCTACTCGACCTCTCAGCAGCCTTCGACAGCATGTCCCGCCACACCCTTATTAAAGGGCTTCATCTGATTGGAATCCAAGAGGAAGCCCTCAAATGGATCGTAATCTTGTTCACCAGAAGAACCCAAAGAATCCATCTACCTACTTTCATCTCGGAACCCAAGTACATCATCTGAGGCATCCGACAAGGTTCATCCCTCAGCCCTACTCAGCTCAACACCTACATGACCCCCCACCAGCCAACATCGTCAGAACCCATGGACTAATTATCATATCCTATGCAGTTGACACCCAATATCATCCTCTCTCTATCCAAAGACCCATACAACACAAGGGCCAACTTTTGCCTGTGCTTGACCAAAATCACCAAATTGATGCAAAGCAACTGCCTCAAACTCAACAGACAAAATGAATTATTGATCTTCGGGAACAACACCTCCCTGTGGAATGACTACTGGTGGCACACTGAACTAGGATCCTCAATCCCACAAACCAAGTCCGGAACCTCAGCATCATCCTGGACAGCAAAGTCAACATGAAAAACCAAATCAAAGCAGTCTCCTCCGCATGCTTCCTCACCCTTCGCATGCTCTGAAAGATATTGAGATGGCTGTCAGTCAGCACAGACGTACCGTCACTCAAACCCTCGCAATGAGCCACTTGAATTACAGCAACACTCTCTATGGAGGAATCATGACTCACCTCCTGAAGAGACTACAGAAGATACAGAACTCAGAGGCCAGCCTCATTCATGACCTCCCCAAATGGATTTACATGACACCTCAAAGAACTCCACTGGCTCCCCGTCCACAAGTGATGTGAATTCAAGATGCTGACCCACGCCTACAAAGCCCTGCACAATCAAGGACCACCATGCATCCACTACTGCCTCCACCAACCCTCCAGACACCTGCGCTCCACCTCACTCTACCTTGCTCACACCCCCTACATCCGCTGAAACAACAGTGGAGAACTCTCCTACTATCTCGCTGTGAAGTTTGGAAACATCCTCCCCTTCCAACTCCGGACTTCACCCTCTCTTCAGGAATTCAGGAAGGGACTGAAACCTTGACAGTTCAACTGACTTCCCCCACGCAGGATGGCTTTCAGCACCTGGATACCCTTACATGTGATTATCAGTGCTCTCTAAATCCTGTTTGGTTGATTGATTGATTGATACATTTGATAGAACACAATACCATGGTGTTATTGGAGCAACACACAGGTATTTTAACCATAGGGGCATAATACATGTATTTGTCCAATTTTATTCATGTTCTGAATGGGACAGAACAAAATTAAATAAACACTTACGTATTATTACTTATGTTCAACTTTCTTTCCTACATAAGCAAAATTAGAATGTAAATGAGAAATGTTTACTATACATCTTACATTTCAATGCATAGCATGTGACTAGTGTCGTTTTTGTAAAGGTAGGGTACCCTAAAGTTGGTCCAAAGGGCCGCCAGATACATGCCCATCTTTCATTACACCCATATAGGGACAATCTAAATGGGAAATGTTTACTTAGTTTTTAACCTGCATACCCTTGCACTGAAAATACCATATGATTTCAAATTTATCATTGTTGCAAAAAGAATAGGTGTCTCTAAAACATTGACATCAGCTCATAATTGACATTAGAATTCACCTGGTGTTCATTTGCTAGATTTGTTGGAAAAAAAGGCTGACGTCTCCTGTATTTGCAAAACATGTTCAGCAAAGAGATGTTGCAAATGTACTGTGGCCCATCACACTAATGATACCCATTTCCAAATGGTCACATTTTCGGCTGAAAGTTCCAGTTTTTGGCCTAGATGGGATCATAAATGTCCCGTTATTTCTAGACACACATTAACCTGCACAAAGCAAATGGTAATATGCATGGTAATGGGCTGGAATTGAGGAAAATCCTGCAGCACATGTAACACCACTTTCACAATGTTACTCCGAGTTCCAAAAGTGTCAACTTGGAACCACTTGGTACAGATGCCATAATACCCCCTTGTATCAGTGGCGGTGGGTGCACTAACACCCCACCTTCTAACAAGGGACACAATGTGCTTCTCATCCCTGACACAAATCCCATTTTGAGGGCGATGTGGCATGCACCCTAGTGGCTTCCTAAGAAATTTCCCACCTGGTTTTACCAGCTTCTCTGTGCTCTGGCTGGCAAGTTGGCGCTTCCCGTGCTTGCGGTCGTCAAGATAGGATTTTGACCTCCTGCCAGGCAGTGCGATCACTCCCAGGAGAAGGTAACCCACACCTGATGTAGTCACCTCGTGGGAGGATTACCTGTAAGGACTAGCTGCATATTGGTTACTTGCTCCACAATCCCTAACTCCCCTAAATTTTGGATTTAAGTGACACCCCTGACACCAGAGCCTCAGTTCTGAACTACAACAACCTGCATCAAAGAGGAAAGAAGTAGTGTTAACGACAACAGGACGTGCACAAAGCAAAAGAGGGATACCCTGCACCTGTGGCAATGCTCTTGGAACTGCCTGATTAAGACTCGTTCTAGGCTATCTCTCGGTTCATCGCTGGCCATCGGAGCCTCTGAGGGATCATCCAAATCGGTTTCACTCGACACGTGTCAATTACTTATCATCCATGTTGGTACTCTGAATGCTTAACACATGTTCCTTCTAGTAAAGCCTGACTGCTCTTTGCCACACTCCCAGGACTAAGCTATGGATTTATTAGTGGGAATCCAAGGACCATCTTTGAGGTATCTTGATAGAATTACATGGTGAGGTCTAACCCCCACACCAAATAATACTCCACTTTCCTACAGCTACTGCTTATGATCATGATTTGTGCTGGCTGAATTAGTAATGAAAATACACAGAGTAAGTGCTTGCAGCAATCACAGTACACGTATACATTATAGTAATAGTATACCACAGTCAATAGTTAAGTTCAAAAGACTTTTGTTTACCACCTCTGAAATTAAATTAGGTTTTCTGGTAGGAGTGTGCAAAGTTGCACAACTCTCTGACATTTTGTTTAAAAACCTTTCAAGATTCTCATATTGTGCAACTCACACAGATCTTTAAAAAAAACAGAGGGACAATTTTGGTAGCTTTTAGAAGCAGTGTTAAAATGATCCTAATACTAAAATGTAACAAAAACATGTCTGGGCTGATGTTGCTCAGTGATAGTCCCTACTCTCTGCCCTCCATTGGGTAGAGCAGGAATCTCCAACCAGTAGCTGGTGAGTACTGTAGCTCTCCAGCTAACTCTGAGTAGCTCACCTGTGTGCATCCCAGCTTATTAAATTAGAAAGCTTTTGCTTGGTTGAATTAAATACAAATAACAACATTAAGATTATACAAAACTAATAACATTAGTAGATCTCAATATGTTTCATTGAACATAAATAGCTCTCAGTACAAAAAAGGTTGGAGACCCCTGGGGTAGAGTATTACTTCCCAATACTTCATGTTTTCTCTTCTGCACCTTCCCCAGTGCCATCACATAAGCTCAAAGATTCTAACCCCAGACTTCTCTCTCTACCTCCATCCACTCATCTGTTTCTGCAGCTCTGACCTGCAAGAGAATCAGTGGCAATTGCTGTCATTGACATTTCCTGGGGCAAGATGTGCTGCTCAAGGGATAATATGTACCTTGAAAACAGGTGCACCAACTTGCTGTGTATTTTTTACTATGTCTAGTCTAAAGTCAGCTGCAAAGATTCCCAAATGTTCCTCATTACTAAGACTTAGGTAAAACCTTGATGCACCCATTTTCTTCACAAAAAGCGCAGTATATCAGGGGCTGCATAATGAGAAAAGAGTACGCTGCCCAGGTCAGCGCTGCAGCGCACCTTCAACAAGATGTGTGGCACACAGGCCAGGGTAGTGTATCCTACTACAATCAATGCTCTGCTGTCAGGGCAGCCACAAACCCATGCCAGTCCTGGAGACAGTGCATCAGCAAAAGGACTGTTTGAAGCAGCTGCTCCATGTTTCACAGTGCGGGCAGCACCGAGCCTGCATTTCACAGTGGGACAGAGATCCCCCCTGGAGATGGGTGTACTGAATAACTTCACCTGCGTGTAGGGGAATGTCTGAAGAGGTGCACAATCCCTTGTCCCTCCCTTCCAGATTTCTATCTTGTGATACACTGACTGTGCATCATCTCTTTGTGGTGCACAGTCAGTGCATCTCCTGTTGGTCTCCTTGCCTCTTGCCTATGTCCTTAATATGGTGTTGGTGCAAAGACAAAATCTTTCTCTCATTAGCATGGGCTCAGCTTTCCCCATGCTAATGAAGCTGCGCCTCCTTAGAATATATAGCGATGGTGCAGTCTGTGTTACAGAAGGGGCTACGCAAGCCCTGGGGCAAAACAGGCAGGCACACACAGATGTTGCACCACAGAGCCACTTTGCACAAAACAAATCCAAGTTCTTTTAATTTACTATTTTTCCAAACATGTCACAGTATAACAGTTATAAATCAAAAAGTGCCATATTTACATAGCCAAATGTAGTCAGAGCTCTAATCATTTGATGAGAAAATCCAGTTTCTGTTGATTCTATAACAGATGATCGTCTTAACAGAAGCAGATCTACTAGAGCCTTTAATCTCAGTTGGCATCAGTTACAATCTCCATAATTTGTGTTTTCAGAATATTTTCATAGTCTAATGAAAAGAACTCATGCGGCCATGAAACATGTTTCAAACTGATTTTCTGCAACTAACTCGTTTATTAATTAACCAGTAGAGTAAGGAACATACTCCAAGATAGGTTTTCAAAACATTGACTTAAATAATCATAAATGTGATCTAATGAAATATGCATGGGCATAGGTTAAGTAATCAGTAAGGTAATACGACGCGGTTCATGTTGAAGCTGTGACCCACAAGTAAGACTATCTGCTTGCCTCCTCGAACCTTCGAGTGCTGGGCTTCCCCCAAAAATCCGTCTGGGCATGGTCACAAGTGTAAACAGTGTCTCTGGGTGATAAATTCATGTATACCCTCCCTATGCTCTGCCTGACTATAAAATGGCGGCCGCCCACGAAGCACAGGTTAATTTTGCTCTAGCCAGAGCTTGATTTGATACATATAATTACTTATTCCTATCAACCCCTCTGAAGTTTGCTGATTCCTAATGGACTCCACGAATTAATGATGCTTTAGCCAGAGCTTGATTTGATACATATAACTACACTCTCCTATCACCCCCTCTGAAGTTTGCTGATTCCTAATGGTCACCACTAATTATCCACAATACGTGTCGACACTTAGTGAACACAGGAAGCATTGCCAATGGGCGCCTGCACAAATGCCCAAACACTCACCACTGTTGCTGGGAATGGGGAAGATCTGCAGTCTTTGTCCTGTCCCTTCCACCTCTCCTCTCTCCACTCCTGACCTAGGGGCAAGCTGGAGGACGAGGCGACCAACGCTGCTTTCGATGGAACTATGGCTTTGCCCCCTGGGCGGAATCCTTACCTGTTTGGACTTATCGCAGAGCCAGAGTAACCTTTGGCTGATGTCCGGTGGAGCTATCATATGTAGCTATAGAGGAGTTTGGCTCTGGGGTTCACACCCCTCGGCCAGCACCTACCCAGCCGGACATCGGACTTTGTTTTTCCTCGTCTCCCCCGTTGTGTTCCCTTCCCTCCCCCGCCTCAAGGGCGAGGTAACCACCGGTGCTTTGACTCTGACTTTTTTGGTGTCCCCTACTTGTTCTTTACCCCTTGGTCTTTCTGATGATCCCTGATCTTCACTTAAACCCCTTTACTTTTTCCACTACTACCCTCCTTACTACATCGGTTTTGTTTTTCTATGTTATTTAATGCACTAGTAACTGATGTAACTGTAACTGATTTAACGCTGTAACACTGTTTAATCCCTGTCCGTTCCCCCTTCCCTCCGGACTCCTCCTGACGACCCTCGAACGTTTTTCTCCTTCTTGCTGGACTGCCTTAACTCCATCCCCCCCTCTGGTTCCCTTCTCTCCTCTCACCTTCTCTCAGAATACTATTCTTGTCCCCCTTTGCCTTCACTCCCCCTTATGATTTGCCACTTACTTTGTAATGACTGTGCTACAAATGTTTAAATTATTGTACCTTGTAACTCGCAATTTTTGTTCCTTATGTAAAGCGCTCTGATACCTCCGGGTCTAGCCAGCGCTATATAAAACTCAAATAAAGTAAAGTAAAGTAAAGTAATATTAAAAGATAAGATCTCACAAGCCACTTTTTCATTGACTGGGAGATCCATGCTGAATGAGGTCTTCAGGCAGCGTTGAGACAGGATGACTGGCCACTTTATGATACTTTGAGTTCACACTCATATTAAATAGCAAATTGTCAACTAAACAAGGCTTTACATGTCCAAAAAACTTTCTCATGAGCTCAATGTATGGGATTGTGCAAAATTATTCTGCTTGGCACAAAAGCCTTCATTAAAAACCATTAAGGCGCATTCCCAAAACATCACAGTACTTGCAGAGTCCATCCAAAGCCACTGTATAAATAGTGTTGCGATGTTCTTTCTGTATCAAGTATTGTCTAACATTCCTCTCATAAGCCTGAAGGACTGGGGAAACATGCCATAAAGGTTTATCCCTTCTATTACTGACACTGTAACTGAATACTGGGTTATAATTTTTGTTATACTGGTGTAGTTTCAAATAATTCCAGGAATTTTGCATTGCGAAAATTAAGTATAATACCAGAGATGATGTCATTGTGCTGCCTCATGTAAACGAGATGTCCATTTTGGGAAAAATCCTTTTGCGGGACCATGGAAACAGCCTGATAGAAGTACCTCAACAATGTGAGTGACTGGAACGTTACGCAAACAGCATGTCTATAACATGGGCACAAATAAAATAATTTAAAAAGTCAATTAATGTTAACTTTTTTATCCGCAGGCACATTTTGCAAAAAATTCATTTTTCTTTTCTTTCTTTTTTTTTGAGGTATACAGAGGAAGTGCAGTAGAGAGTGAGAATACTGTATCAATTTCATCTTCCTATACTGAAGACTCATTCTTTTGCCTTGTCAGGTCCTTGGTCATTTTACATTTGCAATTTGATTGGAAAACATTACTCTCCCTTTGTCTGCAATCTATGCTGCATCATCCACCCTTGAAGTTGAAACGTTTTGGAAAAATTAAGTAAGGTGAGTGCAGTTATTTGCAAAATGTTTGTACAGGCAGGCACCACTATTTTCTCTCCTTTTTTAAATTTGTTGCTGGTGACCTAGAGTTTAAGTTAGGGATGGTGCAGGCAGGTCTACATGAGATTAGGGATAATGGACATTTTTGGATGGTGGAGACGTGGGTACAAACATTTCCTAATTTTACTTGCGTTTTAGGGATTTTGTCCAGCTTTGTTTTCAGACTGTTGTGTGTTTTACTTTATTGGGTGAAGTCTGTTGTAGGCATTGAATGTATTTTAATGTATTTTTCATATTTTTGTCAGTCTTTGCTAGAGATTTGCTTTATTATTCTAGGGGCTTGTGGATGGCCTTGTATTTATTCCAAATGTAAAACCTTTTGATCTGCATGTGCCTATTGGTGGCTAGCGTGTGGCAGCTCTAGAAAATATAAAACCTTTTGATGTGCATGTGCCTATTGGTGGCTAGCGTCTGGCAGCTCTAGAAGTCCAGGCCCATGTATCCAAACATTTTCCTTTGTACTTCCCAATTTGCTTTCCCACTAATTTTGTATTTGTGGGTGTTTGTGTGAGATGTTTGGTTGTTTTACTTCAACTTTTAAAATTATTTTGCAGGAGTAATCATTGCCTTGTGCTGTTTGTGTTTGGAGCATTTTTACGTTTTATTTTAAACTGTGCTGACTGTTTCCATTTTTCTGAGCTGTTCCAATTATTGTTGTTGCGTTACTGGAGATGAACTAGGCCCATGGATAGGCTCTGTCACATTTTAAGTTTAAATAGAGAATTTTATTTTGGAAGCGATGCAACCAGGTACAAACAATCAAATAAAGTATCCAAATGTGGATTAACAATAAGTGAACTAACGTCATATTATAGAAAAAGAGACGTAAGAAAAAATCAATTGTGAAAAGGAGGGAGGGAAAAGAAAAAGGGAGAAAATGGAATAATAACATGACTAAATATACAATATGGGAGTAGGAGAGCTTAATGCACTATAAAGGATACCATCACTTTATGGAATAACAGCTGTAAAAGAAATGTAATTTTAACAGAGAAAAGAAAGAAACTATATAAGTAAATACACAAGTAAATAAATAAATAATATACCAATAAAAAACAATCAGGGTGGTTTGGGGACTTCTTCCAGTGATGGCTGATGTTGGGTAAATTTTCGTGCTTGTTCCGCCCGTTTGCGATGCATTTTTCCTGTTCGGGGACGCTGTTTGCGTTCTCAGGGGGAAATATCTCGCGAACTTGCCCGTGCGGTCGTCAATTGGCGCAGCCATCTTGTTTTACTTGTCCCGCCCACTCGCGATGCGTGTTTCCTGTTTGCGAACGCAGATGTCCGATGGCGCGTCCGAATGACGTGTTCGCGATCGCACACTCTCGCGGGATCGCGCGAACGGATAGGAAAACTCGTCAGCGAACGCAGTGATCCCGGTAAGTCGCTACCGCGCGCGGGAACACGCATTTTGAAAGCGCAAACAAGGAAAAAATTCCGCTACGCCACGGATCGAGGAATTTTCGGCAATTCCTCATTCTCTGCGGAACGCGGAATTGCCAAAATTTCACAAATTCCGCGAGCGGAACGGAATTTACCGCCCATGCCTAATCGCTGTGTCATTGGTAACCAAACAGAAAATGGCAGTCCATGTCAAGGTCCAAGGTGAGTGTCGTAGAGTGTATCGGGGGACAGTGGAAGGTGATGATGCAAAGGGCAGAACCAAGCAGAAACAGGCCATATGGCGGAGATGAATGCTACTGCCTCCTCCTTACCAGTAAGGTTGATTCACCTGCATCTTTGTCCTCTGATGTCACATGTGCCTCACACATGGGTGGTGGTGGATTGCCTGCCACACTGTGAGGCACTGACACATCAGGGGCGGAGATGTGGATGTAGAAGCAGCAGCAGCATTCATCTGCGCAAGGCCTTGAGGCAGCAATGCCATGACGATGAGCTGCAGGGCATGGAAGGTCCCAGCCACATCTCGCTGGTGTGCAGCCGTGGCAGCCATTCTTTCCGCCGTCATCCGCTCCATGTTCTCCATGAGCCCCCGCATCTGTCCCAACTCCCGGCTGACATCGCTGGAGCCACTCTGACTGGACAGTTGTTCTTGTCTCAGTATCATGACTCCAGCGATGTCAGCCATGGATCGTTGGAGAGCATGGAGCGGACTGTGGGTGTCCATTAGGGACTATAAGTGGTCCCTGATGGTACTCAGACACCCATGTATGGCATCAAGTTTGGCTGCCATGAGGTCGAACCCCACCCGCACCTGATCGGCCATCTTCTCCTGGACCTCTAACACATGGCATTGAAAGGCCATGTGTTGGTCGTGGGGGTCCTGGGAGACAGCCGTGGTGGTGGGTGCTTCCTGCTGTGTGGTCTGTGCAGGGGGTGGGGTCTGTGCAGGGGGTGGGGTCTCCTCGATACAGCTGGGCTGCCCTGCTCCTGGAGGTGAGGTGCCGTAGCTGTCCATGAACTCTTGGAGGGAGTCGGTGTCGAAGGTGTGGAGGTCCTCTTCGTCATCAGTGAAGAGCTGTTGGGTCTGCTCTGCAGGAGGTGTGGTTCTCCCTCTGCAATGTGATGGGGAGATGCAGTTTAACATTGTGTTCACATGTATGTTGTCGCATTGTACAGGTTTACATACAAACTGCATGACAATGTACATTGTGACTGTCTGGGAGGAGCTGCCTATTTGATGCGTGACAGTGGACATTTTGACAACATCACGGATGTGTGTTTGTACTTGTACATTATCATCTCACATTTCCCTGCTATGCCAAATGTGATTGACCAGTTTCTACACACAAGCGGCACCAGTTGTGTCCTCTGTTCTGTTGTGAACGTGTTGCAGTTTATTCCACATTGTTGTCAATGTTAATGTGCTCTGAATGTTATGTGTGTGTGCTGCATTTTGGGAGAGTCGCCCCTGCAGCTCTGATTTGGCTGGCCCTTATCCCTTTCAGGTGGTGTGCCTTTGACTTCTGTGCTTCTACAGTGCTGAGATGTTGCATTCTTAGGGAAATTGGGCTCTTGGTGGGACTTGGGACTCTGGTGCATGGTTTGTCCGCAGTTGTGTTGTTGAGGTCAGGGGTTGTTTGTGCACGTGGATGTGTCAGAGTGTGACCTGCTCTTTTACGGATGTGGTCCACACTCAGCCACCTCAGTGTCGTGGCGTGCAACATGTCATGATATATTGACTGCAGCCATGCTATTCGTCATGCAGTGTCACTTGCATTGTCAGTGTGGCTCACAGACACGCCGCTTTGCTGGGATCAGCACATGTGCATGGGTTTGTTGTGAGATTAGTGATGTGTGGGGAGAGCCCCCTCTAAGCACAATGTCGACGGGGGCCTACTTGCGGTTTCTATGTGTGCTCCAGTATGCCAAGGAGATCAGGGACATGATCCAGAGTCATTGTGGGTGTGCACTGTGCTATAGTTGATTGTGCATGTGTGCCATTGTGCCCATCTTCCCCTGTCCCCCCAGTCCCTGGTGGTTACTCACCCTGTTGCTGTTGTGTCAGGTCATGTTGAGCAGTGTCCGGTGCCCCAACTCCTGCCACCGTCTCCACACTGATGACTGTGGACACCATTTCCTCCATCTCATCCAGCTCCTCCTGTGGCGCTAGACTCCCACCTCCAGTCTGCATTGCTGCCTTCTGGTTGTTGCCGAGTTTCAGCTTGGTCTTGTGCTTCACATCATTCCAGCGCCTCTTGAGCGCTTCCATTGTCCTCCTCAGCACTCCGACTGCATTCACCTTGTCCAGGGTGGACTGCCATATTCCATTTTTTGTTGCCAATGACAAAGTGGAGGTGACGAACAGTTGTTGATGGTGTTCTTCCACCTCCGGGATCAGGATCCTGTTTTCCTGCGGACTGAACCTCGTCTTCCGCTTCTTCTTGTTCTTGCCCTTCCCTGTCCCCAAGGTTCCAGGCTGGTCCTCCGTGGGGCTTGTGGGGTTCTGACCGTCCTCTGTACCTGCTCCGGCTGCCTCCATTGTGCTTCGCTGTAGTTTTTTTTTTTTTTTCTGCTTTTGTAGTGATTTTTCCCACCTGACGTGTGTGATTTGCAGGCCTGGCGCTGCTTTTCGCTGATTGTCTTATCGCGGTTGGGCCCATCGCAACTTTTTTCGCGTTCAGGTTTGGATTTTCATCGCCGTCCCGGTAGTGTTATCGCGGACATTTGACGTGTTATCGGGGTACTATCGCATGTTACCGCCGTTTTGTTAATGCCACTTTAACACAGGACTATTTTCCCACGATAGACGGCGATATGTAAACTTGCGTTAACCTATTTTGGCAATGTTTATCGCACGTTCTTGAGAATATCCCCCTAAGTTTCTTGTGATAGAGAACCACAGTCCCATTTCATTTGCTAGTACCTGGAGAAGCAAAGACATTTCCCATCCATTGTCGCTTGAGTTTAAGAAATTCTGAAGCAATTAAGTGGGATTCTTGTAAAAACACAATATCTGATTTAAGACCAGATAAATGGGTAAGCACCCTTTGTCTTTTAATAGGCATACCCAAACCCTTAACATTCCATGAAATAACACGTAATGTCATTAATCAACTACATAGAGTAAAAACTTGTAGAATATTACAGCATAACAAGGATGTAATAAAAAAAACTTGCAGTATTTAGAGAAGCGAAAAACAAGCACTCCAGCAGAAAGGAGATAAGATATGAAGTGAAAGATATGAAAATAGAGAAAAGAAAGAAAAGAAGGGAAGGAACAAAGGAATGAGGAGGAATGAAAGAAAAAGGAAGAAAAAAGATAGACAGAAACGATAATAACACATACCGAAAACTCAAACATTGGTGGAGGGTGTTGATGCCACAAAGAGAAGACGAACAACCAGTCTCGAGACTCCGGGAGAGACCACGAGGAGGCATCAGTTCAAATGGACTACACAAGAATGGATGGATCAGGGAGACGGTACCTAGCGGGAGGAAACATAAGGAAGGAAGATTAGACAATCAAAATATAGCAGATGCAGATTTGCAAAACTACAATCAACATTAGTAAGGGAGAAGAATATGATCAAGTAGAAGATGATCTTGCAAACTCCATGAAGTCTTCTTTACAGCTGTCAAGAAATTGTTGAAGTAAGGCTGGATCTTCGTAGGTGGTTGTTTTGTTCTTATAAGTCACTATAAAGAGGCACGGATGAAGTAGACCAAATCTGGCATTCAAAATACATAGCCTTGGACGCATGATTAGGAAACTTTTCCGCTTGTCTGCCGTGATTTACGCATAGTCCTGTGAGAAGAATAACTGAGATCCTTGCCAAAATATACGACGTTTGATTTTAGCTGCGTGTAGGACTTTCAACAAATCTGTGTATTCCAAAAAATAGAGTATGACACCTCTCGGATTGCGTTGGATAGATGAGTTTTGAGGCGGATGGCCAAGTCTGTGTGCTTGTTGTATGTTTAATGTCGGGTTTTCAGGAAACTCAAGAATCTGCGGCAAAAAATATTGGACAAAAGAAATGGGATTGGAACCTTCCAATCCTTCAGCCAGACCATAGATTCGTAGGTTGTTGTGCCTGCTTCGGTTTTCAAGATTTTCCACTTGTTTCTGCAATTGTAAGATTTCTGCTTTCTGGGGGGGATTTGTTGAGAGGAAATTTGTAAAGAGTCCATCTGACATTCCATTGAGTTAATCTTGTTGTCAAGGGTAGACCATTTATCCTCTAGGCCTTGTAGGCGTATGTACATTTCTTCCATATAAGGCTTAAGTGCTCGGATCTCCTCCAGAAGCAGATCTAAGGATGCTGGCGGTGGAGATGTAGTCGGTGAAGGAGGGTCTTTTTTAATCCTCTTAGTAGATGATAACACCGAAGAAGTAGGTACTTTAGAAACATTTTTCCCATTTGATACCGAGGAGTGTGGAAGAGAAGTAGTGAACGCAGGCAAAGTGGCCTTTGTTTCTATAAAGTGGGGAGGTGCAGCTTGGTCTAATTCATCCATGTCACCTTGCAATACGGAGAAAGGATTTGAGGTATGAATTGCGGCGTATTTAACACGTGGAGATGGGATGGACGTTGAAGCAGTGCCTCTACCAGACTTAATCCTCCCATAGACATGTGTGTCACAATAATAGAAGAGCAGGTGCTGTAAGATTTGATAAGCAAGTGGGAGACAAAACGATATCACTTAAATAGCAGAAATGAAGGAAAAATATATTGACACATTCCTGGAGGATCACCAACTCTGATATAATTAAAGCATTAGCAATGCTGCCACAAAGTAGTGCGACCTGGCCGTGTGCAGAAAAAGGAAAACATTAATGAAGAGCGGTGAATGACGTCATTGGTGAATCCATAAGAAATAGCATTTGTAGAGAAGATATGCGTGGCAAAAGTAGCAAAAATGCAGGAAAAGCAGAGTTTACACAGGTGTTGAATGATGTCACATCATGGCTCTGTGTGGAAAAAATGCAGCGGTGCCGATAACGCGTCGAGAATTATACGAATACAAAATGACGGCCACGAATCCAGTCACGGAGACGCACCGCACATTTCAGCAAAAAGAAGCGTTATCTGACTTACTGCGGGCTGCAAGACACACTACTGGAGTCCAGAGATGATCACACGATGAGTCCTGATGATCTTGAAGGTGACAGGGTGCTGTCGCCGCCCGTCACTCCCGGTTCGGAGCGACGTCAACCAGCCGCCATCTTCCTTGGCGCCAGACCACGCCTCCGGCTCTGTCACATTTTGATTGTATAATTGTGCAATCCTTTCTCTGCAATCTTGCTAGTTTTTGTTGCTGGAGGTGGGATGACAGGGCTCCAATCAAGGTAGGGCAGCCATGTTCTTTTTTTCCATTCCTCTATATGGTGATGGCCATTTGGTGGGCTCTGTGTTTGTGAGAGAGATAGGCAGCCATTTTGTCTTTGCTTTGCATGCCTACTTCCATGCTGGCCATGTGGCAATAGCCATTTTCTGGAGACAGCACATGTATGTGTGTGTGTGAGATAGGTGACCACTTTGTCTTTGTTCTCCATGTCTCCTTCCTTGCTGGCCCACGCCGTGTGGTGAGCGACCACCAATTTGATGAGCTGGTGGGTATTTCGGATTATCTGTCATTTTATCCCATTTTCTAGAAATATTGATATTGCGAAGCCCATTTCATTTTTGTTCATGTTTTGTTTTTTCCTATGATAATTCTCTTTATATATTTATTTGTGCTTGGCGCTGATTGTAGTAGTCTGTATTACACAGTGTTGATTAATTTATTGAAATTTTGCCTGCCTCGCTTATGGCCTGGAGGGGTACCAGATATTATTTCTAATCAATGTATTCAATTTGTACCTATTTCCCATAAGCTCTCTGCAGGGATACTAGGTACATTTATAGATTATTTTTATTTTTGCCTTGAGGGTCACCAGGCCTTTTTATATGAAAGTAATCAATATGTTATAATATGATTGCGATGATGAGAGTGTTTTTTGATTACATGTATTGCATTGACAAGAATTGCCAAGTTTTACTCTCTTCGGGGGCGTGGCTGAGGAGCACAAGATGGCAGACACATAGTCTGAGCGCTCCCGCTCCGCCACCATTATCATGTCCCATCTACTAGTCCGCCAGCACTGCATCTACTGGAGCACCATGCCCCAAACCTGCCCATGCCCTGTGTGTCTGCTTGGGGTGTGGTGCAGGCAGGCAAGGCTGTTCCCTGTGCATTTCTGAGGGTAGCTAAGATGGAGTTGTGCTAGAGGGTGGTGCCATTTAGCTGGAGCCCTGGAGCATTGCTGCCTTGGCGAAGATTGTGCATTGCCCTGAATCAGCTGCAGAGCACAACGCTGAAAAAGGGGAGAGCAGCACTGCGGCCTGGCTGCTGGTGTGATAGTGACTGTGTCCTCTGAGGCAGGCTGTCCAACTGTGCTCGCCGGACGCCATTGGCTGGGCGTGGTGATTGAGGCAGGCGATGTGAGGCTTGGTGGTGGTGTCTTCCTTCAGGGGGGTTTGGACATCGGTGCTGAGACAGCTGTGTGCATGATGATCCAAGGGACTGGAAGCTCTGATGACAGTGGAGTCTGCCCATAGTTATCCTCCCATCAGTGAAGACGGCTGGCTACGCGACGCCTGTGGGGCATGTGACCGCACTTTGTGAGGAGAATGGGGCGAGATACAGCTGTGCGCCACCAGAGGTCTTGGCATCTGTCACAGAGGTGTGCCCTGAGAGGGAGCACCTGGTATGAGAATGTTGGGCTGGCAAGATCCAGATAGACTTACCCTGACCCTGGGATGAATGTGGATAACCAGAGGGGCTTGGCCCTGACACCACAACCAGAGGGCACTTGCAAAGCCAAGGCTGCTGGGGCACACTCTTGGTGCACCATTGTTCTGATCCCCACTAGGGAGGGGTGCCTTGACATGTGTCCTGCACTGTCTACCTCCTTGGAGTGGTGCTGTCCTGGGGACTCTATTGTTGAGGGCTGTCTCGCGAAATATTCTGGCTACTCTTTTACCCACTGCCTTGATCTCTCCCACCACCTGCGGAGAGACTTGGGGGCCTATTTACGAGCTGGTTTGCGTCACTCTTGCACCACGCAACGTGGTACAGGAGAGACGCAACCCTTAAATCAGATTTATGGAGCCACTCAAGGCCACTTTGGGAGGCCCTGAGTGGTTCCATCTATCTCGACTAAGGCAATGTAGCGCAAATTGCTGCGTTGCCTTACTCTTCCCTGGGAAGGCGTTCCATGGGTGTTGTGTGGGTTTCCCCACGCAACTCGCATGGTTTTTGACGCATTACCAGATTTACTAAAACAGTTTAACCCGGGAATACTACAATGCAAAAAAACAACCCCTTGGCAACCAATACATTTATATGTTTTCAAAGAAAAAGGCAAAAAGAACATGTGAATAAGTATATATACTTTTTAATATTCAAAGATAATATGAAAAAATTGGGTTTTATCCCTTTTAATTGAATGGGGTATTGAAACCTCCAAAATGATATTCTAGTAGTGTCTCATAACACAATATAGATACATAGAAAATATATCTGAACAAGAGTATGGACTAACATTGTTCACTTTCCGACTAATAACAAAATAAACAGACAGGACATAACATACTTAATTTCATAACAAACATATAAAAACATGGAATATTTACAAGTTAAAACACTAGTAGTGGTTTAATTTGTCATTGCTAACTACTTCACAACATGTTTGCAGACTTATTGGCTACAATATTGTTTCTCAATAATCATATTACTTTCATTTCTACATGCATTTTGTCGAAGGATCATTCCTTCTTCAGGAAAAGCCACAAATGAAGTGAAATGAGAACCTGCAAAAATGTATGTGTTCATTTTAGCCAATTCCATGAATTAATTATTGATATATGTCTACTGAGTCATTTCTCAGTGAGGAGAAAGTCAGAAAACAGTTTGGGCAAGAATGGAGCTTTTGGAAAAACCCATAGAGAGGACAGGGTAAAAAGAGTCACCAACATGGTGAAAAATATGCACTTGACAGGGGAATAAGTGATTGGTCCATTAGTCTCCACCAGTGAGTGAGAAAATGTTATTGAGTGATATTGATCTAAGGTAATTTTAAAATATAGAATGTTTCCCTTCAATCAAGCAAGTAATGTAGATAACAGAGAAATAGAGGAGGGAGTCACATACTTATCCTGACAACTGTGTTAGTATGTACAGGAAAGCTAATGCAGTGATGAAAGAGCAATGAATACGCTGTCGGAGGAATGATAATGAAAAAATTATATTGAGGGTTATGGCAAAGAGGTAATACACTTCATTTCAGCAAATTACAAAAATGAAAAACAACAATAAAAAGGTCAAGGTGCCTTTAAGGAGCTGGGCAGGCTTTTACATGAATGGAGTTGATCAGGAAGGACAAGATGCAAACTGTCTGAAGATGCAGTTCCCAGAAAATGGAATAAACCATTCTGTATGAATCTGTGAGAGGATAACAGCAATGTTAAAGTATGTAACGGGGGCAATGTGAATATGTCTTTTCAAATACAGGATGGAATAGCCATTGCATTGCAGGCAGATCTATCCAGTCTATCCAATAAAGAAGAAAATGCTGTGGAAGTTGCTTGCTAATATCGTTCATCTCAATATTTTTGCCTCTATCTTTATACTGCAAACATATTAATTTATTGGTTGGAAAGGTTTTTGTTTTTTTATTGTTCTATTTTCCATGCCCTTGGAACCATGATTTTTACACAGGGGTCCCTTTTTCTGCACACTGGGAAACCTGGGAAAACTCCCAAAAGATGCACCTTCCCAGGAGAGGCATAACAAGGAGAAATATCTTTTAAAATTCTTGTTACTTCCTCTTTCTAAGTGTGCTGCATTCTGCAGCACACATAGATAGAGGAGTAAGCCTCTCAGGATTGTGTTTGTGCAGGAAGGTGCCCCTTCCTGCACAAACAAATCCTGCATGCCACGCAGGCACCCTTGCACCATGGTGCAAGGGTGCCTGCGTTGGCACTTGTCTGCCAAAAGGGCCTCAGCACAGAGGAAAAGGCAGTAATGTGCCATGTTGCCCTAAATACAGTACATTCCTGCACTTTCCTTGTCACACAGTGCAGCACCGCCAGGTGACTGGCTATGCTGCACTGCATGACTTTTTCACAAATAAGCCGCTTGGCATGGAAGACTGGTTTGGCTCCGGACGACATTGGCGTTATGGGCAAACCAGCAGTTAAGGGTGCCTGTGGTGGAGGTGACGGACCGGGGGAGTGCCTGAAGGTGTTAAGGCTGAAGGGCCTGGCAGTGGAGAAACAGGACAATGAGATGGGGCAAGGTAGCAGAGAGGCTGTACTGCAGGCTAAACATGAATCCCGCACAGCACTGGAGCTAAAGATTGACACCAGAGCAATTGATGTGGATGTCCCCGGGCAGACCATAGAAAGCTGGTGGACAGAGTGGGAAAAACTGAGTCCACTATAGCCGGTCCGAGCCTTACAAAAGCAGATGGAGAATATGTGCTGCAACCTATGACTGCTGAAAGATCATGCAGAGGATGCAGAGGGTCGTTCCTGCAGGAAAAACATATGGATAGTGGGACTGCCTGAGCGAACCAGGGTCACTCGGATGAACTGTTTTTAGAGGACTGGCTGCTGAAAGAAGTGCTCACCAGCACCCAGTCCCATTTCTTCACAGTGGAAAGGATCCACAGGGTCCCGCCATGCCCACTGTCCCAGGCACACCGCCGCAAACAATGGTGGACAGACGCTGAATTACTGGGACCAAGATGATATCTTGTAATGTGCTTCTACTCATGGCCTCTGGGACCTTGACTGTCACAAGACACATTTTTCTGATTACACATCCCAAGTACAGAAAAAAATGCCTCAGGTCCTAAACAAATGCTTCAAACCTTGGGCAACAGCTATAGCCTGATCTACCCTGCAAACCTGTGTAGCAGTAAAAAACAAGATTTTCTTATTTTCCAGCCCTGAGGAGGTCTGGACTTGGTTGGAGGATCAGGGACATGACATCTCTTAGGCTTGGAGGCCAGACTGGATGCTGCCCACAACTCCACACCAGGAAGCAATGGAGAAAGAGAGTATGGCTGCCTCCTGGGGCTCCGTCTAAAGAACACATGGGTACGGAGAGGCCTGTTCTGCTGTCCAACATCAAGGCTGAAAGGAATCTCCCGGCGATGTCGAGGTCCAACAACTCAGACACCTAGGAGGGGGACTCAGACACTATATCGTGGGGAGGGCAGGACTCCTCACTGAAGGGCCCTGAAGTTACCCCCAGATCTGCAGACGACTTGACCTAGTGAACTACTCACTGCATGAACAATCCTATGCCCCACTTTGGAGATATGGGACTGTGTGACCTAGGGATGTCCTTCTCACCTGGGCATGGTGGCAAGGACTGTGACATACAAACTTGCTCTGACATCTACCTCCGCAGAACACAGTGACTACGCAAGTATTACAGAATGCTGTTTTTAATGTCGATGTTTTTGGTTCAAATAGTTATGATAGATGAGGCATGTTCACCCTCAACCTGGGGAAGTGGCACCCACCACCCACTGGTTTCCAAGATGTTCCATATCACTATATGAGATGGAAGGTAGGCACCTCACACTCCCATGCCTCTGTCTCTATTTGTCATCACCCCACTTTCACCTCCATCATGAGAACTTGCCATGAATAAGCACAATTTTCTGTTCTGGAATGTTCAAGGGCTAGGCTCCCCAGCCAAGAAGCACAAGGTTTATTCTTTCCTTTGCAGAAGCACATACATGTTGCCTGTATTCAAGAAACATACATGATTGCCTCTGAACTCTGCAAGCTGTCCCAGTGATATCGCTTATAGGACTATGGCACATGGTACTTGGCATAAGCAGGGGAAGTTCTGGCACCGATCAGAGTGTCCAGAACACACACAGACCCAGAGGACAGGTACATAGTGCTGGAGGTCACATTAGATGGAAGAGCAGTCTCCCTTGCAAGTATTTATTTCCCAAATGCCAGACAGCTTTAATTTCTTGAAACACTCTCCCCCTTCCTACATGCGTTCATTTACTCGGACCAGCTGTGAGGGGGGGGGGGGCTTTAACCTGGTCCTTGATTGTGACCTGGATTGCTGGATTCCACCCATACCATCGGGACCCTGTGGCTCTCTGAAGCGGGGATTCTAGCAATGGGCCAATCACTGGGCAGTGGTAGACCTCTGATGTGAAGCCTGCCCAGGGTTTTCACAAATACTCCTGGGTTGCATGGGATCCATTCCATACTAGACTGGATAGGTTTATGTGGTCTCCCGGCCTTGTGTCTGCCATTAATAGCTCTGTGTACCTTTGCCATATGGTTTTGGACCACAACCTAATCTTGCTAACTCTGACACTGACAGTAGCTCCAACTTGGCACCTGCAGCCCAATGATTTATTAGACCCAGCCTTTAGGACTACAGTTTGAAATGGGATTCCTGGTTGGCTGAGGTATTCACCCATACCAGGCAGGAGCCACCACTTTAGTCAGGGTAGTCTAGATACACACTAAAAGATAATCTGTGCTTACCCTCCGGTAGCTTGGCACAGAGCAGTTAGTCTTATCTAAAGAGTGAATGTGTAAATTATTTGTGCAACACACACAAAGTAACACAATGAATATACCACAATAATACCCCACACAGGTTTACAAAAACAGAGAATATTTATATGATTAATATAAGACCAAAATGACAAACATCCAATCAGTAGAAGTCAAGATATGAATTTTTAAAGATTAAATGCAAAAACATTGTTAGAAGTCAAAAGCACTAAAAGGGTACTTGAGGTCTCGCTGGACCAGGGTAGATCTAAAGTTCAGGTTACCTCAATCAAGGGCAGGTCAGTTACAGGACTCAGACATTTTATGCTAACAAAGTACCTTGGATGGAGCAAACTGTAGATGTTGAAGACTTGAAGTGAAGAGTCGAGGTGTCGCTGCATTGTTGTTGATCCATGAATGAGGGGAGCGTTGGCGCTGATCTGCGCCATCGATTGAAGCTTCAGTGTCAAACGCCATTCCGATGCAGGTGCTGTGTCGATGTCGAGCCATGCTGTTCATCGCCGTCTAGCTGTGCCTGCTGTAGAATCGCTGTCATCAAGCAGTCACTGCTTCGGCATTGAAGGAGATGTGCCAGTTCCAATTGGCACAAAATCACTGCTGCATCAATGTGGAAGAAGCTGCAAGAACCCCCTTCTAAGGCCTGAGCTTGGAGAGGGTACCTCAGGCAAGGGTAGGACTCACATAAGGCAGAGTCCAGCAGCACCATCAGTATTGCAGGAAATATTTTGTGTCCCTGAGACTTTGGACAACAGGAGGCAGGCCAGAAAGCCCTTGGAGATCACTTGGAGAGAAGGCAGAGTCCAGCTCTCCTTCAGCAGAGTCAGGGAGCAGCAGACAGCAGAGCAATAAGCAGAAAATAAGCCCTTCTGGAAAAGCAGTCCAGTTGAGTCCTTTAAGCAGCACAGCAGTCCTTCTGACAGAGGTTCAGTTTAAGATCCCGAAGTGTATGATTTGATGAGGCCAGGGACACAGAACTTATACCAAAAAGTACCTTTGATGTGGGGGGGGGTGACTTCAAAGCAGCTCTCAGAAGTGCACAAGTATCCATTTCAAGCTAGTCCTGTCTGCCAGGCTAACAGTGTGGGGTAATAAGCCCTTTGTGCGGGTACAGGACACTGCCTATTCAAGTGAAGTGTTAGCCCCTATATTCCATCATGTCCAGACAAGGCCATCAGAATGCAGATGTATGTAGATAGGTACACATAGACACCTATCCTTCCTGTGTTGTGGCTGTCTAGAGGGAATGCACAAAGTGTAGCTGTCACCCAGCCCAGATACTGTGTATTGGAGACAGGCTTAGTCAGGCACACAGAGCAGTAAGTGCAGAGAAATGTCCACTTTCTAAAAGTGATATTTCTAAAATAATAATGCCAAATCCAACTTTACAAGTAAGGAGGATTTGTCATTACAATTCCAAACATATGAAACATGAAAAAGCACTCTTCTCTATTCAGGAATTACATCTTCAAAGTGCATTAAGGAATTCCCAATGCTAACCTTTGAGAGGAGTAGGCCTCACAGTACTAAAAACTGAAATAGGCTGTTTGTCACTACCAGGGCATGCAAAACATACCAGTACATGTCCAACATTTTTTTTACACAGCACACTTCCCTTAGGGCTACCTAGGGCCTACCTAAGGAGTGACGTATGTGTAATAAAAGCAGAGTTTCAAGCTTGGCAGGTAGTTTTAAATGCCAAGTCGAAGTGGCAGTAGACTGCACACACAGTCCCTGCAGTGGCAGGCCTGAGACACGTTTGAAAGGCTACTTCTGTGGGTGGCACATTCAGTGCTGCAGGCCCACTAATAGAATTTAATTTACAGGGCCTGGGTATATGGTTACCACTATGCAAGGGTTCCTACAAGTAAATTAAATATGGCAAACAGATGTGAACCAATTCTACCATGTTTAGAGGAGAGAGCACATGCACTTTAGTACTGGTTAGCAGTGGTAAAGTGTGCACAGTCCTAAAGTTAAAAAAAAAGGTCAGAAAGAGAGGAGTAGAAAGGCAGAAAGTTTGGGGTGACCTTTCAGAGAGGGCCATTTTCCAACAACTACCATTGGGGATTCCATTGATGTATATTTCTGGAACAACAAGGTTACATCCACTTACGCGAATGTGCAATGGGATGCTGATAAGGCTGTCATATGGGGTGTTTGTACTAAGACATCTTTTGGCATCATGAATACTCTACTGCAGGAGTTGCTACATCTGGAAGGGCACCTCCATGACCTTGAGCCGCCTGTGGTGCAGAACCCAGCTGCTAGCACTTACTGTCTGGACCTAACTAAAACTTGTCAGGCATCACTGGAGCACCTCCGCTATCTGCATTACAAGGAATAACTCACTCGCCAGCATTGGGAAGGGGACAGGGAAGGCCGTCTTCTACCTTGGCTGGTTCAATCAGAAAACCCCCAGACACCCTTATGGGCTATCCTAGTGAGCAATGGATGGATTGCTGTGATGCAACTTGACATCATAAAGGATTTTGTGAACTACTATCAAATAATGCATGCTGCTGGTAGGGCCTCGCAGATCGCCCCCATTGCCCAATTTCTGAGTCCATGCTGTTATGGTTGCTATCTGACTCACAACTTAGGGTTCTGAATGAGCACTTAGGTGTGCCTGAAATAAAACTGGCCATAGCTCAATTGGCAATGGGGAAGAAGCCCAGAGTAGATGGCCTTCCTTCCAAATTCCATGTTGCCTAATGATCTAAACTGATGACCTGACTACACTTCATGTACAAGGGAACGTTTCAGTGTTTGGAACTCCCAGAGTCCACAATGGAAGCCATCATATTAATCTTACATAAATGGTGGTTGGGATTTCCTGGATATGTGGTTATAAAGACCACTCTACCTTTTCCAGACAGAGTTTAAAATGCCGGGAAAGGCCACTGAGAACAGACTGTTGCCTTATCTACAGAGCCTGGTACATCCAGACCAGTGTGGATCATTCCAGCGACAAATACTCATACTCCAACGGCTATTCCATATCATGTACATAGTGGGTAGGGGTCCAGAGACCTCCTACGTGGCTTCACTGAATGCCTTTGATACCCTCCTGAAGCCCTACCTATTTGCGAGTGCTGCAAGCTCTGGGAATATCCTGAAATGGATACAACTACTGTCAATGAGGCCCTTAGACAGAGTCTGCACCAGAAAGATTTACTCAGATAAGTGGCAGCTAAATAGAGGCACCAACAGGGGTGCCCCCTATACCCTATTCGATTTGTATTGGCACTGGAACTGTAGTGGGTCTTCTGCATTGAAGGGGACTAGAGTGGAAGATTAAAGTGGGGAATAACTATCATGCAGCAGCATGGCATGCAGATCATGCTTTAGTTTTCCTCAGAGACCCCGGGCTAGTCTACTTATGCTTGGGCACTTACTGGAGGAGTTCAGGGAGATCCCTGGCCTTTGAATCAACTGGGTTAAGCCTTGATTGTTCCAGCTGCACCCTGCACTGTCAGTGGAATGCCTTATGTTCTTACAGTGCCCCTTGGCCTGGGAGCCCATTACATTTAAGTACCTGGGAGTGCAAATCTACCATACAAACGCTTGAAAGGGGGCAACATAGATAAATGTGTTGCGCGCATTAGGGCTACACTGCCCTTCTGGCACCACCTTACACTGCCCCCTTTGGGAGAGGTGGCCATACCGAAGATGATTGCTCTCCCTAGATTATTGTATTTTGTCCTCACTCTCCCCCTTGCCTTGACAAAATCATTCTTTGTTGAACTGCGGTCCTTATTCTCTTACTGATTTGGGGGAACCACACATGAAGGCTCTCCATCTTATAGGCCATGAAACCCTTGCACATGGGCGGGATGGGTGTTCTCAACCCAGAGATTTATTACATTGCAGCTCAATTGGTATGGCTGGCATGCTGGCTAGCGGTGGAATCGGACACCTAGAAACAATATCTTATGGGCATACGGATTACTAGGAATCTCCAGAATCCCTTCTACCAAAAGACTAAGCCGACTACCCCTTACCCCAGGGCCTTACAAACAATAAAAGTCTGTTGGGACATGTACTCTCACAGAATGGGCAAGGGGGCCCTCTACTCCCCCGTATGATGCCTACAAATGCTAAAGCCACACATAGTAACTCCATACAAGGCTGGACCCGGGTGGGGATGAGGAACTCCTTTCTTTTGAAGACTTGATGGAGTAGTATGGGATACACAATGGGCAGTTCTTATTATGTGGAGCACTAGGGGAAGTGATAGTTGACACATGGGGAGTGGGTATGCAGGAGCAAGCTAGAGCGGAGGACCTGTATATGTTACTGACACACGGGGTGAACTGTAAGGCAGTTACCAGTATGCACAGGGTACTGGCTTGGTGTTTCATGCCTGCACTATAGCAGTGAAAGCTAAATGGGAACAAAAGATAAGCAAAGATATTTCCGCCACACACTGGGCGAAGATACTGGAATACACAAAGGAAGTGAACAGGAACCCCCGCTTTAAGCATACCTGTTCCCAGCGGGACTAGCCAAAATATACCTGTTGATCCAAGTGGGATGCCCTCTCTGTCAAGCAGACAATGCCTTTTTTTTTCTCCATTTTTTAGGAAAGTGCCTCTTTTGTCATGGTTAGCCTCCACTTTTTGCTTGATGCCTGATGTGATTTCAAACTGTCACTGCTAACCAGGTTCCCAGTCCCTGCTAAATAGGTTCCGTGCTAACCAGGTTCCCAGTGCCAGATCTCTTTCTCAAAACTGTGCCACGATTGGCACAACTTCAGCCACCCTTGTAAGTCCCTGGTAAATGGTACTCATGGTTCTAGGGCATGGGTACAGAAGAGGATCCACAGGGGCTGCAGCACCAATTGTGCCACCTCAGGGCCCCCTCACCAACACCATGCACACTGTAGTTGCAGTTGCAGGCTGCTAGTCTTGGTGCAGAGAAATCCAAACAATCAGCATGGCACACAGCCATATGTGCCATACCCTCACACACTGCATAAGATATAGGTAAGTCACCCCTAATGCAGGACTTAGCTGGCTTGTTTGCCTTGGGTATAGCATTGAAATATGGTGTGAGTGAGTTTTTGTTTATCAAAAACGCAACTTCATTGTGGGTAATCGACCTACGGCCAAGATCCCCAGTGACTAGGGTTTTTGTGACATGGGACAATTCATTAATGGGATGGGATAATTTGGTAATTTCTTATAGTTGTGTGAATTCTCTAGAAGATGCAGTCATTCATCATCATAGAAATGCAAACATTCATCATTATGTTATGATTTATTCCTCAGTACAATACCCCCCCTCCCTCTGTCTGCAGGTTTGATAATCAACACTTCATGTTATTTTAGTTCAGAAAGTGCTATTTTGTCGTGCCTGAATTTACTGTAAAATATATTCCTGTCATTTGTATCAGTGTCTTCTATGTCCTTTATGACTGCTAGTTCAAAGGCAACCATTTCTGGAGGTGTCTTTTGAGAAGGTGGCATAAATGCGGATTTGTTTCTTAAACCTATGTCTCCTCTTTGGTTATCATCTGATTCAATGTCAGAAAAAAAGGCTTCAATTTAATTTGTCTGAACAAATCTCATAATTTGTGTTTCAATTTGAATTTGTTTAGTGTATTTATGGGTTCAAAACCCAGTCCCTTGTTGAAAGTAACAAATTGTTCTTCAGTCAGAGTCCTATCACCGAGATTTATTAATAGGTTGCCTGTTTGCTTGTCCCCATTTGGGGTTCTTTCACCATGCTCTGTGTAATCCGATGGTTGATGTCCTTCTACTGTGTGTTCTTTTTTGCATTTCTGTTCGACTCTTCTGTATCCCCTGGTAAGCCCTAAAAAGACAAGGGTAACCTCAAGGAGTGAGAATCAATTTATATAATATGGTTTATCGTCACACGCACAGGGCTGATTCTCAATCCATTTATCTCTCTTCGATGGAGGTTTTTCTTTTCTCCACCCCTAAGAACATGTGCAACAAATCTTGGTCGTTGTTTATGAGACTCAGAAGCTAATCCTCACATAAGTCATAATCTTAATTTTAAGTTAGTCAATAATGAGAATTTGAATTAGTTTTAAAGGTTTTAAAGTTTAGAAAAATCTCTTTTTCTTTATTTGATTAGTCCAATATCTCAGTCAAATATCATAATTGATAATAAAACTATGGTTAGATCAAAATCAATTTCATATACTAAAGCATCAAGCGAGTTCCATAAACGAAAGCAACCCTATTCTAAGAATGGTTCGAAAATGGTCTTAGTCAAAACCCATAAAGAGTTCAAGTCCGAGAGGTAGAGTGAGATAGAGCATAAAGCTCACATTCAATCAATCAATGTCAGCAGTGATTCCCATAAAGAAAGGTTTATGAAACTCAGCAGAATCTAAAGTAAACAAAGCAAAAATAATCATGCAGTAGCAGTAGCAATCCGCAATCAGCAATAAGTTAAAAAAGGTGGCAAATCAGCTTTTGGCATTCCGTATGAAGCCTTCAGCATTCAGACGTCAGAGCAAATACGCAAGAAGGGGAAAAGGCGTCCGGAAAAAGCATCTGCGAAAAGCATTACCCTACTCTAGGAACACACACTAATATAAAAAATTGAAAACAAATGTTGCAGTCCATGTTCCATCTTCTCCTCTCATCCAATCACCTTTCAGAATTCTTCTGAAAGCTTGCACTTTTCTTCCTTTCCCACATACTAAATAATGAATTACAGACAGCTACAGTGAAATGTGAAACAATATTTGTAATTTTGACTATATATGAGGTCTTTCAATTTATACCTTCTTTCCCACGAACAAATTGCATGTTAGCTAAACAATGATCTATGTAATATAGAAACATCAGCCATAATAAGAAATTATTTAGCACCACATCTTCAGTTATAAAATGAAGAATAAAATGTTAAAAGGTCATCATTTCTATTAAAGCATTGCATTCTTGTGCGATTCATCTCAATTATTTCATTTATGGCTAAAGTTTATTTTGCAAATATTTCAAATCGTTATTATTAATCAGAAACATTTTGCAGAGTTATGTTAAGCTTTTCCCTAAAAGGCATAGTCTTGAAAAGTCAACTTTTAAACAGTTTTCATGCTGATTTCAGCATTTCCTTGTCGAGTCAGTTATTAAGCAAGGCTGCTTTTTAAACATTATGAGGCATGGTACTAGTGAAATATAATGGCTTACTACTTTTGCACATTTTTAGATGTCCATTTGGATCAATATAAATTGGACATTAATGTTCTGCATATGACTTTTAACTATATTATTTTGCATTTTTAATAATCTCTTTTCCATATGGCTGCATGATGCACTGCATGCAGACATTGGTCGCACTTCATGACTTTCGCGTTTTTCTTAACACAAAACGTGTCTTCATGTCATTTATTTGTGTGACATGCAGTAAGCTGTGTTTCACATAATCATGCATAATTTTGCATAAGTTAGGGGGGGTTAAGCTAGAGGTTAGGAATTTTGCACAATCTTTATTATAGGTGGACAAGGGCCAATTCAACAAACCAATTCCTCTTTTTTCCCCCTGCAACACAACTTATTGATATCGATATTAAACATACAACAGTATTTAGACATCTTTTAATATAAACATAGTAAAACCACACCAAATTCAAGTTTATACTGGACATTTACCTAGTATGCCGGAATCTGACTTGCGTTGTAATGCAAGTTGTCCAACAAGCTAGAAACATGCATATGACATGGACATGTAGGAAAATATCTGAATATTGGGAGCAGGGTGTGTCAAAACCCTGTCAGATGATAGGCATAAAGTTGAAACCAACAATCAGAAATTGAAAGTGGTAGCCGGTACAGTACGGGGGTGGCGGGTGGCAGGCGTGGTGGGGGGTGTGTCGAAAAAAAATAAAAAATCACTTACCTGATCCCGCAGTGTCTCTCCTCCGTCTGTCCCACGTCGTGTCTCTGCAAGGAAGCACTCAGGTTCCCCATGGTCAATCACAATGCTGCTATGCAACATTGTGATTCTTTTGAGTGCCATGGTTCGGCGCTCAGACAGGAACTGGGGGCCTGGGCATGTTCTCCACCCAGGCTGTAATGCAGCCTGGGTGGAGAACATGCAAAGTGCGCATGACACTTTGGCCGGCCCGAGACGTTGTGCACACTTTTGAGTGTATCAACCACTCCTCCTCCCCGACATCAGGGGAACCAAGCCCGCCCTGCACATGACGATACTAAAAATAAAATGATAATAACTTCAGTAATTATTGATGAATTTTTTCTTTTACACTGCTCTGTGAGCAGGGGGGCAACGCTCCTCCGCCTTAGCGGAGGAGCCGCCACCGGACATTGCCTCTTACATGTTAAACCTAAACTCCATAAAAGAAAAGTGTAATATCAATTCCCAGAACTAGGCCTACAGCACTGTGTACTGCAAAACAATATTCTGGCTTTCTGCTAGGAGACCCGCTTAGACTGCCTGGGAAAAAGATATGATGGAATAAACATTGGCTGACGAACTACGAATGAGAGAGGTCAAAGCAGCTGTGGAAGCACAAAAGGATTTGACAGACTGGCCAGAGATGATGAATAAAAGGACAGAACCGTGAAAACATAATGCTCCAAGAGGGGCAACCACATGCCAGATTCATTATAGAGGTGATTCGCTGAGAGGAGCAACCATGGAATGACTCCTCAGATAACTGAGAGCTAGCAGCAGGGAAACAAATGAGGCAAACATGATGTGCGGGAGATTAATGGTGTGAGGGTTTGAGTATGGAGTGAATACAAGGTGTGGTGGTGGTTGTGAACCATTCGCATGAAAACAGGAAAAGTAAAGTGCGCAGATATGCATTGCAGATACAAGAAGATACATTATGATCCATATGTATACAGATAAAGATGTTATGATAAAGTTGTCATGATGTTTGGCTCATGAAAAACATAAATAAACTTATTTAAAATATGCTGTGCCGGAAGAAGGGGCTACCAATAAAGTGATTAGTCTAGTGGATTGGTGCTTAATAGACTGTTTCCTGCAGGGATATTATCAACAGTGGCTGGAACATTTTAAATTATTTGTATTGCTCTCTTGAAATGTGATACCATCACTCTCCAGCAGAGATTCCCATAGTGAGCAAGATCAGCCACATCTTATCAGTAGATTACAATAAGCTGTTTTTTGTCACTGGTGGATCAATACATTGTCATGTCAGCCTAGTGCCTGCTTGGTCTGCTTTGTCTGCTTTGTATTCAGTTTAGTATTTCAGGAGTATCGCCTCATTTACTAAATTGATTTGCTTCCATGATGGGAGTAGAGCTAATAAATTGCCTAAGTGAATCCGTTCAACCTTTCATATAAAGAACATTTTTTTCATTTTGTGAAAAATATTCAAGTATGAAAACTCTTTAGAACCATCTACCATCTGATAGTCAAAAATGATTTACATTACTATTTTATTTTTGATTTTCTGCCCTAATGTGTTTAATAATGTACACAATAGAGCAGCATTTGTTGAAGAGAAGTATCCATGTTTACAAATGTACACTGTGATTTTTTAAACCAATGGTCTTCAGATTTTTGTAATGGCTTGCCCCCTTTTGTGTAAAAAATGTATCACGGTGCCCAGAATGACAAGCATATTTCCTCTTAGGTATTCTATAAAACAGTATTATTACAGATTGTAACATTGAAGGAATGTTTGGTTATTCCTTTTAAAAATGCAATTCAATACATTATTGCCAATTTTCTAATGACTGCCTTCACTGTAAAAGTATCCTCAGTGTGAGCCTTTATCAGAAGTGGGTGGAGGGACACTGAGGACCTTTTGGAGCCCTAAACCTAATTCCCCACTTTGCTACCTACATTCAGACAGAGCGTGAGTGAAAATATGTTATTGATGGCCTTTCACAGAGAGGTAGTGGACCACTAAAAATATGGCACTCCTTTAAGGAGGATGATTGTCTGTATTCCTAGCGGCATAGTAAATGCATGCAAGAAAATGTCTCTTATTGCATGATCAACTCAATTTTGTTTTTGGACTGATAATGCTGGTCTTTTGACTCTATGCACTGGGACTCTACTAAAGGTACATGTGCTAAGACCCCTAAACACGTTGAAATTGGCTATACTTTCAACTAGCACATTTGGCATACCTTTAAGTCCCTAGTCAATGGTATAGAGTCCACCCAGGACCTGTAAGTTAGATGTCACTAATGAAATGCAGCATATATTGTGCCACGACTAAAGTGACAAGTAACCCGTCTGTGCAGGTTTAAACTGCACATTTGAGCTGTCAAAAAACAACTTTTAACAGGCCTAAACTTTCCTTGTAAATATTAACAATTCACCCCTAAGTAAGCCTTAATGTCCAATAAGACAGGGTGCATGATATTTAAAAGTAAACCATGTAAACATTTACTATGAATCCAGACCTTACAATGACAAGGCCCAAAAGCTATTTTCACTGCAGTACAGTTAGCTGTTCCATAAGACATCTCATTCTTGGACTTTTTAAAATATTGATTACAAATCCAATGTAGTGGTAAAGTCAGTTTTGTACTAAATATGTTACAAAAGGTAATTTTAAAATTTCTCCTTTGGCCTGCCTGAAGCCTCTAGAAGCCTGTTTGTTTGACCTTCCAACTGTCACCCAGAAGCATAATAGCTTCTTAATGAGGTATGAACTTGCTTTCAGAACTGAAACAAAGGCCTTGGGAGTGGGGCAGTGCTCTGTTTCTCTGATAGAATGATCATTAGGGATTGCCAGGGGACCAAATGATCTTAATTGAGGCCTATCCTGTCCCAGGCAGATGTAGCTAACATTTGGTTACGAAGAGTCACCTCCACTCACAGGCTAGTGCTGGGCATACATTTTGCACCCCAGGGCACCCTCTTCAGATCACTCTTTGAACTGTGGAAGACACAAGAAGGGCTGCACCTGCAGTTGATTCCTGAGAGGAGAACCCTAAGGGCTGGTCCTGTTCCCACCTGTACATAGGACAAAGAAATGGACTCCAAATGATAGCTAGCTGACTCCCTGTCAAGCTACAGGGACCCAAAAGCTGCAAGAAGCCCACTTTTCAGGAAGAGCCCATCCGACCAGTTTCTATTGAATCTGTGCTGGAAGCTGTTAGTGGCATCTGTTGGAGTGAGTCCTGCCCCCCTAGTACTGTTCTAGAGGTACTAGAACAATTGGCCAGTGTCAGGATATACTCCACCTGCCTCATCTTAAAACCTGGGACTTTAAAACATTTTAAAGAATTTGGGGCATATTATCAAGGGCCATATCGCCGCTTTTGCGGCACTTTTTGCAGAAAAAGCGGCAATATTTTTATCGCCCTATTATCAAGCCTGCGCTAACATGCGTTAGCGCAAGCTTTCAGGCGTTAGCTGTCGCATTCTCTATCGCCTTGCATGTCAGCGATATTTATCGCTAATGACATGCAAGGTAGGCGTTCCTAACCTAAATTACACGTAAAAAGTCACTAACCCGACTTCGCTGTATTAGCAAAGTTGTCCCGCGATAATAAAAGTCACGCTAAGCCCCAATGATCGCAGGTTTTCAACACCTGATAAAATCCTGACTAAACATGGTGATACATGGAGGTACAGAAGGGGGACAGTAGCCCAGAACTCCCATCTGAGAAGCAACAGCCACTATAGAGGTAGGTGTCATGCTGCATGGTGCCGTTGTGTTGTAAGGGGGGACATTGCAGTGCATCCGGCCTGTCACATAACATTGTTATTGGCATTCACTGAATTACTGACTGCATTACTGAAGTCATACAATTTCAATTCATTTTTCATGCTGCAGAGTGCCGTGCTCATTGGGCCATTGATCGTGTCATACAGGGAGTTTTCAGGAATATTATGGCATAATATGAGGCTTATGCAGGCATATTATGAAGTATTGCCGCTAACAAACCGCTAACGCGCTGCTCCCATGCTATCGCATGTTTGCCTATCGCGTGTTAGCGGAGGTTATCGCTTCCTTTCCCGGACACCATCGCATCTTATCGACGTGTTCATAATAGGTCGATAAGAATGCAAAAAGTGTCCAGGAATAGAAGCGATAACAAAAATCACGCTACCTTTCGCTGTCGATCATTATCGCCTTTTGTAGCTAATATGCCCCTATGTGCTTTGAGAACTGACAAGCCAATCCACAGAGGGAGCATCACCAGTGGGCCTGACTTCCCCAGAGCTCCAGCTGCATTCTTCTCCACAGCATCAAATCTGTTTTAGTGGGCCAGACGCTGACTGGCATCCGACAACGTCAAACCTTGTTCAGATCCAACCTGCAGCCTTCTATTGCATCATCATCAAATTCTTTATTCGATCCCATAAAAAACAGATCATAAAAGATATATCACAATACAAATTAGAGTTCATGAATAGTTTAAACCAGACTGACAAATATAGTAAGTGATGTATAAACACACAGACACATGATAGCAACTGACAACATGAGGTTAAAAAAGCTATAAAGCCTCATCATTAAAACATCATAGAGTGACGCAATTGAAGTGCACATTTTTAAAAAGAAGCCTACTGTGTGGCAAACGATGAGACAGTCTAATCGTTGCAAGAAAATCAGTGCCATTCTCCACTTACTTAATTTAAATTTCCAAGGCACAGAAACTTAAAACCTTTTAGTGAGTGGGAGATGAAATTTACAAAATAAGACAAGACGCAGCAAGGTCTGGGGAGATGTATTGTCAAATGGGCATGCACATATCAGAGGGAGCAAACTGTCCTTGGGGAAAGCATAACAGCCACCCAATAGAACATAGACAAATATGAGTCATCAACATCGATTCTCAGGTACCCGATACTAAGTGCAAATAGTGAGCCATCCCCTGCATTTTCTTTAGAAGATAGTATTCTCTAATAGTGGATTTAATTAGTACCCTACCCTCCCTCAATGCCCTTCTGTAGAACAAGAAACATTCCCTAAGCCACCCCTTGTTCTTCTTGCAGAGAGCAGATGGTTTCTCAAAAAACTGTGTACAGCCTAGAGGACAAGTTGACTCCCTAATATAGCTAAGCAAAGGGATTTTAGAGCCATATGAGGAGGAGAGACCGTCAGAAATGATTGCACCATTTAGGCATCCTCCTTGTTTTGCCAGATCGAACACCACAGCAGCAGGGGCTGAGTTCAATCAGCTCCAGCTCCTGGTGAACAACAAAATGAGATGTGGAAAAAGGGTCCCCCAGTACACGCAGGTACATTCTATTTTCTTCTGTTTTAATAATGTCCACATCCCTATAGCCTCATATCCTGAGTCATAAGTCAGAATGGAGAGGCACTTCCACCTATATATCTCTTATATGAGGGCTATGGGCTTTTTCTCTATCAATGAGACAAGAGAGAAAATTGAGCCAACTGCCTGCAAAAAAAGATTTTTCCTATTCCCAACACAAGGTGCTCAATTGCAAGCACTATCAAACAGTAGCCCAAGATTACTTTCTCAATTACCCTTCCTTCAATACTCAACAGCTTATTTTTGTGTTTTTTAGAACACAAACCATGACAAAAACTTTTGAGAAATTGGCTTCCAGAGCTAACTTTTTCATCAATACAACAAAAGTAGAAATTAGTGTCTTTAAACCATTAGCCGTCCTTTCAACTAACACTGCATTATCTGCGTAAATATGTGCTGGTATGGGTTTTTTATTAACCAGTGGAACATCCGCCCCCACATTCATGAACTCAATTTCTAGGTCATTTATATACATTAAAAAAAAGTAGATGCCAACACACAGCCCTGTCAAACTCCCCAATTCACTGGGAAGGAAGATGAACACTCTCCATCATCACCGTATCTAACCAATGCAGCTAAATCCCAGTGAAGATGTTGCAAAAAGGCAACAAAGTCCTAGGGTGATTAGAATATCTCAGAGCTTCCACCTACTCACACAGTCAACAGCACTGGCTAAGACAATGAATGCCAACTGGAGCAAGCTACTCTTGGCAAGCTTATATGAGGACAAAAGGAGGTGTAGGTTCAAAATTGTGTCATGTCCTTTAGGCTAGTCCTGTCATGTATGCCCCTTTTTACATACATTGTCCCATCCACATGACAATAACGGTTCTTAACAGGTGACCTTTTACCTAGTAGCTTGCCCCTGTCTCTTCGACACCAGGCTCTTAGTATTCTATCATTATTCCTGTACCTGACGTTCAGAAACATGTCCTCAGGCACGGCATAATTACTCTGTATAAGGGTCACCACTTTTTTTCATCCTTGGCCAACAGCCCACTGTGCATGATCACATTTGTTTGGAAAACTTTTATGATTGTTTTCAAAACATATTAAATATAGAAGAAACCCTGAAGTGACCACTCTATTATACAAGACCCTTATTTCCCCCTGCAAATTAGAGGAGAATTCCTTTCAAGCTGACACGGGGACCTGCATGCTGAATCTTCGACACGCAACAGCCTGACATCCCTTGCGAGGTGTCATCCTCGAAGCAGAGACGGGGTCCTTCATTCTCTACCATCAGGTCAGGGGGATGGTTCTTCCCTAGGGGTTTCTTGGCTACACACATATATATCCACACGCACTTACATGCTATACCTACATATCTAGGCTAGGTACATTTAGGTAAATTACGTAGGGCGTGCATTGTCGGAGTATGCAAGTGCTACTGTTTTATCTGAACAGTATATGTTCATCTTCTTAGCAATATGGTAGATATGTATTTACTGTTTACTATATTAGTACTTGCGATTTCTTTCGTATGCTTCTGTCTCTTTATTGTCCCAGCATATATGTTTTACACAAGACTGACGCTGGACCAATAAATACTCATTGAAACTTCTTAACCGCCATACTGTGTATTTTCTGAGAATAAGCAAGCATGAGTGACTGAGCGAAAAGTACTGTACTGTTTTCCACGATCCTTGAGGAATCAGGGTTGTCATGTTCAGTGGTTGCCAGAAACTACCTACACCGCTGTAAGATACAGGGAGGGGTGGTAGTGGCAATGTGGAGCTAGCTGGTCTAACGGCTGACATAACCTGTAGGGGTGTCCGGATGCGGGTTTGACACCAAGCCCTCTCTTTAGGTCATCCAAAATACACAGGTCCTGGGCATTCCTAGGAACTACACGGCATGGCACCACCAACGTTGGTTTGGTTCTTATATTTCTCAGAAAAGCCCTACTCACACCTTTTCAGAGACGTCGGAAATGGGAAGGGAAATCCGCCTCAGCTGAGCAGATATACCCTGTTTATTGGCTGAAGGTTTTAACAAGCTTGCAAGGATAAAAGGTTCCCACATTGTGCAAAACTATTGTTCAGGCATGGGGGAAGACGAATTTACAAACACTCTAAACATTACAGAGAACTGTAGAACTGCATTAACTATTAAGTTGATAGAACACAGCGTACACGCAACAGGTGACTGTGTTACCTTTGAGATTGAGGCACACGAGGTGTTCAGATCAGAGGTATTCTATTCTTGGGTTCAGTTCCCACCTGCAGATCCATAGACTAAATTGTTCCACACATACATTGTAGTTGAACCACCAGAAGAATACATTCCATACGAAGACATTGAAGTCCCGTTGACTTACCACCAACACAGAAACTGGTTTAAAGGCGCCCTCTCACATACAACATCTGTCATGAGACTTGGTCCACTTAGCATAGAAGGAGCGACCTGGCCGGTCTTAGCAACATACACTCCACATCCCGAGATAGATACACTGCCAGTGGATGAAGTCCGTACAATGCACAAAGACATAGCCTGGCTATACAGACACATTGTCCAATTTGTTATGCGAACATTAACAGTCCAACCTACGAGAAATGCTCCAGTCGGTCCACATCAGACCACACCTACAATTAACCCACAAATACAAAAATCAGTAATGGGGACAATTCCATCCAAACGGGAGCAAATTCCATTCTGGATAGTACAAAAAATTGCACAGCTGGAAGCAGTACTCCCCCATACGGGTCCGCAGGAAAAACACAGAATGCTAACCGTTTGCTTGCCAATGGGGATGGCTCCCTCGGTTGAAGATTATACCACTTGGGGAACACTATTTGCTGCTGTGTACGTTAGAATACACGGTACCCCTTCCATAGCAGTCGTTCCAGAGGTATTGAAACAGATGCAGAATGAGTACGGGGCAGGACCTGCCCTGGACTTGGGAATGAAACTGATGGGTAATTTTGCCCAAGTCTCTGCAATCATGCTGAGTAACATAAAAGGGGAGGCAGCAGCAGTGGCTATACACCACCGCCTAAAGGAATTATTACCTATAAATATGGAGCAAGAATTGCCGCATTAGGTAGAGATAGTTTGGGAGCCAAACCAGGGAAACCACAAATGGCGAGTAGTCCCGACAAGGACAACTCGAAGCAAACACCCTCTTCTTCTGAAAATAAATGGGATAACAAACAATCTAAAAATAATAATACAGAAAAGAATTCACGATCAAGGGGTGGGTCTCCCCAACGGGAGTCCTCTGAAAAGAGGTATAACCTTAGGAATCGTGATAACATTAGGAAGCCTGACAGGTATCAGGACACTGATACACATTCCTTTCGTTCCTTTCAAGGTTCATCAAAAAACTAGGAGAGGGACGGGTGATCAGATCAAAAGAAAGAAGATCGACCAAAGACAAAAAGGGAAACACATCGAAATTCAGATTACATTATCAAACAGGAAGAACAACTTAAAGCAAAGCCTCAATTCAAAAAGAAGAAAGTAGTTTGCTTGAAAATTAGACATGCCCAGGTTACTGAGCTTTTGTACGGGTAATGTGCTCTGACGCTGCTAGGCAGCGTGGCAGAAGTTATACTAGCTCACCAGAACCTGAAGGATTTTCTGGTGACAGCAGTATCGAATGAACATATCAAGGTGGAAACACCTTTTACAACAGTTAGTGTCCCACATCGACTATACAAAATTACACTCCAAATAGAGGGGGCAGCTCAAGAAAAGTTAAAGGTCTCTTTTGGGAGAACCTAACATTTGGATATGACATCCTGTTAGCAGAAAAAGATTGGCCGCCAGAATTTGTGATGGATTGCCCAAAAGGGGAAAGCGTCATTTTACCTGCCTTTTCTGACCTCGTTCAAATATCTCTAAAACATTCATACGTGCAGGAGTGGGCGCTAGCGCTAGCTCCGGCATTATACCGCAACCATGTAGGGTGGGACATGGAGTCTACTCACCAGGAAATACCATTAAAATCTTCTCCAAATCCACAAAGACAGTACCCTATCAAAAATGATGGAAAAAGACAGGTCAAAGAAATCTTAGACCAACTTGAATACCAAGGTGTAATTGAGACTTGCATCCCCCAAATGAGCAATCCTTTGTTTCCTGTAATGAAACCTGACAACTCATATCATCTAGTTTTAGATTAACAACATTTAAACACATGAACACGAACATTTGCAGTTCAAAATGCACATAGTGGCGCATTAATGAATAACATTGTGCAGAAGAAATACAAAGCGACATTAGATATCTCGAATGGGTTCTTCTGCCAAAATATAGCTTCAGAAAGCTGATATTTGACAGCATTCTCTGCCTTCAGCGAAATTTTTGTCGTTTGCCCCAGGGGTATAAGAACAGCCCGGGGCTATTCTTGGCAAGAGTGTCAGAATTATTACAAACATGCGACGAGGAGGCAGTGTCCTATGTAGATGACATCTATCTGATGGACAATAAATTATTTGAACACTTGTGAAGGGTGAACAACATAATTGTGTGTTTTGCCAATTTAGGCTACACATTTAATTTCAAGAAATCAAAAATTGCCCATCTCAATGTCCTATTTTTGGGAAATGAGCTATCAAGTGAAGGCAAGAGGCTGGCAGCCAACCTTTTAGAAAAGTGTGCGCTGCTCCAACCTCCGAAGACTCTGAAGGGTTTGCAATCCATTTTAGGATTTCTAAATTTTTCCAGAACATACATTCTGGATTATGAAGATAGAGTAAAAAAACTACTTAATAAGACCTCATTTCACAGCACATCAGTGGACACATGAACGTACAGATTTACTACGTTCAGTTCAGGCTGACATGATAGCATCAAAACACTTGCACACACGTGTGAATACAACCAACTTGGTGATCCGGGTGGTCCCGGGTTTATCAGGATATACATACATTACTTTCAATGAAGGTGAGACTTTGCCAATTGCATACAAATCACATTTATACACAAATGCTGAAATGTGATTTGCGGCTACAGAAAAAATACTGACAGCAGTACAGACTGCTGTAGTGAGAGAAAGAGCACTAGCACAGGGGAAACGCATAATAGTTGTTACCTCGGTACCAACTTTAGAAGCTGTTACCAAAGCAAACATTCCAAATGCAAAAACACTGCATCCACAATGGATACAATGGGCTAGTTCCTTCAATGCAACAGGCGTAGATTATAGATTACAAATACGATTTTACACTGAAAACACAAGCGTTCCTGCAGTATGAACAAGAATACTCTCTCCCGAGTGAGATCCTGCCTCTAGAAAAATATGAATACATCATTTACACTGATGGATCTGCTCAGCCTGCCATTGGAAGTAAACAGCAGTATAGCGCAGCATGTGCTATAGTGAAGGGACGTCTGCGGACGGTAAGTTCCATCACAGAATACAACTACACAATCTGTAGGAGATTGTACAGCGCAGCTGGCAGAACTAAAAGCCCTGATATTAGCACTACAATATACAGATCGGGAATTCCCCACACTGATAGTGTGCAATTCGTTCTACTGTGTGTAGTCTTATAATAAATATCTTCATTACTGGTGCCAGAATGAGTTTAGAGATTCCAAGGGTTGCACAATAAAGCATAAATTGTTATGGGAACAAGTGGCAAAGCTGAAAGCATGCCTGCCATGGGCTCAAGTTATTCACACCTTGAGTCATCAGCGTGTTGGCGTACACGTTGAAGGGAATTAACTGTCTGATGGAGCCGCCAAGATGACAATGGAAACTGCTGCAGTTGCTGCAATCACTCGTTCTAGCACGAGGTTAGACGGAGACAAACTGATAGCTGTCAACCCTTCAAAAAATGGATCTGCCATGCCAAAGGGCTCTCCACTCAAGTATTCCTAAAAATTAGATGCACAAAATACACCATATGCTCAAATTCCAGGAGTGGGGGATAGAGTTATACCAAACATGGATCGCAGATTAGGTTTAATTCTAGCTGCACACTAGGGTCTGGGCTCAGCACAAGCAGGAGTCACTGCTACAATTTCATTTCTGAAGCGGCGATTCTGATGGCCAGGTTTGTCTAAACAAACCAAGGGTTATGTCCTAAAGTGCGACATCTGCCAGCAGATGAAAGGTTGCACCGTAGCACAGCCACCGCACACACCATTACTCATTTCAGACAGACTCTTGCATGTGTCTATGTGGACCACTGTGGCCCCTTAAATTTAGATGGTACAAGTACATCTTGGTGGCAGCGGATTCATGCTCTAGATTCCTATGGGTTTGGTCTCAGTGCTCGGCTGAAGCTCAAACTATTACAGATGATTTGCGAGTCTTCATCGGCACATATGCAATTGGCACGTTACGTTTTGACCGTGGCATTGCGTTTAGCTCACTGGCTTACAAGGAAGCTATGGAAAGTATGGATGTTGCCTTGCGGTACTCCTCCCCCTACCATCCCGAGGGAAATTCGGTGGTGGAGAGGAAAAACCGGGACCTAAGGCAATCCTTAACAGCAAGGGTATTAGGTGGGGGCGGTAGTTGGGTCAATCACCTATATGGGGTCCAGAGGGCACTAAACAATATGCCAATAAAATCCCTGGGAGGACGTACCCCCTATGAGATCCTGTTTGGGACAAGAATGTGGGTACCTGACCTCGATTGTGCCAGCACAGTGGCGGATGTAAAACCATTTGAATTGAATGATCGTTTGGCTGTTTTACAGGAACGCAGTGAATTCCAGGCATTACAAAGCAACGTCCAAGTAAAACGCACCGCCACTGGGGAAGTAAAAACCAGTTCCAACAAGACCTGCCTGGGTCCTGAAGATTGGGGACCTGGTCAGAGAAAAGATTGTGGACAAGAAGGAGTTTGGGCCATCCTACAGAACCTGTCTTGGTGTTTAAAGGAACAAGAAAAGTACTTCTTCCACCTTTTGCTGGCAAAAAAGAAAGAAGATTTGTCTCCATTGATCTGATCAAACCACACTATGTGGCCGATTCTCAACAGTAGGCCACGTGGAATCCTGGGTAGCCGCAGATCTCCTCTAGCTACTATACAGGAAGTTCAGATGGAAAGACTAATAACGTTTCAAGACTCCCCTGCACAAAATGCAGAAGTATGAAATAACGGAGTACGAATTACACCAGTTGAAATTGAACAACATCCAAATGCAACTGAAACGCAAATTGCAATTCAGCCCAGCAATGAAATATATATCAATGTGCCTTCACAAGAAGCAACTGCCAATTCTGCAAACACTGCTGAGCTACCAAAGGTGGATCGAACTGCGTCTGGCTACTTCATCAACTTCGATGACTTTTCTTTAGATCCAAGTGAACCTGAGCAAACGCCACCCATTTCCAAAAAAGAAAAAATTGACAATTCTATCTCTGGCTGAAAAATACTTACTTTGTGTCCCCTTGGTTGCATCTTTGGTTTGCATTAGGGATCCTGCTCCTGTTAATTTGGATTGGCATAGTAACTGTCTTTTTCCTAATACTAAATGGACATTACCTCCGACAAAGCTCTGCAGTACTATCTATGAACTTGGTCCTGAAACCACATACGTCATCACACCGTGAACAGAGAGACCTGTCCCTAGTGAACATTACAGCAGTTCCAGTACCTGATAGTACAGTTTGGGATAGGGTTTCATATGATGTATTTTGTCCTACTGAACATTTGAAAATTCCACATGTATTTAAAATCTCATTGATTAATTTAATCACCCCAAGTACACTCTCTGATGATTGGGACATTGAGACTGTAAATACTATGCTCTCAGATTTAGAACAATCTGCTGCATTTTCTTACAGGGAATTGTATGAAGATACACCTGACTTCGACACTATGTATTGTTACCAACATTATGGTCATCACATTTTGCATAAAGCAAGTGTCCCATGCACTGTTAACACTTACCATCAATGGGAACATTGCCCAACACCACTGAAAGGTAGTTCTGCCACATTCACACAGAAATGTGCATACTTTACAGGGTTTAATACATCAGACCCAGAGTCATACTATTATAAGCTTGTGCAAACAAATGCAACTGCGAAGATAATGATGCTGACAAACACCAAGCTTATATATTCAGCACCTTTTATCTCCCAACTGTCTATACAAGGTTTCGACTATTGGAGGAACACGATAGACACAAAATCCATCTGGGGGACAAAAGAATGGAAGGTTCAGGGAACAGAGGCTTTATTTAGAGCTTGCCTCATACCATTTCAGATAATTTTCCTGAACAGAACAGTGCAATAGACTACCTGCTATAGGTTTGCAAAAATGAAAAACCTGAAGACACCACAAACCCCCTTGCCCACACCTATTGAAGGTATATCGAATAATACACTGATTAGTTAAGAGGTACTGGGAACAATGAAACAGAATGGTACATACACTTCATCAGCTCCCAATTGGAAGGGATGGTTGGTTTGGCCAATCAACACAAATAGGTGTCAATCAAGATTCAGGGGTACCCCCGGAGGGTTTAGTAAGCATAGGCTTGACCCACGCTATGTACACACAGATGACCCAGGGGTATTGACTTCTTATAGTGTTGGGAAGTTGTACCTAGAATGGCTAAAATCCTCAACACTATTACAGGTGAAACAACACTTGTCCCTTCGAGCTGACGACATGGATCTTAGGGATTTCTTGCTAGGTCCAAATAAACCACGAAAAAACTTGCTTCTTATATGCCATCTACAATGAATTGTGGAAAGTCTCACAACAGGATGCTGCTGAGAGATTACGTGACATTGATAGAATTAACCTAGAAAAGGCCTTAGCTGTGGTAGGCAATGGGGTGACCACACTTCCGTCACATATTTATTCACTGGGCAACATTGTGTCCTCAGCAATCGACATAATGGAACAAGATTTGTCTATTCTACAACATGGGCAATCTCAATTTCATTCCATTTTGCTTTTGAGCTGGACGCTACAATCACTGCGTTCTGGCCATGTGCCATGGTGGTACATAAACGGCTCAAATCTGTTTTCGGCTTATAATCTGACCGTCAGACAATTGGCCATGGCATGCAGAGATGCAAAGTACACCATGCTGCTCACTGAAAAATTAGAGAAGTTACCTTTTACAGTAGCAGAGTCACCGTCTACGGAATGGTTAATTCATGGCTATATCATGCTGCCAATCATGGCATTCCAGTTCCAACACTGCCTTAGATTCATCCAATCAGGCAGGTATGAGGCTTTGGATGAAGGGTACATAAAGGAAACCTGGGAGTTACTGTACAGATATAGGTGTAGAAATAAGGACACTGAAGTTTTCTTAAGTGGTACAGACTGTGAGAAGGGTTTAAGTGGATCTTTAGTGTGCAAGGAGGTCTCCCTTCACGGAGCGTGTAATGCTTCTATAGCGAACTTATCTTGCTACTTGAATGGCTCCCCAATTGCAGTGATTCATCCGGTTTTCGAGTTACTCTCGAATGGGAGTTATTTAATGCTGAATGATCAAGGCTGTTGTGGGATGGCGCCAGGCATTGCATATCTAGTCACAGTAAACTTCAGGGTTGTTTGTTGTAAGCAAGTGTTGTTTCCCCCAGCTCGCATAGTTAGGGAGGCACCACTGTGGCCTTCATTGAATGTTTCCAGTATAAGGTTTGATTCGCTGAACAGACTGAAAGTCATGTTGTTTCAACAAAATGTGGCCCTGGTCCATATGAACTTCCCAATACATTTCGGAGAAATGGTTCATCGTATCTTTAACATGTCTGATATGAGAGGGATCATACACTTATTTAAGTGTCTTGGATCAGGTCTCTTAACCACCTTTCTGACCATCTTCGGAGTAATTCCAGCTTTCATACACTCCATACTTGGAAGCGTTTTTGGAGGGCTTCCTTTGGTCCTGCTGTCATTGGCGGGCATCCTGATTTTATCCTATTGATTCGCAATGGATGTCTCAATCCCTGAAAGACACGGAGAGAACACTGCTGGAACGACGTTGTCGTGAGCGTATGGTGTACCTGGGTACGCCTCGGCTTCGAGAGCTGAGTGAGCATTGGTTCCTCTCTTTTAGACCAGTCTGGCTAGAATGTGTCTTGCCTGTGTTCCGCTGCCTCTTCTGCGGATTCAAATGCTTGTTGGATCTGTGTCCGACACTTCCATCGGTTGCGCCACCGGACATAGACGTTCTCATGGAGCCCTTGCGGGCCCAGGAGTACAGTTGTCCACAGCGTATTCCCATGTTGATGATGGCATTTCTAGAGCCTCCAAGGCATGCTTCCGCTCCTGTTGGAAGGGAATTCAGCTCTGCTCCAGAGGTACAAGCATTGGTTCCAGGCATGCAGGCATCTAATTCTTCCCCGGCGACTGCTGTGTGAACTAGAGATGACCATCTTTGCTCACTCGACATGATATTGGAAGTACTGGAGAAATTGCCACCTGCGTATACAATGTTCAGTAATATTGAGTCTTCAGCACAGGATTCATAAACAATCTGGTCTTTCCTTTGCTGGGAACTATTCACCATTTTTTAAACGTTTACCAAATTGAAGGTCGAAACTGACTTTGTTTTATTTGTCCTTCTCTGCTCTAACTGAGCATAATGGTTTTCAAGGTGCTCAGTGTAATAATAACGGCATATACAAGTTTAGAGGACCATTTGAATGCTTTTAGAGAAAATTGTTTTCTTTAATGGACATTTTTGCAGGCTTTTAAAAAAAATGCTTTTTAGCATCTTAGTTATAAATCGTTTTTATGCTTTTTATGGCCTTAGCTTTATTATTATTTAGCTGACCCTGTTGACCTTTTGATGAGGAGTGGGTGTCATGTCCTTTAGGCTAGTCCTGTCATGTATGCCCCTTTTTGCATACATTGACCCATCCAGATGACAATAACGGTTCTGAACAGGTGACCTTTTAGCTAGTAACTTGCTCCTGTCTCTTCAACACCAGGCTCTTAGTATTCTATCATAATCCCTGTACCTGATGTAAATAAAAATGTCCTCAGGCACGGCATAATTACTCTGTATAAGGGTCACCACTTTTTTTTATCCTTGGCCAACAGCCCACTGTGCATGATCGCATTTGTTTGGAAAAACACTTATGATTGTTTTCAAAACATTTAGGATTGTTTTAAAAACATATTAAATATAGAAGAAACCCTGGAGTGACCACTCTAGTATATAAGACCCTTATTTCCCCCTGCAAATTAGAGGAGAATTCCTTCCAAGCTGACATGGGGTCCTGCATGCTGAATCTTCCACACGCAGCGGTCTGACATCCCTTGCGGGGTGCCATCCTCGAAGCAGAGATGGGTCATTCATTCTCTACCATCAGGTGAGGGGGATGGTTCTTCCCTAAGTGTTTCTTGGCTACACACATATATATCCACACACACTTACATGCTACACCTACATATCTAGGCAAGGTACATTTAGGCAAATTACGTAGGGCACGCATTTGAAGTGTTCATCTTCTTAGCACTATGAAATGTATCTACTGTTTACTATATTAGTACTTGCAATTTCTTTTGTATGATTCTGTCTCCTGATTTTCACAGCAAATATGTTTTACACAAGACTGACGCTGGACCAATAAATACTTATCGAAACGTCCTAACCACAATCCTGTGTATTTTCTGAGAATAAGCAAGCATGAGTGACTGAGCAATAAGTAATGTACTGTTTTCCACGATCCTTGAGGAACCAGGGTTTTCATGTTCAGTGGTTGCCAGAACCCACCTACACCGCTGTAAGATACAGGGGGGGGTGGTAGTGGCACTGTAGAGCTAGCTGGTCTAATGGCTTATATACCTGTGGGGGTGTTCCGAAAGCAGTTTTGACACCAAGCCCTCAGTTTAGGTCAGCCAAAACGCACAGGTCCTGGGGATTCCTAGGAACTACACAACAATTGTTCTATTGTGCCAAGGCCCTTGCTAAAGCCATACTGAACCGGGGAGAGACTGTTCTTCTCTGTAGACCAAAGAAGTAAACTCTCCAGTAGGATTCTCCCAATTATCTTGGCAACAGAGTCAAGTAATGAAAGTGGGCAAAAACATTTGGGGTCAAGTGCATTGCCCTTTTTAAAAACTGGCAAAGTTATAGACTTGCACCAGGAAGATGGGACTCCAACCTTACAGGTGGAGTTTATAACAGTACTGAGCAGGAGCGATCGGAAGCCTGGGTTCTCTTTAAAGATGTCCAGAGGGATCCGATCTGGCCCAAGTGTCTTTTTGGGAGGACTTTTAAGAATATCCTCGAAGACCTCATCTGGCGAGAAGTGGATGTTCAAAGGTAACATGGAATCAACCATTCCACTCTCTTGACTAGGTGTATTAGAACTGTACATTCTACTAAAATGATCTATCCACCTATCAGGGCCAATATGAGTACTCACTTTGTCAGGCAACAAACCTGAAAGACTAAGCGTCCTTTGCCTGACAAGCCATTTTTGGTCCTTCAAGTCGGCCTTTATTTTCTTTAATGTCAAAGAGTAATCCTTCCTTGAGTCTCTGATTGCTTCCTGATCCCTAAGAGACTGCTGCAATACCTTCTGAGGTCTTTGCAATTCTGCAAGCCTTATCGAACCAGGATTTATTGTGTCTCTTTCAATCACCTATGGCCTTATGAACATATCTCTTATACAAGTGGTTCATTCAGCAAAGCTTCTCAATGTTACATTGGGACCAAGTTCCTCTGCTGTACAAAGGTAGAAATTTTCACCCAGCCTGATGCCGTGCAGCAGCCAATCAATGTTGACAACTTCCTGGGCATGCTGAGAGATTTTACCACCTTGGCCAACGGCTCCATTGGGACTTCAAACAGCTGCATCCCATCATCTTCGACCCCGTCCTCAGTCCCAACCTGTTGCATTGCCTCACTGAAGGCTCTACTTCTCTGAAAATTTCAAAGTCTGAAGGTAACTATTGCAAATTGGGTTTCTGCTTGGCAAAAGTAAGAACCCTGTCCAAGCCGGAACGGCAATTCTCGTCAGGGTAAGTCAGTAACACACTTTAAATTAACCTGTCCTCCCCCTCTGGTAGCTTGGCACAGAGCAGGCAGGCTAATTTAGAACAATATAGAATATGTTTAAAAATAAAACAAGACCAAAACTGCAAAAATCCAATCACAAGAAGTCAAGATATGATTTTTTAAAGTTTGAAAGCAAAAATAGTGCTTAGAAGCAGTACGCACATAAAGAGCTAATTGGTAGCGCTGGACCGGGACAAAGTCAAGAGTTCAGGCTGCTTGCCATGGAGTGAGGGTCAGATCAGGACCCACGCAGGGCCCACTAAGCAAAAGTACCTTGATCCTGGGTGCAAGCAATGAGATGCGTCGATGACCCCCACGCATTTGGGGTGATGCATCAGATTTCACCACGCAACAGCGGTAATGCTTCGGGTGAGTGATGTGCCAGTTCCAAGATGTGGCATTTCTGAATGTGATGCAATGGGATTCTCCACGCTGTAGAGGGCGATGCATTGATCTTCTGCACACAGCGTTGGTGATGCGTTGGTTCCAATTCAGTGGTTCTGGAGGCGATATGGCAGTCCCAAGGGCAATGCATTGATCTGGCTCATGCAAAGGCAGAGATGCGCCATTTCCGATCAGTGTAAAGAAGACATGGCATGGGTTCTGGCAGGTGCAGCACTTGATACTCACCTCCAAGGGCTAGGACTAGATTTGCACCACTTCTCTGAGCAGGACTCACAGCAGACAGGGACCAGGTGCTGATTGCAGGTTGAAGAGAGAAGTCTTTGATATTCCTAACACTCCAGAAACAGAAGTCAAGCCAACAAGCCCTTGGAGATACTTTGGTTCAGGGATGTAAAAATGCAGGTCCTGACCTTCTCACTCCAGGGCAAGAAGCAGCAGGCATCAGACCAACACAGTAAAACAGTTCAGCAAAGTGGCAATCCCTCCAGAAGCACAGCAGTTCTTTTTCCTGGTAGAATGTCCTCAGTTCCAGAAGAGTTCTGAGATGGCGGTGTCAGAGGTCCAGCACCTATACGCAGTTGGGCCTTTAAAGTAGGGGAGACTTCAAAGAGATGCTTTCCTGACGTGGCTCCAGACTCACTGCAGATGCAGATGAGTATGCAACCCTTTGCGTGGGGACAGGAAACAGCCCTTTCAGATGTAAGTGTCAGCTCCTCCCTCCCATCCTCCTCAGGATGAGCAATCAGCATGCATATGGCCTCCCGGTCACACATACCTTTCCTTTGTGTGTGGCTGTCTAGAGGGAATGCAGGAAGTCAGCTGACACCCACCACAGCCTCAGTTTAAAGTAAGAAAATGCCATCTTTTTAAAAGTGGCATTTTTAGAATTGCAATTTAAGAACCAACTTCCCCATAACTTGTGTTTTTAAGTTGTGATTCCAGAGACACCAAATTTGGTATTTCCATCTTTTCCAATTGGAAATTACACTTATAAAATGTAATAAGGCAGCCCTAATGTTATCCTTGTGGGAGAGATAGGCCTTGCAGTAGTAAAAAACAAATTTAATTTAAGGGTATTTCACTACCAGGACATGTAAAACTTAAAAGTTCATGTCCTACTTTTTAAATACACTGCACCCTGCCCATGGGCTGTCCAGGGCCTACCTTTGGGGTGACCTATATGTAATAAAAAGGAAGCTTTGAGCCTGGCAAGTAGCTTAAATTGCCAGGTCGACATTGCAGTTTAAAACAGTACACACAGGCTCTGCAATAGCACACCTGAGACATGTTTAAAGGGCTACTGTAATGATGAGGTCCAGGAGCCAAGATGTAGTTCAAGTAGGTTTATTGAGTCTTAGATTCAGGTTGGTAAGTTCATGTAGAGCAGCCGCACAAGGAACAGCCTGCCTGCTGCTCAGCCCACACTCCAACTGTCACACCTCATCTCACAGGCATCCAAACATTCCATTCATCATCACCACATCAACATTCCACGCAGACCATTCTCACAATCTGAGAAGCTAGGGAGAAAGCAACAAGATAAATACATATACAGGATACTACATATCCTCCCCCTTTATATAACACGAAAATGAAGCTACAAAACGAATAAAGTATTGGCAAGAAGAACCATAAAAAAAGAAATATGCTAAAGTACACAAATGCAAGAAGGAAAAAAACATTAACCAGAAGAACCATAATAAAACATTGAGAAAAATAAAGAAGATAGATAGATAGATAAAGAAAGATCAACAATATAGCATTGAAAATATCTTAAGAAGATGCATAGGTAAATATACAAGAGAAAATTGAGAAACATTGAGAAGATGCATAGATAAATATATTGAGAAGATGCATATATAAATATACAGAATAATATATCACACATCCTCACCCTATATGAATTTCATAAAATATGGCATAAAATATGGCAGAAGAAACAACATGTTAGATAAACTACACAATCGCACGTATGACTACCACCAACCACACCTACTGGCCAGACAGGCATGAGAGGAGGCACAACACAACATGAACTAGCCGTATGAAATGACTGACACACCCATGTATTACATAAAAGTAGTGGATTTAGTACACCCTGCCAATGTCCCCCAAACAAGGGCAAGTAGTGTGACATGTAACAAAAGGTGAAATTCACCCCCAACAAACATCCTTCATGTAACAGAACATAGCTAACAAGGTAGAAATGGATGACTCCCAGCCATACAGCCACTCCTCATGTAAGGACAGCAAACAAAACTTTTAGCACATGGTGACTTACGCACCATCCAGTCATCTCTCATATAAGGGTAAGAAACGTAAAGCATAATGATGGGTGACTAGCAACCCACCCTTACATTCCCCTAGAAAGGCCATGTGAAAAACTATGCAGATATGGGTGACTACTGTCGTGTAGTTCCTATATAACCTATACAGGATCTGCACGTTTGGATAACAAAACTGTGGGGTTGGTGGCAGAATGATTTTGTGCACCCCCACCGGGTATGTTAGCCTGTCTGTATCAGCTAGCTCACCGTGCCACTATAATCTCCTCTTACCAAGGAGAGAATAGATTCTGGCAACCTCAGAACATGACAACCCTGATCCCTCAGAATCATGGAAACAATATACTACCTTTCGCTCAGCCACTCGTGCTCACTTAGTTTGTCTCAGAGAGATACACATAATAAACAGGCTGGGCATTTTCAATAACGATTTATTGAACAGTTGTTATTCTAGTGTACAATAGATAAGCTGTAACAACCATTAGATAGTAGCAGAGATATATGATTAGAAGTACTATGAAAGTAAAGGAATGGTAAAGTTCTACCATCTTGCAGTAATCATGAATATATACAAGTACATAAAACACATGATAAACCACACCTACTCCTACGATGCCTCCCTAACTAGATGTACCTAAATGTACCTAACATCTGTGTAGGTGTTATGCCAAGAATCCCTCTAGGATCTAGTCAACCCCATTACCTGAGAATGAGAGAATATGGGACCCCGACCTGGTCTCGAGTTGGACACCCCACGAGGGATGTTAGACCACTGTGGGCTGGAGTGTCTGCATGCAGGAACCTCAGTGTCTCTGGTCAGTGTGTCAGCTGGGAAGTCTCGGTCTCCTCTATCTTCTAAGCAAGATGTGATGCATATATACCCATAGGTCTCCCCAGGGGTCCTACTTTGCTGCGTTACTGTGTTGGCCTAAAGGATGACGTCGGGCCTGAACTTTATACAGAGATATTAAACAGGAGATGTTAGTCCAGCTGTGCTTCCAAGAAGCCTCATGCATAATGTATGAGATTTGAACTAGGGGGAAACCCGCGTTCTGAATGCAGTGTCGTATCTAGGTAAAAGATCAGTCCCTAAGAACCGTTATGTATGTAATGTAGGGAAGAATATAGGTGTACGGTTGCAATATTACCTGCGCCTATATAGGGTACCTATATGGAATATAACACCCACTCCTCTTCCGACTGGACGACATATCTAACTTATTACCGTACTACTAGCCTAACTAGATATTGGTACACACAAAGTTTAAAGTCATCTGTTTAGCTAAAATGTTTAAAACTTCTAAAACATTTCTAAAAAACTTAAGATTTTTGCAAGCCATAGCTCTAAAGTGTCCTTAGTTATAGTCCGAAGCACTATAAGCATTAGAAAGCCATGGAAGCCCAAAAAAAAACGTTTTAAAGGAATGTCAATTTCGTGTTTTGAGTTCCAAAATAGAGCTTGTTTAAAAAGGAGCACATTTTCTTCCAGCACACAATGAGCCAAATGAGTCAAATGTTTATGTGTCCTGGCTGGTAGACGCAACATTTTCGTTGCTTGCTTCCGCAGTAGATGGCCCCTGTAGCACCTCGCAGAGTACGTCAATTGAGCACAGATGATGTTCCACACTGTCCGCAGCCGGTGCTGAGGCAGCCTGTGCGCCGTCCAAAGCCTGGGTGTCAGAGGAGGAGCCGGTGTCCATACCAACAGGCACTGTTGCTACCTGTGGGGGCTCAAGGAATGCTGCCATCAACATTGGAATATGCTGAGGACACTGTAGAACATGGGCCGTTATCGGGTCCAGTAAAGCATTTACATCTGGTTTGCACATGATGGTAGCATCAAACAAAGGTCTAACATGCATTCTTCTCTGCAAAACAGGCATCGGAGGACAGGTTAGATGCAGTCCATCCAGACTGGTTGAAATGAGAAGAACCAAGATGCACTTAGTGCCTAGATGTTGTACCATGCGGTCATGGTATTTACGCTCCAGGAGTGCTCTTTCCATCTCCTTGGTAACTGGGACGTCCATTGCGTAGCAAAAGTAAAACAATCAGGATACATGCTACTAGAAACAGGATGCGCGGAAGTCCTCAAAGATGATTCCGAATACGGAGTGTATGAAGTTTGGTATAACTCCAAGTACCGTCTGAAAGGTGCTCAGAAGTCCAGAACCTATGTTCTTAAATAGGTGGACTATGCCTGTCGTATCAGACATATTAAAGATACGATTTACCATTTCTGCGAAATGGAAAGGGCAGTTTGTATGAATAAGCGCCTGTATCTCTGCCGAAGACCTTGCAATCTGGAGATCAAAAGTCTCTCGAGCGGAGGTTAAGGGCACAGACTTCTGTAAAAGCATGGCTTTCATTCTGCTTAGAGTATCAAACCGTCTTAAAGAAACATTCAGTGAAGGCCATAACGGTGCCTCCCTGACTGTATGTCGGTGTAAATAATGCTTGCATACAACAAGTAACCCTGGAGCTCAGGGTTACCAGATATGCGATGCCCGGGAGCATTCCGAAGCAGCCTTGACTGTTCAGCATCAAGTAACTCCCATTTGAAAGTAGCCTGAATGCTGGAGTAATCACTGCAGCTGGGGCACCCCTCAAAAGGCAGGACAAGTTCGCTACAGAACTATTACAAGTCCCGTGCAGCATTATATCCTGGCATATGAGTGATCCACTTAAAGCGTTCTCACAGTTTGTACTGCTTAGAAACACTTCTCGATCCCCACTCCGGCATCGAAATCTGTATGGTAATACCCATGATTCCTTAATGTATTCCTTACCCATTTCTTCATATCTGCCTGCCTGCTTTTGTTCAAGGCAATACTGAACTGAAAAGTAGTGACCGGTAGAGTTATGTGGCCATGGATTAGCCATTCTGTGGACGGTAATTCTGCCACTGTAAATGCTAATCTATCCAGGTTTTCGATACGCAGCATTGTGTATTTCGCGCCCCTTTGTGCCATTTCTACCTGTTTATCTGTTAGATTGTATTCAGAAAACAGAGACGTACTGTTAATATAATGCCAAGGCACATAGCCTGCGCGCAAAGATTGCAGCGTCCAGCTTAATAACATAATGGAACGTAATTGAGATTGCCCGTGTTGTAAAATGGCCAAATCTTGTTCTAGTATGTCTATCGCAGAAGATACAATGTTGCCTAAGGAATATATCCTGGAGGTCAATGTAGTTAACCCATTGTCTACCACTGCTAGAGATTTTTCTAGATTTATACGGTCTATTTCACGTAATCTCTCTGCGGACTCTTGTTGGGATATTTTCCATATTTCATTGTAGACAGCATAAATGAAACATTTCTGACGTGGCTTCCTGGGACCTAGCAAACAATCCCTGAGATCCACATCCTGTGACAGTAAGGATAAGTGTTGTTTCACCTCTGTGAGTGTTGAAGTTTTTAGCCAATCAAGGCACAACTTCCCAACACTGTAGGATGTCACTACCCCTGGATGTTCTCTCTGTACATAACGTGGATCTGGCCTATGGATAGCGAACCCTTTGGTTTTACCCATGAATCTCGCCTGACAACTATTAGTGTCTGTGGGCCAAATCAACCATTTCTTCCAATCGGGGTCTGATCTATTGTATTGTATAATGTCATTCAACATAATCTCTTTCTGTGATGTTATGTTCTCCTCGGTGTGCGATGGAGTTGGCAGCCGAGGTGTGTTCAAGTCATTGTTCTTGGCTAGTCCAAGGCAAGACGTCTGTTGCATTGTCTCGTTCAAAAACATGATTTGTTGAGGGATAAGGCATGCTCTAAACAAAGCTTCTATTCCTTGTACTTGCCATTCTCTAGTACCCCAGACTGATTTTAGGTCTATGGTGTCTTTCCATAAGTCGAAACCTTGTTCAGACAACTGGGCAATAAAGGAAGCAGAGTAAATCTGTTTGGTGATTGTTAACATATTTTTCTGTGCTGATGTTGGCGCAACCATATAATAATATGAGGCTGGGTCAGACATATTAAACCCTGAAAAATATGGAAACTTTTGTGTAAATGTTTTTGAACTGCCTTTCGGCGGTGTTGGACAATGTTCACACTGGTGGTATGTGAACACATTTCTAGGATTAGCAGATTTATGCAGAAAGTGATGACCATAGTGTTGATAACAATACATTGTTTCGAAATCCAATGTGCTTTCCAATGTTTCGATATTAGAAAACGCAACAGAATTTTCCAAATCAGACAACATGTTATTTACAGTTTCAAAATCCCAATCATCCGAAAATGTACTTGAGGTAATGATATCAATCAACGATATTTTAAATAAATGAGGAATTCTTAAAAGTTCGGTCGGACCAAATATATCGAAATCAACCATGTCCCAAACTATCCCATCAGGTATAGGAACTGCTATAATGTTCACTGATGACAAGTCTCTTTGTTCTCGATGAGATGATTGGTGTGGTTTTAAAATTAAGTTCACCTTTTGGGCTGCAGAGCTTTGTTGAAGGTATTTTCCATTAACAAGCATGCTAAAAACTATTACTAAGCCTAACCAGAAAAGAAAGAAAAGTATCCCGGTGATTACCCATAGTTCTACCCAAGGTGACACCAGGTAAGTTTTTTTAAGACAGTTCAGAAAGTCTTTAACTTGCTGCTTGCGCGATTTTTGGGCTGGCATCATTTCAGGTTCACTTGGATCCAAAGAAAAAGTATCAAAGTTTATGAAGTAGCCAGAAGCAGTTCGATCAATTGTTGGTATTGCATCAGGATTTGTAGAAATCGTAGTTTGCTCTCGTTGAGGTGTGTTGATGTAGACATCTGTATTTGGTCGAATTGAAATTTGTCTTTCATTTTAATTCTGAATTTGAACTTCAGGTTCAAGGGGAATGAGTACCATAGCATTATTGCATAGTCAATCATTCCGTGTAGGAGATTCTTCGAACGTGATGAGTCTTTCCGTTTGAACTTCTTGAATTGTAGCGAGAGGAGGGCGTCTGCTACTTTGGAGTCCACGTGGCCTACTACTCAGTATTGGCCACATAGTGTGGTTTGATTAGGTCGATTGAGACAAATCTTTTCTCCTTTTTTCCGGCAAGAGGCGGTAGAAGTACAGTTCTTGTTCCTTCAACTGCTAGGACCTGTCCAGGCTTTCTGTATGATGGCCCAAATTCTTTCCTGTCCGCTATTTTCTCTCTGACAAGATCCCCGACTTTTGGGATCCAGACAAGTCTTGCCGTGACTGATTTGACTTCCCCAGTGGCGGTCTGCTTCATATGGACATTACTTTGTTGTGTCCTGGATTCATTTAGATCCTGTAAAACAGCCAAACGATCATGGATGTCAAAAGGCTTTTCATCTGCAACTGCGCCTTCATATGGAGTGACCCCCACTAGAGAACTTCTTGGCATGTTATTCAATGCTCTCTGCACTCCATACAGATGTTTTACCCAACTCTCAACAGTGCCTAATACTCTAGCTGTTAAAGATTGCTTTAAGTCTCGGTTTTTCCTCTCCACGGCCAAATTTCCCTCAGGATGGTACAGAGAGGAGTACCGCAATGCTACACCCATTCCTCGCATTGCCTTCTTGTAAGCCCTAGAGCTAAACGCAGGGCCCTGGTCGGAATGTAATGTGCCAATTGCGTATGTCCCTATAAAGACTCACAAATCTTTTACAACAGTTCGAGTGTCAGCCGAGCGTTGGGGCCACACCCATAGGAATCTTGAGCAGGTATCCACTGCAACCATGATATACCTGTAAGCCCCGTCTCTTTGTAAGGGGCCGCAGTGGTCCAAGTAAACACATGCTAGTGGTTTATCTGATATTAATAATGGTGTCTGTGCTGGACGTGTTACGGTGGAAACTTTCATCTGCTGGCAGATGTCGCATTTCAAGACATAGGGGCCGATTCCGATTCCGGCCGGAAATCTCTCCGACCGAGCCGGACCCGGAGAGATTTCCGACCGAATCGGACACTGGCAGTCCGACCGAACGAGTACGATGCGCACGCATGCCATCGGACTCGAGTCGGTCGGACTCCCATTGAAGTCAATGGGAGCCTGTCGTACAACGCGTACGCGGGCTCCCATTGACTCAATGGGTGCGAGGCGGACAAGGACGCCCCCTACAGCATGTACGCGTCCATGTGCATCGCGGCGTACATGCACAGGTAGGGGGGACCCATGGGTCCCCCCTGTGTGCGACTCGCGCGCCTACGCGTACAGGGGGGTCCGACGTGGACCCCCAAAGTCCGGCTCCGACAGCTTTTTCGAGCCGGACGGCGCGAGTCGGTCGGACTGCTCGCGGCGCGCATCGTACTTACCCGGCCGGGATACGTCTCCATAGCGCGGTGCGAGTCGTGTCCATGCGAGTCGGTCGGAGCGCGTTGAAGCAGCGTTCGAGTCGGTCGGAGATTTCACGGGTGCCTGCATCGTACTCGCTCGGCCGGACCCGCGTACGATTCGGTCGGGAAACAGGGCTCCGAATCGGATCCGGTAAATCCGAATCCGATTCGGAGCACTACCGGCCGAGATCGGAATTGGCCCCATAGTCTTTAGTCTGCTTTGTTAACCCAGGCCACCAATAGCGTTGTTTCAATAAAGAAACAGTCACCGTAACTCCTGCATGTGCAGAACCTATCCCTTCGTGTGCTGCTAGAATTAAACCTAACCTACGATCCTTGTTTGGAATTACTCTATCCCCCACTCCAGTAATCTGAGCAAATGGAATGTTGTTGGCATCTAACTTGTAGGAGTACTTGAGTGGAAACCTTTTTGGTACTGCTTTGCTGTTTTTGCGTGAAGCAATGACAGCCACCATAATCTCATTGTCTATTCTCGTTTTAGAACGAGTGATTGCAGCTACGGAAGACGTGCGTACATCCCCCTTTGCGGCTTCATCAGCCAATGAATTCCCTTCAACGTGAACGCCATCACGCTGATGACTCAGTGTATGTATCACGTGAGCTCTCGATAGTTCGGTTTTCAACTCCACTACCTGTTCCCATAGCATTTTATGCTTAATTGTGCCACCTCTTGCATCTTTGAACCCGTTTTGAACCCAGTGCTGCAAATATTCAGAATATGACTGTACACAGTACAATGAATTGCACACAATTAGTGTGGGGAATTCTCGATCCGTATTTACCAGTGCCAGTATCAATGCTTTCAACTCTGCCAGCTGTTCCGTTCAGTATCCTAGAGATTGCATTTTTGTGCAACTTGGGTGAAACTTTCCATCCTGCATGCGATCTTTAACGATTGCGCATGCTGCGCTATATTGTTGCTTACGTCCTATGGCCGGTTGAGCTGATCCATCAATGTAAATGATATATTCATATTGATCTAGAGGCATTATTTCGTTTGGTAGAGGATATTCTTGTTTGTATTGCAGAAATGCTTGTGTCTTGAAATTTGGGTCGTACCTGTATTCCACATCTGTTGCAGTGAGAGAATTATCCCACTGTATCCATCTAGGATGCAAGGCTTTAGCATTAGGAACGCTTGCTTTTGTTGCAGCCTCTAAGGCTGGAACTGGAGTCACTACTAATTTTTGTTTCCCCTGAGCCAGTGCTCTTTCTCTCACTACCGCAGTTTGTACTGCTGTCAGAATCTTTTCTGTAGATGCGAAGCGCATCTCAGCATTTGTGTACAAATGTGATTTATATGCTATTAGTACTGTTTCACCTTCATTAAATGTCAGATAGGCTACCCAGATTGACCCGCAACTATACAGATCACCAGTTTGCGTACGTTTACGCATGTCTGTAAGTGTTTGGGAGCTATCATGTCAGCCTGTAAGGAGCGAAGGATATCTGTGTGTTCCTGTATCTATTGTCTTACTGAAAAATCAGGTTTTATTAAATAGTAGAAAGGTTTTACTCTTTCTGCGTAATCTAAAATGTATGTTCTACCAAAATTTAGGAATCCCAAGATTGATTGTAAATTTTTCAATAATTTTCGAGTTTGGAGCAGCACGCATTTTTCTAAAAAATTGGCTGCCAGGCTTTTCCCTTCACTTGAAAGCTCATATCCTAAAAATAGGACACTGGGGTGGGTAATTTTTGATTTTTTAAAGTTGAATTTGTAGCCCTCAGATGCAAACCCCAAAATGATGGTGTACACTCTGTTCAAGTGCTCCTCTAGGTCATCGTCCGTTAGATAAATATCATCCACATAGGACAATGCCTCTTCATCCAAATTTTGAAGTAACTCAGTTACTCTGGCCGAAAACAACCCGGGCTGTTTTTATACCCTTGGGGGAGTTGACAAAATTGACGCTGGGACCCTAGCGCTGAGAATGCTGTTAGATACCTGCTTTCAGGCGCTATATTTTGGCAGAAAAATCCATTTGAGATATCAAGTGTTGTTTTATATTTTTTCCGCACAACGTTATTCATTAATGCGGCACAGTGTGCATTTTGGACTTCAAAAGTCCTTGTGCAAGTGTTTAAATGTCTGTAATCTAAAACCAAACGATATGAAATGTCAGGTTTCATGACCGGAAACAAAGGATTATTCATTGATGAGGTGCAATTTTCGATCACCCCTTGGTATTCAAGTTGATCTAAGATCTCCCTGACCTGTTTTTTAGCTTCTTGCTTTATTGGATACTGTCTCTGTGCAGCTGGAGTATTTTGTAAAGGAATTATGTGGTGGGTTGAATCCTCATCCCATCCTACATGGTTTTTGTATAATGCAGGGGCTTGGACTACTGCCCACTCCTGCGCATATGTGTGTTTTAGGTGCCTGGGAATATGGTCTGAGAATGCCGGTAAAATTACCATTTCTCCTTTAGGGCAATCCATGACGAATGCTGGCGGCCAATCTTGTTCAATCAATCAATCAATCAATCAATCACGGCATTTATAGAGCGCGCTACTCACCCGGGAGGGTCTCAAGGCGCGGGGGAGGGGGTAAGTTACTGCTCGAACAGCCAGGTCTTGAGCTGCTTCCTGAAGGAGAGATGGTCCTGGGTTCGCCGAAGGTGAGTGGGGAGGGAGTTCCAGGTCTTGGCTGCCAGGTAGGAGAAGGATCTTCCTCCGGCGGTGGTTCTGCGGATGCGTGGTACGGTGGCGAGGGCGTGGCTGGTTGATCGTAGCTGGCGGGTGGGCGTGTAGAAGGTCATGCAGTCGTTGAGGTACTTTGGGCCCAGGTCGTGGAGGGCCTTGTGTGCGTGGGTGAGGAGTCTGAACGTGATTCTCTTGCTGACGGGGAGCCAGTGCAGGTCTTTCAGGTGTCCGGTGATGTGGCTGTGTCGGGGGATGTCCAGGATGAGTCGTGCGGAGGCGTTCTGGATGCGCTGGAGTCTTTTTTGAAGTTTGGCTGTGGTTCCGGCGTAGAGGGTGTTCCCATAGTCCAGTCAGCTGGTGACGAGTGCCTGGGTGACGGTCTTCCTGGTTTCGGTGGGGATCCATCTGAAGATCTTGCGGAGCATGCGCAGGGTGTTGAAGCACGAAGATGAGACGGCGTTGACTTGTCTGGTCATCGACAGGGAGGAGTCCAGGATGAAGCCCAGGTTTCGTGCGTGGTCCGTTGGCTTGGGCGCGGTGCCCAGGGCCGGGGGCCACCAGGAGTCGTCCCAGGCGGAGGGTGATGAGCCCAGGATGAGGACTTCCGTCTTGTCTGAGTTCAGTTTAAGGCGGCTGTTCCTCATCCAGTCGGCGACGTCTTTCATCCCGTCGTGTAGGTTGGCTCTGGCGGTGGTGGGGTCGTTGGTGAGGGAGAGGATCAGCTGGGTGTCGTCGGCATAGGAGATGATGTTGAGGTTGTGTTGGCGTGCGATGGCTGCGAGGGGGCTCATGTAGACGTTGAAGAGGGTTGGACTGAGTGAAGACCCTTGTTCAGCTAACAAAATGTCATAGCCAAATGACAGATTCTCTCAAAAGAGACCTCTAACTGTCCTACATTTGTCCCCCTCCATTTGGAATGTTATTTCATATAACTTATGTGGGACACTTACCCTAGTATCGGTTGTCTCTACTGTGATATAATCATTCAAGTCCGCTGTCACCAGAAATTCAATTAGGTTCTGGTGAGCTATTGTTACTTCTGCCACACTGTCTAGCATGGCCAGAGCCCATTCCCCGTTCAATAGTCGAGTCCTCAGAATTCTGGGCATGTCTGATCTTTAGACCTGCAACTTTCTTCTTTTTGAACTGTGGTTTTGGTTTGGCTTTATCTTCTTTTTTGGAAGTATATTCTTGAGCGTTCTGTTTGTCTCTGGACTTTGTACGCTCTTCTTGTCTGTCTGACCGTCCTTCCCTCTCGGAGTTTTTTGATGAACCCTGAAAGGAATGAGAGGAATGTGTATCAGTATCCTGATACCTGTCAGGTTTCCTAATATTATCCCTATTCCTAAGGTTATACTTCTTTTCGGAGGGCTCCTGTGGAGGGGATCTACCTCTGAATTGAGATGTTTTCTTGAAAGTTTTGTTGTTTTTTATTGTCCCACTTCTTTTTTGTTGAAGCATGTGTCTGCTTTGAAGTGTCCTTTTCAGGGCTGCCCATTAGTTGTGGTTTTAAAGCTTTCCCACCCAAACTGACTCTGCCTAATTCTGCATATGCAGTTTCAATTATTTTTGGTAGTTCGTGTTCCTGTTCTAAAGGACTGAACTCCCTTAGGCGTTGGCGGATAGCCACTGAAGCTGCTTCCCCTTTAATATTAGCTAACATTATGGCTGATACCTAGGCATAGTTCCCTAGTAACTTCATCCCTAAGTTCAGAGCAGGCTCTGCTCCATACTCGTTTTGTATTTGTCTAAATACATCTGGTACTACTGCTAATGACGGGATACCATGAGTTCTGGTATAAATGGCAGCAAAGACTGTACCCCAAGTGGTACAATCCTCTATTTGTGGTGTTATCCCCATGGGCAAGCAGATTGCTAGCATTCTGTGTTTTTCATACAGGGTAGTATTTGGGAATACTGCCTCTAGCTGTGTTATTTTCTGAACTTCCCAGAATGGCATTTGTTCACGTTTTGTGGGGATTTTACCCATCACCGCGTGTAATGTTTGTTGTGTGATTTTAGTTGCTGTACTCTGAGCTTGAGTTCCATTTGTTGCAACCATTGCTGGTTGGACTGTAAGTGTCCTCATGATGAATTGCGTCAAGTTTCTGTATATTTTTATTAATTCTTTGTGTTGTGTGAGTAAGTCTCCTGGTGGCATTGTTTCAATGTCAAGATGTGGTGTGTAGGCCGCTAATATTGGCCATGTTGCCCCTTCTCTTCCGAGCAGGCCGAGTCTCACTCTTCTTCTTATATGGGGTAGGGCGCCTTTAAACCAGTATAAGTGTTCCTGGTATGTGAGCAGAACCTCAATGTCCTCAAACGGACAATATTCTGCTGGTGCATCTCCTGTTTAGGAGTGAAATGCTTTTGTTCTTGCATTTGCTGCTGGGAATATAACCCACGAATAAAATACCTCTGTTCTATATGATTCGTGCGCCTCAATCACGAAAGCTACTATGCCACCCCTGGCTGTTACACCATGCGCAAGTAGTTTCAGGGTGACTGTATTTCTCAAATTCTCTGCAATCGGAATTGCATCTGCATTTTCTTCTTCTTCTGAGAGGTACAAACTATGCACAACTCCCCCGCGTTTTCCACGTCTTAAGTCATTTAAAAAAAACAATTTTTTAGAGGAAGAAGATTTTCAAGGAAACTAAGATAAGGTGTTTTTGCACAATTTTAGGAACACTGTGTCCTTCAAGCTTGATTAACCAACAGCCAATAAATAGGATTGTTTTAGCCTACTCAGCTGTGGCAGAGTTTGTGCCCACCCACTCCAGACGTCTCTGGTGTTTAGTGAGTAGGGATCTCTGAGAATAGCACGACTGAACAACTCAGATTCTACTGTTAAATAAGTACCCAACCAACGTTGTCGGCGCCATGTCGTGTAGTTCCTATATAACCTATACAATATCTGCACGTTTGGATAACATAAACTGTGGGATTGGTGGCAGACTGATTCTGTGCACCCCCACCGGGTATGTTAGCCTGTCTGTATCAGCTAGCTCACAGTGCCACTATAATCTCTTCTTACCAAGGAGAGAATAGATTCTGGCAACCTCAGAACATGACAACTCTGATACCTCAGAATCATGGAAACAATATACTACCTTTCGCTCAGTCACTCGTGCTCACTTAGTTTGTCTCAGAGAGATACACAGAATAAACAGGCTGGGCGTTTTCAATAAGGATTTATTGAACAGTTGTTATTCTAGTGTAGAATAGATGAGCTGTAACAACCATTAGACAGTAGCAGAGATATATGATTAGAAGTACTATGAAAGTAAAGGGATAGTAAAGTTCTACCATCTTGCAGTAATCATGAATATATACAAGTACATAAAACACATGATAAACCAAACCTACTCCTATGATGCCTCCCTAACTAGATGTACCTAAATGTACCTAACATCTGTGTAGGTGTTATGTCAAGAATCCCTCTAGGATCTAGTCAACCCCATTACCTGAGAATGAGAGAATATGGGACCCCGTACTGGCCTCGAGTTGGACACCCCGCGAGCGATGTTAGACCACTGTGGGCTGGAGTGTCTGCATGCAGGAACCTCAGCGTCTCTGGTCAGTGTGTCAGCCGGGAAGTCTCGGTCTCCTCTATCTTCTAAGCAAGATGTGATATATATATACCCATAGGTCTCCCCAGGGGTCCTACTTTGCTGCATTACTGTGTCGGCCTAAAGGACGATGTCAGGCCTGAACTTTATACAGAGATATTATACAGGAGATGTTGTCCTGCTGTGCTTCCAAGAAGCCTCATGCATAATGTATGAGATTCAAACTAGGGGGAAACCCGCGTTCTGAATGCAGTGTCGTATCTAGGTAAAAGGTCAGTCCCTAAGAACCGTTATGTATGTAATGTAGGGAAGAATATAGGTGTAAGGTTGCAATGTTACCTGCGCCTACATAGGGTACCTATATGGAATATAACACTACCACCCATATACATCCCTCGTGTGAGGGCCATTAGCGTAAACTGTAAAAATGGGACTTGCACCCATTTAGACATCCCTCATGTAAGGGTCTGTACCGTAAGCAGTAGAAATGGGACTTTCACCCATTTTGACATCCCTCATGTAATGGTATGTAACCTAAACTGTAGAAATGGGACTTGCACCCATTTAGACAATCCCTCATGTAAGGGCATGTAACGAAAGATATGAAAACTCAGTCATCATACATGACAAGCGACACTCACTGAAAGAGTACTTGCACACCAGAAATCTATTTCCACAACAGAAATAAATGTCACCACAGTAGCGACACCAATGCAAAGAGAAAAAAAACTTGCACATTGGAAAAAAAAACCCCACTGTAAATAGGATGCAAAAGAAAACAGTGTGTGTACCTTCCTGAGCAGCCAATCATACACAAAAGATTGCAAATAGCTCTTAGACACATAAAGTGGGTGGCATGATCAGTGCTGCAAGCCCACAAGTAGCATTTAATTTACTGTCCCTGGTCACATGTATTGCATTTTACTAGGGGTTTATAATTAAATCAAACATGAACATTGTGGTAAACCAATATTACCATGCTTTAAGTATAGACCAATAGCTTTTTAGCACTGGTTAGCAGTGGGAAAGTGCCCACATTCATAAAGCCAATAAAAACGAAGTCAGCAAAAAAGTCAAAAACAGGAGTTCATAAGGCAAAACGTCAGGGGAAATCATGCCAAGGATGCCAGGACTAACAGTAACTCTTCGATGGGGACCAACCTGGTCCTCATTTCTAACCTGCACCTCATCGTGGTCAGCCTCAAACATTGCCCTTGTCCCTAGTCTAGCACAACCAGATACCTGTAGCTGGCTCTTTGAGTTTTTTGTCACTATTTTTATTTGAAATATTATACATTCATATCTATGATTCCCCTTTTTGGATATTTTGTTGTTTTGGTGTCATTTTATTCCCTAATGTATTCTCTATCCTAATACACAGGAGTGGCATTTTTATTGCATTATGTTTTTAACTATTTTGGTACTGCTAAATGCTCCACAAATGTTTTGAAGTTAAGTGTGTATGCTCTGTGCCATAGCTACCAGGGAATGAGCTCAGGTTTAAATTGCTGGAACCTTTATTGAACCTAATAATAATAGTGACATTATCACTTGTGGTTGACTACCATCCACCTCAACTAATAATCCACTTTCTTACACTCTTCCTGGCCGCCCAAGATCAACGCCAAGAGTGTCCACCCCCTCAAGTTTGAAGACCTCACTCCTAAATCTTTCTCATAAATCTCTCTAAATCATCAATTATCTTTTGCAAATCAAATTTAAGTATTGCATTTGTGACATTTTGTATGATTATGATGAGATACAAATGATACACATTGTGTCTACTATACAAAGGAACGTAATGATACACATTGTATCTACTCCACAAAAGAAAGTATTTGGTGAGCAGTTTACTTTTCAGATTGTAAAAATCAATCATATTCTTCCTAGGTCTCAAAATGGTAGAAATAAAAGCCAACTAATTCATCATTATGAAGTGTGTGAAACTGTAAATCTCAGGACATTATTCAGAATGCAACCAATACCCACACATGCCACCGCTATTTTTCTTTGCCTATTGCACTTTAGGTAGATACCTATGCAATCCAGGGCTTATCTGATGAAAACCTAAGCTGTCATTCATTATTTAAGACATTGAGGAGTGAAGTGACAAATAAAACCATTTCAGAGCTATTCAAACTATACACATAGGGGCCGATTCCGATCTCGGCCGGTAGGGCTCCGAATCGGATTCGGCTTAACCGGATCCGATTCGGAGCCCTATTTCTCGACCGATTCGTACGCGCGTCCGGGCGAGCGAGTACGATGCGTATTCGCCGACCGACTCGTCCGGGCGTCCCGACCGCTCCGACCGACTCGATCCTGGGTCTAACCGCACCGACCGACTCGCACGGACACGACTCGCACCGCGCAATGGAGACGTTCCCCGGCCGGGTAAGTACGATGCGCGCCGCGAGCAGTCCGACCGAGCCGCGCACTCCGGCTCGAAAGAGCTGTCGGAGCCGTACTTTGGGGGTCCGTGTCGGACCCCCCTGTATGCTTCACCGCGCGAGTCGCACACAGGGGGGACCCATGGGTCCCCCCTACCTGTGCGTGTACGGCGCGAATCGCTTCGCCGCGTACACGCAGTAGGGGGCGCCCTTGTCTGCATCGCACCCATTGAGTCAATGGGAGCCCGCGTACGCGTTGTACGACAGGCTCCCATTGACTTCAATGGGAGTCCGACCGACTCGAGTCCGATGGCATACGTGCGCATCGTACTCGTTCGGTCGGGCTGCACGGGTCTGATTCGGTCGGATATCTCTCCGGGTCCGGCTCGGTCGGAGAGATTTCCGGCCCGAATCGGAATCGGCCCCTTTGTCTTAAAAGAGGCATGCATATATATTTCAACTGACATTGTTTTTCTGTTTAACAGAGTACTTATGGGTAAGTTATACTATTTGCAGATCTTTTCTAAGTACTGTAAATATTAAGTATTACTATTATTTAATTTAATGGTGTTCAATTCATAACTTGGAATGGAAGACTGAGTTTGTCCTCCTTGGATCCATACACACCAATCTGAAGATATCAATAGTGAGCATATAAGTTACTGATCCATCTTTCCCTCAGAAGTAGTACACTTGCTAGGAACATACACATTACATTTGTTCACTAAACAAAAAAAGGCATTTAGGGTATTTGAATTTGAGTGATGATGTTTTCAAATGCTTCAAAATTCTTCAAAAAGTAGTTTTTGAGGTGAGGCTTGGAATTGAGTTTGAATCTTTTTATCAACTGATTTTTTCATACGTTCTTACTTAACTCTTTATTTGGTAGTAAGATAACATTTTCTGATTGTGCTTTGAAAGTTACATACAGCAGTGAATTAGTCCTCAAATTATATGTTATAGCTGACATTCAGTTGCTTGCTTAGTCGCAAATACCAATCTTTTCCGGTTTCGTTTTTAAATCTGAATACGCAGTTCAATGTTTTTAATCATCCTTCGCATGATACTTTATAGCTGACCTTCAGTTGCTTTCTTATTTGCAAGTACAGTTTTTTGTGGGAGGATGGGTTTGAAATTCTAAGGTCCTGATTCCGAATGGAAGTTAGATTCCAATCCATGCAAAAATCGGAGCTTACAAAGGTGTCAGAATTCCAGATTTTGCAGTAAAGACTGCCCCTGCAATTTCCACCTGGCAAATTTTGCCTGGTTAAAGTTATAGAAATGCATCAGGGAAAGGAAAAATGGAAAATAAAATACTTGCCAAAATTGGTCTGATAACTACCAATTATGCATGTTATTCCACAGTTTCTGACCACAAACTCAAAATAGTAGGTGTATACTGCATTCAGTAAATCTCTCATTCTGGAATAATTTTGTTTAGTCAGAGTGCTAAATATCTTACCCTTTACTACGGCACTGGTAATCTACGGTAAAGTTTAAAAAGTCAGTGGAACCAATTGACAAAAAAATTAAAACAACACCCATAAACGTAGTTCTGCACACGGGTGCAAAGTAACAGTCATGGCTTCCAGGTGTACTCCTGGGGTGCTCATGTGAGATTTTTAACATTGCCAATGCCCTGTGTTGGATTGTGTGTAGGGTAGAGTATAATTATGCATTGCTTAAAGGTAGCTCGGTTTAAACTACATTTCTAATTAAGATTTTACAGTTTGAATTTCATCCTTCCTAAAGCTATCTTGCTCCTAAAATATAGTGTGTAACTGCCACTGTTTAAAATATAGAATTCAAAAACTATATTCCGGGGACTACTCACAAATTGCATTCTGTAGTACATTTTGTATTACAAAAAAACTACTACAAAATGTGATTCACAAACCTACGTGAACAGTTTATGCCGCTGCCTCTTCTACATGTAGGGAGATCTCCACCCGACATTGGAGTCTTAGCTCATGTAGGTATACATTTATTAGTAAATGTAAGAGGGACACAGGGCAGTGGCTGGAAAATCAGGAATACTTAAGAATAAAAGAGAGGGACTTGGGAAGGAGAAAGGAGGGGTACAAGAAGGACCAGGCAGGGGTTTAGGGAGGAAAGTCAACCCACCCACAAAAGAGTAAGCCTATAGCTATTCACAAGCAACACATATATACTTAGCCTAATAGAGACCAAAAACAGTAGTAAAGTACTCTAGCTCAGAGCAGAAGTAAGGCTAGCACCACACATGGCCAACCACTGGTATTTCAACGGGAAACAGCGTTTACAATGCTGTCATTACATCGCAGTACTTTTACAACACAGTTGTTACAATGACCGCGTTGTTAGTACGCAATGCATTTACATCGCAAGTCATTACAACGACTTGCTGTAGGGGGCGCTGAGGTATTGGAAATGAATTCCAACACCTTCCCTACTGTTGCGCAAACTGGAGTAGGGAATAGTAAATAATACTATTCCTAAGTCCAGCGCGTCCCCTACTGCAAGTCGTTGTAATGACTTGCGATGTAAATGCATCGCGTACTAACAACGCGGTCGTTGTAACGACCGCGTTGTAAAAGCACACGATGTAATACATTGCGTTGTAATGTGCTATATTAATTTCAACACCCTTCCATAGAAAATAATGGATTAGGGTCTTACAATAAAACCCACAGGATATAGTGTTAACTTAAAATAGTTTAAAATGTAAACATTAATGTCAAGAACTATTTATAAAAATAGTATATACTTTTAATTTAATTATAAAATATTGTAATGACCAAATATAGGTTAAACAACAGGGGAGCTTTGATCCATGTATCTATGTATACACTAATTATGGCTCTTGACAGGGATATTGGAATTTCCTACTTACTTAATTATTAAAAGTGATATATAGATGTTATTAAAAGTAATGAAATTATATTTTAATAAAACGTGCTGTTACACTATTTTTAAATGCAAAAATGATTATTTTAAATATATTATATTGAAATTAAAAAAAAAGTAATTTCTTATAAATTATCTTTAACATTAAATTATATTGATTTTTTTGTAACTGTTTTAAATAATTGTATTTTATTTAGCAATATTTCCTAAGGGATTTTATTTTAAGTTCATACCTCCATTATTTTCTACAGAAGGTGTTGTAAGGTTTACTATGTGTGATGTTAGACTTACTCCTGTTTTGTTTGTAGTAACTTACATGTTTAAGTTAAACTCCAGCCTCTCTTTCAGGGGGAAAAGACATGCAACTTACACTTTTGAATAACTATACACTCAAATTTTGAGAGTAGTCAAAAGTACTACCGCTACTCAAAAGTGTAAGGTTAAAATACACATGTAAATTTACACACAAGTGTAAGATACCTTTGTGAATAGCCATGTATGTGATTCAGCTGTTGGCAAATAGATCCCATATCACTGTAGAAGACAAGACCATAAGGGGACAATGTTGGACTTTAGGGAAAGTGTTAAACAATCGCCAAGCCTAATACCTCACATGTACATATGACTACAAAAGTTTACACTCTGTATCTGTATTATCAATTGTAATTAAATTGGTTATAAAAATTTACACTAACAAGTGATGTTGAGTAAGGTTCCTGTTCTTAATTAAAAAAGCACAGGAGGACCGAGGTATTTCTAGCAAAGCTGAGGCCCTAACAGAGAGGAAATTACATAGATCCAAAAAGGAAAAATCTGGGCATTTATAGTCAGCAGATGGATTTTTCCAAACTTCCCCCAGCCTAAAGTTTTTTTCAGAATTTCAAGTAAACCAATTTTTTTTCAGTCTCCTCATATAGGCAGAACTGTATGCAGAAATATATTGATAAATGTGTTTCTTTCCTGCTATTTAATCCAAGCTGTATAGCGAATGGTTTCATTTTCCTTTTATCCACTTTATGACCAACTACAAATAGTAAATTGGATCCCAAGCAGATAAGCCATGAGCTGTTGTAAAGGCCAAATAACTGTTACCCCCCCACTTCATAATTGTCTACCTTTCTTCCCTGAACACTAGATTTAAGCTCTCAGTACAGGGTTGTATATGGCACGCCCTTCATAGTTTTAATGAGCTTCTACATTCAGGGATAAAGCTTATCTTCTTCTGTTGCTCTTTTGAGATGAAATGAGTCAATGAATCTACAATGCTCCCATAACCTTTAATACACCTTGGCCCAGATTTACAAACAAATCACGCAGCAGAGCACAGCATGTTAAGTTGCTCTGTTGTGCGAATGGGAGAGACCAGAACAATGCCCTATCTGCTAAGATGTGGCACTGTTTTGCTCTCTCGCTCTCTGGCACTTTAGGCTGCCATGCTCCATCGCAGATACCCTTTCACTATAGTGCAAGGGAGTCTGTGTTGCGATAAGCTGAGTTTTTGTGCAGAAAGGGGTCTCTTCTTGTACAAAAGCTATGCTTTCAGGGATTCCTCTCTTTGTATGTGTGCTGTAGAATGCAACACACATGAAAAGAGGAAGAAATGAGGAGAAATGGAAAGATTTCTCCTTCTTACGCCTGCCTCAGGGAGGTACAGGATTTTGGTACAAATCCTTGTCTACAATTTGTGTCAAAACCCATGGGTGGTTGCAAGGGAATGCCTATGCACCACTCACGGAATGCCTCCTTTATGTAAAGTATCGAAAGTCAACGCATTGTACAGCATTGTGATACTTTTGGTTTCAATCCAATGAAAATCGCAATTTGCATTGAATTGTAAATACCAACACAACACTTTGAGTCAAGTTTGTGTTAAAAAAAGTTATGCAAATGTGATGCAAATTCTTTGCATATCTGGGCCTTGCCCTGTTAGCGAGAATTAGAAAGGCTCTATTATGGGTCTGGCTTCTAGGAGGCTGCCAATCTACAATGAACTGTATCTCTGCCTAGAGTGTGCGCACCTTGTAACAATCATTTCACACCTAATGGCCTACTGTGGTGAACACTGACTGTGGTTTTTAGGTTGCTGCTCTCGCTCCACAAAGTTTTACTGCTCTGATTTCAGGGGACCTGTACTGTAACGTATTACGTCTTATACTTCTAGACAATCCAATGGTTATTCGCCTGCTGATGATTCATTGTGTTTTTGTAGTAGCAATTGCTATCTAGGTTTTATCAAAGAACAGCTAGTATTTGCTGCTTATGACTATTTAGTGAACACTCTAAAGTGATGCTTGTCTCAAATCAATAAAGCATGCATCTACTTATATATATGATGTGCAACGTTAGAAAAACAGCATAACATATATGTATAAAATGTTCACTATGTAGCTGCCCAACAATAAGTGCAAGAATTGAAAGGCTCTCATGATCTCCTAAAGAAAAGCAGAACAGATCTGCACCATATCCATTATAGTCTAGAAGTAGAATTAGATAAATAACTAAAAAAGTGCAAATGTAGCGGTCCTAGCAATGCATGCCAATGCACTTTTTCTAATTTAGCAAAAAGTACACAAAACACCTTGCCTTTCAGAAGCAAGGATCACATTAACTTGATGGTGGCAAGTATATTTCTTAAATTTGGTTGAGGCCTATCCTATCCATAGGGCTGAAAACACTCTAGTTAAACAGTTAGCACAGGATCCTGGAGAATATGTAATGAAGTTGGTTTTGTGACATAACCTTAAATGAACTCTTGTACAGGATTTTATTTCTCTTGCCTATTGAATTTCTTGGTAAGGTATCACATCTTGCTGTTTGTAATATAAAAGGTTTGGTGATGGTAACTATTTTGCCTTGGTTTCCATACGTTAAGAACATATGTTGCTCAATTGGACTTGCTACATGGCAATTAAAAAAAAATGTTAAAGTAGATGCAGAGATTGACTTGTTTCTTTGAATGTACATTTACACTTTATTTAAATTCACATACATTCATGATAGCATGTTTGTACAATTGTCCAGGTGCACTATTTGGGAATACCATGTGACATATTCTACTATATTGTAAATAGTACAATTACCCACTGAGTAAATGCAGCCCCTGCCGTGCCAACCCACAATTGCTTTGCTTGTTTTTCTTCTCTATGTTTTACCCATAGAAAAGTGGAGAAACCACTTCCCTTATACCCCCTTCAAGTCTAGAAGTGATCTATTCTCCTTCCTACCCTGGATGCGGAGTTACTCCAGACCCCTGATTGAGCAAATACCCGAACATTTCTATGGTGGGAAAGGGTCTGATTTCACAGATTTGTGGCTGCTCACAAATGTACAAGTCAAAACACATCTTGGTCTGAATGAATGAATGAGATTATTTATAAAGCGCAACGTTCACTCCAAGGAGTATCTTGGCGCTAGCAGAAACAGCTCAAAAAAGAAAACACAGGAAAAGAGCAAGAGGATAGTCATAGAGAGATGCATTCATAACAAGTATCAAATAAGGGAGGACACAATGTTGTCAGGAGCAGCGAAAATCCATGTTTTCAACAATTTTCTAAAGAGACGTTCTGATTGAGCCAGTCTCAGTTGGAGCGGCAAAATGTTCCAGGCTCTTGTTCCTAAAACAGCTATGGTTTTGCCTCCTTTTGTTTTCAAACGATAGCTGGGAACTGTTAGAAAGTTACCCGAGGATGACCGCAGAATACGTTGAGTTGTATAAGGACGTATTCTTGACCTAAGATATAATGGCCCTACTACTTTTGTTGCTTTATAGGTGATAGTTAAAACTTTATACAGGATCCTTTTATGGATTGGTAGCCAATGCAGTTGTTGGAGTGCTGCCACTGAAGAAGATCCTCTAGGCAGCCTGAGCACCAACCTAGCCGCTGCATTCTGGACCACCTGTAGCTTTTTTAAAACAGCCTTACTAACTCCTGCATACAGACTGTTGCAGTAGTCCAAACGTGAGAGAACCAGTGCCACGGCAACAGTCTTCCTAGCATTCATAGGCAGAAGGTCCAGGAACTTTCTCAGAATTTTTATGGTATGAAAACACATGCCTGCCACAGAAAGAGCCTGACTATGAAAAGATAGGGTAGGATCGAACTTAATCCCTAGGTTCCTTACTGTGTCTGCAGTGTTTGGAGGTGGAACCATATTTACAGGCCACCATTGACTGGGCAAAAAGGGATTGGCTTTCCCGAACAGCATGATTTCCGTTTTTTGGCTGTTACATTTCAAATGATTGATTTTCATCCAATTCATAACTGCCGTTAGGCAGTGATAGAATTTTTCTTCTGCCACAGTGGAATTTTTATCAAGGGTAAGAATGATCTGAGTGTCGTCAGCGTATGTAATGGCTTCGACCTCAAACGAGTCTATCAAGGCGAGCAGTGGAGTCATATATAGATTGAATAATGTTGGGCTTAAGGCAGAGCCCTGTGGCACCCCTGATAGTATCTGTTTTTCAGCAGACTTATAGCAGCCCAGGGTAATTATGTTACGTCTGTTTTCTAAAAAAGAGGAGAACCAGGCAAGCGCCTTCTTAGTAACGCCACTGGACACAAGTCTATCTCGCAAGATATCGTGGGAGACCGTGTCAAATGCGGCCGATAAATCCAACAGAATCAGTACTGCGTCTTTACCCTGGTCTAAGGCCAGCTTTAACGTATCCGTTGTGTGAAGCAGCACTGATTCCGTTGAATGTCCTGATCTGAACCCAGATTGTTTGGGGTGAAGGATGTTTTCCTTTTGTAGAAACTCATTTAATTGCTTATTGGCCAACTTCTCCACTATTTTACTTAGCCATGTCTGCCCACTTCCCACCTCTTGCTTGGATTTACAACTGTGTAATGCTATGCAGTGTTGGTGGACACAGTAGTAAAATCATTTATGCCTCTCAGAGATCTTTCTGTGAATATCTGACGTGAAAATGAAGAAGCACTTAGCATAAACATAATTATATTTCTCAAAAATTGATATTTGCATATTCAATACTTGCTTAAGTGTCAATGTCCTTTGTTGTAGTTTTCCCCTTGACACTGTAAGCAATACAGGCGCGCACTGAAAGGTAAAGATAATTGTAAGAGATTGAGTAATCAGTTGAGAAAGGTGAGAGCCCCACTCAAGAAATAAACACAATCCTTACTAAGGGGAACCACAAAAGTCACTAAATAAATCTGTGCTTAACCACAGCTTGGCACAATTGAGTGCAGGTCGGATACAGGGACCTGGTTTGTCAGATGAAAGATTACCTTCTAGCTTAGTTCTGTTGCACACGAGAAGCCTCGGTCGACATGAAGAGCTTCAAGTGGCGAAGTCCGGAGTCTGTTTTCAGGAAGGTCACTTCGGAAGTCAAATTCATGTACCGCGTTGGCCTCTGTGAATTCTGCTCATGTTTGTGAGGTGGTACTTTAATGGGTGGCACAATGAGTGCTGAAGCCAACTAATAGAATTTCATTTACAGGCACTTGGCCCATGTAGTACCATATACGGTTGTATGACTTTACAACGCATGGCTTTACCATGCAGAAGTGTTTACCACGCATTGTAAGCACATTTAAGTTCAATAAAACCCACATATGTATACATGTATAGATACATACATATATATGTGTGCGTGTGTATATATATCTATATTTTATACTGGTGACCGGAAGTAGGTTAAAAAGCAAAATATTTTTGTTTGGACCCATTACATTGATGATTTATGTTTGTTATGGAACGGGTCAAAACAAGAGGAAAAAGAATACGTGGCGATTTAAAACAATAATCCCTACAATCTGCATCTCACTGCACAGATGAGTGTGAATGAGATATCATTTTTAGATATCCTATTACAAGTAAAAGATGGCAAAATCAACACCACTGTAAGTAAGCAAGTAATTTTATTTGCATAGTCAATTAAAACCGTTGCAATACAAAATAACATCAGGTTATAACAGTTTTACATAAAAAGGTCTCATAGTACACATTTTTTTTTAAAAATCAAATTCAAATCAACACCACTGTATTCCGCAAAACAACTGCTGGGATTAGTACTTTACATTTTAAAAGTCAACATCCGACGAATTTGAAAGCTAGCATTCCGTATGGTGAAACACTGAGGCTGAAAAGAATTTGTAGCCAAGATCAAGAATTCCAGGGACAAGTACAAAGGATGAATCAGAGGTTCAGGAAAAGAGGGTATCATCCCAAGATGTTAGTGGAGGCCAAACGCAAGTCGGAAACGATCTCCAGAAACCAGTTACTTTATCCTAATGATAGGGTTCCAAAGGAAGGCACGATAGCTAGATTGAGCACCTGCTTCAATCAAATGTCTCCTTAAAATCTATCAGATATTGAGAAGGCACTGGCAGGTGGCCAAAAGAGATAATGTAATTGGTAAGGATTTACCTATGGCACCCCCTGTGAAATATAGAAAAGGGAGGACATTGGGTGACAATCTAACACATAGCTATTTTGATGGAGGCCGTAAACCAGATACATGGCTATCGACAGTAAGAGGGTTTTATAAGTGTAACAGTTGTAAGGCCTGCAGGATGGTAAAAAATGTCCTCACGTTTAAATCTGGTGATGGACATTTATTTAAGATAAAAGGCTTTTATAATTGTATCACCGACCATTGCATCTATGTACTCAGTTGCCCATGTCAACTCATGTATGTGGGGAGAATGATTTTTCCTTTGAAAAAACAGATGCTAGAGCATCAGCGAGCAATCAGGAACCAGGATTTCACATATTCTGTGGCCAAACACTTCTATGACAAACATGATAGTGATCCTGGCCCACTAATGTTCTTTGCAATTGATAGGATTCCCCCGAACATCAGAGGAGGTAATAGAGTATCAATCAAATCAATCAGGCGTTTGTTGAGCGCGACTACTCACCCGTAAGGGTCTCAAGGCGCTGGGGTGGGGGGGGGTGCAGGTTCCAGTCCATCAAGGAGGGGGTCTGTCGAAGAGCCAGGTTTTGAGGTTTCTTGCGATGATGGGGAGCGTTGTTGTCTGTCTGAGGTGGAGCGGAAGGGCGTTCCAGGCTCTGGCCGCGAGGAAGGAGAAGGAGCGGCCACCCGACCTGGTCTTTCTGGTGAGGGGGACCATGGCGTAGGAGAGCTGGGTAGATTGTAGGGTCCTTTGGGGTGCGTGGAATTTGAGTCAGCTGTTCAGGTATGCTGGTCCGGTGTCATGGAGGGCCTTGTGTGCGTGGGTGAGCATCTTGAAAGTGACTCTAGCCTCGATGGGGAGCCAGTGGAGTGTGCGCAGATGCTGGGAGATATTGCAGTGTCTTGGCAGGTTGAGGACCAGTCTTGCGGCGGCGTTCTGGATGTGCTGTAGCTTGCGGGTGAGGTTTTTGTTTATTCTGGCGTAGAGTGCGTTGCCGTAGTCGAGTCTGCTGGTGACCAGGGCGTGAGTGACGGTCTTTTTGTGTTTGAGGGGGATCCATTTGAAGGTCTTACGTAGGAGGCGGAGGGTGTGGAAGCAGAAGGACGAGAGGGAGTTGATCTGGTGGTCCATTTTGAGCTCGGAGTCCAGGATGATTCCCTTGTTGCGTGAGTGGTCCGTGGGGGTGGGCGGGCTTCCGAGGGCGGGGGGGCCACCAGGTGTCGTTCCAGGCATCAGGGTTTGGGCCCATGATGAGTACTTCTGTTTTGTTGGTGTTTAGTTGTAGGCAGCTGTTTTTCATCCATTTGGCGATGGCTTCCATGCCTTCTCGAAAGTTGTGTCTGGCGGTGTTGGGTTCGTTGGACAGGGAGAAGATGAGTTGGGTGTCGTCTGCATATGACACAATGTTTAGTCCATAGGTTCTGACGATGGGGGTGAGCGGAGCCGCGTAGACGTTGAAGAGCATAGGGCTGAGGGAGGACCCCTGGGGGACTCCGCAGGTGGTTGGTGTAGGGTCCGAGAGGAAAGGGGGGAGTCTGACCCACTGTGTTCTGCCAGAGAGGAAGGAGCGGATCCAGTCGAGGGCCTTGTCCTGGATCCCAGCGTCGTGAAGTCATGAAGTCTGCATATTAGGGTGCTGTGAGAGACTGTGTCGAACGCCGCTGAGAGGTCGAGGAGGATGAGGGCTACTGTTTCTCCTTTGTCCAGTAGGGTGCGGATGTCATCTGTTGTTGGTACTGTGGTTTTTTCTGAAGCCGGATTGGGAGGAGTCGAGGATGTTGTGCTCTTCGATGAATGTGGTGAGTTGGCTGTTGATGGCTTTCTCGATGACTTTCGCTAGGAACAGGAGCAGGGAGATGGGTCTGTAGTTTTTGAGGTCGGTGGGGTTCGCCGAGGGATTCTTCAGGAGGGGGTTGACCTCAGCGTGTTTCCAGTCGTCGGGGAACGAGGCGGTCGCCAGGGAGCGGTTGATGGTGTGGCGGAGCATGGGTGCAATGGTGTCGGTGGCTCTGTTGAAGATGTGGTGGGGCAGGGGTCCGTGGGGGCCCCGGAGTGGATAGACTTAATTGTCTTCAGTGTTTCTTCGGTGGTGAGGGCTGTCCAGTTGTCAATCGCTGGCTTCAGGGTGTCGGGGGTGGTTGGTGAGGGTTCAGTGTGTTGGTTGTTTTCATCGAAGTTGTCGTAGATGCTTTTGATTTTGTGGTGGAAAAAGGTGCTGAGTTTGTCGCAGAGGTCTTGTGAGGGAGGGATGTCAGTAGACTCGCTGGTGGGTTGGGCGAACTCTTTGATGATGTTGAAAAGTTCTTTGCTGTTGTGCGCGTGTGTGGAGATTCTGTCTTTAATCGCTTTTTTCCTCGTTTTTCTGATGAGTTGGTGGTGGGCGTTGGTGGCGGCTCTGAAGTTGTTGTGGGCTTCTGTGGATTTGGTGCTCCTCCAGGCCTTTTCGAGGCGGCGGCAAGTGCGTCTGGACTCTCGAAGTTTGGTGGTAAACCATCTTGCTTTCTTGGCGTGGGTGTTGTTGTTTTTCTTGAGGGGGGCTATGGTGTTGGCGCTGTCGGAGATCCATCTGTGCAGGGTTCGGGCTGCGGTGTTGGGGTTGTCATTTTCCGCAATGTTTGGGGTGGAGTTGCTGAGTGAGGAGGTGAGCTGGTCATCGGTGATTCTAGTCCAGTTTCTTTGTGGGAGCAGGTGCTGGTGTCTGTGGATGGTAGGTGTTCTGAAGGTGAAGTGGACGCATCGATGGTCAGTCCATGGGAGTTCGGTGATGTGGCTGAAGGTGATGGAGTTTCCTGTTGTGAAGAGGGGGTCGAGGGTGTGTCCTGCTGAGTGCATGGGTTCGGTCACGATCTGGCGGAGTCCAATGTTGTGGAGGTTATCCAGGAGGGATGTGGTGTTGGGGTCCAGTTGGTTGTCGAGGTGGAAGTTGAGGTCTCCCAGCAGGGTGTAGTTGGTGGATGCGATGGCATGCGGGGAGATGATGTCCGTGATGGAGTTGGCAAAAGGTCCGCGGGGTCCAGGGGGTCGGTAGATGAGGGTTCCTCGGAGGTTGGTGGTAGGGCTGGTCAGTATCCTGAAGTAAAGGTGTTCCATCAGGTCTGTGGGCTCTTCGGGGAGTGTGCTCAGGCGGAGGGTGGATTTGTGGACAATGGTGATTCCTCCTCCTGGGTGGGTGGGGCGGTCCTTCCTGTAGATCTTGTATCCTTGGGGAATGGCGATGGCGATGTCCGGTCCCGAGGTGGTGTTGGTCCAGGTTTCGGTGAAGAACGCTATGTCCGGGGTGGTGCTGTTGAGGAGAACCCAGGTTTCAGTGGTGTGTTTGTGGAGGGATTGGATGTTGAGGAGGATGCATTGCAGGGTCTTCGGTTTAATTGTGTTCTTGGGGGCGGGTTGTGCTGGGTCCGTGTTCTTGGCGGTGCTGTAGGTGTGCCTGCAGCAGTGACAGCTGAAGGGTCCGTGGGTGTCGGCCGGTGACGCGAGCTTGCAGTTGTTGTTGTGGCCTGGGTTGAGTGCGTGGAGTGCCGCTGGGTTGTGGCGTTGGCGGTGCGGAGGTCCAGGGTTCCTGGCGCTGGTCGCGGTCGGGTCACGGATGGGCACAGACGGGCTTGCCTTTGGTGCGTCTTTGGAGAGCCAGTGGCGCGGCCGCACGGCGGCCGCCATTAAGTAGGGGTCAGGGAGGGCTGGACAGCTTGTCGTGTAGCTCCTATAGTACCCATGCAGGACCTGCGCATTTGGATAACATAAACTGTGGGCTTGGTGTTAGACTGACTCTGTGCACCCCCACCGCGTATGTTAGCCGGATTTGCATTAGCTAGCTCACAGTGCCACTAGAATCTCCTCTTATCGGGGAGAGATTAGTTTCTGGCAACCTAAGATAATAACAACCCTGATCCCTCAGAATCGTGGAAACAATGTACTACTTTTCGCTCAGTTATTCGTGCTTACTTATTCGGTTTGTCTCAGAGAGTTACACAGAATAAACAGTCTGGGCGTTTCAATAAGTATTTATTGAACAGTTGTTATTCTAGTGTAAAATATGTGTGCTGCAGCCACCAGCAGACAAAAGCAGAGATATATTATCAGCAGTATGATGAAAGTGAAAGGATAGTACAGTTCTACCATATTGCAATAATAATGGTTACATACATGAATATATGAAATGCATTATAAAAGTGTGCGTACTCCTACGATGCCTAACTAGATGTACCTAAGTGTACCTAGCATGTGTGTAGGTCTAAAAGCCTAAGAGCCAAGAATCCTTCTAGGATTTAGTCGAACCCCATTACCTGAAGAGAGAGAGTGTGGGACCCTGTCCTAGTCTCGAGTTGGACACCCCGCAAGGGTTGTGTTAGACCGCTGTCAGCTGGAGCGACTGCATGCAGGAGCCTCAGTGTCTCTGGTCAGTGTGTCAGCATGGAAGTCTCGGTTCCCTCTATCTTACTGTGGCAAGATGTGGTGTATTTATACCCTAAAGTGTCTCGTCCCTCAGTATGGTTGGTATTGGTCTTTGTTAGACATGAGGAAGGCATCAGGGGTGAACTTTGTACATACATATTATGCGGGAGATGTAGCTGGTGAATGCTCATGCATAATTTATGAGTACATTGTAGGCCTGTGTTCGGGAAAAACCCTGCAGTGTTCTAACCACAGACTAGATAACGTTCAACCCTCAGAGTTCGTTGTGTACTGTAGGGGACTAATGTAGGTGAAAGATCATGCCTATATTAGGGCATAGAAGATCATGACTATAATAGGTTATAGACCAGGCGCGGCCCGTGGTAGGAGTGCCGGTCGGGCAGTGACGTGGGGCGGGGGAGGGGCAGGGTGGGGGGTAGTAAACTACGGATTAAGGCCGAAAACAGGTAAGTGAACATTTAAATAAATAAAACGAATTTCGTTGTGAGCGCTGCATCGCCAAATGCGATGCAGTGCACTGACGTGTTTTCCCTGGGCCTGACAAGAAATCCCTAAGTTCTACATCAGGTGTGAGTAAGGTCAAGTGATGTTTTACTTCTGTGAGTGTTGAGGTCTCTAGCCAATCAAGGCACAACTTCCCAACACTATAGGATGTCACTACCCCTGGGTGTTGTCTTTGTACATAGCGTGTATCTGGCCTACTGATACTAAACCCCTCGGTTATACCTAGGAATCTCTGTTGACATGTGTTTGTGACAATGGGCCAAATCAGCCATTCTGTCCAATTGGGATCTGACCTGTTGTACTGGAGAATATCATCTAATCCTACCCCATGTGTAGTTGAATTCTGCCCCCCACCCATCTGTGATGGTGCTGGAAACCCAAGTGTGTTCATTTCCTTGTTCTTGGCTAGTCCAAGACAGGATGTCATTTAGAAATATCATCTGCTGTGGAATGAGGCATGCTCTAAAAAGCACTTCTGTTCCCTGGACCTGCCAGTCCCTCGAACCCCAGATTGATTTTAAATCTATAGTGTCCTTCCATAGGTCGAAACCCTGTGTAGACAACTGGGCCATAAAGGAAGCAGAGTAAATCTGTTTGGTGTTAGTCAACATAATTTTCTATGCTGATGTTGTTGCCACTTTGTAATAAAATGACTTCGGGTCAGATGTATTAAACCCTGAAAAGTATGTGAATTTCTGTGCAATAGTTTGCGAACTACCTTTTGGATCTGTTGGGCAGTGTTCCCACTGGTGGTATTCAAATACATTTCTAGGTGTTATGGATTTGTGCAAGAAATGATGACCATAATGTTGGTAACAGTACAATGTATCATAGTCTGAAGTACCTTCTAACATTTCATTGTTCGGAAATGCTGCAGTTTGTTCTAAATCAGACATCATATTATTTACAGTTTCAGTGTCCCAATCATCAGACAATGTACTGGAGGTAATGATATCACTTAAAGAAATTTTAAATACATGTTTAAGCTTTAAAAGTTCAGTCGGACCGAATATATCAAAATCAATCTTGTCCCATACTATACCGTCCGGTGTAGGAACTGCTGTGATGTTCACTGAAGACAAGTCTCTCGGTTCACGATGTGAAGACTGGTGTGGTTTTAAAATCAAATTGACTCTTTGGGCTGTAGAGCTCTGCTGGAGATATCGTCCATTAATAAGCATACTAAAAGTTATTGTTAAACCTAGCCAGAAAAGAAAAAATAGAGTCCCAGTGACATACCATAGTTCTATCCAAGGTGACACCAGGTAAGTCTTTCTAAAAAAGTGCAAAAAGTCAATGAATTTCTGTTTGTGTGATTTTTTGGCTGGCGTCGTTTCCGGCTCGCTTGGATCCAGTGAAAACTTATCAAAGTTCATGAAATAGCCAGAAGCAGTTCGATCAATTGTTGGAATTGCATCGGGGTTTGTTGAAATTGGATTTTGCTCTTGACGAGGCATGTTGACGTAGACGTCTGTAGTCAGTCTGATTGCAACTTGGTTGTTAAGTTGATTTTCTTCTTGTTGAAGTGGAACGAGTTCCATAGCATTGTTGCTTAGTCCATACAGGTGGCTCTTCAAACGTGATGAGTCTTTCTGTTTGAACTTCTTGGATTGTAGCGAGAGGAGGGCGTGTGCTACTGTGGAGTCCACAAGGCCTACTGTTTAGTATCGGCCACATAGTGTGGTTTGATTAAGTCGATTGAGACAAATCTTTTCTCCTTTTTCCCGGCAAGAGGCGGCAGAAGTACAGTTCTTGTGCCTTGGATTGCTAGGACCGGTACAGCTGTTCTGTAGGATGGTCCGAATTCTTTCTTGTCTGCAATCTTCTCTCTGACCAGATCCCCAACTTTTGGGATCCAGACAGGTCTTGCCGTTACTGCCTTGACTTCCTCAGTGGTGGTCTGTTTTAAGTGGATGTTGCTTTGTTGTGTCCTGGATTCATTTAGATCCTGTAAAACAGCCAAACGATCATGGGTATCAAATGGTTTTTCATCCGCCACTGTGCCTCCACAATCAAGATCAGGTACTCACATTCTTGTCCCAAATAGGACCTCGTAAGGAGTGACACCCCCTAGAGAGCTTCTTGGCTGATTGTTAATTGCTCTTTGTACCCCATATAAGTGATCGACCCATCTACCGCCCTAGCCTAATACCCTAGCTGTTAAAGATTGCTTTAAGTCACGGTTTTTCCTCTCCACAACAGAATTTCCCTCAGGATGGTAGGGAGAAGAGTACCGCAATGCTATGCCCATTCCTTCCATGGCCATTTTGTAAGCCCCAGAGCTAAACGCCGGGCCACTGTCAGAATGTAACGTGCCAACTGCGTATGTGCCGATAAAGACTCACAAATCTTTTATAACAGTTCGAGCGTCAGCCGAGCACTGAGGCCAGACCCATAGGAATCTAGAGCAGGAATCCACTGCAACCATGATATATTTCTTAGCCCCATCTGATTGTAGGGGTCCGCAGTGGTCCAAATACACACATGCAAGAGGTTTGTATGATTTTAGTAATGGTGTCTGTGCTGGGCGTGCTACGGTGGAGCCTTTCATCTGCTGGCAGATGTCGCACTTTAAGACATAGGGGCCGATTCCGATACCGGTCGGAAATCTCTCCGACCGAGCCGGACCCGGAGAGAATTCCGATTGAATCGGACCCTAGCAGTCCGACCGGACGAGTACGATGCATTCGCATGCTATCGGACTCGAGTCGGTCGGACTCCCATTGAAGTCAATGGGAGCCGGTCGTACAACGCGTATGCGGGCTCCCATTGACTCAATGGGTGCGAGGCGGGTACACATCCATGCGCATCGCGGCATACATGCACAGGTAGGGGGGACCCATGGGTCCCCCCTGTGTGCTACTCGCGTGCCTACGCGTACAGGGGGGTCCGACGCGGACCCCCAAAGTCCGGCTCCGACAGCTTTTTCGAGCCGGACGGCGCGAGTCGATCGGACTGCTCGCGGCGCGCATCGTACTTACCCGGCCAGGAAACGTCTCCATAGCGCAGTGCGAGTCGTGTCCATGCGAGTCGGTCGGAGCGTGTTGAAGCCGCGTTCGAGTCGGTCGGCAATTTCGCGGGAGCTTGCATCGTACTCGCTCGGCCGGACCCGCGTACGATTCGGTCGGGAAACAGGGCTCCGAATCGGATCCGGTGAATCCGAATCCGATTCGGAGCACTACCGGCCGAGATCGGAATCGGCCCCATAGTCTTTGGTTTGCTTTGTTAACCCTGGCCACCAGTAGCGCTGTTTCAGTAAAGAAATAGTCGCTGTAACGCCTGTATATGCAGAACCCAAACCCTTGTGTGCTGCTAGAATTAAGCCTTGCCTACGATCCATATTTGGTATTACTCTATCCCCCACTCCAGGAATCTGAGCATATGAAATGTTTTGTGCATATAACTTGTAGGAGTACTTGAGTAGAAATTTTTTAGGTACTGCTGTATTGCCTTTGCGTGAAGCAATGACAGCTACCAAAATCTCGCCGTCTATTCTAATTTTTGAACGAGTGATTGCAGCTATGGACGCTGTGCGTACATCCCCCTTTGCGGCTTCATCAGCCAATAAATTCCCTTCAAAGTGAACGCCATCACGCTGATGACTCAGTGTTTATATCACGTGAACCCTTGGTAGTTCGTTTCTCAACTCCACTACCTGTTCCCGTAGCATTTTATGCTTAATTGTGCCACCTTTTGCGTCTTTAAAACCGTTTTGTTCCCAATGATGTAAATATTCATTGTGCGACTGTACACAGTAAAAGGAATCACACACAATTAGTGTGGGGAATTTGTGTTCCGTATTTACAAGTGCCAGTATCAGTGCTTTTTATTCTGCCAACTGAGCCGTGCAGTCTCCTAGAGATTGCGTTTTAGTGCAACTTGGATGGAACTTTCCATCGCGCATGCGACCTTTAACGATTGCACACGCTGCGCTGTAAGCTTGCTTACTCCCTATGGCCGGTTGAGCAGATCCGTCAGTGTAAATAATGTATTCATACTGATCTTGAGGCAAAATCTCATTGGTAGAGGATATTCTTGTTCGTATTGCAGAAATGCTTGTGTTTTTAAACTTGGATCAAATCTGTATTCAACATCCATTGCAGTAAGAGAATAAGCCCATTGTATCCATCTGGGATGTAAGGCTTTCGCATTTGGAATGCTAGCCTTTGTAACAGCCTCTAAGGCTGGTACTTGGGTCACGACTATTATGCGCTTTCCCTGAGCCAGAGCTCTTCCTCTTGCTACAGTGGTCTGCCCTGCTGTCAGGAATTTTTCTGTTGAAGTGAAACGCATCTCTGCGTTTGTGTACAGGTGTGATTTGTATGCGATTGGTACTGTTTCGCCTTCATTGAAGGTTAAATAAGTGTACCCGCATTGACCCGCTATTACTCAGATCACTAAGTAGCGTACGTTTACTCGTATCTGTAAATATTTAGAAGCTACCATGTCTTCCTGTAGTGAACGTAGGATATTTGTATGTTCCTGTGTCCATTGTCTGACTGAAAAATCAGGTTTTATTAAGTGGTAGAAAGGTTTTACTCTTTCTGCGTAATCCAAAATGTATGTTCAACCAAAATTTAGGAATCCCAGAATTGATTGTAAATTCTTTAATGATTTTGGAGGTTGGAGCAGCGCACACTTTTCTAAAAAGTTAGCTGCTAGGCTTTTTCCTTCACTTGACAGCTCATTCCCTAAAAACAGGACATTGAGATGGGCAATTTTTGATTTTTTGAAATTAAATTTATAGCCCTCAGAGGCGAATCCCATAATAATGGTGCTCACCCTGGTCAAGTGCCTCGGTAAGTCATCGTCCGTCAGATAAATATGATCTACATAGGACAATGCTTCTTCATCTAAATTTTGGAGTAACTCTGTTACCCTTGCTGAAAACAACCCCAGGCTATTATTATACCTTTGGGGCAAACAACAAAATTGCCGTTGTGACCCTAACGCTGAGAATGCGATCAAATACCTGCTTTCAGGCACTATATTTTGGCAGAAAAATCCATTTGAGATATCAAGTGTTGTTTTGTATTATTGTCGCACAATGTTATTCATAGATGCGGCACTGTGTGCATTTTGAACTGCAAATGTCTTTGTGCAAGTGTTTAAATGTCTGTAATCTAAAACTAAACAATATGTGTTGTCAGGTTTTGATACGGGGAACAAAGGATTGTTCATAGGTGAAGTGCAATTTTCTATCACCCCCTGGTATTCAAGTCGATCTAGGATCTCCCTGACTTGTTTTTTAGCTTCCTGCTTTATAGGATATTGCCTTTGAGCATTTGGGGAAACTTTTAACAGGATCACATGGTGGGTTGAGTCCTCATCCCAACCAGCATGATTTTTGTACAATGCAGGAGCTAGGGCAACCGCCCACTCTTGCGCATATGCATGTTTTAAATGTATGGGAACGAGGTCGGAAAATGCTGGAAAGATTACCTTTTCTCCCTTAGGGCACTCCATAACGAATGCTGGCAGCCAGTCTTGCTCTGCTAATAGGATGTCATATCCAGATGACAGATTTTTCCAAAATAGACCTTTAATTTTCCTGGGCTTGTCCCCCTCCATCCGGAGTGTTATCTCATATAACTTATGTGGGACACTTACGCGAGTATCAGGTGTTTCCACCGTGATATACTCACTCAACTCCGCTGTCACCAGAAATTCCTTCAGGTTCTGGCGAGCTATTGTTACTTCTGCCGCGCTGTCTAGCATCGTCAGAGCCCATTCCCCGTTCAGAAGCTGTGTCCTCAGAATTCTGGGCATGTCTGATCTTGAGACCTGCTACCTTCTTCTTTTTGAACTGAGGTTTTTGTTTTTGTTTATCTTCTTTTTTAGGTGCGTAGTCCGCAGAGCGTTGTGTGTCTCTGGACTTTGTACGCTCCTCTGACTGTCCTTCCCTCTCGGAGTTTTTTGATGAACCCTGAAAGGAACGAGAGGAACGTGTATCAGTATCCTGATACTTGTCAGGTTTTTTAATATTATCCCTATTCCGGAAGTAATACCTCCTTTCAGAGGGCTCCTGTTGAGGAGACCTACCTCTGGATTGAGATCTGCTGTCTTTAGACTTTTGTTGTTTTTTATTTTCCCACTTCTTTTTAGAAGAAGTAGGTGTCTGCTTTGTAGTGTCCTTTTCATGACTGCCCACCAGTTGTGGTTTTAATACCTTCCCACCTAGACTGTCTCTGCCTAGTTCTGCATATTCAGTTTCAATTATTTTGGGTAGTTCGTGTGGTTGATCTACTGGACTGAACTCCCTTAGGCGTTGGCGGATCGCCACTGAAGCTTCTTCCCCTTTAATGTTAGCTAGTATTATGGCTGATACCTGTTCGTAGTTACCTAGTAACTTCATCCCTAAGTTAAGGGCAGGTTCTGCTCCATACTCATTTTGTATCTGTCTCAATACGTCAGGTACTACTGCTAATGACGGGATACCATGAGTTCTGGTATATATGGCAGCAAAGACTGTACCCCAAGAGGTGCAGTCCTCTATTTGTGGTGTGATCCCCATGGGCAAGCAGATTGTTAGTATTCTGTGTTTATCACAGGTGGTAGTATTCGGGAATACCGCCTCAAGCTGAGTTATTTTCTGAGCTACCCAGAATGGTGTTTGTTCGCATTTTGCGGGCATTTTGCCCATTACCCCATGTAATGTTTGAGGAGTAATTTTATTTCCTGTACCCTGAACTGGAGTACTATTTGCTGCTCCTGGTGCAGGTTGGATTGTTAAAGTCCTCATGACAAATTGTGTCAGGTTTCTGTAGATTTTAATTAAATCTGTGTGTTGTATGAGTAAGTCTGGCTGTGGCATTGTGCCAATGTCAGGATGCAGTGTGTAAGCCGCTAGTATCGGCCATGTGGCTCCGTCTCCTCCGAGCGGGCCTAATCTTAGTCTTTCTCGTATGTGGGGTAGGGCACCATTAAACCAGTAATAATGTTCCTGGTAAGTGAGTGGAATCTCTATGTCCTCAAATGGACAATATTCCAGTGGTGCATCTCCTTCTATATAGTAGTGAAATGTCTTTGTTATTGCATTTGCTGCTGGGAGTGTAACCCATGAATAGAATACCTCTGTTTGGTTTGATTCGTGTGCCTCAATCATGAAAACTACAATGCCACCCTTAGCTTGTAAACCATTTTCTAATAGTCTTATGGTGACTGTCCTTCTGAATTTTGGTGCAATCTGTATTGCATCCTCAGGATCTTCTTCCTCGTCTGACGGGGGCAGTGGCATTCGTGTTGGATCTAAGACCGCGGTAGTCATTGTGTATAGAACAAAGACTAATGTTTCAAAGAAACTATGATAAGGTTTTAGGCACAATTTTAGGAACACTATGTCCTTTCAAGCTTGAATAACCAATAGCCAATAAATAGTATTTTCGTACTACTTAGCTGCGGTGGATTTTGTGCCCACCCACTCGAGACGTCTTGGGGATTCTCTGAGAACAGCACGACTGAACTACTCAGATTCTACTGTTAAATAAGTACCCAACCAACGTTGGTGGCGCCATGTCATGTAGTTCCTATAGTACCCATGCAGGACCTGCACGTTTGGATAACATAAACTGTGGGCTTGGTGTTAGACTGACTCTGTGCACCCCCACCGCGTATGTTAGCCGGATTTGCATTAGCTAGCTCACAGTGCCACTAGAATCTCCTCTTACCTGGGAGAGATTAGTTTCTGGCAACCTTAGATCATGACAACCCTGATCCCTCAGAATCGTGGAAACAATGTACTACTTTTCGCTCAGTCATTCGTGCCTACTTATTCGGTTTGTCTCAGAGAGTTACACAGAATAAACAGTCTGGGCGTTTCAATAAGTATTTATTGAACAGTTGTTATTCTAGTGTAAAATATATGTGCTGCAGCAACCAGCAGACAATAGCAGAGATATATTATCAGCAGCTCGATGAAAGTGAAAGGATAGTACAGTTCTACCATATTGCAATAATAATGGTTACATACATGAATATATGAAATGCATTATAAAAGTGCACGTACTCCTATGATGCCTAACTAGATGTACCTAAGTGTACCTAGCATGTGTGTAGGTCTAAAAGCCTAAGAGCCAAGAATCCTTCTAGGATTTAGTCGAACCCCATTACCTGAAGAGAGAGATTGTGGGACCCCGTCCTGGTCTCGAGTTGGACACCCCGCAAGGTCTGTGTTAGACCGCTGTCAGCTGGAGCGACTGCATGCAGGAGCCTCAGCATCTCTGGTCAGTGTGTCAGCATGGAAGTCTTGGTTCCCTCTATCTTACCGTGGCAAGATGTGGTGTATTTATACCCTAAAGTGTCTCGTCCCTCAGTATGGTTTGTATTGGTAATTAATTGGTGACTTGGGGAAGTGGCGCACACACCAGTATGGTCTTCAGTTGTCCAGAATAGAAAAACACATTCACATTTGGTGCTTAAGGAGGAAGTAGAGCCACCAAGTCTACCTCATCAGGAAAATAGACAACAGTCTTTTCCTAACAATATAAATTGAAAATCCAAGCACTCCAAAGTCAAAATCAAGTCTGTATCGTATGTAGAGTTCCAATGTCTTTTATTCAGACAATATTTTCCTTGTTCTTAATTTCAGATCCTTGATACACAATTCTCAACAGAGTAATAGCCTCATAGTCACAACTTCATGCTTCCATGCCAACACGTGTTTCGTTCGTTGATATATAACAGGACAAATCCTCTCATTCCTGATGCCAATGTCACATCTGTTTCAGCCCTGATGAAGTCCTGTTATATATCAACGGTCGAAACATGTGTTGGCATGGAAGCATGAAGTTGTGACTACGAAGCTATTACTCTGTTGAGAATTGTGTATCAAGGATTTGAAATTAAGAACAAGGAAAATATTGTCTGAATAAAAGACATTGGAACTCTACATACGATACGGACTTGATTTTGACTTTGGAGTGCTTGGATTTTCAATTTATTTTGGTTTGTATTGGTCTTTGTTAGACATGAGGAAGACGTCAGGGGTGAACTTTGTACATACATATTACGGGGGAGATGTAGCTGGTGAATGCTCATGCATAATTTATGAGTACATTGTAGGCCTGTGTTCGGGAAAAACCCTGCAGTGTTCTAACCACAGACTAGATAACGTTTAACCCTCAGAGTTCGTTGTGTACTGTAGGGGACTAATGTAGGTGAAAGATCATGCCTATATTAGGGCATAGGAGATCATGACTATAATAGGGCATAGACGATTATGACCATAATAGGGCATATACGATTATGACCATAATAGGGCATATACGATTATGACCATATACGGCATATATGAACGTGTCTATATTAGGGCCTCTATACGAAACATAACAAGCTGGGAGGCGGGAGCGGGGAGGGGAACTGGAATGGGTCGGTCGTGCAGGGGGGGAGGGGCCACGGGGGCAGCAGCGGCAGGGAAAAAAACGGGTGGAAAAGGGCTGAAAAAAAACAGGAAAGAGTGGAAAAGGGCAGAAAAAGTGCAAGAAAAGTGGAGGAAAGACACAGAAGGAGAGTGTAAGGGGGAGATTGCAATGAGGGAAAAACAAGTGTAAATGGAGGAAAGACACAGAAGGAGAGTGAAAGGCGGAGATTGAAATGAGGGAAAAGCGAGTGAAAACGGAGAGAAAAAGCGGAGCGAGAGAAAGGAGACAGAGGTCCACTGGACCACAAGGGATGAGGCGCAGGTAAAACGTGCGGGTGGAGGAGGGCCTCGAACACCAACACTTGAGAGTGCAGGGGCTCGGGGGAAGGCCTCACTTAATGGTGGAGCTGCGAGGGAGGGAGAGCAATTTCACTGACAATGAGTCAGTGGTCTTGCTCGCCCGTCCCCGCAGCGGCCACCATTAAGTGGGGGTCGGGGAGGGCTGGAAAGCTGGGAGGCGGGAGCGGGGAGGGGAACTGGAATGGGCCGGTCGTGCAGGGAGGGAGGGGCCGCGGGGGCAGCAGCGGTGGGGAAAAAAATCGGGTGGAAAAGGGTCGCAAAAAAGAGAAAAGAGTGCAATAGGAGAAAAAGTGCAAGAAAAGTGGAGGAAAGACACAGAAGGAGAGTGAAAGGGGGAGATTGAAATGAGGGAAAAGCGAGTGAAAATGGAGGAAAGACACAGAAGGAGAGTGAAAGGGGGAGATTGCAATGAGGGAAAAACGAGTGAAAACGGAGAGAAAAAGTGGAGCGGGAGAAAGGAGACAGAGGTCCACTGGACCACCAGGGATGAGGCACAGGTAAAACCTGCGGGTGGAGGAGGGCCTCGAACACCAACATTGGAGAGTGCAGGGGCTCGGGGGAAGGCCTCACTTAATGGTGGAGCTGCGAGGGAGGGAGAGCAATTTCACTGACAATGAGTCAGTGACAATGAGTACTAAATCTCAGACGTCTAGAATCAAGATACATCCTGGATTTAAACACGAAATTCCCAAATGGTTTAATAGGGATGAGGAAGTACATTTGGGCTGAATGATAATTTGTACATAGCCCTGCTCCACCTCCCTATGTTCTGGAATATGCCTTACTTTGTTACAATGCTTAATTCAAATTGATCAGGGATATTGAGATATTGTGCAATAGGAGACGATATTTTATCTGCGCACGAAAGCACTTTATATATTAGGATATCCCTGATTGGAAATGTAAGGATATCTGGCACTTTTGCACTTTGGCTATGTTTTTTAGCTATGTATTTGCATGATTACTGGTTGTAATACTGTAATTTGAATGTGTCTGGAATATGATATACTGGGATACAACTGATTCCAATTCTGAGGTTACTCTGCACTTTGGCACTTTATATATGTTTAGCAATTTTGCACAATTCAAATCAGGCTGGAAGACTGAAATAGAGTGCAATAGTAGATGATTTTTTCTTTGCACTAGAGCACCTTATACATGGCTATTTTGCTGGTTTCAAGCCCAAGGTTTGTTGGCATTTTGACACTTTACATATGCTTATCAATTTTGCACATTTATAATTAATAATCGATTTTTTAGGAATGATTGGACTTAAATAATTACTTTTGATGTTTGGATATGAATTAATTGGGATATGATTTATTTAATACATATTTTATGAAAATTGATCATTTGAAATCATATCTCATCATCCTCCTTTTATGTATTTATTGGGATCCTCTCATTTTTAATTTGATCAAAGAATCAGTATTTTTAATGTGCATGTTTTTGGATAAGCTTAATGTGTGAGAATGATCAGGCCATATATATTGTTATGAAAGGTTTGACCTCAGACAGGTACTACAATGCTATCCATCAGATAAAGGGCACGGGCCCAAGAGTATGCTTCCCATCTGCTTCCCGGTCTGGGGTTTGTTGGATTTGTATGATAAATGCCAAAAAGTTTTGATTTTATAAATATAGATTTCCTTAGAAAAAATATTTAAAAAGCGCAATAATAATAATTTTAAAAAAACAAATAAGTAAAAAATAGGAACTGTATCTAAATATGTGTTATGCCAGTTTAGGGGACAGGGTGCATTATGAGGGAGACATAGTGATAATGGATGTTCTGTTTTCTATGTCTATGTGCACTGTGCCTTTAAAATTGAAAAAATTCAACAAAAAAATGACTTTGACAAAGGCAGGGACCAGCCGAAACGCATCAGGACGGATATCGCCTTATGACTTATCAAATAAAGAAATTTCTGCCTACCTGGAGTGCCTGCATCTCTGCTCTTGTTCGTGGGGGCTGTTGGAAAATATATATATATACATATATATATATATATATATATATATATATATATATATATATATATATATATATATATATATATATATATCCTTTACTACTTCCGGTTGCCACTGCTTCACCAGAAAGACGACACCGCAAATCGAAGGTAGGGTTCCAAACAGTTATTATTGCTTGAAATGCTGCTACGCGTTTCGGCAGGGTCCCTTGCCTTGACTATATGTGTGTCTTTTTTTCTTTTCATGATTTCTTTTTCTCAATTTTTTACACATTGTATTATTTACATTATCCTCATTTTGCGACTACTCTTGTAGTTCTTACACACATATATATTTCATTTTATTTTTTTCAATTTTTCCTTTTTTTCTTTTCTTTACTTGCGTCAGAAATGCTGTTGACCAATTTTATACATCCATTACAAATAGCTTTATTGTACCATTTTGTTCTTAACATGTGTCGGGATGGATCTCTTTCTATGTCACAGAGATGCTTAGTTATGTGTTGGCTACGTGAACCCCTGCTGCCACCAGGGTCTCACTGATTGAAATAGCAGTTACCACGATGTTTACTATGCTGCATTTAGTTTATCTGTATGGGAATATCAGACATTGAATAGATGTACCAATATATATATATTTTCAACAAATGACTCCACATAGGAACCAGACGGAGCACTCTAAGGGTTTAGTTCCAAATTTATTGATTCAACCAAGCATGACGTGTTTCGGCTTCAGTGCCTTTTTCAAATGTCGGCATCTGAAGAGTCATGTAGACGAAACGCGTCATGCCGAATTTTCTATTAAAAAGCAACTGTTTGCTGGACCGTGTGTGCTCTACTTCTGTTCACTACAAAGGAGTGTGGTTTGATATATATATATATATATATATATATGTATGTATGTATGTATGTATGTATGTGTATATGTGATCAAGGCCCAGGTGGGGCTGAAACGCGTAATGGCGGAGATGCAGGGCAATTAAATAAAATTCGACTGCACAAGGAACCTTGGGTCCGCATTCGTCTGTCCGAATGAGAGTGGATGCTTCTAGACAAAGTCAGCGATATATATATATATATATATATATATATATATATATATATATATATATATATATATATATATATATATCCTCCAAAGTTGCCCCAGAGCTCAAGGACGCCACTCCTATGGGAGAGAATTCAACAGAATTTTGATTAAAAAAACAGCGCACCCTTTCTCAATAAATGTGTCAGTCCCTGACGTGTTTCGGTGACACTTCACCTTAATCATAGGGCTGGGCAAAAACAAACCATGGAAAATACACTGCAAACGTATTGTTCCACTAGCATGCACTCTCCAGTGAATAGCATGCTGGGTGTTGCAGTGCCGATATTTCCCTCTGTAGGGTCCATGTATTTGTCCAAAGTTACAACATCCCCTCTGTTCTCACAATGTTTACAGCCCTCCAGTGGGCCTCGGGAAAGGATTTGCAGTTTTAAATCAGTTTCTCCTCCGTGCTGCAATCGGGCTGCCATTCCATTACAGGCTTTATGGAGTAATATATATATATATATATATATATATAAATATGTTGTTTTTTTAGCTGCCCATGAAGAAGAGGCATTTTGCCTCGAAATGCGTCGGCAAAGTAAAATTGATGGTGGAGCGAAAAAGGCAGGCTGCATTTCTTAACCCGGATGGGAGAACACTTTCGAGTGCCCTCTCATTGCTTCGTGGCACTTTGGTTTCAATATAATACACGGCGGTCACAGCCGTGGAGAGGAGCACCATCGCGAGCTGGGAAAACAGAATCACCAGCCGGCAGAGGCAGAGGAGTTGAACCATTCAACACCGTTGGCACAGCGTTCTATATGCCTAAATTAGCCTGCATGTAAGCTCCGTCTCCTACTACAGGACCTTAAATGAGCTACAAATGAAATGAACATTTGAACTTACTATAAGGGAATACTTACTCGCAAATCGGACTCCAGGTACCATCAGGCTTTGTGAGAGGTTGCACTGAGCATATGCCCGCCAGGGGGCCTAAATGAATAAATAACATTGGAACCTGAACGAATGCGAGGCTCAAATGTTGGATTTTTTAGCTGCCCATGAAGAAGAGGCATTTTGCCTCGAAACGCGTCGGCAAAGTAAAATTGATGGTGGAGCGAAAAAGGCAGGCTGCATTTCTTAACCCGGATGGGAGAACACTGTCGAGTGCCCTCTCATTGCTTCGTGGCACTTTGGTTTCAATATAATACACGGCGGTCACAGCCGTGGAGAGGAGCACCATTGCGAGCTGGGAAAACAGAATCACCAGCCGGCAGAGGCAGAGGAGTTGAACCATTCAACACCATTGGCACAGCATTCTATATGCCTAAATTAGCCTGCATGTAAGCTCCGTCTCCTACTACAGGACCTTAAATGAGCTACAAATGAAATGAACATTTGAACTTACTATAAGGGAATACTTACTCGCAATACAGACTCCAGGTACCATCAGGCTTTGTGAGAGGTTGCACTGAGCATATGCCCGCCAGGGGGCCTAAATGAATAAATAACATTGGAACCTGAACGAATGCGAGGCTCAAATGTTGGATTTTTTAGCTGCCCATGAAGAAGAGGCATTTTGCCTCGAAACGCGTCGGCAAAGTAAAATTGATGGTGGAGCGAAAAAGGCAGGCTGCATTTCTTAACCCGGATGGGAGAACACTGTCGAGTGCCCTCTCATTGCTTCGTGGCACTTTGGTTTCAATATAATACACGGCGGTCACAGCCGTGGAGAGGAGCACCATCGCGAGCTGGGAAAACAGAATCACCAGCCGGCAGGGGCAGAGGAGTTGAACCATTCAACACCGTTGGCACAGCGTTCTATATGCCTAAATTAGCCTGCATGTAAGCTCCGTCTCCTACTACAGGACCTTAAATGAGCTACAAATGAAATGAACATTTGAACTTACTATAAGGGAATACTTACTCGCAATACGGACTCCAGGTACCAACAGGCTTTGTGAGAGGTTGCACTGAGCATATGCCCGCCAGGGGGCCTAAATGAATAAATAACATTGGAACCTGAACGAATGCAAGGCTCAAATGTTGGATTTTTTAGCTGCCCATGAAGAAGAGGCATTTTGCCTCGAAACGCGTCGGCAAAGTAAAATTGATGGTGGAGCGAAAAAGGCAGGCTGCATTTCTTAACCCGGATGGGAGAACACTGTCGAGTGCCCTCTCATTGCTTCGTGGCACTTTGGTTTCAATATAATATACGGCGGTCACAGCCGTGGAGAGGAGCACCATCGCGAGCTGGGAAAACAGAATCACCAGCCGGCAGAGGCAGAGGAGTTGAACCATTCAACACCGTTGGCACAGCGTTCTATATGCCTAAATTAGCCTGCATGTAAGCTCCGTCTCCTACTACAGGACCTTAAATGAGCTACAAATGAAATGAACATTTGAACTTACTATAAGGGAATACTTACTCGCAATACGGACTCCAGGTACCATCAGGCTTTGTGAGAGGTTGCACTGAGCATATGCCCGCCAGGGGGCCTAAATGAATAAATAACATTGGAACCTGAACTAATGCGAGGCTCAAATGTTTGATTTTTTGAGCTGCCCATGAAGAAGAGGCATTTTGCCTCGAAATGCGTCGGCAAAGTAAAATTGATGGTGGAGCGAAAAAGGCAGGCTGCATTTCTTAACCCGGATGGGAGAACACTGTCGAGTGCCCTCTCATTGCTTCGTGGCACTTTGGTTTCAATATATATATATATATATATATATATATATATATATATATATATATATATATATATGTACATATATTATCTACTGGCGGTCGCCAGTAGATAGTTATAGTTACAACCTATTATCCATAGGAAATCCGCGACATTCTATTTGAAATAACTCTCTTGCCGGTTGACGTATCTTCGCAAAATTTTCAAACTTTGTGGGGCGCTCCGGTCCGCTCCTACCCTGAAAGTCTCGGGGGATTCGTCAAGCGGGGGCCGAGAAAAAGGGGGGTCCCAAAACGCGTTTTCCCCATGCAATTTTCCATAGGAAACTTTAGACACGGCTACAGCCCGAACTGCTGAACGGAATTACACCAAATTTGGCAAAGAGGTAGTTCTTGGTTCAGAAAGAACCCTTTTTGTTAAATGGTGTAAATCCGTTCAGTAGTTGCTGAGTAAATGAACAGTAAAAAGATAGATATATCTAGGGCCGCGGATCCTCCCGAGCACGAGCTTTATGTTAATTGGCTGTCAACACTCCAAATCAGGAAGTGTTGGCAGCCATTTTGTCCCTCGGTAGAACCGAGGGACAGAAACAAGTGCGCAAAGCGCACAAAGGGGGCAGGGTAGAAACACCCTGACCCCCTAGGTCTGCTAAGGGGGTCCCACAATGACCCCCTGGGCAAAAAAATTTTTTTTTTTTTTTTTAAATCGGCAGGATGCGCTCAGGGAGCGCGAACCCTGCCGAAAAAAAAAAAAATCGAAGCGCGGTCTCCCGCGCTTCGATAGCTACTGGCCCCCGGGTGGGCCAAGTCCCGGGGGCATGCTGGGGGGGGGTTAATTTTATGTGTGGGGGCCTCTAAGGGCCCCCAAGCCCGGGGACCACCACCCCCGGGGCTTTATGTAGAATGGTGCGAGAGGGCTCTGAGCCCTCCCGCAGCCCCGGGGACCACCACCTCCCCGGGCTTCTTTTTTTAAATTAAAAACCTGTGTGGGGGGCTCCAGCCCCCACACGCCCGAGGACCACCACCTCCCCGGGGCACTAAGAAAAATTACAATGGGGGTCCGTTTTGGACCCCCAGAGCCCCGGGGACCACCACCTCCCCGGGGCTGTGCACTGAATGGGAGGGGGCCGCGCAGCCCCCTCCTGGAGCCCTTGATGGCCCTGGGGACCACCACCCCCCAGGGCCGGCTCCTGCAGTGTCCCGGGGTGCCTACCCCCGGGACACTGTAGTTTGCTATGGCAGGACGGGAGCCTCGCGGCTCCCGTCCTGTCATTGCAAACTGCTTTGGATATTGGAAGAGAGAGCAGGAAACCTGCTCTCTCTTCCAATATCCAAAGCCGATTGCTTTTACACATGGGGAGCAGCATGTTAGCTGCTCCCCATGTGTAAAGCAATGCCGGCACCCTAGGGACGCGGGGAGCCGGCGGGACTGTGGGGGGATTGGGGACCCCCCCACAGTCCCCAACGAGAGGGCCAGCCCCGGGGGATGGGGTCCCCGGGGCAAGTAGTGGCCCGGGAGGGGGGCCACGCGGCCCCCCTCCCCAAAAAAAACAAAAAAAAAAAACAACAAAAAAACGATCGGGATTGCAGGCCCCGCCCCCTTCCTTCACCACTCTGCAAACGCGCCCCTGGCGCGTTTGCAGAGGGGAACGAATCCCCTTGAATACTGGGGGTCCCTGGGAGCCAACTAGCCCACCAGGAACCTCCAGTATGCGCCAGGGGCTGCCTTGCAGAGAGGTGTACAGAGGCCACGCCCCTTTTTACACCTCTCTGCAACGCAGCTCTATGGCGCTTTGGAGGTATATGGTGGGCTAGTTGCACCCCAGGGACCCTCAGGATTCAAGGGGAGTTAATCCCCCGACTTAAAACGCGCCACGGGGCGCGTTTGCACAGTGGTGAAGGGAGGGGCGGGGCTTCAGGTGACATGTGTGCAAACAGGCCCCGTGGCGCGTTTTAAGATGGGGAATTAAATCCTCTTCAATCCTGAGGGTCCCTGGGGGCCAACTAGCCCAACAGGTACGTCCAGAAAGCGCCACAGAGCTGCGTTGCAGAGAGGTGTAAAAGGGGTGTGGCCTCTGTACATGTCTCTGCAACGCAGCCCCTGGCGCATACTGGAGGTTCCTGGTGGGCTAGTTGGCCCGTAGGGACCCTCATGATTCAAGGGGACTTAATCCCCCAACTTAAAACGCACCACGGGGCGCGTTTGCACAGATGTCACCTCAGGCCCCGCCCCTCCCTTCACCATTGTGCAAATATTCCTCTAAAATCAGCCGAAATCCGAATTCCGATTTACTCACCTGTTATCAGGAGAGACCTCAGTGCTGCATCTTTCAGCCCAGTACTGGTCCTGAAAAGTAATTTTAACCGTACTTACCGGTAACTTGAATTTCCTTCATAGGCTAACATTGACTGGTTTCACTTGGAAATTCTTCTAAGTGTGGAGTTTTGGAACTTTAAAATATTCCTCTAAAATCAGCCGAAATACGAATTCCGATTTACTCACCTGTTATCAGGAGAGACCTCAGTGCTGCATCTTTCAGCCCAGTACTGATCCTCAAAAGTAATTTTAACCGTACTTACCAGTAACTTGAATTTCCTTCCATAGCATATCATTGACTGCTTTTGCTGAAAAAGTTTCTAAGTGTTGATTTTTGAAACATACAAATATTCCTCTAAAATCAGCCGAAATCCGAATTCAGATTTATTCACCTGTTATCAGGAGAGACCTCAGTGCTGCATCTTTCAGCCCAGTACTGGTCCTGAAAAGTAATTTTAACCGTACTTACCAGTAACTTGAATTTCCTTACATAGGCTAACATTGACTGGTTTCACTTGGAAATTCTTCTAAGTGTGGAGTTTTGGAACTTTAAAATATTCCTCTAAAATCAGCCGAAATACGAATTCCGATTTACTCACCTGTTATCAGGAGAGACCTCAGTGCTGCATCTTTCAGCCCAGTACTGATCCTCAAAAGTAATTTTAACCGTACTTACCGGTAACTTGAATTTCCTTCATAGGCTAACATTGACTGGTTTCACTTGGAAATTCTTCTAAGTGTGGAGTTTTGGAACTTTAAAATATTCCTCTAAAATCAGCCGAAATACGAATTCCGATTTACTCACCTGCTATCAGGAGAGACCTCAGTGCTGCATCTTTCAGCCCAGTACTGGTCCTGAAAAGTAATTTTAACCGTACTTACCGGTAACTTGAATTTCCTTCATAGGCTAACATTGACTGGTTTCACTTGGAAATTCTTCTAAGTGTGGAGTTTTGGAACTTTAAAATATTCCTCTAAAATCAGCCGAAATACGAATTCCGATTTACTCACCTGCTATCAGGAGAGACCTCAGTGCTGCATCTTTCAGCCCAGTACTGGTCCTGAAAAGTAATTTTAACCGTACTTACCGGTAACTTGAATTTCCTTCATAGGCTAACATTGACTGGTTTCACTTGGAAATTCTTCTAAGTGTGGAGTTTTGGAACTTTAAAATATTCCTCTAAAATCAGCCGAAATACGAATTCCGATTTACTCACCTGCTATCAGGAGAGACCTCAGTGCTGCATCTTTCAGACCAGTACTGGTCCTGAAAAGTAATTTTAACCGTACTTACCGGTAACTTGAATTTCCTTCATAGGCTAACATTGACTGGTTTCACTTGGAAATTCTTCTAAGTGTGGAGTTTTGGAACTTTAAAATATTCCTCTAAAATCAGCCGAAATACGAATTCCGATTTACTCACCTGTTATCAGGAGAGACCTCAGTGCTGCATCTTTCAGCCCAGTACTGATCCTCAAAAGTAATTTTAACCGTACTTACCAGTAACTTGAATTTCCTTCCATAGGATATCATTGCCTGCTTTTTGCTGAAAAAGTTTCTAAGTGTTGATTTTTGAAACATACAAATATTCCTCTAAAATCAGCCGAAATACGAATTCCGATTTACTCACCTGTTATAAGGAGAGACCTCAGTGCTGTATCTTTCAGCCCAGTACTGGTCCTGAAAAGTAATTTTAACCGTACTTACCAGTAACTTATATTTTCTTCCATAGGAATCCATTGTCTGGTTTTCAGCAGAAAAGTTTCAAAGTGTCGATTTTCACAAACTACAAATATTCCTTAAAAATCGCCTGTATGACTTAAACGCATTCTTTCAACTGTTTACAGGAGATGCACCAGTGCTGGATCCAGGATCCAACACTGAGTAAGAAAAAGTAACGATAACAGTTTTTACCTGCTAAGTGAATTTCCTTCCATAGGATAACATTGGTGATTCTATGAGAAAAAGTTTCTAAGTGTCAACTTTTAAAATACAATAATATTCCTTAAAAATCACGACTGTAACCAAAACGCTTTTACTCAACTGTTTACAGGAGATGTACCAGGACTGAATCTAGGATCCAGTCCTGTGGTTAGAAAAAGTAATCCATAAAGTAACTAATTGCATTTAACTAGAAATTCACATTGAGCTGAATGTTGCATTGTGTTTGAAAATGTGTTGCCCATTGCAACAACTGTAACTACTGTACTTAAAAGTCTATTGCCTATGTGCAAAGTATTTAAACTAAAGTAATTCATTCTGAGAAAGTATTTTTTGTAATGTAATGTATAATGTAATTACAATGTAATTTAAAAATAAAATATGTAAAAGAAATTGTTTCTAAAAATGTAGTAAATCAGTATGAAAAAAATTAATATAAAAATTAATACATTTAAAAATTGTCATTTAAAAAACCTTTGAAATTCACTGAAAAAACCGTAGGTTTCAGGCACGTTATAGTTACAAATTAGCATTTTAAAAACCTTTGAAATTCACTGAAAAAACCATAGGTTTCAGACACGTTATAGTTAGAAATTAGCATTTAAAAAACCTTTGAAATTCACTGAAAAAACCAGAGGTTTTAGGGACAGTTATAGTTAGTTGGACATTGCACTCGTACAAAACCCGTGAAATTCCCCCGTTATAGTTAGTTCAGCTAACTATAACTCGCGCCCGCAATGCACTGCTGATGACGTCACATATTACATCACTCATGACATGGTCAGTGACATCACTGATGACATCACTGATGACATCTCAAATGACATCACTGATGATATCATCCACGTGATAATCTGATGCAGCTCCTCACACCCTAATATAACCTTTGATACACCCAATCTAAATTACAGAGTGCCATTCGCAAAACCATAGACACTCCAACACCAATAACTACATACCCACTCACTGATTCTTAGGTCTACACACACACATCCACTCACTCACCCGTACAGTCACTCATACTTATGGTCACTCAGTACAGGACTATCATATGCACTCTTACTCCTATATAGACACTCAAACACCGCCACTCATCCATAGAGGTACTCACACACCTAGTCAGTCATGCAAATAATTAAACACACTGCCATTTACTCACCTATACAGTTATACACACACCAGCTCACTTAATCATACAAATACTAGCACATTGTTACGCTCTTATACAATCACTGATACAAGCACACACTCATCCATACAGCCACTATCACAATCACTCACTCTCACTTATAGCTATTTATATACTCCAATACACATATATACTGCCTTTCACATATTTAGTTACTCACACATGTACCACTGGGACATACATTCACTCACTAACACACTCTTACACACACTTACCCACCCATACAGTCTATCACAGATGCACTCTTGAAACCATCCACCCAGTGAATCACCCACTCACACATCTATGCACAGTCGCACACACCCCATCCACACAAACACTCAGGCACCCATACAGATACTCATAGAACCAATAAATAACCCATATAGACACTCATGTAGCTATTCGCAAATCCATGCATCCACTTACACACCAACAGACGGATACAGACATTCACACAGTTTAGTCACTAACCCATGCATTCAGTAAGATACGTTTAATCACTCACTTGTAGAGTCAGTCACGCACGTACTAAATCATCCATTCAGACACTTATACACCCACTCATTCTTCAATACGCCTTTCCCTATATATATTAAACATATTTAAACTTTACAGAAACACACAGTCACTGGATGATGTCATCAGTGATGTCATTTGAGATGTCATCAGTGATGTCATCAGTGATGTCACTGACCATGTCATGAGTGATGTAATATGTGACGTCATCAGCAGTGCATTGCGGGCGCGAGTTATAGTTAGCTGAACTAACTATAACGGGGGAATTTCACGGGTTTTGTACGAGTGCAATGTCCAACTAACTATAACTGTCCCTAAAACCTCTGGTTTTTTCAGTGAATTTCAAAGGTTTTTTAAATGCTAATTTCTAACTATAACGTGTCTGAAACCTATGGTTTTTTCAGTGAATTTCAAAGGTTTTTAAAATGCTAATTTGTAACTATAACGTGCCTGAAACCTACGGTTTTTTCAGTGAATATATATATATATATATATATATATATATATATATATATATATATATATATATATATATATATATATATACGTATACACTGGGTGCCTGGATGGGGCCAGGGCACCCACCATTGACTGGCTGCGCCCTGGGAGATGGGGACGCCAGTGCTAAAATTGGCCTGAGGGGGCCGTATGGTCCCCCTACCCTTTCAGTAATTGTCCGGGCCCGAGGGGATGGGGTCCCTGGGGCCAAAATCAGCCCAGGGAGGGGGGCTATGTGCCTCCTCCCATTCTTGATTGACCAGGTTCCCAGACGGAAATTGGCTTAGGGAGGGGGGCTGCATGCACCCCTGTCCATTTAAAAAGGGACTGGGCCCCCGGGTATGGGGGTCCCAGGGCCAAATTGGCCTTAGGAGGGGGCCCCATATCCGTCTTCCCCTCAATTTTGATGACTGGGCCCTTGCAGATGGGGTCCCCAGTACCGAAATTGGCCCAGGAGTGGGGCTGCGTGCCCCCCTCCCATTTACAGTATGGCTGAGCCCTAGGTGATGGGGCCCTGGGGCCATAATCAGTCCATAGAGGGGAACTACATTCCCCCCTCCCAGGTTGCTAGCATGGGGGTGTTGACCACAGGGCCTGGCTACAGGCCAGGCCCTGCAGCCAACCCCCTGCTGCACATGGCCAAAGACTGTGTGCAGTGCAGGGTTGGGTGCCTGTGGGGGATTGGCCGCAGCACCAGGCCACACTAACGGCCGAAGGCCATGCGGGGCTGGGTGCCTGCAGGGATTGGATTAAAGTAAGGTAATTAAATATTACTTAACATTAAAAAAAAACTTCGAAATGTACTGAAAAAAACAAAGGTTACAGGGAAGTTATAGTAAGGAAACAGAATTGTTAAAACCTTAGAAATTCAATAAAAAAACGTTTACAGGCACGTTATGGTTAGGGTCAGATTTTAGACACATAAAAACCATAGAAATTCATCAGTCATAGTTATAGTTTTCTGAAGAAACCATCATTTGTGCCCTAAGGTAATTACAACTTGCACCCTTACCATGTACTGACATCTTCTATGACACTATTGATAATACCACTGCAACATTTGCAATAAAATTATTGATGAGAAAACTATGCATGGTGGGGGCACAAGTTCCAGTTACTATAGGGCACGAGTTACAGTTTCTTCAGATAAGTATACCTATAACTGCTGAATTTCTTTGGTTTTGTGTTTGTATAATGTGAACCTACCTATAACAGTCCCTGTAACCTTTGGTTTTTTAGTGTGTGTGTGTGTGTATATATATATATATATATATATATATATATATATATATTCACTGAAAAAACCATAGGTTTCAGGGATGTTATAGTTAGTTGGACATTTCACTCGTACAAAACCAGTGAAATTCCGCCGTTATAGTTAGTTCAGCTAACTATAACTCACGCCCCCGCAATGCACTGCTGATGATGTCACATATTACATCAGTGACATCACTGATGTCGTGAGAGTATGTGTTTAAAGCCCCGGGGAGGTGGTGGTCCCCGGGGTCAGAGGGTCTGCTACGGACCCCTGCATTTTTAATTAATATGTGCCCCGGGGAGGTGGTGGTCCCTGGGGCATGTGGGGGGGCTCTCCCCCACACATCATTTCATACAGAGCCCCGGGGAGGTGGCGGTCCCCTGGGCTGTGGGGGGCCACGTGCCCCCCGCATTTCATTCTCAAAGCCCCAGGGAGGTGGCGGTTCCCGGGGCAGCATGGGGGGGATTGGGACCCCCAACGCATTTTTTTTTACAGCCCCGGGGAGGTGGCGGTCCCCGGGGCTGCGTGGGGCCATAGTGCCCCCCGCATACAATTAAATAAGCCACAGAGAGTTGGCGGTCCCCGGGGCTGTGGGGGCCCCGTGGGCCCCCACAAATTAATTGGCGAGTGCCCCCAGGACCTAACCCACCCGGGGGCTTTTTGAAAACAAAGCGCGGGAGCCCGTGCTTCGTTTTTTTTTTATTTTCACGGCAGGATTTGGGAACCCAATGCGAATTCTGCTGTTTTAAAAAAAAAAAATGCTTTTTGGGCCCTGGGGGTCCTTGTGGGACCCCGTGAGCAGGCCTAGGGGGTCAGGGTGTTTCTACCCTGCCCCCTTTTCTTGTTTTTCAACCTTTTTTCCACTCTTTTCTTGTGACTCAGTTACCGAGTCACAAGATGGCTGCCAACACTTCCTGGTTTGGAGTGTTGGCAGCCAATCAGAGTGAAGCTCGTGCCCGGGAGGGTTTGCGACTCCTCCTCAGTGCTCAGATATCGATATTTTTCTTTTTCTAATTTCTCAGGAACTACTGAACGGATTTACACCATTTATAAAAAAGGTCTCTTTCTGAACCAAGGGCTACCTTTTTGCCAAATTTGGTGTAATTCCGTTCAGCAGTTCGGGCTGTAACCTGTTTCAAAATTCCTATGGAAATTAACATGGGGAAAACTCGTTTTGGGAACCCCCTTTTTTCTCAGCCCCCGCTTGACAAATCACCCCAAAACTTTAACGACAGGAGCTGACCAGAGCGCCCTACTAGTTTTGAAAATTTCACGACGATTCGTCAAACGGCGCCAAAGATATTGGCAAAAGAAAAAACGCTATTTGAATAGAAACGAGGTCCTACCTATAACTACCTACTGGCGACCGCCAGTAGGTAATATATATATATATGTATATATATATATATATATATCTATATATATATATATATATATATATATATTCAATGAAAAAACCATAGGTTTTAGGGACAGTTATAGTTAGTTGGACATTTCACTCGTACAAAACCATAGAAATTCCCCCGTTATAGTTAGTTCAGCTAACTATAACTCGCGCCCCGCAATGCACTGCTGATGACTTCACATATTACATCACTCATGACATGGTCAGTGACATCACTGATGACATCACTGATGACATCTCAAATGACATCACTGATGACATCATCCAGTGACTGTGTATTTCTGTAAAGTTTAAATATGTTTAATATATATAGGGAAAGGCGTATTGAAGAATGAGTGGGTGTATAAGTGTCTGAATGGATGATTTAGTACGTGAGTGACTGACTCTACAAGTGAGTGATTAAATGTATCTTACTGAATGCATGGGTTAGTGACTAAACTGTGTGAATGTCTGTATCCGTCTGTCTGTTGGTTTGTAAGCGGCTGCATGGCTTTCTGAATAGCTACATGAGTGTCTACATGGGTTATTGATTGATTGTCTGAGTATCTGTATGGGTGCCTGAGTGTTTGTGTGGGTGGGGTGTGTGTGACTCTGTGCATAGATGTGTGAGTTGGTGATTCACTGGGTGCATGGTTTCAAGAGTGCATCTGTGATGGACTGTATGGGTGGGTGAGTGTGTGTATGGGTGTGTTAGTGATTGAATGTATATCTCAGTGGTACATGTGTGAGTAACTACATATGTGAAAGGCAGTATATATGTGTGTTGGAGTATATAAATGGCTATAAGTGAGAGTGTGTGATTGTGAAAGTGGCTGTATGGATGAGTGTGTACTTGTATCAGTGATTGTATAAGAGCGTAAGAATGTGCTAGTATTTGTATGAGTAAGTGAGCTGGTGTGTGTATAACTGTATAGGTGAGTAAATGGGTGTGTGATTAAGTTTTTTGCATGACTGACTGGGTGTGTGAGTACCTCTATGGATGAGTGGCGGTGTGTGAGTGTTTATATAGGTGTATGAGTGCATATAATAGTCCTGTACTGAGTGACTAAGTATGAGTGACTGTACGGGTGAGTGAGTGGATGTGTGTGTAGACCTAAGAATCAGTGAGTGGGTATGTAGTTTTTGGTGTTGGAGTGTCTATGGTTTTGAGAATGGCAGTCTGTAATTTAGAGTGGGTGTATCAAAAGTTATATTAGGGTGTGAGAAGATGCATGAAATTATCACATGGATGATGTCATCAGTGATGTCATTTGAGATGTCATCAGTGATGTCATCAGTGATGTCACTGACCATGTCATGAGTGATGTAATATGTGACGTCATCAGCAGTGCATTGCGGGGCGCGAGTTATAGTTAGCTGAACAAACTATAACGGGGGAATTTCTATGGTTTTGTACGAGTGAAATGTCCAACTAACTATAACTGTCCCTAAAACCTATGGTTTTTTCAGTGAATTTCAAAGGTTTTTTAAATGCTAATTTCTAACTATAACGTGTCTGAAACCTATGGTTTTTTCAGTGAATTTCAAAGGTTTTTTAAATGCTAATTTCTAACTATAACGTGCCTGAAACCTATGATTTTTTAAGTGAATTTCAAAGGTTTTTTAAATGCTAGTTTCTAACTATGCCTACAGAGGTAGGACATGTGAAGAAAGAAGAAAAAACGCACAGAAAGAATCAAAAGATGTGCAGAAAGAACCAACAGAGGAGCAGAAAGAGGCCTTGTTGCAAAATCATCCTGTGCCCACAACTTTTTCAGACGGGTACTGGTGGTAACTGACTCTGACTAACCAGAGCCAGTGCTATGCTAAAAGACACTTAGAATACAGTGAAAACACCTACATACACTAGGGAACACTATGCGTTGGGGTACCCCTGTGATTAGCATGACCTCCTCTGCAAGTCCCTAGTACATAATAGGGCAGGGGGATTAAAACTACCTCTTAAAACGTGCTACAGGACGCGTTTGCACAGTGGTGAAGGGAGGGGGGCCCTGAGGTGACATGTGTGCAAACGCACCCCGTGGTGCGTTTTAAGTTGCGGGATTAAGTCCCCTTGAATCCTGAGGGTCCCTGGGGCCCAACTAGCCCCCCAGGTACCTACAGTTAGGACCACAGAGCTGAGTTGCAGAGAGGCGTTCCGAGGCCACGCACCTTTTTTCACCTCTCTGCAACGCAACTCTGTTGTGCTTACTGAAGGTACCTGGTGGGCTAGTTGGCCCCCAGGGTCCCTCATGATTCAAAGGGAATTAATTCCCCAACTTAAAATGCACCACAGGGCGTGTTTGCGCACATGTCACCTGAGGCCCCGCCCCCTCCCTTCACCACTGTGCAAATGCGCCCCGTGGTGCGTTTTAAGTTGGGGGATTAGGTCACCTTGAATCCTGAGGGTCCCTGGGGCCGAACTAGCCCACTAGGTACTTCCAGTAAGCACCACAGGCCTGCGTTGCAACGCCTGTAACAAATTGTGCAGTTGTGTTTAGGTAGTGAAGAGGGTCGTGCTGGGGGTAGTGTTTTAGGGTTTAGGGTAGTGCAGTGGTGTTTGTGTAGTGTAGGGGGTCATGCTGGGGGTAGATTTAGGGTTTAGGGTAGTGCAGTGGTGTTTGGGTAGTGTAGGGAGTCGTGCTGGGGGAGTGTTTTAGGGTTTAGGGTAGTGCAGTGGTGTTTGGGTAGTGTAGGGGGTTGTGCTGGGGGTAGTGTTTTAGGGTTTAGGGTAGTGCAGTGGTGTTTGGGTAGTGTAGGGGGTCGTGCTGGGGGTAGTGATTTAGGGTAGTGCAGTGGTGTTTGGGTAGTGTAGGGGGTACTGCTGGGGGTAGTGTTTTAGGGTTTAGGGTAGTGCAGTGGTGTTTGGGTAGTGTAGGGGTACTGCTGGGGGTAGTTTTTTAGGGTTTAGGGTAGTGCAGTAGTGTTTGGGTAGTGTAGTGGTTCATGCTGGGGGTAGTTTTTTAGGGTTTAGGGTAGTGCAGTGGTGTTTGTGTAGTGTAGGGGGTAGTGTTTTAGGGTTTAGGGTAGTGCAGTGGTGTTTGTGTAGTGTAGGAGGTCGTGTTTTAGGGTTTAGGGTAGTGCAGTGGTCTTTTGGTAGTGTAGGGAGTCGTGCAGGGGTAGTGTTTTAGGGTTTAGGGTAGTGTAGGGGGGACATGCGGGGGGTAGTGTTTTAGGGATTAGGGTAGTGCATTGGTGTTTGGGTAGTGTAGGGGGTCATGCGGGGGATAGTGTTTTAGGGTTTAGGGCAGAGCAGTGGTGTTTGGGTAGTGTAGGGGGTCGTGCTGGGGGTAGTGTTGTAGGGTTTAGGGCAGTGCAGTGGTGTTAGGGCAGTGTAGGGGGTTGTGCTGGGGGGAGTGTTTTAGGGTTTAGGGCAGTGCAGTGGTGTTCGGGTAGTGTAGGGGGTCATGCTGTGGGGAGTGTTTGAGGGTTTAGGGCAGTGCAGTTGTGTTCGGATAGTGTAGGGGGTTGTGCTGCGGGTAGTATTTTAGGGTAGTGCAGTGGTGTTCGGATAGTGTAGGGGGTCGTGCTGGGGGTAGTGTTCTAGGGTTTAGGGCAGTGCAGTGGTGTTTGGGCAGTGTAGGGGGTAATGCTGGGGGTGGTGTTTTAGGGTTTAGGGCAGTGAAGTGGTGTTCGGGCAGTGTAGGGGGTCGTGCTGGGGGTGGTGTTTCAGTGTTTAGGGCAGTGCAGTGGTGTTCGGGCAGTGTAGGGGGTGGTGTTTCAGGGTTTAGGGCAGTGCAGTGGTGTTCGGGCAGTGTAGGGGGTCGTGCAGGGGTGGTGTTTCAGGGTTTAGGGCAGTGGTGTTCGGGCAGTGTAGGGGGTCGTGCTGGGGGTGGTGTTTCAGGGTTTGGGGCAGTGCAGTGGTGTTCGGGCAGTAAAGGGGGCCATGCTGGGGGTGGTGTTGCAGGGTTTAGGGCAGTGCAGTGGTGTTCGGGCAGTGTAGGGGGCAGTGCAGGGGGTGGTGTTTCAGGGTTTAAGGCAGTGCAGTGGTGTTCGGGCAGTGTAGGGGGTGCTGCAGGGGGTGGTGTTTCAGGGTTTAGGGCAGTGCAGTGGTATTCGGGCAGTGTAGGGGGTCATGCAGGGGGTGGTGTTTCAGGGTTTAGGGCAGTGCAGTGGTGTTCGGGCAGTGTAGGGGGTCGTGCTGGGGCTGGTGTTTCAGGGTTTAGGGCAGTTCAGTGGTGTTCGGGCAGTGTAGGGGGTCGTGCTGGGGCTGGTGTTTCAGGGTTTAGGGCAGTGCAGTGGTGTTCGGGCAGTGTAGGGGGTCGTGCTGGGGCTGGTGTTTCAGGGTTTAGGGCAGTGCAGTGGTGTTCGGGCAGTGTAGGTGGTCGTGCTGGGGCTGGTGTTTCAGGGTTTAGGGCAGTGCAGTGGTGTTCGGGCAGTGTAGGGGGTCATGCTGGGGCTGGTGTTTCAGGGTTTAGGGCAGTGCAGTGGTGTTCGGGCAGTGTAGGGGGTCTTGCTGGGGCTGGTGTTTCAGAGTCTAGGGCAGTGCAGTGGTGTTCGGGCAGTGTAGGGGGTCTTGCTGGGGCTGGTGGTTTAGGGCAGTGCAGTGGTGTTCGGGCAGTGTAGGGGGTCGTGCTGGGGGTGGTGTTTCAGGGTTTAGGGCAGTGCAGTGGTGTTTGGGCAGTGTAGGGGGTCGTGCTGGGGCTAGTGTTTCAGGATTTAGGGCAGAGCAATGGTGTTCAGGCAGTGTAGGGGTTTTGCTGGAGGTGGTCTTTCAGGGTTTAGGGCAGTGCAGTGGTGTTCGTGCAGTGTAGGGGGTGGTGTTTCAGGGTTTAGGGCAGTGGTGTTCAGGCAGTGTAGGGGGTCTTGCTGGGGTTGATGTTTCAGGGTTTAGGGCAGTGCAGTGGTGTTCGGGCAGTGTAGGGGGTCGTGCTGGGGGTGGTGTTTCAGGGTTTAGGGCAGTGCAGTGGTGTTCCGGCAGTGTAGGAGGTCGTGCAGGGGGTGGTGTTTCAGGGTTTAGGGCAGTGCAGTGGTGTTCGGGCAGTGTAGGGGGTCGTGCTGGGGGTGGTGTTTCAGGGTTTAGGGCAGTGCAGTGGTGTTCGGGTAGTGTAGGGGGTCGTGCAGGGGGTGGTGTTTCAGGGTTTAGGGCAGTGCAGTGGTTTTTGGGCAGTGTAGGGGTTCGTGCAGGGGGTGGTGTTTCAGGGTTTAGGGCAGTGCAGTGGTGTTCGGCCAGTGTAGGTAGTCTTGCTGGGGGTGGTGTTTCAGGCTTTAGTGCAGTGGTGTTTGGGCAGTGTAGGGGGTCTTGCTGGGGGTGGTGTTGCAAGGTTTAGTTCAGTGCAGTGGTGTTCGGGCAGTGTAGGGGGTCTTGCTGGGGCTGGTGTTTCAGGGTTTAGGGCAGTGCAGAGGTGTTCGGGCAGTGTAGGGGGTCGTGCTGGGGCTGGTGTTTGAGGGTTTAGGGTAGTGCAGTGGTGTTCGGGCAGTGTAGGGGGTGGTGCTGGGGCTGGTGTTTCAGGGTTTAGGGCAGTGCAGTGGTTTTCGGGCAGTGTAGGCGGTCGTGCTGGGGCTGGTGTTTCAGGGTTTAGGGCAGTGCAGTGGTGTTCGGGCAGTGTACGGGGTTGTGCTGGGGCTGGTGTTTCAGGGTTTAGGGCAGTGCAGTGGTGTTCGGGCAGTGTAGGGGGTCGTGCTGGGGGTGGTGTTTCAGGGTTTAGGGCAGTGCAGTGGTGTTCGGGCAGTGTAGGGGGTCATGCTGGGGGTGGTGTTTCAGGGTTTAGGGCAGTGCAGTGGTGTACGGGCAGTATAGGGGGTCTTGCTGGGGGTGGTGTTTCAGGGTTTAGGGCAGTGGTGTTCGGGCAGTGTAGGGGGTCTTGCTGGGGTAGTGTTTCGGGGTTTAGGGCAGTGCAGTGGTGTTCGTGCAGTGTAGGGGGTTGTGCTGGGGGTGGTGTTTCAGGGTTTAGGGCAGTGCAGTAGTGTTCGGGCAGTGTAGGGGATCGTGCAGGGGGTGGTGTTTCAAGGTTTAGGGCAGTGCAGTGGTGTTCGGGCAGTGTAGGGGGTCGTGCTGGGGGTGGTGTTTCAGGGTTTAGGGCAGTGCAGTGGTGTTCGGGCAGTGTAGGGGGTCGTGCAGGGGGTGGTGTTTCAGGGTTTAGGGCAGTGCAGTGCTGTTCGGGCAGTGTAGGGGTCGTGCTGGGGCTGGTGTTTCAGGGTTTAGGGCAGTGCAGTGGTGTTCGGGCAGTGTAGGGGGTCTGCTGGGGGTGGTGTTTCAGGGTTTAGGGCAGTGGTGTTCGGGCAGTGTAGGGGGTCTTGCTGGGGGTGGTGTTTCAGGGTTTAGGGCAGTGCAGTAGTGTTTGTGCAGTGTAGGGGGTCTTGCTGGGGGTAGTGTTTCAGGGTTTAGGGCAGTGCAGTGGTGTTCGTGCAGTGTAGGGGGTCGTGCTGGGGATGGTGTTTCAGGGTTTAGGGCAGTGCAGTAGTGTTTGGGCAGTGTAGGGGGTCGTGCAGGGGGTGGTGTTTCAGGGTTTAGGGCAGTGCAGTGGTGTTTGGGCAGTGTAGGGGGTTGTGCTGGGGGGGGTGTTTCAGGTTTTAGGGCTGTGCAGTGGTGTTCGGGCAGTGTAGGGGGTCGTGCTGGGGGTGGTGTTTCAGGGTTTAGGGCAGTGGTGTTCGGGCAGTGTAGGGGTCTTGCTGGGGGTGATGTTTTAGGGTTTAGGGCAGTGCAGTGGTGTTCGGGCAGTGTAGGAGGTCTTGCTGGGGGTAGTGTTTCAGGGTTTAGGGCAGTGTAGTGGTGTTCGGGCAGTGTAGGGGTCATGCTGGGGGTGGTGTTTCAGGGTTTAGGGCAGTGCAGTGGTGTTCGGGCAGTGTAGGGGGTCGTGAAGGGGGTGGTGTTTCAGGGTTTAGGGCAGTGCAGTGGTGTTCGGGCAGTGTAGGGGGTCGTGCTAGGGAATGTGTTTCAGGGTTTAGGGCAGTGCAGTGGTGTTCGGGCAGTGTAGGGGTCGTGCAGGGGCTGGTGTTTCAGGGTTTAGGGCAGTGCAGTGGTGTTCGGGCAGTGTAGGGGGTCGTGCTGGGGGTAGTGTTTTAGGGTTTAGGGTAGTGCAGTGGTGCTTGTGTAGTGTAGGGGGTTGTGCTGGGGGTAGTGTTTTAGGGTTTAGGGTAGTGCAGTGGTGTTTGTGTAGTGTAGGGGGTCATGTTTTAGGGTAGTGCAGTGGTGTTTGGGTAGTGTAGGGGGTCGTGCTGGGGGTAGTGTTTTAGGATTTAGGTTAGTGCAGGGGTGTTTGGGTAGTGTAGGGGGTCGTGCTGGGGGTAGTGTTTTAGGGTTTAAGGTAGTGCAGTGGTGTTTGTGTAGTGTAGGGGGTCGTGCTGGGGGTAGTGTTTTAGGGTTTAGGGTAGTGCAGTCGTGCTTGTGTAGTGTAGGGGGTCGTGCTGGGGGTAGTGTTTTAGGGTTTAGGGTAGTGCAGTGGTGTTTGGGTAGTGTAGGGGGTCGTGCTGGGGGTAGTGTTTTAGGATTTAGGTTAGCGCAGTGATGTTGGGAGTAGTGTTTTAGGGTTTAGGGTAGTGCAGTGGTGTTTGTGTAGTGTAGGGGGTCATGCTGGGGGTAGTGTTTTAGGGTTTAGGATAGTGCAGTGGTGCTTGTGTAGTGTAGGGGGTCGTGCTGGGGTAGTGTTTTAGGGTTTAGGGTAGTGCAGTGGTGTTTTTGTAGTGTAGGGGGTCATGTTTTAAGATGCAACGCTCCAATACCTGACCAGTCTGCACTACATAAAACTGCAAAAAAACTAAAAATAAAAAGTGTTTTGCACACTTTTGTCATTGGGCTATATGTGGGCTACATCTGGGTAATATCTGTGCTACATTTGGGCTCTTTTTTCACTGGTGGCCATCTTGGAAGACTTCTTTGTTATGAAGTTTCCTAATTTCCTCATTTACTGCAGTCTCCTCAGTAGGAAATGCTTTCAGTTTTTTACTTTGATTCCATCAAGAAGGCATTCAGATGTGTCACACATTTGCCATAAATTCAGAATGTTATTACTCTAGTTGTTCATTAGATAACTGTAGTAAAGCTACTGCTCACCAAGGAGTTAACTGGAAGTCTACTGCTGGTATTGAAAGTGATTGTTTCAGTCTGCATGTCAGAATTTTCTAATGAAATAGAAGAGGATTTGAGATCTCACTTAAAACATGCACTAAATTTTCTTTTTGCAGCACTAACCATAATTTCTATGGCAAAATGAACCCCCTCATTTTGTTCCTTTTTAAATTAAATGTTTTAAGTGTTACCAGTTTATTCCAATCAAGATGGCTTCAGGTGTGCCATACTTTTGTCATAAGTAAGGCTGTTAGCGCTCTAGTTGTTCTTTAGAACACTCTGGGAAGCTGCAGTAGAACACAAAGGCATCAACTGACAGGCTGCTCCTGTTGAAATATAACAGGAAGATATTTGAGATCTCACTTAAAACATGTCCTAATTTTTCTTTCTACAGCACTAACCATAATTTCTATGGCAAAATGAACCCCCTCATTTTGTTCCTTTTTAAATTAAATGTTTTAAGTGTTACCAGTTTATTCCAATCAAGATGGCTTCAGGTGTGCCATACTTTTGTCATAAGTAAGGCTGTTAGCGCTCTAGTTGTTCTTTAGAACACTCTGGGAAGCTGCAGTAGAACACAAAGGCATCAACTGACAGGCTGCTCCTGTTGAAATATAACAGGAAGATATTTGAGATCACACTTTAAACATGTCCTAATTTTTCTTTCTACAGCACTAACCATAATTTCTATGACAAAATGAACCCCATCATTTTGTTCCTTTTTAAATTAAATGTTTTAAGTGTTACCAGTTTATTCCAATCAAGATGGCTTCAGGTGTGCCATACTTTTGTCATAAGTAAGGTTGTTAGCACTCTAGTTGTTCTTTAGAACACTCTGGGAAGCTGCAGTAGAACACAAAGGAATCAACTGACAGTCTCTGCCCTTGTTGGATGTACATGTTTTACTGAGAATGTCAGAATTCATTCTCACATGGCTGAGAAAGATAATGTGAATTTACAGAAAATATGCTCTCATTTTAGCTTCTGGAGCACCTTCCAAAACTGTATGGGACAAGCATGTGAAAATAGTTTTCTCTCAAACATGATTCATGATATCCCAGCAGAAGGTTTTTCACAGGGTAAAATCACCTTAGAACACACCACAATTCCTGAAATTAGTATGGTACCATCAACAAATGAATTCTAATGTAACTAAAGTCTGTTATCACCCTTTATAGTTCTCCTTTTGGTAACCCTCAAAATCTTCGATTCACTACAATGCATTTCAATGGGGTACTATCATTTATATTGGTCCCAAGATGGCTGCCAGCAATTCCAGGATGAAGTGCTGACAGCCAATCAGATCTCACGATGACATGTGTGGTTAGGCTCCGCCCAGATATATATGTGTTTTTACTTTTGATTTTCTCAGCAACTACTGAACGGATTTACACCATTTAACAAAAGGGTTCTTTTTGAACCAAGAACTACCTCTTTGCCAAATTTGGTGTAATTCCGTTCAGCAGTTCGGGCTGTACCCTTGCATAAAGTTTCCTATGGGAAATTGATTTTTTGACTCTTATTTTTTTAATTTCTCCGCAACTACTGAACGGATTTACACCATTTAACAAAAGGGTTCTTTCTGAACCAAGAACTACCTCTTTGCCAAATTTGGTGTAATTCCGTTCAGCAGTTCGGGCTGTAGCCGTGTCTAAAGTTTCCTATGGGAAAATGAATGGGGAAAACACGTTTTGGGACCCCCTTTTTTCTCGGCCCCCGCTTGACGAATCACCCTGAGACTTTCAGGGTAGGAGCGGACCGGAGCGGGCCATAAAGTTTGAAAATTTCGCGAAGATTCGTCAACCGACGCAAGAGTTATTTCAAATAGAATGTCGCGGATTTCCTATGGAAAATAGGTCCTAACTATAACTATCTACTGGCGACTGCCAGTAGATAATTATATATATATATATATATATATATATATATATATATATATATATATATATATATATATATATATATATATATATATATATATATATTTCAGCTTTCGAGGTTCTGCATTAGCATTTTATTATATTTGCCCCGTCCTACATAATATGTTTAGTTGTGAAGCTCTTAATTGGGGGTGAGTACCTATGTTCCCCATTGCACAGTAAGTACATGAGTCTTTGACCCAGGCCGGAAGAACCTGTATTGGCATTTACATATATCTGGAGGTGTCTATTGTCTCTTGTAAAAACTCTATTTGTTACACGCAGCACGTTTTAAACTCAATATATTACTTATATTTTTTTAATTATGTGGGCACATTCTGTGAAGGGGCTGGCGCTAATGAAATATAGCCATGTTAGTATTACATGTCCCTCATATAGGCAGATGACATTTTCTTTCCGTATGCATCAAAGTAGCTTTGACAATATGTAGATCATTATGTTGTTGCACTACGCATTCATAATGTCACCATCACATTCTTCGTCTTGAGGTTATGAGATTATTGAGCACCATGATGTGTTTTAATTTTCAATTGTAACATTGCATTACGGAACTATTTTTTTTATGTCCATCATTTATTTCTATGCCCATGAAGGGGATGTGCTATAAAAGTCTGTAAATTCGTGACGCCAGCCAGATTGAGAAAGGCTCCTGTGAGAGCCGAAACGCGTCTCTTCAGTCTCGGGGTCGAGGGGGACCCTAAGAAATTAAAGAAGCCTATACCTCACAGCCCATGTGTGCGTGCCTTCTTCCGATGTGGAGCAGGATTTGCTTTGATTACTTTGCAGCATCAGCGGTGGACGCTGCTCGCGCACCACAAGTCGTGTTTGTGGCTCTTCCCTTTCGACCGCAGACAATGGAGAAGTATGGGAATGCTTTATGGTGGAGCCCCCAGAGAGTCCGCCTTGAAGAGGAACATAGGATGCCAGCGAATTGGGAACCATGGATTTTGGCGCGAGGCGGTTTTTCTGACTGCCAGCACGGGGTCTGTGCTTCCCCGGTCTAGAAATGCCTTGCTCAACAGATCGGCTTTCCTCTGGTGACTGGGCACTGTGTCAGCCTACGCGGGAGCGGTGAGGACTGCGCGGCTTAGCTATTTTTGTTCACTGGTCTCCTTCGACCCCGCGTTTGTGTTGCATACAATTGTACATTTCGTGCCGTGATGTTTATGGAGAAATTGGTATATTTTCCTCCATTACATATGACTTTGGATATTTGACCGTACTTTGGTTCTTACTTGGAACATACATTCAAATTCAGGAAACTATTGTGTTGCCTCAGATGATTCAGGTGTTTACTTTTGCTCTAATAGGGATATTTTAACGTCAACAAAGACCTTTTAATGAAGTTTTTGTATGCTACTCTGCTGCCCATGTATTTCGAGTATTTGTCCGACTAACTTTTGCCAGACACGACATGGGGCATGATGGGACCTGTAGTCCCTTTTGAGATATCAGCTATAATACATTTGTGTTTCCAGCTTTCGAGGTTCTGCATTAGCATTTTATTATATTTGCCCCGTCCTACATTATATGTTTAGTTGTGAAGCTCTTGATTGGGGGGTGAGTACCTATGTTCCCCGTTGCACAATAAGTACATGAGTCATTGACCCAGGCCGGAAGAACCTGTATTGGCATTTACATATATCTGGAGGTGTCTATTGTCTCTTGTAAAAACTCCATTTGTTACATGCAGCACGTTTTAAACTCAATATAATACTTATATTTTTTTAATTATGTGGGTCACATTCTGTGAAGGGGCTGGCGCTAATGAAATATAGCCATGTTAGTATTACATGTCCCTCATATAGGCAGATGACATTTTTTTTCCGTATGCATCAAAGTAGCTTTGACATATTTTTTAAGGCAAAGTGGGGAAATGATGCACTATGCATTCAATATGTAGATCATTATGATGTTGCACTATGCATTCATAATGTCACCATCACATTCTTTGTCTTGAGGTTATGAGATTATTGAGCACCATGATGTGTTTTAATTTTCAATTGTAACATTGCATTACGGAACTATTTTTCTTTTATGTCCGTCATTTATTTCTTTGCCCATGAAGGGGATGTGCTATAAAAGTCTGTAAATTTGTGGCGCCAGCCAGATTGAGAAAGGCTCCTGTGAGAGCCGAAACGCGTCTCTTCAGTTGCGGGGTCGAGGGGGACCCTAAGAAATCAAAGAAGCCTATACCTCACAGCCCATGTGTGCGTGCCTTCTTCCGATGTGGAGCAGGATTTGCTTTGATATATATATATGTGTGGCCTGCAGTATGTGGGTAGTACCAAGCTGCAGGTCCACAAACGAATACTCCAGCATATTAGGGCCATCACTAACAATGATGAAGCCTATCCGGTGGCAAAACATTTTAAAGCCTCACATAATAACAACTTGGAGGATCTGAGATACTTTGTTATCGATACAGTCTTGCCTCTCAGACGAGGAGGCAACCGTGAGTCAATGCTGAGGAAACTGGAAACTCACTATATACTAGAGTTAGATAGCAAAACTCCTAACGGTTTGAATTCCAGTGAGGATTTCTACACCTGCCTGTAATTATCATGATTTACCATGATTAGTGTGCCTGTATTCATCATGGATTTTATGCATTTAACCTATTTTTTATACATCTCGTGGGTTTACATATGCTGCCTCAATTTTTTACATTTTTTTACATTTATACAATTTTAACAATTTGTTGTTCCATTGTTTTAGCTTTCACACAATGGTAATTTTTAATGTCTCATACCAGGTTTCGAAATCACGGCCGTGAGGGAACTGGTGGCAGATTAGTTTGTTTAAAAATCATACACAATTGTTTCAATTTGACATAGGCCAAGAACTAAGCCCACTAGGGCACAATTTATCACTTTTCCTTGTTTCTTTGTTTTGGTCATGTTTTTATTATAATATAAACATTTCCATATAGTGAGAAAGTGCGGTATTCAAACTCGGCATACTCACTTGTTCAGGCACATAAGCTAAAGCAACTATGTACAATGGGATTTTAGAAAATGATTTTTTGTTTTCTTTCAGGTCTTATGTGATGTTGTTTTTAGCTTGTTTTTAGCATATTTTAAAGCTACCTTTTACTATGCTATGCCTGTCATCTATATGTATTCATGTATTTATTTATTTATCAATAATTATATGAAATGTGGTTTTGTCTGGGGAAACTTTTCTCGATACATGACTATACAATGATACAATATTGCCCATGATACAAGGATGTAGATACATTGTATCTGTTCTTCTATGTCTATGAACGATTGTTAAGCACTGGCACTTTAAATAGGTGAAAGCACCACATCAGCGCGTCATGTGATCAAGGCATCGTGGATGCCGAAACGCGTAATGGCGATGGTGCAGGGCGTTTGTTTGGAATAAATCACACATTGCACCTCAAAGGGTCTGTTTTCGTCTGTCCAGGAGTGGATGTTGTGGGGCGAAGTCCAGGGATATATATATATATATATATATATATATATATATATATATATATATATATATATATATATATATATATTGCTCCCATTGTGTCCAAAAAGCAAGGACGCACTCCACACCAGTCGATTCCACCGAATCTTTATTATCAGGAAAACCGGCATTTCACAGTTCTGATCTCTTCATGCCTGACGCGTTTCGGAGCAAGCCTTAATCATAGGCTGTTGCTGAGATTGTGCAGCCTTTACCAAACACACCTTTTGCATTGCTGATGACATCATTTCCCTTGCAGCATCTCGAAGGTGAGTATAATTACTGAAGCATCATGGGACTCGTGGTGTTTGGTAATCCACTCTTCCCCTTCGGTGGGTTCTGCTGCAAAGTCAGTATAATTTAATCCATATTTTTCAGAAATGATGTCATCAGCAATTGCAGCAGAACCCACCGAAGGGGAAGAATGGATTACCAAACACTACGAGTCCCAGCATGCTTCAGTAATTATACTCACCTGCGAGATGCTGAGAGGGAAATGATGTCATCAGCCATTCAAAAGGTTTGTTTGGTAAAGTCTGCGCAATCTCAGCAACAGCCTATGATTAAGGAGCAGGCTTGCTCTGAAACGCGTCAGGCATGAAGAGATCAGAACTGTGAAATGACGGTTTTCCTGATCATAAAGATTCTGTGGAATTTACTGGTGTGGAGTGCGTCCTTGTTTTTTGGACACAATGGGAACACACACATATATATATATATATATATAATATTCCAATTATTATTATTTTTGGGGGGTCATACCCCCCTAAACCCCCCCTTTTTGATTCCCTGACCTTAGACTCCCGCCCATAAACCCTAAATAACCAGTTACCCAACTTTACCCCTACCCACCCCTAAGCCCTAAAATTATCCTTACCACCCTTTACCACTACCCACCCCTAAACCCTATACACACGCATACACACATATACTTTACCAATACTTACCATGTGTGGTAAAGGCAGAGTTGTAAAGGCTATTTCCACCACATACTAGGAACTTCTAAGCGAATTAAAGGCGCTGATCATGTGTATCCTAATTTTATCATGTTTGGAAGGGAGAGCACAAGCACTTTACCACTGCTTAGCAGGAGTAAAGAGTGCAGAGTCCTAATGTGGGTTAAGCAAAAATATGGTACTGAAGGCAAAAATTTGTCACAGGAATGCCATGCAAAATATGGTCTTCTCCAATGGTAATGCTTTTTTCAGATAATCATAAATATGAATATAATTGTGATACCTTTTCAGCAACCAGCATCAGAATGGTATGACATATTCCCCTATTGCAGATAGGGTAGCAAGTCCGAGGAAAAGTCAGACATTTACATTTTTTTTGGGAGTTATTTTTATCTCTGAGTAGGCCCTTGCTATCTTTGCTAGCGATACCAAAGCAGTGATTTTCTCAGAGTGCTTGCAAGGTGTATGACGTGTCTTTCCATTAAAGACTTCTGAGCTTTGAGCTCAGGAATTTGAAGTTCAGTTGGCCCACTACACGTTTCGGATGGAAGAGAGTTTAATAAAAAGAGCTATATAAAATCTCATTTAAAACACTGGGGTCAGATCTAATGGATTTCTGCATCCCGACCTGTCAGTTCAGTGTTGGTGATGAAAATCCTACGAAATCAATCTAGTTCATTCTGGGAAACTTCCTTTCACTCTGTTTTCATATTGGATGGTTAACCAACACTCCATCAAATGACCTTATGAGTTTAATACAGATATCAGTGCACTGCAATCCAGTGGGGAGGTTCTTTATTCTGAAGCGGAGTGACAGATCATCACTATCTGCCATTGCTTCTTATGTATGCTCTCCTGATGTCTGCGTATAAAGCCCCTGTGCCAAGCTAAATTATGGAGGAGTGCACACAGAATTTATTTTCTTCCGCAGCAAACAATTCCTTCCAAAATAGTTATGCCATATTTCATCTTGGCCAGTAAGTGTTATTTGTTTGCTTCAGTTGAAACTGGGTAGCTGTTGTGCGCATCGTACGACATCTTCTCATAACGATTAAGAGTAGATGTTAATGCCATAAAATGCTTCCTGATGCCTTTATTTTATTTTAGCAAAAGACGCGCAAATAATGGATGGATTTATTTTATTTTAGGTCTGCTCGAGCTTGACTATGAAGTTAATGTGGACATAGGTTGACATGTGTTTGCAACATGTCAGTGTTAGTGTAAGAAACCCAATATAATGTTAATGTATGTACATAACTTTTAGTTCCTGATGTCACTTATTTTCACTTTGCAGGAGCCCGAGGCCTACTGGGCTCGGTCCTAGCCCCATATGTTCTATCAAAACATGTTAACTCATCCTTCCATCACCGCTCAGCTCCTTTTAACATGGGCTTAGCACCACAGCTCAGCTACTACTAACATGGGCTTGGTTGGCATGGTACTCCGTAGTTCGTGACGAATAGTTAATAAACAATATATTGTAAACTGACAATGTGCACGGATAACACTTTCTTGTCATACATGCACACGTTTTGTGAGTCCTGGAGAACATTTGTAACTTTTGCACATTGCTTAACATGACCTCCAGATGAGGATAACTGGTATAATGGTCCATACTCAGCATTATCCTTACATCATGTGCCAATTAGGTTTTATTTTTAAGTAAAACATTTTGGGCGTTACAAATTTACAATGCAGAAGGTAATTTAAAATTGAGGATTTCTTCGTTACAGAAAATAACACGATTCACCATAAATTGCATTACAAATTCAGCAATGTCAGATTACATGGATCTTCTCACCCCTTGTTTCATGAGTGCACCCCTTACCGATTCATATCCTAGCAACAGCCAGCTTCGACCACACACAAATCTCGAACTAAAAACGAATATTAAACTGAAACCAGATAGGTTATGCTGCTTACTTGAAATAGAAGGATTCATAATCCAGCGTACCATTCATGATTAACACACATAGTAAACGGCTTCAGTAACCTTATTAACATCCAACCTTATTAGCATACAAGGGAGAGTTTAAATCAAAGGAGCAGGTTTTTCAAAGGAACACAGATTTCTTAGGGGCATATTATCAAGGGCTGGCGATATAATTATCGCCGCTTTAGCGTCCGTTTTCGGGCGAAAAGCGGCGATAATTATATCGCAATATCATCAAGGACACGCTAGCGCGAGTTTCCTTGATGTAGAGCCCGTTTTTTCACAGCCTCGCCTTGCATCGCTAATGAGATGCAAAGAAGGCGTGGCTGTGAAAACAACACAATATCGCGAAGGCAGCTTCGCGATATTAACAAGGAGGTGCAGCGATAAAAGAAATCGTGCTACCTCAGCTTTAACTCAGGAATTTAACGTCTGTTAAATTCCTGACTTAAGCATACTTTACATGGGAGATGGATTCTGCTGATACGACCACAGGGTCGTATCAGCAAGGTTATCGCCGTTTTCCATGGAACATCGCTGGAAAACCAGCGATGTTCCATGGAAAACAAGCTATCGCAGGAATAATTATCGCCATTGCGCTATGCGTTGTTAATACAGCGCTAGCATGGCGATAATTATCTGCGGTAGCCGGCGATAACTATTCTCACGCTGTGAACGGCCAGCGATAATTATCGCTGGCCGTTGATAATATGCCCCTTAGTTCGCCACAGATTTTGAACATTTTGCACATTTTTCAGAGAAATGTGAAACTGTGGAAACTTTCTGCAGCATTGTACCTTTGGCTGACTTTCCAGAAAGAGCCAAAGTTAGCTGAAATATAAGAAAGGAAGGAGGAGTGACTTGGGTCAAGGAGATGCAATCATAAAGGCAGCTATCACTATAGACCAGCGACTCTGCAGGCACTGACTCGGGTACTCATTCAATGTAATTGTAGCTCAGATGGGTTGCAGTCAAGCTTGAACAGTGGGTACCTGTAGGGGCATAGAACAGGTACAAACGGGCCTAATGCAAACAAGGAAAAAGACTCCTCTCCCGAATATTGGCTAATGGGCAGCAGAAGGACTCAGACCACTCGAATCTTGGGAAAATGCAGTGGTTGCACTATCGGGAGCTACACTGATGGCATCTGCATAGTAAATACACCCAGCACAGCTCTTTTAATTGCCTATTGAGGCGTCTTCGCTATAACTGAATGAAGCAATCATATGCATTGGTAAACAAACATGGAAAGGGAGGTTGAAGAAAGGTGTGCAATAGTGCAGATTCCCTGACATGAGAACACAGAAAGACGTCTGATTGCTGTGTGATGATGGAGCCACAGACCTTGATTTTAGGAGTCACTAACCGTAGCTTAGGGGTCAAGGCTTTTCCAAGGAGGTAGAAATCCTTCATTTTTCAGCACACGTGTTTTTAAGCATTTATAATACAATATCGGTTCCGCAGATGTTACCTTTTAGTCCCGCAGAAATGTCAACATTTTTGAGTGAATTATTTTGCTTCTTTTCACTAAGGTTTGAATGCCTCTACTCATACCGTTTAACAAAAGTGTTCAACCACTGGACACAACAAAGGGTGGTTACCATGAGATCTAATTAGTTTGCAGCCCCGCCAGCAGTTACGGCTAGGAGAATTGCCCTGTTTAATTTTTGAATTGGTGTCATGCAAAATCTTATTTTGTGTTCTTGTGTTCCTGTGTGCAAAACAAATGCCATGGACAAAATCTTATCGATTGTCAATATAAGTCTATTGGTATGAGATTTGATCATCACCACTATCTCCTGGTGTAGGTGAGGACTTAATAATTGTTAGACTAATTTCACTAGGCGCCACGTAAAATCTGAATCCCACACCTGGTCAAAAAATTCCCGAAGCTGGTTACAGTACATCATTGTAACTGTGTGCACTCAGGTTATACAGTCCTAAAACTGGGATTCATACTTGTTTGGCATTTTTTTCCACATAAAATGTAATGCATATGTTTCCTCCAGGTATCTAATAGAATTCTTGCAGTTAAATATTTCATCAAAGACCATTGTATTTATGGAATAGAGATTGCTTCATAAGAACTGTAAAATTCAAATGTCCAAAAATAATAATAAATAAAAGTCCAGGTGCGGAAAGATGGTTTCCTCTCATAGTTCGAGAGCATTTTGTAGGCTCCAGCCTCTGTGCTTGCCTCCCTTTCCGCACAAGATTCCTTCTCATTGGGTTCTCCATCTCATGGAGTAGATCGCACCCATTTTTTTGGATGGCATAAGGTTTTGGGACTTTTAGGAGGAGGAATTAGGCCTGGGTGTTCTATAAAGGAGGGTCTTGGGACATAGTGAGATTTGGGCATGGTGAGATTTTAGGTCAGGTTGTGGTCTTTGGGCAGGTGGGATAATGGAGGGAGGTGAAGAAATTGGATCTGCTAGTTAACATTGGGTCTGGTGGTGGGATTTGAGCAGATGGTGGAACTAGGGCCGGAGAAGGGATTTAGGGAGATTGAGAAATAGGATCAGGTGTCTTGGAAGCACTGGTCCCCAAGAAGTCACTAACACAGACAGAGCCTCTTTCTGGGACAGACATGGTAGAGCGCATGTCTGCCAGGATGTCATTCACTTTTATAAGTTGCTGACGGACACCCTGAATGGAATTCAACAGTCCAAACTGCCACACAGAGAGGTTCTAAAGAACCTCAAGTGCCTTCCTCGGACACCAGTGCTGGTGGGATGGCAGCAGGGGGCGAGGTATGTTTTCCAACTGGGTCCTGGCTTGGTCTTGAGGGGATGCAGAGTGAGGACTGTGCTGGTGGCAGCCCAAGGAGAAGAAGTTGTTGGCTCAGATATTTCTGCCGAAACTCGAACAATTAGGGCATGGGAAAACACTAATAAGGTAGTAAAAGTATTAGAACGTCCGTTCAACATTACAAAACAAGAAGCACAAACTCTATACCATAAATATTCAGCAAGAAAAGTCAACAAAACATTACAATATTTCAACTGTCCAAAGCTACCTAAACGTGAGATGCATCAACAAATAAATGTAGAGATTATACTTTAGTCAACTCACAAGATATACCGAAATATATGATTTTATATTCATAATCAAACAGCGATATTTCCAATAAAAAAATAATAGCTTGCAGGAGTGAGAATCAGTTTTAAATTAAGAGTTTTTAGTGTACCATCATCCAGGTATAATTCCTGCTCTGTCAAGCCAAAAAGGATCCTGGCTGTTGTTTTAAGAAGAGAAGGTAAATGCATCAAGCAAATTATCATCACAATCATCAATATTAGTTTGTGTCAATATATCAATCAATCAATCCGCTACTGGTCGAACAGCCAGGTCTTGAGTAGCCTCCTGAAGGTCAGCAGGTCTTGGGTCTGTCGTAGGCTGAGTGGAAGGGTGTTTCAGGTCTTGGCGGCGAGGTGGGAGAAGGATCTGCCGCCGGTGGTTGTTCTTCGAATGCGAGGGACAGTGGCGAGGGAGAGTCAGGTGTAAATTCTAAGGTTTGTATGAATCTAAATATTTTTGTAGAAAAGTTTTATTAGGTCATCAAATAAATTCATAAAAATGCAATCGTTCGAATCTTGTTTAAATCAATAAGAAGGCAAATGATATTAATAAATGCATTAAGAACTTTTCATAAAGGAAAGAATACCTATTCTAAGTATGTGGGGGAAAGGAGTTAGTCAGAACCCATAGGAGCTCTAAATTGAGAAAGAGTGAGAGTAAGCATAAGCTTCAGCAGTGAATCAGCTCAATAAATCAACAAAAATCAAAGCAGGACGTCCCATAAAGAGAAGTTCAAGAAAATCAGTAGAGTCTCAGAGCAATGTGGCATTGAGTCTGGGTATGGCAAGTGGAGTAAAAAGCTTCTGGCAAGAGAGAGGGTCACATACTCTAGGAGCATGCACTTATATAAACAGCACATTTTATGAAGCTCTTTTACATTTGTTACATCCATCTTCCTTCAGCCCATCATCATTTGATGCTCTCCTGAGATTAGAATCACTCCTCATCTTCTCATTGAGAAAACAATAGTTCTTTAAGGACTATGTTCATTTTGTATCGACTAATGTTGAGTATAGGTCAGCTTCTCTTTCAGAGTCCCTTTGTCGCATATACTTGTACACTTCTAACCTTTCCAATCTAATATCTACATACCAGGCTATGTAGAAGCTGAAACATCTCTATAATGAAAGAAAACATTTTGCAGCAAGCATCCACTGAAAAGGCAATACAAGTTACTTGAAGGGGTCAAGATTAAGGGCCCGATACCTCCACGGTGGTGGTCCCAAGAAGACTGCTGAAACAGTGGTGTTCTGCCCGCCGTATTGTGAAGCATGCAGCCTGAGCTGCAGACCGCCGTCGACGGAGTGGTTCCTGCCAGGAGCGTGGTGGACTGCAATGTTGGCAATGCATACTCCATCGCTGTCAGGGCCGTGGCTTCCCGCCGAGTCGATTACGAAAACACAGTTGTACTGCTGGTCCCCTTGCGGTAGGCAGTCGATGTATGCGTCCAGCAAAGCACCAGAATAGTGGTCATTGGATCGATACAAAAACAACACAGCTGATATCCATTGGTCAAGTGGAAAAATCTACAGATCACACTATAATACACCGCCCCATCCCAGACCATGATGCTTTGCCTGTCCCCTGCAGCACAGCAAGACAGACACCACACGTTTTTGTTCAGATAAGGCAGCCCTTACTTCCCTATCCCGTTTAACCCTCTCCACACACTTTTGTTGAATTTTATTCTAGTAACCCTTTGTGTTTTGTTGTCACTGTCACTCACTCTAATTTACACTCATGTTACGTCAGAAAAATCCACATTTTCAGATGCTGAGTTGTTAGTCATAGTGGATGAAATCATAAGAGTAGACCCACAATTGTTTGGAGCCCAAGTCCAACATTCTCCTCTTGGTAGGAAAAGGGAAAAGTGGGACAGGATAGTGAACCGAGTGAATGCTGTAGGTACCACCCAGTATACAAAGGAGGAAATTAGGAGGAGGTCAAACGACCTGAGGGGGAAGATGCGTTCCTGGCCTTCAATAAACACCTAGAGGCCCAGAGGACTGGTGGTTGTCCCCCCAGTGCCCCATTGCAACTGTTTCCCTGGTAGGAGAAGGTCTTGGCCATTCTGAATTCTGAGGGCTTGAAGGGAATAGCCCGGGGAGTGGAGTCTGATAAGTTACATCTCACTAACTGTCACAACACTTCAATGTCCTATATGCCCTCATCTCAGCGCTTGCTATTGTGTTGTCTATCTACTTTCTGGACATGGAATACTTAAAGTATCAGAGATGTTTGATTGTCAGTGTCAATGTGTATTGTTGAATATAAGATCACACGTATCAATCTCCATTACATGCCACATGTTGGAATACTGTCTGTAAGTGTATCAATATTAAATCATCATTCCAGGACCCATGATCTGTGTCAAAATGTAAATGTATGGCCCAGCCCAACTGCATTTTGACAACAGGTATGTTACACTAACCATTTTACAAGTGTTTGGAAGTAGAGATTGAAAGGACTTCAACTACAATGAGGCCCCGTTTCTGTAACAGAAAACATGATGCAACAGTGATTTTACCCATTTTCATTTGTCTGAAATACAACTGATGTTCACTTTTCATGTAGTTAACCATTTGTTAAGTGTTGGCAAGGAGAAATTGAAATGACTACAACTACCATGAGACCTTGTTTCTGTAACAGAAAACAAGATGCAATAGTGATTTTGCCCAGTCTCACTTGTCTGGCATGTTACAACTGATGTTCACTGCTCATGGAGTTCACAATTTTTTAAGTGTTGGCAAGTAGAGTTTGAAATAACTACAACTAACACAAGGCCCTGCTTCTGTAACAGAAAACAAGATGCAATAGTGATTTTGCTCATTCTCACTTGTCTGACATGTTAAAACTGATGTTCATTTCTTACTGACTGAGCAATCTACATACAATGCTCAACTCAGAGACAGTTCTGTCTACTTAGCTTTAGGTTGTCTTGGTCTCCTCAATTGAAACCTTTGATGGCATGTGACACTATACCAAGTGTGTACCTCAAATATTTGTAAGGCATTAAGCTAAGTCAGCTGATTAGAAGTGGCAGGTGACCCATTGACTCTGCACTGCTCACATGATGACTAATGCTAAATATACAAGCAAGTTGTGTGGTCGCCTGTATTGTACGCAACTAGGCCATGGAATGATCAAATATACATGTAAGCTCTTGACTGTGTTGGATTAAATGTTTGTGAGATGTCATGTTCATTCCTTAATCCAAATGCAACATATCAGCACATCTAATGAACTGCTCAATTCAAGTAAATGTATTGAATATCTCCAAATGTCTTGTTAACAAGTTCCATACCACAGAAATATATCACAATAGTAATCTCTGCCTATTTTGTTTTTCCTAGGTTTCAACTTACTATGACACAAAACATTTGGATGTAGATTCCACACTTCCACCAGTAACAATGTTCTCTATTTCACAAAAGGTCGATCTGGCACCCCCTACCAGGGAAACAGTTGCAACAGGGCACTAGGAGGACCACCACCAGTCCTCTGGGCCTCTAGGTGTTGATTGGAGGCCAGTAACACACCTTTCCCCTCAGGGCCTGTGCACAGCTTGGCCACCGAACAGACTCCCACTCTACCCCCGGATGAAGCCCTCAGTGATGACAGCACTCCTGGACATAGGAACATGGATGATGGTCCTGGCACATCTGGTCAGCCTGGGCAGATGACAACAGTGAGTCTCACTGTGCCCACATCAACACTTCCCACCTTGCTGCAACACCTCAGCCAACCCCGGTCCCCAAGACCTGTGTACCTAGCACAGTCACTACCAACTTGTGCCCCGAGTCCTGGATTCTGAGGTGACACTCACCAGCCCTGTCACAGAGGGGTTAGGGTTTGTGGATGTGGGTCAGTGGTACTGTGGGCTCGTTGAGTGAGGCCACTGGGGCCACTCACACCCAGGCCACCATCGACCAAATCTTGAGAGCCTATCAGGAATCCCAAGATGTGCTGGGCCAGGGATTGATGGAAATCCAGGTGATGAAGCAGCTGCAGAGGCACATATACCAGGAGCTGCCCACCCACAACACCAACATGGGCCAGCTCATTGGAGTGCTGCAGAACATCAAAACAACCCTGTGCAGGGCTTTTCCACCACCATCTCTTCCTTGGTCCAACTACATCCAGGCCATCTACATCTGCAGCAGCCACAGGAAGAGAGGCCTTGTCAGAGAGAGACACACTTGCAGACAACCCGGTCTCTTCAGCAGCAGGTCCACTATATGGTCGCAAGCGGGGAACTTCATATAAAAATCCTGGAGGTGCGGATGGCTAGACACCCACCCCCGCCAGCAAGAAACCTCGACCTTAATTTCCTCTAGTGTGTGTAACACATTCACTCTGTGGACTATTTCTGGTCACTTTTCCCTTTCTGATGGGAATAGTATTTTGCACTTTGGAATTCAGACAATTTGGCATCTACAACTATGGTTTCATTCACCATGACTGACGTCTTAACTTTTTTTCTTATGTTTGTTTTTGCACAATGTATCTCTTAACCCTTAACACTGTGATAAATACACAAGTCACAAATTCATTGTCTGTTGTAGTAAATCTCACATCTAGCAATGTATATATGTACTCAAATTTGAACTTTACAATGCCCAAACAAGCTACTTGTTTAAGCATGGATATGTTGCATGTACAAATGTTTAGCTCAGGATCACAACCAAGTCACACCAACACATACATACAAGTGTCTTGTCCAAAAACATCTTTATTACATTGTTCAAATCATAGGCTGATATGTTGTCTGAAACATTGCAAATCACACATGACTCAAATATTCTGTGTCAGTGATCACATGTTCAGGTGCAGTCCTTAAAAACATCAGACAATTTCCTATAAAATAGGCTAAAAAAAATTGGTCTATGTCATCAGCTGGAGCCATATCGCCTACCTAACAAAAAGATTCCCACATCATTTAAACCAATAAACAGACACATGGCAGTACAATAGTTTCTGATCACAGAGTCATTCAAATTCAGTGTTGCTGCATACGGTGGAATGTCACAAACAAATATCAGTGATGTGCCACAAGCACTTTGCCCTACAACGAGGAGACATATCAACAGCTATATACACATTTCACACAATGAGGATTTAGCCAATGTGAAGGGAGACTAGCATGATTTTCTCCCACAACAACTTTTTGTTGGAGCACATGATGGCACACATATTGCATTAAGACCACCACATGACAAGGACCAAGTCCAATGGATTCCTCTTAACTTCCATCTTATTGCTGTGCAAGCTGCCTTGGTACAGGTTTTGTACACCCAAAATCTGTGACAGATATTCCCAGGAACAATCCATGTCCACTTTGTACGTCCAAACAGCACCATATACCTACTAATGGCACAACTCTAAAGTGTCTAAATGAAGATGCCAAGCTGAAGGTACCTAAATCAGACCAAAACAAAGACATTAGCTATGAAACCATACACATGACACAATTAACATAGTCATCTGCTAGAGAACCCAGTCCATTACACAAATCTAAGCTAAACAAAGCAACACTAGCAAAATGAGCATGTGTTCAAAACCATCCTACACAAACACCTTTCACCAGATTTTGCCAGAGCTTTAGCTTCCTAATATTTTCCCTAAACATATTCCTCATATCATCACAACAAGAGTTGCTTTAATAGTCAAAGTCTTGAAATCTCACAACATACTTACACTCATGAGAAGAAGTTGTCGATGAGATCTTGATGCAAGTAAACTCCTTCTTCTTCACCAATATCATCATCATTTGCCATTTCAGGATCCTCACCCTGTGACACTTCAAGGTCTACACACTCTGCAATGTAAGGGATGTTCCATCAGAGGTGATGTAACGGAGCATGCAGCAGGCCACATTGATTTTACACACTTACCTGGATGAGTAGAGAAGGGCTCCCCCAGTCTTGTCCAGACATCTGAATCTGGCCTTCAGGAGCCCAAAAGCCCTCTCCTCTGGCTACAAGAGTCTTTAATAGTCAAAGTCTTGAAATCTCACAACATACTTACACTCATGAAAAGAAGTTGTTGATGAGATCTTGATGCAAGTAAACTTCTTCCTCTTCACCACTGTCATCATCATTTGGCATTTCAGGATCCTCACCCTGTGACACTTCAAGGTCTACATCCTCTGCAATGTAAGGGATGTTCCATCAGAGGTGATGTAATGGAGCATGCAGCAGGCCACATTGATTTTACACACCTACCTGGATGAGTAGAGGATAACTCCCCCAGTCTTTTCCAGACATTTGAATCTGGCCTTCAGGAGCCCAAAAGCCCTCTGTTCTGGCTGCCATGTTCTTCCATGGGTCTCATTGAAGCAGACTTCCCCTGGTGTAATTGGTTTCCCCTGTGGTGCCAACAATCGTGGACAGCTGGGATATGCTGAGTCTCCTAAATGGAAGACAGACATAGGTGCAACTGTAAGTTACTCACTTCCTGATCATACTACCTGACATCACCATCACAAAGTTAGGACAGATCAAACTCACCAACAAGCCAGGCGCTCTCCGGTAGTAGTTGTGACATCAACTGGGATATGGTGCTGTTCCACAGTATGAACGAATCATGGGCTGAACCTGGGAACCGGGCACAAAAATGTGAGATGTACAAATCCAGCAAGCAAACAACATGCACGTTAATAGAATGGAAGTGCTTCCTGTTACCGTAAACTTGTTCCCTGGCTTGCGGTGGCACTAAGGCAATATGGGTTCCATCAATTACTCCAACAACAGTTGGGATGTGACCAAAACCAGAGAAGTCAGCCTTTACAATGGCTAAATCCTCACGTCTGGGGAACTGGATGTAGCTGTCATTGGTTGTGACATACCACCAGACATAGCCACATTGTATTAAAAGGAACCCGTGGATATAAAATGCAATGCTGCCATAATTCTTGCAATAGGTGGGATACACGTGGGATTAGTGTTTTGAGGATGGAGATCAGGCTGTAACTGATTACATAAATCCTGTATTGTTTGCTTATTCAAACAAAACTTCTTGATGATATCCCTTTCTTCCATGGTCTGAAGGTCTGGAAATGGGCGGTACACTGGAGTATGTTGTCTCCTCCCTCTCCCAGGGTACCTATGTGTGGAGTGAAAACAATTTTGAACATTGGTCACAGAGTCCACAGTATGAAGAGTAAGCCAAAAGTCATGTGACAAAACATAACTGCTTCAGAAAGCATTACACATAATTCACATAACATTTGTCTACTTTCCAACATCCACCTATAATCCCCATTGTGGTCTTCACATGTGTATGTAACAGAAATGTGCACATTATACATCCAAAAATTATTCATGAGCACCCTAACATTGTAAAGTTTGAATTGTTCTCACCAAATACTGCCACCCGCGGTGTACACTACATCTGTATTATAGCATTTAAGCACAGTAATGCACTACACTGATGTTTGTGTAAATGAAAGTACAGAGCAATGGAGTAATACATATTTAAACAGGTTACAACACATTTGTAGTGGTGGTGACACACTTAACAGTCACAAATACTGTAGTTTCAACCACTAAAATGGCGGTTGCCTGACCTCACATATAGGACATTCAGAACCTACCGCCGCCGGTGAAAGTTGACCACGTACATGGAGTGCATGTACATCGCGTTTTGAAAAATAGCTCACTTGCCTCCTTACACTGCTGCTGTTTGCCACCTCTGGGAGCAATCTCGCCAGTCCAAGCAGGTGTATAGGACATTCAGGGCCTACCACCGCCGGTGGAAGTTGACCATGATGTGGGCAGTTTTATCCATGGCAGACACAGCCATAGGCTAACATTAGTGACTGTGAAGGTCGCAGCCCAATGGCTGTGTCAGTTTACGCTGATGACCACGTACATGGCGTGCATGTACATTGCGGTTTGAAAAATAGCCCACTTGCCTCCTGACACTGCTGCTATTTGCCACCGCTGGCAGCAATTTTGCTAGTCCAAGCAGGTGTGAAGGCCACTGCCTTCTCTCCAAAGGAGCTGTCGAAACCTGTTGAAGAATTCTTTCCCCTGTATGGCCAGCTCTATGGCTCACCAGAGAAATAGGTAACTATCTCACATACATATTTTACTCTGTTCAACTCCATCCTTTCCAATCCCACAGGCTACAATGTGCCTCTGAGTCCCAGAGTGTATTCAGATTACTGTTGTAAAATGTTGTGGTCCCTACATAGGACACAAATGTGATGGATTGTGGTCCCTGGATAGGACAATTATGTGATGGATTGTGGAGCACTGTACTTTGTGTACTAAGCTCTATATCCTACTTGTGTTGCATGCTCATTTCTATTCATGTATACATTTCATAGTACCTATGATAAATTTGCTAATCAGATCATGGTAAATATGCACTGAAATGTATAGGATTTACAGCATGAGCTATGTATGTATACTGTAAGAAGCACTTGAGGATGATGTTAGCTATGTGTACAGTCCCAAATATCTCTCAGCCCAGATCGAGGCTCACCAAACTGTTGTCTGAGAGCTTGTTATACCTCACAGACCCCTTCAGCATGTCACACAACCTTAAGGTCATTTATTGGATGGCCACAAGATGTACCTTTATGTATTGTAGTGGAGAAAATGTGCTGTTCATGTGGGATCAGTATGCTCAGCCTGCAGAGAGAAAGGCCTGACAATGAGTTGTTCCCCGTTTGGGCCATTGCCCAGGCTCGGACAGACTTACTGTGGCAATGCAACTGATGCACAGAGCAATCTCCTTGTAGACCTTCTGATCCTTTGATGTTCCCGAATTGAGTTTTCAAAAACAGTATTGCCCTGATTGCTTTTGCATGGGTTATATTTGGAATGGTGACTGAGATAACTCCCGCACCTGATACTTCTTTCCATTGACCCACATAGTCAATGTGTGACATTTGCTTATGACAGGCCCACAGTCTCCCACAGTTCTGTTGTCACTTTTCCATAAGTCATGCTTACATTGTACAGGCCTATTGTACATGTGACACATTAACAATGCAGATAGTTGGTTACTTCTGAAGTTATTTTGATATGTGAAATACCAGCTTTGTAATAATCAATCAATCAAACAACACATACAATGGTATGCTGAATGTCATCCCTGTAACAGCGCCACATATGGCAAAAGGTGTGTCCTGTAATGACAGTACACATACCACACAGACTCAATCAGAAATAGTATGAAATCTCATTCAGTAGTCCACATGTCCACACATCCCCAGAAAGGAAGTTCTCAGTGACACACATGCCAGCCCTTTAATTGTGACCTAAGTCTTAGGATGTAGTCTATACTATGGTACCAGTCTGTATGGACCGTATGCATCAAGTCAATGGGCCTGGCTGTAAAGGTGTCTGTACAGTCATGCACAAGTAGTTTACCCTTCAGAAGGTAACAATGATGAGTTGTGTTACATAGAAGCTCACATAGCAGTACATGTAGGATGGCCCTGGGCTACATGATGTTAGTGGTGTGGATTAGTCAGTGTAGATGAATACAAAACCTCCCAATAAGGATTGGACGCACACCGCACCCTGACCCCCCCCCTAATGGCCCACATTCTGGTGGTGGCCTACTTGGAGCTCGATGGGCAGTTAAGGGTCCAAGAGCAGCAACAAGGGGGTAAGTTCTGTTCAAAGTCATACATGTTGCATTGCAAACTTTGGGCCCGATTCACAAAGGTAAAATAAGATGAAAGTCTAGCTTTATGACTTTTGGTAAAGCTTTACGACTTTTGGTAAAGCTAGACTGGCTAACTGCTAGCTGGTAAAGTCGTAAAGTTCAACCTTTCATGTTCACAAAGGGCATTTATGAGTAACAAATGCCCTTTGTGAAAACCAAAAGTCATAAAGTTAGACTTTCGTCTCAGTTTACCTTTGGGAATCGGGCCCTTTGTGTGTTGCAGGCAGCCATTTCCCCATCAATATTGGGGGTGGGTATGTGCAATGCACAAGAAGAGTTATTGGTTGTGTAGGTCTGGTAATAGGTGCATTCTGATTGTCTTTCTGACCAGGAACACAGCCGAGTCCAGTCCACTACCAATTTCCTGTCTTGAGCAGACACATAACTGAATATAGTGATTAATCAGCTCATGTTGTTTAATGTTGTGGGTGACAACTGTACCAAACAGGCCACTTGTCTTTAGTGTGTAAGAAGTGATGTCAGGACTGATGCTCCCTCACTACTGTGTCTCCGGCGATGGTGGCCCTCTTACATATGACATAGCATACAGTGCACTTTGGATGCAGTCACTGAGCAATACGTCCCCTTAGTAAGTGTGGAATGTACAGTAACATGAGATGGCAAACATCACTGGTGCCATCAGTATTGGTGCCTACATGTTGGCATGTGTAACTTTCCCTGTTTTAGTATTATCCGCACTACTGTTTCATACATGCTCTACGTGTCTGCATAGGTTGATGTCTGATTCCATCACAAATGTGTGTGTAGGCCAATCTGTATTTGAAAATAGTTATTTGTGATGAGTATACAGTTCATATGTTACCACAGAAATGAGTGTGTAGACATTGGTTGGTGGGTCACACATACCCTAAGCCATTACTCAAAGTCATTAGTCAGGTCCAATTGATGAAGCAATGAAGGACATGACAGGTAGACTTACAATAATTTCTCACAATGTGAATTTCCATGCTATTGATGTGAGAGTATTCAGTTACGTGAATTGCACATATTGATTTGTCAAGGTTCATTCCCTGACTGGTGACATGCATCAGAGAGTGACATGCAGAAATGCAGGGATAATATGTGAGTGTCTACACTCAGTAATACAATGGAATTTGTGTTTGGGAGACAAAAATGAATTGTGATGTTCTTCCCATTAGGACACAGGTTAAACCACCTCTTCAGATAATGGTGTTTCCCTGAGCCTCAACAACCTTCAATGGTCTATTGGCTTTTAGGTATGAAATGTAAGAATGGTGTTCCCACCAGTACCAAGCTGAATTGAGAATGTCCCTAGGCCTAGCTGATTCATTATGCTGTGGATTATTGTAGACAAATCTCCCAGATATTTGGGCCAGATTGCCTCCAGTCGACTTTTCTGTGCTACGGTGCTGCTGTCCTACTGCCAGAAGGACTGCCCTCCAGCCCTGCTGTTGAAATGACTGCCTTGCTGCCATGCTGACTGAAGATGAAGGACTGGACCTGCTCCAAGGGCCAATTGGCTGGTCTTCTGTGCGTGCTACTGGGACATAACAAGCTTCTGATGCCTTGAATTGTGCTGCTGTCGTCTGCTGGAGTAACCACTAACCCCCCAAGTGGTATGCCCAGATCCAGGACCCTTGGAAGTGGTGGTTGTGGTTATCCTCCTACCAGAATCCAAAACCTGGAACCTAAAACATTTTCCACCCAAAACTGCCTGGGGAACTGACAAAAGAACAGGACCTTCCTGCCAGTCGATCCGCCTAAGGTGCATAACCTGTCAGCTTGACTTCAAGGTAGCTCCCGCTATCTTCTTCTCCACAGCAACAAATCCTCTTCAGCAGGACCTCTCAGCAGTGGTATTCGACCCCTTGGATCCCTCTTTTGCCTACAGCCTGCAGCCTTGTCCTGCTGGGTGAATCTGAGCTCCATCAAAACTGAAGGTAGAAATCTGTTCCGAGCTCAATGATGACCAGCACCTCATTGACGGCGAGAACCTCCTTGGGCACAATGTTTTCTATCCCGCTTCAAGCTTTTTCCTGCCTTCATCAACTGCTTCACTGAGACCTTGACCAGCAGCAACCGTCATCAATGATTCGTCTTCAGGCAGAGCCTGCTGCATTGCCCAGCGGAGACTCTACCTTCTCCAGAACTTTTGCAGAAATTTCTTCTAAGTCTGGACATCCCTCTGGGTGATTAGAGCATGCTACAAATACTGATTGATTGATTGATTGAAGGTAAGCCAAGACTGAGCCCAATCTGCCCCTTGGATCTGCTCTGTGCTCCATCACAGTCAGTCTTAACGTTTGATTTTGCCCCAGTGTTGCATGACGAGATACTCACTGTTGGCACTTTGATGTTTTAGGCGCTATTTTCACTAGAAAAATAAAAGTACATAACTTCAGTTCTACTGGTTGGATTTAATTTGTTTTGGTGTAATTATTTTTCGTAAAATTTACTCTATTGTTATAATTGGTGTGGTATTTTTCTAGAGTTGTTTTTTCACTTGTATTACTGTATATTTGCTGCATTTACACATTTTCTTTCAATTAAGCCTGACTGGCTTTTATGCCAAGATATCAGAGGGTAAAGCATGGGTTAATTTAGTGACTTTTTTGGTTCAACTTGAAAAGGATTGTGTTTATTATTTGAGAGGGGCTTCAACCCCTCTCTAGTAATACCCAAATCTCTTACAAGTGTGAGAGCCCAAACCTGTTGAGGTCGGCCATCTTCCTACAGAGTATGCAGAGGTCAGAGGCTGACCTTGGTATTGCTTATTGTCTGCCCAGGTTTACCCTCCTTAGTGATCAGAACTCCCATGAAGGTAGGTAGTTGCCCCTTCTTTCAGCGAGACGGAGCCGTATAACCTATGACCCAATTTTTCTCATATTCCACCAATTTCTGCATATTTTAGTTTGCCCGCTTTAGAAGTCTGTGCGCTTTACCACTGCCATACAGTACTAAAGTGCCAGCACTTTCCCTCTAAAACATGAGCTGCATATTGGACTTTCCTATAAGACCAATTTAACTTTCCTATATGTTCATTGTGAATGATGACTAAAGTATATTTATGGCATGGAAAGGTAAATGTCATATATGGACTAAAGTATATATTTATAGCCTCCACATAAGTGACAAAAGGTTATGTCTTTTGGGAGCACCACTGTGCGTTTGCTAGGCTGCCGTTTAAATGCACTGCAGTAATACATTGCAGAAAAAATGCCTTTGCCATGTAAGGAAAGCCTATTTTTGTATATCCATTAGTCACTCCTAAATTTGCCTTGTAAGTCCACAAGAAAGGGTGCTAATATGTAAAAATTGGGTTGATGTACACTCTCAGTTAAATAAAAGCCAACAGTTATTTCATGGCATAGGCCTTATAGTGTCCCTATGAAGGGCCAATGGGTGTTATCTGCTGACCACTCAGTAGGGATTAGCTGTCTGAGAGTGGACAGGAAGGGTTGTCAAAACAAAGGGCAGCTTTAGCAAGGCATCTTTTCACTTGGAGATACCAAGGAGGGCTTCTCCTATTTATTTACAGGTTCCAGTCACAGTAGGAGGCAAGCACTATGTATGAACCTTGGGGGAATCAGGAAGAAGAATAAGGGAAAGGAGAAACACTGGAATGTTCTGTCAGAATCCTCAGGACTGTGACCCTTACTCTGTTAGTGTCCACCACATATGGCAAGTCACAGTATGTTATTATGTGTGGGCATCAATTTGTAAAGTATAGATATATGCCAAGTAGTTGATCATACTCACCAGTGGGGATGAGGGTAAGATGTCATCCACAGCTTGGGTAAACCCTCCAGTAGCAGTCAGAGAGGAGATGAGCAGATGGAAGTAGCATGGACTTAAGTGCAAGTTCGTAGTCGTAGTTAACTGAAGCGAAGAAGCACCAAGGTTAGCACAGATGTACTCAAGGGGAAACTGAAGGGCGTGACGAAAATAACAAATAAAAAAGGTGCATGTGAAGGTATTCTACCATTCCCCATACTTTTTAAAGTTGCATTTTGGGTCTCCACTAACAAGTCCACTTCCTATGCCTATGGAGTCTAGTATGTCACTAAAACAGTGAGACTTCCTTACAACCTTGACAGGGAAAATCAGTTTTGACCCTGTCATATGGGACATGACCTCATTAAAATAGTGTAGTGTCTTAGAAGGCTTTTTTGGCAACTGGGTTTTCCATCTTGAAATAGGGGATTCTGAGTAATTTTACAGTAAGGCAAAGATGGTCAGTAGGCCATTGCGAATTGCTTTGAAGTCATCTTTCTCTGAATGATTTCTACACATGATGAAAAGGCATGATGGGGAATGGTTCTTTGGAATGGTGTTAGATGCTGGAAGAATCAGCTTTTATATTCACTGTCCCAGAGAAAATAGTGATCAGAAAGACATATTCTGCAAAAAACAAGACCACCGTAATTGTCAAGGAATTAAGGGTCTAGCAGAGTGCAGAAACTAAAAGCTACAATGGTTAGGCAATGGTTAGGCAATCTGTTACTGTGCTCTTTGCCTCTAACAAATAACGAAGCAATTCTTCGAAAGCTTGTCAAATGACTATCTTAAATTTCCTGGCAGATAATTTCCATAATAGACCACTAAGTACAATTGGCCAACCTGCATGTTTTGGGGGATATCATACAATGTCTGTCAGAGCTATGTCAGATGCATAAGTGGTGGAGTGAAATTAGGGAGAGGTGGGATTGGAGAAGAATGCTAGCTTCAAAGGCTGGAAAGCCTAGCTTTCTTTGTCTGACCATTAGAATGTGACATTATCAAATAAAGCTTTGTACATATACTCTTTGTAATTGGCAAATCCACCAACATTTGGATGGTACAGACTGCCATCCACAGCCTACTAGGGGCAATTATGAAATCCAGAAACTCAACTTTAATCACATTGAGTTTGCGTTTTGTTAGCTTGCTGTGCATAGGGTTGATAAATCCATTATCTTCCATGTCTTATACATATGAAATGGAAAAACATCCTCATACGTTTAACTCTTTATAAATGGTTGCAGTCTTAGTTTGCCTAGTAACACTGATATGAGTGGAGAAGAGTACGGATTTCACTATGGCCTTAATCAGGGTACGATAATCAACAAGAAAATTGGAGCAGTATCAGGTAACTTTAATCCATTAGTCCATTAGTCCATTGCTGACACACTTGTCAAGATAACTGCAAAGATGCTGCTCTTTGCTTCTCCTGAAAGCGTTAATTTAACTGCAAGGATCATGCAACACGGCAATAACGATTAATAGATACAGAAGCAGTGTTTTTGGTATCTAGGCACTGGGCACTTCCACAAAGGTAGAATATCAATCATACAGTGTAGTCTCTTTTTGCAGCAGCAGTTACGTTGGCAACACTTGAAGTTCAGGCACCCACGGGCTTCAAAAAGAAAAAAAGACAGTTGACAATACTGTGATGGAAAATGAATATCCGTGATGCAAAGTTAAGACTCATGTACATCAGTGTCATTCACGAATGACTAAGACAATATGAAACTGTGGTGCAGTAGTAACATGTGAACTATCCTTGGAGCCATAATTAGTGATCCTTATCAGTACATGTAGACTATCTGTGTTTTTTTCTTTTATCGAACTCACTTTGCTGGAAATAACTCTTGATCTTATGTGACCAAAATCGCGTTTTTCCACCTATGGTAAGAGCATCTTCCCTTCAGAGCAGTGATGCATTCCAAGAACCTGCTTGAGCAAGTCTGGTTTTATGTGACTAACTAACAATCAGCATTTTATGAAGAGCTGTATTCCACAAAAATTCCTTTGCCCTGTAATTACAGACATATTTTTTAGTAAACATTAACATCTTTTGTGATGGTTTATATAGGCTAACAACAGCATAAGTTCAAAACGTTAGGGGCACACGACTAGTGCCATCTCCTTGGGAAACTTTACATCGCTGATTGTTTATATTAATTCTCATAAATACCTGGTGTAAAAGTGTCCTAACTTACATTGAATAAAGCATCAGTCTGGTAATGGAATAGCAAGTCAACCTTCTATGAAATGGAAAGGCATGTGTAGAGTGCATGCCTACTCAGAGGAGTGTCCCGGCGCTGGAGGAAGGTTATCTGCACAACTTGAGGCTAGACAAGTGCAACACTTGCTAAACAGCAAAGTTTTCAGCTTCTTCCTGAAAACTGAAAGTTCCGGGGTAGCACGATGAGTCAATGTGAGTTGGTTCCAAGCCCTAGCCCCGAGATAGGAAAAGGATCTTCCACCAATTCTGGCCCGGTGAATTTTAGGGATAGAGGCTAGGTGGACAAAAGTTGACCATAGTGTCTTGGAAAAGCATAAGTAGAAAGCCTCCTCCTAAGGTACCCTGCACCTTTTCCATGCAGGACTCTATTAGCCAGGACCAGTGTCTTAAAGCAATTGCTCTTTTTAATGGGTAGCCAGTGGAGTGATATTAGATGTCGGGACACAAGGGTTCTAGGAGCGAGATTGAGAACTATTCTGGCCTCTGCATTCTGAACCACTTGCAACTGGCTCAAAAGGTAATCAGGCAGACCTAAATACAGAACATTTCCATAGTTGAGTCTAGATTTGATCAGAGCCTGGATCACTGTTTTCCTAGTATTGAGTGACAAAAGACGTAGGGATTTTTTCAAAGTTCGTAGCAGCCCAAAGCAGGTGCCAACTAGAGCCTGAATTTGGGGTTGGAGGGACAGAGCACTGTCAAGTTTGATTCCCATAATTTTTACCGAGGTCTGAAGAGTGGCAGGAGGAGGGACATCCTGAGTCCACCAAGATCTCCAGACCACTGATGAAGTTGAGCCAAAAAAGACAATCTCCGTTTTGTCATGATTGCATTTTAGTTGGTTGATGGACAACCAGTTGAACACCTTTATTTAATAGTTTCTCTCTCAACTTCTGCCCCCTTTTCACAAGTAAATAGAAGCTGAGTATCGTCAGCATACGATGTTACTTTAGCTCCACATGCTTCAGCAAGAACAGCTAGTGGAGTAAGATAGCCATTGAATAGCGTAGGGCTCAGTGCTGAGCCCTGAGGTACACCCACTTTTGAGTCCATAATTGGGGAAGCAAATGGGGGATCCATACTTCTTGGCTTCTGTTGTCCAAGAAGGAAGTCATCGACTTTAATGCCAGGCCTCCAAACCAAATGGAATGTTGCCAAGCCAACAGTCTTTTGTGGGGGACGGTATCAAAGGCCTCCGAAGGATCCAACATAATCAAAACACCCATTATCAAGCTTGTCTTTAATGAATTCAGTTACCTCTAACAGAGCTGTTTCAGTACTACAATTTGTTCTAAAACCCGATTGACTGGGATCCAGAAGATTGTTACTTTCAAGGTAACCTGAAAATTAGGAATTCACATGTGTGTCTAACACTTTTGAAATAGCCGGAAGAAGAGAGATTGGTCTATAGTTGGCAAGGACCTTCGGGTCGGCAGATGGCTTTTTGAGTAGCGGTAGCATTTTAGCATGTTTCCGTTTGGGAGACACCCTTCCGGATGATAGTGATGCAGGTAGTGGTACAAAAGACATTACTTAATACAGGGACACTAATCACTTAGAGATAGGTCAGCTGACATATACCTGTGATACAGCTACATTTAAATGTATGCTGTGCTGATAATGGGAGTTGCTTCAGAATAAACAAAATGACAAAAATCTAATAAGGGGAAGTAGAGAAGTGAACTTATAAAGGTTTAACATAAAATAGTGCTAAAAAGCACAAAGTGATAGGGATAATCAATCGTTACAGTACACCAGGACCTATGCAAATCTTGAGGCTGACTGCAGTGAAGTGCAGGTTGGATACACTTAGGGCCTGATAATGACTTTGGCAGTGTAGCTCCGGGTCCGGACCACCACCTCCCCACCTTGTGAGTCTGAGCAGTCTGTGGACCACCAGACTCATAATCTGGCCTCAGTAGATTGTCCCCGCTAGGCCCTGGAAGTAGAGAAGTTAAAAAAAGTTTATTTTTCTCAATCTGAAAATGGACTTCTGAGGAAAAACTCTTCTCTGCATGGGACAGACCTGAAATTCACTCTGATGACAATGAAAATTATGATTGTGTATGTTCACAGTGAATCCCCTTGAAGTTCTGTAGGTCTGGAGAAAAAATGTTTTTAAAGAGCTCCAAACTTCTTTTGGTGCCCAAACAACCACTAGGGTGCAATTCGAAGGCCCCTCACCAGACCTTAGGGGGAGCATTTAGAGATAACCTGGATGTCAGGTAGAAGGCAACATTAAAGTCCAGTCCAAGTCCAGTTACCACTGGTCACCTTGGATACTTCACAGAAATGTCCTATTTAGCTTTTCAAGTTCCGGAGCCACCCAGGAGTTGAACCATATTATCCTTGGAGATTTTTCTGTCTCTGTATTTCAAGTGACGGGGGTCCAACCTCCCTATGTCCAGCTCACAGGTTACAGATGTCAAGTGCAGCAGGCTCAGCTCACCTGGTATCCTTTTGCAAGTCCAGTCATGTTGTGAGGAAGGATGCTTGAGGGTCCAGCTTTGGAGGGTTCATCAGCATGTGGGTGGGGACATCCTAAGTGACTCTGCATTCCTTCCTGACCAATGGAGTAAAGGTTACCAGGCCCGGACCTACCTGCTTTTGCAATCATCGCTGTGTGCTTTACTGCGTGTCCCATGGCATTTGAGCCTGTTTGCAGTATGGTAAAAGTCTTCGTCCACAATAAACTTGAGCTTTGAGGGCTGGCGTTGTGTAGGGAAGTGGACTATGGTAATCCCTAACATCCATCCACAACTAACAACGAAATCCAGTCTGAAGCAGGCTCTGCAACCACAATAAACAGATGTAGGACAAACGCAGGGCCCTTCTATAACCAAATGGGTAATAGACAAGAATTGCCTTGACAATCTGCACTCTTACTTTTAAGTGTGTCCCAAGTGTTACATGTGGTTCACTAGACCTGTCAAGCAGGATTTGGCAGAGTGGTGTCAAACGATGCTCACAGCCCCCACTCTATATATTCTGTGGAGTTCAGAGGAGTCATCTCTGCCCATTCAGGTCAGTCTCTTGTTTGCTCCTGAGGAGGCATTTCACACCTCTTTCACACCTATTCGTGGGTTGAGCACAGGCTGGGAGAAGCTGAAGGGTCAATACAAATTAACTGCCAGGATCTTCAGGCAGGAAAAAGATAACTTTAGAAAGGTTTCTTTTCCTTAATATTTATTAAAATCCAATTTCACCACTGAAGTGGACTTCTAATAACTATAAAAATGTGTTGCTTACTTTTTTTGTAGCTGGTCCCATTTCTGAGATACAGCATTAGTAGTACATTTTCTACATAGGACAGCTGGGCCTCCCACAGTACCACAGTAAAAATAGCTTTTAGAGCTTTTCCTTGTAGGGACATGATAACATTAATTTTCTACATGTTATACTTTTAAATACCATGCACCTTCCCTTGAAGGCTACACGACCTGCAGAGAGATGACTTGCTAATATTAAAAAAGGAGTTTTTTTCTGTAATTTTTTTTTATATCAACAAGTAACTCTGCAGGTTTAATCTGCAGCAGTCAGGCTACAATGGTAGGCCAACATCCACGATTTCCTTTTCATACTAGGGGATGGCACAATAAATGCTGCAGTTCAAATATGACATTTAACTTTCAATGCCATGGGTACTGTTTCTACAGCATATAATGTGGCTTTATAGGAGAGCTAAACACTCCAATCAGTGATTAGTCATTTCCTCCATGTTATTGCAGTCAGAGCACATAATCTGGACACTGGACAGCATTGCCCCAGTGAGTATTCTAAAAACCAACAATACAATTCAGTCAACAATGGGGGAGTGACCATGCAAAAAGGGGCATTTGTTGCAGCTATCTAAGTCTTTACATCTTTCAGACAAGCAAGAAGAATATTATAGGGGTTTGGAGTGTTTAACTCTGCCTAACATGTATGGAGTAATTGATGTCTCTAGAGTCACCAAGAGTAGCATGTATATAATAAACGGACCTTGTGAAAAAAAATCATAGTTGAAATCATACTGTAGGTTTATGCCCACTAATACCAGGATTTGCAACTGCTAGGAATTCACAAAATGCTATCAAGCAGTTGTAAAATTCTAATAGCATTATTGCCTACTGCTGAGGGCTAAACCAGCTGTTAGAGGCCTCGAAATTGAGTTAAATGCCTAAGCCACAGATAAGTCCTATAACTAGATAGAGGGCCTTTAAAAACAATTATAAACCATGGTTTTAAAGCTTTTAGAGCATTCCACCCAAAGAGGGTAGAATGTTTTAAATTAAAAGGGGAGAAATAGAAAGATAGGCATTGGCATTTTGGAGCAGACGTCCTATATCAGATAATGTTGGCCCCAAATCACTCCACTGCCATCAATGGAGCTCTTAATATTCTATTGTTCTTATTACAATCAAGTACCCTTACCCCATCGAAGTATAAAATTAAGTAGGAGCAAATCCTATTAAAAGGGTACGTGGCAGTCCATGGCAGGTTCAGCCTTAAACGTTTGTGAACTCCAACAAGCATATCAGTTTGTAGATTTTCTCTGACCACTTCTCCACCATTGTCAGAGATTTTCTTATTGTATTATATTACTTTTCAGAGTGGAAAGGGCAAGGGATACACCAAACTCCATTTGGTGCAAGGAATGGGCTACCTGTATGGGTACATATATTTAGCCAATGAAGAAAATGTTTTACCGTTGCACAGGGGTGCTTTCTTTCCCCTATGCGTACTTTTTACTGTGAATGCACTTCCATTATGATGCAACAATAGCCTCAACAAAAAATAAAGAAGAAATCAAGAAGTAAAATCACTGTTATAGCTTTCCAAAGTTACATGTGGTAAATTTTGTAAAAATGTCAGAGTTGTAAATGTGCGTCTGTAAGAAATAACTCTTCTTACAAGTTCACATGAGTAATTTTTTCTGACTCTGGTCAGTCTTGAGTTATGGATATTATCTGTTATAGTCAATCAACAACTAGATATAATGGAAACATTCAGGGGCAGATTTATCGTTCTTTCACGCAGCGCAGCAAGCCACCTTGCTGCGCTGCATGGAAGGAAAAGGGCGGGAATGAGTCATATTTACCATTATATGATGCATTCCTGTCCCTACCTAGTATTAGGGCATTTTGGTTGCCTAGCCCCAATGCAGGCACCTTTGCATCATGGCGCAAGGGTGCCTGCTTTGTAGACAGTATTATTTTTGTGCAGGTAGTTGTCCCTTCCTGCACAAAAACAATTCTAAAAAACCAGTTGATGGACAGAATGCAGAACAATGTCATACATTCACCCCAGTAAAGAGATGGGGGCCTAAATCCATCGTTTTTTTGCTCACCATGCCATTCCAGTTTGAACCCAGCCATATGCAAGTCAGTCTTGACCCTGTGCCTCATGGGAACAGTCCAGCCCGAACTGCCAAGCCAGGTCCTCCCTGGACTGGAAACAAGCATCCTAGGACCGGTTTCGGGGTTTCACCCCTCTTCAGCCAGGATAGCTTGATTCCAGTGGCATGGAGAGCACAGGACCCACGTCTGGGCATACCCGTCCCACTCGGGGTGACAAACGCAAAAACAACAGTTGATGGACAGAATGCAGAACAATGTCATACATTCACCCCATGTACAGAGATCTGGGCCTACATTCATCGTTTTTTTGCTCATCATGCCATTCCAGTTTGAACCCAGCCATATGCAAATCAGTCTTGACTCTGTGCCTCATGGGAACAGTCCAGCCCGAACTGCTATGCCAGGTCCTCCCTGGACTGGAAACAAGCATCCTAGGACCGGTTTCGGGGTTTCACCCCTCTTCAGCCAGGATAGCTTGATTCCAGTGGCATGGAGAGCACGGGACCCACTTCTGGGTATACCCGTCCCACTCGGGGTGACAAATGCAAAAACAACAGTTGATGGACAGAATGCAGAACAATGTCAGTCATTCACCCCAGTACAGAGATCTGGACCTAAATCCATCGTTTTTTTGCTCACCATGCCATTCCAGTTTGAACCCAGCCATATGGAAATCAGTCTTGACCCTGTGCCTCTTGGGAACAGTCCAGCCCGAACTGCCAAGCCAGGTCCTCCCTGGACTGGAAACAAGCATCCTAGGACCGGTTTCGGGGTTTCACCCCTCTTCAGCCAGGATAGCTTGATTCCAGTGGCATGGAGAGCACGGGACCCACGTCTAGGCATACCCGTCCCACTCGGGGTGACAAATGCAAAAACAACAGTTGATGGACAGAATGCAGAACAATGTCATACATTCACCCCAGTACAAAGATCTGGGCCTAAATCCATCGTTTTTTTGCTCACCATGCCATTCTAGTTTGAACCCAGCCATATGCAAATCAGTCTTGACCCCGTGCCTCTTGGGAACAGTCCAGCCCGAACTGCCAAGCCAGGTCCTCCCTGGACTGGAAACAAGCATCCTAGGACCAGTTTCGGGGTTTCACCCCTCTTCAGCCAGGATAGCTTGATTCCAGTGGCATGGAGAGAACAATTCTGAGCGGCGTTTTCCTCTCTCTGTGTGCTGCAGAATACAGCACAAGTAGAAAGAGTAAAAAACGAGGAGAAATAAAGCAATTTCTCCCTGTTATGCCTCACCTGGGGAGACATGGGGCCATATTATCAAGTACGGCGATAACATTATCGCCGCTTTAGTGGCAGGAAACTGCCATTAAAGATGCGATAAGGGGCTTGTTAATATGCCCTATAGAAAGCCCAGGTTCTGGTGTGAAGGACATCAAACCTGGGCTTTTATTGGAATTCTATAGGGCATATTATCAAGCCCCCTATCGCCATTTTAGCGGCAGTTTCCTGCCGCTAAAGCGGCGATAATGTTATCGCCGTTCTTGATAATATGGCCCATAGTATTTTGACGCCTTACCTGGTTTACCACTAATGGTAAATCTGGAAAAGTGCCAAAATCCGTGGGTGGGTGTGAGAACACCAACACTCCACCGATGGAATGCCTCCCTGTCTCACAGTAACGCATGGCAGTGTATTTGCGCTGCCTGGCGTTACTCTAGATTTATCAAGTCATGCAGGTCCGTGCAAGGCGACCTTGTATGGCTTGATAAATCTCATTTAGGTTTTGTGTCGCCCTTGTGCCCCCTTGCGTGGAACAAGGGCGACGCAAAACCTTGATAAATCTGTCCCTCTGATTCTTGGGTTCTAGACAACACTATGCTCTGTCAAATATTTGGTTTAGCTGATCTTAGCTTTGAAAATATCAGCTCATAAAGACAGGGATCTCTGATCAAATGAAAATGCAGTTATTACGTTTGCCTGCTGAGTACTCACTGTTAACATAGTGTGTTTGTCACAACCATACAATACCACCGACAAGTCTGTCACCTCAAATTGTGAATTCAACTTTCAACAAGATAAATATACAAAGTAGGATAAATATATCGGTGACAAACTCATTTATGGCACCAAAATAAATGTGACAAGGAAGCATTATGGAGGCGGTGGCTGGTCGTATAACAACTCTGGACTCGCTGTAGGAAAATCTTATAAATACCTGCGGATCAACTTCGACTCTAGTGGCACTTTTGCCAAACATCGCAGCGACATCACAATGAAAGCTATGGCTCTTCAAGTGAACCTCTCAAAACGTTCGAAAAAATTGACAGGTCTGAGTTTAACCCCAATGTTGGACGTCATGAGAGCCAAAATAGGCCCCACGTTGTCGTACGGCTTCAAAATTTCCCTGGGCAAACTCAGTACAACACTAAACCAACATGTGACTAAGATTTATAAAAGGGTCTTTCAGCTGCCAAAATCTGCATCCGCTGCACAGATCCGATGAGACCTGGGCCTTCTAAATTACAAAATGCTAAGCGCAGGTGCTTATTTAAAAATGTGCCACAAGCTAAGGCAGGCTGGAGCTGGTTCCCTCGAGTCACTGTTATGGTCAGACATCAGCTCTAGTACTTCTGGTGGGTCATACAGTCGCTTCTTTCACGAATGTGTACAGCAATAATCAGCAAGCGACCTCTGGAACCTCACCCCAAGCAATACAGTCTTTAAAACAAGTATTAAGAAGCGCATCCGTATGTGCTCCTACTCTACTGATAAAGTGTTCCTCGCCAAAATCAAGCATGCATGGGCAGTAATCAACTCTTATCAGTTGGCTTCTCTTCCACCATACCTGCAGTTTATGGCACTCAGATTGGGGGAATGGCACTTCCTGAAACACCACTATTTTAGCGTCGCCCATCAGATGAGCTTTTGTGTAGGGGCTGCGGGGAATCGGTGGAGTCTTTGGAGCACATTCTATGCCTCTGCCCAGCATTGCTGTCTTAACGCAGATTAAAACTGAGGCCAGAGTGGAATAGATTGGGAGTCCAGTCTTGCAGGCAAGCTATCATCGCGACATTGAACCCGGAGAATACTGTTTTAAACATAAGCTTCACACTCTTTATCCACCTTGCATATCGCAAGCTTAACCAGTAAATTCCAGGCCCTGTGTTAAAACCAAGGAACGCGCACAGGTGGCTAAAATAACGGTATATCTTCGAATCGGCTCCCTAGCAAAATCTGTGTATTCTGCCCTGCCACAATACGGAACTCGAACTCAATGACCTGTCATTGACTATTGATTACTGACTGTTGTCACTCTGAACTGTATATTGACTTTGGGATACTTTTTTACAAGTTGGTGTTTTATCTGCAGCTTTTAGAAGTAACCTTTATTTTTTATTAATCGTTTTTAACTGATACTATGCTGCTACGTGGTTTTACGTAAGCGATGGTTACCTTGTATTAGAAGAAATTTTATATCAACAATTTCTATTGAGAACGATGGGTGGAGCTTAGTGAAAAAATCCTTTTAATGTTTTTCTAAGTTTCGATTTTCTATATGTGGATTCTAATGATTTAAATAATCAAACAGTAAAATATATATATATGTGACAATGTCAGTTTAAAAAAACCATCTCAATATTACGGTAGTTTCTCTCGTTGCCAAATATAGAATTTAAGAGCCATGATGAAAAGAGCCCCTGATTATTGTAGCTGCATATCTCTATACCAAATTTGACCTTGCATATAAAGGCCGAGCATACACTTCTTTCCTCTGTGCGCCTGCCTATAGAGATTTGAATTAACATAGACGGAGAGCAGCAAAGAATAAAAGTTCATTTTACCCTAATTGGATTAAGACAGGTTTCATCTATACGGCGAGGATGGGGTTTCACAAGAGTGGAATCTGCTAGGCTGACAGAAAGGGATTAATTTATGGGCTTGTGTCAGGTTGTTGACTAATAACATATCGATCACTTCAGTAAGATATGCAGAGTGTCTGTCACACAGAGAGGTAGTTTGCAATTGAAAATGGCTCGCGTTTATGACATGATCAAAGATTAATGGCATTAGGGAACATTAAGAGAACATATGCTCACTATGATGAAACATACCGTAGCCATGCGCCGTATGCCTATTAGCGCGCTCACAGCCAGTTATGGAGATCTACACAGAGAAAAAATGACTGATTTGTATAGCTTGAGATTTTTTTTGCTTTCCTTAAATGTGTTCCAGCAGATTTATTGAACTACCACAGCTTAATCCCAGTGGGGGCTGCACATGGTATTGTCCTTGCATTGAGGAGTTATTAAATTCTTAAGGTCACCATAAAAAAGGTTCCATTAAATTGAGTTAATAAAAACATTGGGCAAAGGTTTGCAAAGAGCACAGATGTCAAAGCCATGGGAATAGGAGCGTCTCTTGTGGTACCTAGCTAAAAGAATAATTTTAAACAGCGCAATATGTACTTTCCAGACCTCCGGCTCTTTATGTAATATTTAAGCGGTATTGATAGCTTTGAATGTTGCAAAGTAACCCCTTGCTAGGGTGCCACCAATATGTTCTACATTTAGAGTAAAACAAACATGCATTAATTAACAAGTATATAAGAATGTACACTCCTATCCTTAAGTATCAAGGATGGCTACATAATACCATAAACGTGTACATAGATTATGGCTAATAAACACGAATCAGACAAGGTAAATAAGTGGTCAAAATGACATTATCTAAATGATTTTTAGATTGAAATAGCACAGAGGGACTTCTGCCAATATTGACCGATCGCCATGCGATGTCAAATTAATGAGATTCAGCTACAATGTGCCCCCCTGCAGCCCCCTTTACCCCCGAAAAAAAGATGAACTCAGCCATTCCGACGCACCCCAGCCCATCTGGATTTCATGAAGAATTTTCCAGACGATGGTCCTTGCTCTAGACCTCCCTGGAGATCCCGGCCCATCCTAACCTCATTTCACCCACCCTGCTCCTCATTTCAGCATATTCTCCTGCTTCTCTCTGCATATTCACCCTCTCTTCCCGCAGGGCAGTGAGACTGTGTAACAGTGCCTACAGGTCTCGCCATATAAACCAGACCTTAATCAAGTATTAAGTAAGGTACATGTATTATGGCTTGCTAATGCAGATGCCACTGGTGTTCGACAATTTTGCACTAGGCGAAGTTTGCACCATTATATGCACTGGCTCAGATAACTGTTATTTTTTCTCCATTCATTGCATAATGGTGTTGTGTTGTATGAGTTGAACACTCGCATCAAGCAAATGAAATAACTTATTATGTGCATTTGGTTAAAAAAACAGCTAACATTCTCTAAATCTGGTAAAACTTATTTAATATAGGAATAAAGTCAGAGAGCACTCAAGAAACACTTCGATACGATGAAACTCTTAATAAATTGAACCTTATATTAGGCATTGATTGATAGTAACCAAACTATCAGCAACATTCCATGCAGACTAGGAATATCCAGAGGAGATAGAGTGATAAACGCAAGTGACGTTGAAAAGGCACCCTGGCTTTTAATGAGGTGCTATGTCTCATCAGCATTATGTGATCTCACCCCCGAAATTGCAATAAATTGGAATTTTTCAAGATGCCAGACACCAACTGCATGTGCTTGGCATTATGAAGACTGCAGATAGTCTTACGATTTTATGGTCTTGGGCACTCAAAGTGACAGGCTGTATCCAATTCTCTGTAAGAGTGATTATATGCATAAGCAGTAGTGTCTCTGAATAGGGGCAATGTGAGGCAAACCGTTCATTTTGAAAGAGAAATTCTGCTCAGTCCAAATCAACTGTAACATTGTAGTCTATTCCTAGTTTCCAACTTTAACCCGGTATTTTTAAAGCCCAAACTAATCACCCGTAAGGGTCTCAAGGCGCTGGGGGCTGTAGGGAAGATTAAGCGAGCTATTGTCACTTGGTGCTGGGCTGAGCTGCTGGGGGGATCGAATCGTGAACCCTGTGCTTCGGAGTCAGCCGCCCTGGCCGCTGCGCCACACCGCTCCCTGATGCTCTTACTTCATAAATATCCACCTCTGTCTGTCCAACTGACCCAGGCATTTTCCGATCCATTTACAGGCTTCAGTATCAACTCTCCCAGGCAGTCCCGGTCATTTGCAACCCTTTTTTGAAGGGAACAACTTTGTTATCACTCCTCTATCTCATAATCTTTTGCTGTAGATCCACTCTTTCTACCTCATTCATTGATTCAAATCCCTGGTACACCTAACTTTTACTATCATATGATGCTACCCCCTTCTTCCCTGTAGACTGTACAGATGTATTTCCATGTCTCTATGAGATTTCATTATTTAAATCTGGCACCATCTTTGTTGTTGTAATATGCCGAGTTCCAAAAAATGCGTATTTTTTCAAAGAGGCGGCATACAGAATTGGGCACATTACTCTAAATAAAGCAGATTTCCATATTCACCTCTAAAGTTCACTAGTGGGTTTATTGGAGTGATTGACATCCTTGTTACCTAGTGGGTTATTACAATACGAAATGAGAGTCACTCATATTTATTCAATAGAACACTGCTGCTAATTCATTCTGTGTTGGCACAGTGTTTCCCCTTTATAGTATCATACCCTGCTCCCTGTGTAAATGCAAGGATTAGACTCAGATTCCCATTCCACAAGGTTTAAGAATAGTTGTCTCCTCCTTTATAACCGGAGGAGAGACACCGCTCATGACCACGCTTTCATTAAATGGCACTGGTCATCACCAGGCCTTATTGAATATGGCACAGTAAAAGAGGAGTTTTAGGATTCTCCTTTTAGGAGTATTGCACAGCCTAACTCCCTTTTTCAGATGATCCTGCCAGGAGCATTGGGGACTCAATGTTTAGAGGGTGCTCTGTCAGTTTCATACTCTTAAGCTTCTTCTCCCTTTTGGACCAGCAAGGAGGGGACACAACCTGGTTCTGCTACAACGAGGTCCTTTATATTCAGCCCTATTATCATTGCTGAGTGCTCCAGTGGGTTAGAAGTACCCTGAGACATTTTCTCTATCTTATCCAGTTATATGAGCTTCTGTCTCTGACCAGGCTGTGATACATATAACTGTTTTGTGTACATTGTATAATAAACTTATATATTTTGTATAAAGGCTAAGATTTAGTCACTAGATGTTCAGCCAGGTAGAGGCACAGACCATGACCAGTGCAAGGATCTGTGACTTCCTAAGGGAAAGAACATTCAGCCTCCATCTTCTCTGACAGAGAGACCATATTGAAGCCTCGAGCTGCAGTTAATCCCTCTACCCCAAATTCGGCCAAATCTCACCCATAGAGCCATGTTAGATAATGAAAATGCACAAACAATCACACACAAGTTGGATTAGAAAAGCAATGCATGCAAAGATGCATTGTGACATTATTCTCATAGGAAATTTGCCCTGCTCAAAAGAAAAACTATTCAATTTCTACACTTTGAAAGGAAGTTGGCTTTTAGCTCACAAAATATTGATGTTAAAAATATAGAAGTAAAAAATATCGATGCAAAAATATAGAATGCAAAAATTTCGACTCCCTATACATAAACAGGTAAGTACAAAAGTATCGAAAAAAATAGCGATGTAAAAAATACATTTGTACAAAATATCAAATGTTATATATATATAATATAAAATAATAAATATTAAATATGTTAAATAATAAAATTAATATAAAAAATAAAGGATATTTAATATACATTTTAAAAATATAATAAATAAACTTATTTAAAAAAAGTTAAACACACATACATAATAATTCATATATTTTACTTTCAAACAAATAATAAACTATTAATTTTAATATATTTTATCATTTTAAAATTGTATAAAAATGTTTAAAAAAAAAATATATATATATATATTATCTACTGGCGGTCGCCAGTAGATAGTTATAGTTAGGACCTATTTTCCATAGGAAATCCGCGACATTCTATTTGAAATAACTCTCTTGCCGGTTGACGTATCTTCGCAAAATTTTCAAACTTTGTGGGGCGCTCTGGTCCGCTCCTACCCTGAAAGTCTCGGGGTGATTCGTTAAGCGGTGGCCGAGAAAAAAGGGGTGTCCCAAAACGCGTTTTCCCCATTCATTTTTCCATAGGAAACTTTAGACACGGCTACAGCCCGAACTGCTGAACGGAATTACACCAAATTTGGCAAAGAGGTAGTTCTTGGTTCAGAAAGAACCCTTTTGTTAAATGGTGTAAATCCGTTCAGTAGTTGCTGAGAAAATCAAAAGTAAAAGTACATATATATCTATGGGCACGGAGGATCCGCACACCCTCCCGATCACGAGCTGTCTGCTAATTGGCTGTCAACACTCCAAACCAGGAAGTGTTGGCAGCCATCTTGTTCCTCGGTAGAACCGAGGAACAAGAAAGCAGTAAAAAAAGTGCGCAAAACGCACAAAGGGGGCAGGGTAGAAACACCCTGACCCCTAGGTCTGCTCAGGGGGTCCCACAAGGACCCCCTGGGCAAAAAAGCATTTTTTTTTTTTAAATCGGCAGGATGCGCTCAGGGTGCGCGGATCCTGCCGATAAAAAATCGAAGCGCGGTCTCCCGCGCTTTGATGTTAATTTGCCCCGGGTGGGCCAAGTCCCGGGGGCATGCTGAGGGGGTTATTTTATGTATGGGGGCCTCTGAGGGCCTCCAAGCCCGGGGACCACCACCCCCGGGGCTTTATCATAAATGGTGCGGGAGGGCTCTGAGCCCTCCCGCAGCCCCAGGGACCGCCACCTCCCCAGGGCTTTTTTTTTTTAAACCTGTGTGGGGGGGCTCCAGCCCCCCACACGCCCGAGGACCACCACCTCCCCGGGGCTTTCAAAATGTAGGGAGGGGGCCGTGCGGCCCCCTCCTGGAGCCCTTGATGGCCCTGGGGACCGCCACCCCCAGGGCCGGCTCCTGCAGTGTCCCGGGGTGCCTACCCCGGGACACTGCTGTTTGCTATGACAGGACGGGAGACTCGCGGCTCCCGCCCTGTCATAGCAAACTTGGTTTGCATTTTGAAAGAGAGAGCAGGAAACCTGCTCTCTCTTTCAAAATGCAAACCAATTGCTTTCCACATGGGGAGCAGCATCTTAGATGCTCCCCATGTGGAAAGGCAATGCCGGCTCCCATAGGACGTGGGGAGCCGGCAGGACTGTGGGGGATTGGGGACCCCCCACAGTCCCCAACCAGAGGCCAGGCCCCGGGGATGGGGTCCCCAGGGCCATAAGTGGCCCGGGAGGGGGGCCACGCAGCCCCCCTCCCCAAATAAAAAAAAATAAATTAAAAAAAAAAAATAAGGGCATGGCCGGCCCCGGGGGATGGAGTCCCCGGGGCCTTAAATGGCCTGAGGAGGGGGGCCACACAGCCCCCCTCCATATTTTTTCTTTAAAAAAGAGGGTATGCCCCGGGGGATGGGGTCCCCGGGGCCAATAGAGGCCCAGGGAAGGGGGGCCACGCGGCCTCCTTCCCGTTTTTTTTTTTTTTTTTTTAATAAAACAAAACAAAATGCTCAGGCCCCGGGGGATGGGGTCCCCGGGGCCAAAAGTGGCTGAGGGAAGGGGGGCCACGCAGCCCCCCTCCCAAAAAGGGCAAGGCCGGCCCCGGGGGATGGGGTCCCCAGGGCCTTAAATGGCCTGAGGAGGGGGGCCACGCAGCCCCCCTCCAAATAAAAAAAAAAAATCGAGGGCATGCCCCGGGGGATGGGGTCCCCGGGGCCAATACAGGCCCAGGCAAGGGGGGCCATGCAGCCCCCCTCCCATTAAAAAAAAAACAAAAAAAAAAAAACAACCAGCATTGTGCCGGAGGCCGCCCCCTCCCTGCAGTAGCTCTGCAAACGCGCCTCCCTGGCGCGTTTTAAGAAGGGAAGTAATTTCCCTTGAATACTGAGGGTCCCTGGGGCCAACTAGCCCACCAGGAACCTCCAGTATGCGCCAGGGGCTGCCTTGCAGAGAGGTGTACAGAGGCCACGCCCCTCTTTACACCTCTCTGCAACGCAGCTCTGTGGCGCTTAATGGAGGTAGCTGGTGGGCTAGTTGCACCCCAGGGACCCTCAGGATTCAAGGGGAGTTAATCCCCCGACTTAAAACGCGCCACGGGGCGCGTTTGCACAGTGGTGAAGGGAGGGGGCGGGGCCTAGGTGACATGTGTGCAAACAGGCCCCATGGCACGTTTTAAGATGGGGAATTAAATCCCCTTCAGTCCTGAGGGTGCCTGGGGCCAACTAGCCCAACAGGTACATCCAGAAAGCGCCACAGAGCTGCGTTGCAGAGAGGTGTAAAAGGGGTGTGGCCTCTCTACACGTCTCTGCAACGCAGCCCCCTGGCGCATACTGAAGGTTCCTGGTGGGCTAGTTGGCCCCTAGGGACCCTCATGATTCAAGGGGACTTAATCCCCCAACTTAAAACGCGCCACGGGGCGCGTTTGCACAGATGTCACCTCAGGCCCCGCCCCCTCCCTTCACCATTGTGCAAATATTCCTCTAAAATCTGCCGAACTACGAATTCTGATTTACTCACCTGTTATCAGGAGAGACCTCAGTGCTGCATCTTTCAGCCCAGTACTAATCCTGAAAAGTAATTTTAACCGTACTTACCAGTAACTTGAATTTTCTTCCATAGGATATCATTGCCTGCTTTTTGCTGAAAAAGTTTCTAAGTGTTGATTTTTGAAACATACAAATATTCCTCTAAAATCAGCCGAAATACGAATTCCGATTTACTCACCTGTTATCAGGAGAGACCTCAGTGCTGTATCTTTCAGCCCAGTACTGGTCCTGAAAAGTAATTTTAACCGTACTTACCAGTAACTTGAATTTCCTTCCATAGGCTAACATTGACTGGTTTCACTTGGAAATTCTTCTAAGTGTGGAGTTTTGGAACTTTAAAATATTCCTCTAAAATCAGCCGAAATACGAATTCCGATTTACTCACCTGTTATCAGGAGAGACCTCAGTGCTGCATCTTTAGCCCAGCACTGACCTTGAAAAGTAATTTTAACCGTACTTACCAGTAACTTATATTTTCTTCCATAGGAATCCATTGTCTGGTTTTCAGCAGAAAAGTTTCAAAGTGTCGATTTTCACAAACTACAAATATTCCTTAAAAATCGCCTGTATGACTTAAACGCATTCTTTCAACTGTTTACAGGAGATGCACCAGTGCTGGATCCAGGATCCAACACTGAGTAAGAAAAAGTAACGGTAACAGTCTTTACCTGCTAAGTGAATTTCCTTCCATAGGATAACATTGGTGATTCTATGAGAAAAAGTTTCAGTGTCAACTTTTAAAATACAATAATATTCCTTAAAAATCACTACTGTAACCAAAACGCTTTTACTCAACTGTTTACAGGAGATGTCCCAGGACTGAATCTAGGATCCAGTCCTGTGGTTAGAAAAGTAATCCATAAAGTAACTAATTGCATTTAACTAGAAATTCACATTGAGCTGAATGTTGCATTGTGTTTGAAAATGTGTTGCCCATTGCAACAACTGTAACTACTGTACTTAAAAGTCTATTGCCTATGTGCAAAGTATTTAAACTAAAGTAATTCATTCTGAGAAAGTATTTTTGTAATGTATAATGTAATTACAATGTAATTTAAAAAATAAAATATGTAAAAAAATTGTTTCTAAAAATGTAGTAAATCAGTATGAAAAAATAAATATAACAATTAATACATTTAAAAATTGTCGTTTAAAAAACCTTTGAAATTCACTGAAAAAAACATAGGTTTCAGACACGTTATAGTTAGAAATTAGCATTTAAAAAACCTTTGAAATTCACTGAAAAAACCATAGGTTTCAGGCACGTTATAGTTAGAAATTAGAATTTAAAAACCTTAGAAATTCACTGAAAAACCATAAGGTTTTAGGGACAGTTATAGTTAGTTGGACATTGCACTCATACAAAACCCGTGAAATCCCCCGTTATAGTTAGTTCAGGTAACTATAACTCGCGCCCCGCAATGCACTGCTGATGACGTCACATATTACATCACTCATGACATGGTCAGTGACATCACTGATGACATCACTGATGACATCTCAAATGACATCACTGATGACATCACTGATGACATCATCCATGTGAGAATTTAATGCATCTTCTCACACCCTAATATAAGTTTTGATACACCCACTCTAAATTACAGACTGCCATTCTCAAAACCATACGCACTCCAATACCAATAAGTACATACTCCACTCACTGATTCTTAGGTCTACACACACACATCTACTCACTCACCCGTACAGTCACTCATACTTACAGTCACTCAGTACAGGACTATCATATGCACTCATACACCTATATAAACACTCACACAACGCAACTCATCCATAGTGGTACTCACACACCTAGTCAGTCATGCAAATAATTAATCACACTCCAATTTACTCACCTATACAGTTATACACACCAGCTCACTTACTCATAAAAATACTAGCACATTCTTACGCTCCTATGCAATCACTGATGCAAGCACACACTCATCCATATAGCCACTCTCACAATCACACACTCTCACTTATAGCCATTTATATACTCCAACACACATATATACTGCCTTTCACATATGTAGTTACTCACACATGTACCACTGAGATATACATTCAATCACTAACACACCCATACACACACTCACCCACCCATACAGTCCATCACAGACGCACTCTTGAAACCATGCACCCAGTGAATCACCCACTCACACATCTATGTACAGAGTCACACACACCCCACCCACACAAACACTCAGGCACCCATACAGATACTCAGACAATCAATCAATAACCCATGTAGACACTCATGTAGCTATTCAGAAAGCCATGCAGCCGCTTACAAACCAACAGACAGACGGATACAGACATTCACACAGTTTAGTCACTAACCCATGCATTCAGTAAGATACATTTAATCACTCACTTGTAGAGTCAGTCACTCACGTACTAAATCATCCATTCAGACACTTATACACCCACTCATTCTTCAATACGCCTTTCCCTATATATATTAAACATATTTAAACTTTACAGAAACACACAGTCACTGGATGATGTCATCAGTGATGTCATCAGTGATGTCATTTGAGATGTCATCAGTGATGTCATCAGTGATGTCACTGACCATGTCATGAGTGATGTAATATGTGACGTCATCAGCAGTGCATTGCGGGGGCGCAAGTTATAGTTACCTGAACTAACTATAACGGGGGAATTTCACGGGTTTTGTACGAGTGCAATGTCCAACTAACTATAACTGTCCCTAAAACCTTATGGTTTTTTCAGTGAATTTCTAAGGTTTTTTAAATTCTAATTTCTAACTATAACGTGCCTGAAACCTATGTTTTTTTCAGTGAATATATATATATGAAACGTGACTTTGTTCCATCTGGATATAAGGAGTACTAAATGCAGCGGAAAGTGGGAAAAAAATGCATTTTACAATCTGTGCACCAATATGAGAACTGTCAGAAAGAATGCCATCACTTACCTGATGTTTCTGCTGCATTATGGGAGACGTAGGGTGAACAGTCACGTGAGTCACGACCATCTTTAAAACCAAACGCATGTATGCACTTTGTGAACTGCCTCTTTCCCGTGATCAAGGCGCAGGTGCCGAAACATGTAGGGTTAGTAGGGTTATGGGAGGGATTGTGCTGGTTTTCCCCGATTAAAGGACTGCTACTCCGGAATTGGTCCTCTGCCTTTTCTGTTCACATGCCGTGATTGGCGGGCCCCTCCGTGTCCGCTGTTTGAGAGGCCACCCTGAAGGGTTGAAGACTCCTTGAACGGAGATTCGAGTATGGATTCAAATCAGGAGTATGACCCACGCACTGCTGTTTTTCCCACTGTGGTATTGCTAATGAAGCGAAATGAAGCGGTGGTGATGGAAGGGCTTCGGTTGGGATGAGCTCCTGCACCGATTGTTCTGGGGCCAGGTCCTTTGACGGGGAGGTCAAGTCATAATTGCACCCTGCCGGCAAATATCATTTGAAACGTGATTGTGTTCCATCTGGATATAATGAGTACTAAATGCAGCGGAAAGTGGGAAAAAAATGCATTTTACAATCTGTGCACCAATATGAGAACTGTCAGAAAGAATGCCATCACTTACCTGATGTTTCTGCTGCATTATGGGAGACGTAGGCTGAACAGTCATGTGAGTCACGACCATCTTTAAAACCACACGCACGTATGCACTTTGTGAACTGCCTCTTTCCCGTGATCAAGGCGCAGGTGCCGAAACATGTAGGGTTATGGGAGGCATTGTGCTGGTTTTCCCCGATTAAAGGACTGCTACTCCGGAATTGGGCCTCATCCTTTTCTGTTCACATGCCGTGATTGGCGGGCCCATCCATATCCGCTGTTTGAGAGGCCGCCCTGAAGGGTTGAAGACTCCTTGAACGGAGATTCGAGTATGGATATATATGTATATATGTATAAACATTCCAACATAATTACAAAATATGCCAAAAGTTTTCTTACTTCGCTTTTTATATTAGCTTTTACTAGTTCTCTCTTTTTCTTTTCTTTAATTTCTAATGTTTTTTTAATATGATTTTATGGATCTACATGTCAGAAATGGACTAACATGGAAACGTGACAGCTAAGGAGGGCTAACATGAATTAGAAGTGGACACATTTTGCCCATTATGGGCGTAATTGCGGCTATCTGTTGGTCTGTCATTATTAATTGTTGCAGAGATTTTAGCAAGTGGAACTTATGGCCTATGCCCATTCAGGGCTTAATTTCGTTTGAGATAATATCTATGACATGATATTACATCCAAGGCAATCTAGATGGTAATTGAGCATCTGTCAATATGTATTAACATTTATTGATAATTTTGATATTTCTGATATGCACTGAAGACCAACTATATTTATTAATTTTATGGCTATTTATTGACATTAAACGATACCCATACAGCCATGATATCACATGTATGGTTCACTCAGTAGAACACCTATGATATGTGAGATAGGTTACTCTGTTGTCTGTTTTAAGATGGCCGCCGTCTTTACCATGAAATCACATGTTTGTAAATAAGTCTGTTTTCTATTTTGTGCGTAAGTTTACTGATTGACATGTATTTAAACTTTATGAATCCATTGTCGTGCTGACATTGACGAAGGCCGTTATGGCCGAAACGCATTTGTCTAGCTACGGGACTGCAATAAAGTAATTTAATATACCTTCTTGAGTGTGCGCCACACTGTGTCATGCAGAGTGTTCGGAGTATAATTTAGCAGTGCACCGCTGCTACGTGGCTGCACCCACTCAGAAGAGAGCGGCAGTTCTGGTGACGATTTTGGACGAACTTCAGTGGAAAACACCGCCGGCTCTACCACAGCATGGAAAGTATTGGAACCGCGAGAGGGATCGTACAAGGCGAGATTAAGACTGAACCGGAACGGAATCGGAGGCAACCGGGTCGGAGGACGCGAAAGCCTTTCTGAAACCCATTCTGGTAAGTCGACATCGCCATCACACTGTACCCCCGATTTGCTTGGTCAAGTGTTATGAGCAATATTAAGAGCGACACGCAACGCCTAAACGTAGGCATAGCGGAATCCTGATATTAAGCAAAAGTGTCCCACGGCGATTGACGACAATGTTTAGTGAAAAAGAGAGGATGGAGGCGGCTGCCTCGATATTCACAGTAGGACCCCAAGAAACTTCAGGGGTGAGAAGTAGACAAGGAGGAGGAGGTGTCCCCCCGAATTCTTTGAAAGGACTGTTCCAATTATTAGAAAAAACCCATGAAAAAGAAGTACGCAAGTGGTGGGAGTCGACATCATTGCGTAGATATCTGGAAGTAGATCGTATTCCTCGCGGTCTCCGCATCTATACGGTACCATCCTATGAAAACCCAGACCCTAATTTATTATTAGAATGGTCAGCCCATACAACCAACTCGGCCAAGGGGATGGTGGAGATTCTAAGAAAGTATGCTGTAAGCGACAGAGACAAGCTGTTGGAAGAGATCAAAAGACTAGAAGATCTCATCGCGGAGGATTCCGCAAAAGAAACGGCGGAGAGCTTAAGACAGCAAATGAAACAAAGACTGGTAAAATATGAGGAAACTATCAGAAAGCAAAAGCATGAGAAATTTGTCAGAGATCAGAACGATTATGAGTCTGGCAGGGTCCTAACATTTGCCCAAAAATTTGACCTGCCAAGAAAATCGATCCAAGAGGCAAAGAAAACGAATATAGCCTCAGCAAGAGACACTTCAGAATCAGAATTAGACACAGAACAGTCAGAATCAGAGGGAGGAAATGCCAGTACTAGCACAATGGAGAATGTTGGAGGAAGGATACATTTTCCACAGGAGTATCAAATAATTCAACAATCATGGCGCCAATTGCCACAAAGAACTCGACCACCAGAACCAGAAAAAGGAAAACCAGAAGGAGCAAGAAAAGAAATGCAACAGTATACTCCCAGAGTAACCAGGAGCAAGAGAGGTACCAACAAGAAATAAATCGTACAGACTTGACCATAGTGAACCTATCCAAAAGAGAACTTAATAAGACTGAGATACAAGTGTTACGTAAAGGATTGTCATTTTGTCCTACCAACAGGTGTGATTATGTGCAGACACATATTGATCTCTACCTCTTCATCAGAAAATTAAAACTAAAGAAATTATTCCAAGGCCGAGTGACTGGATCTATAGCCATGGGAGAACACATCTCAGATCCAATAGACATATTACAGGGAAGTGACATTCCAGCGTTAAGAGCACTCCATGAACTAGGGGGCGAATCTTTGGATACAGGTAGTTCTCTAGCTGCTGATGATAGAGAGTTCCTGGAACAAATCGACATAGCACAAACAGGGATGAGTAGCAAACTCAAGCAAAAGTCTAGATTCATCCCCAGGACAGCTTTTGATATGATCGATGCTTTCCACGAAGTGTTCATAAAAGACCTAGATAAATTAAGAGACCAACCGAAAGAAGAAAAGAAACAGAAACAGAACATTACTGCAGCAGAACGACAAGCAATAAAGAACTTACAAGGAGATCAGACTATAGTAATAAAACCCTCAGACAAGGGCGGAAATATTGTTGTGCAAGATGCTACGACCTCTGAAGAAGAAGCCCTAAGACAATTAAGCGATTCTAATTGTTATGTTAAGATCTCCAAAAAAGAATACAATCAAAGTGTATTAGAGTTTTATTCAATGATTGATTTTTGGAGGGATAAGGGCATCTTAAGTCAGGATGAATACAAATATATCAAAGTTGACCATCCTGTGACCCCGACATTCTATCATATTCCTAAGATACATAAAAACGAGAAAAGGCTGCCAGGTAGACCTATAGTGTCTTCAAAGGGAAGCCTTTTGGAAAATACCTCTATCTTAGTGAATTTTATTCTCTGCTCTTTTGTGTATGATCTAGTCTCCTTTGTTAAGGACAGTACTGATTTTATTAAGACGATTGCCAATATTAACTGGGAGGATTCCTTTTTCCTTGTGACACTAGATATCTCCAGCCTATACACCTGCATCAATCATAAGCAGGGAGTAGAAGCTGTGAAAACATTTTTGAAAACGAGACCTTTAAAATTTATGGAGCATAGTCAGATGATTGTAGACTTAATGACATTCTGCTTATAAAATAACATCTTTGCATTTGGTGACCAACTGTACATGCAGAAACAGGGTACCGCGATGGGCACGTGCTTCGCCCCCAGCTATGTGAACCTGTTAGTTGGCTGGTGGGAGAAGCATGTGGCCTGGGCGGGTACCAACGAGGCCCTGGCACAAAGGATAGCAACTTGGACCCGCTATATCGACGATATATTTTTCGTCTGGACGGGTACAAGAAATGAACTAGACCTGTATATAGATGGTCTCAACATTAATGATGTCAACCTACAATTTACCAGAACCATTAGTAGACAGGAGGTAGCGTATCTTGATCTAATGGTATTTGTTGACAACTGCCAATTGAAAACCAGGTTATTCTGCAAACCTACAGCGGGTAATGCTACACTACATTATACTAGTCAACATCCACGTTGTCTTGTAAACAGCATCCCCTATGGAGAGCTGTTACGTTTGAAAAGGAATAGACGACAAGAGAGGATTATAATGTAGCCGCAGCACAAGCAGTGAGTCGCTTTGAACAAAGGAGTTACACTCAGAATGTGCTGCAACCGGCACTGACAAAGGTGAACCAACGAGATAGAGAAGAGCTCCTCAATAAAATACCCTGCACTGGGGAGGATGAGACCACTAGAATGATATTGACCTATTCTATAGATTCTGGAGAAATTCGCCAGATCCTAGGGAATCATTGGAACATTCTACAATCAGATGGGGTGATTGGCAAAACCATCACACACCATCCGAGTATAACATACAGGAAGAATGTTTCCCTAAAAGATATGTTGGTGCACAGCCATTTCACTAATAAAAAAGAGGGAAGCCTTTGCAATATAAAGGTTTTTTACCCATGCCTCAAATGTAAGGCTTGCAGAAATAGTAAAGTAGTGAAAGATTTTCAGGTACCAGGCAGAGACCAACCTAGATGTATAATAAAACTCCTAAATTGCAATTCGAAATTCACTGTGTATTGTCTGGTGTGTAAGTGCAACCTACGTTATGTGGGGAGCACAATACACCAGACTAAAAAGAGGGCCTTGGAGCACATGCGTGCTATAACTAAAAATGACAACAGTTATCCAGTTGCAAGACATTTTTCAGAACATCATAATAGCAACAGCCAACAATTGAAGTTCTTCGGTCTAGATCAGGTTCCCCCGCTAAAAAGAGGAGGGGACAGAGTAAGAATTTTGAGACAGTTGGAGTCAAAATACATAGTGGATCTGCGCACCATTACCCCCCATGGCCTGAACTGCGAAGAAGAACTATGGGTACATGTAGGATAATAAGATAAGATTTGAATTTAGACTGAGATTTTATACTGTGATTATTTTTGTTGTAGAATGCTATATGAATCAATCAGTAATGTCATTGAAAAGGAAATTTACAGTAAGAAGTACTGCGTGAACTAAATAAATGTAACAATAGGAGATGCTTTCCACAATAATACATTGGAGTAGCCCTATTTTCTACTTTTTACTTTCATGATAAAACAACATATAAAACTAACAGTTATACATGTAAAAAACCTAGAATTTCAGAAGGGCACATGAAATGTACAAACATATAAATATATAAATATATAAAATAAAGATATATAAATATATAAATAACTGTATAAATACCAAGTTAAAATATACATCAAAGCCCATCATTTCAGCTTAAGTGCAATTTAATTATTAATAGATGTATCGAGGGTCCAGCTGATAAATCTACAGGTAAGAAATGTACAATACAAAGGGGGTCCTAATTATTGAAAAAAAACCTCCACTGAATCTATACAAGAGAACACTCTGAATTAGTCTAAAGGATATAGATATCCTGATAATCTATATAGGTCTGTATGTACTCCATGTTAAAAAACCTTAAAACTCCCTCTAAAATGAATAGTGCTACCTATTATCAATACCTTACAATTGTGCAAAAATAGCAAGAAACTGAAAAGTGCTATAAATGTGCAAATACGCTAGACTTTAAAAGTGTTGTGGACGCAAAACCTATTTCAATTCACACAGATACTGCGATTCTACAAAGAGGTGTCATCTAATCTTGTGAACGGAATAAATGTAATCAAATATCTAAATAGATATATTATCGCGAGGTAGGTATTAAGACTCAATGCAAATAAATAAATAAATAGATAAATACTAAGTGGCCGATTCTGATCTCGGCCGGTAGGGCTCCGAATCGGATTCGGCTTTACCGGATCCGATTCGGAGCCCTATTTCCCGACCGAATCGTACGTGCGTCCGGGCGAGCGAGTACGATGCGTGCACTCGCGAAATCTCCGACCGACTCGTTTGCAGGACCCGACCGCTCCGACCGACTCGCACGGGGACGACTCGCACCGCGCAATGGAGACGTTCTTCGGCCGGGTAAGTACGATGCGCATCGCGACCGCTCCGACCGACTCGCGCAGTCCGGCTCCAAGGAGATGTCGGAGCCGCACTTTGGGGGTCCGTGTCGGACCCCCCTGGAAGCGTAGGCATGCGAGTCACACACAGGGGGGACCCATGGGTCCCCCTTACACGTGCATGTACGGCGCAACCCGCACCGACGCGAACACGCTGTAGGGGGCGTCCTTGTTCGCGTCGTGCCCATCGAGTCAATGGGAGCCCGTGTACGCGTCGTACGACTGGCTCCCATTGACTTCAATGGGAGTCCGACCGAATCGAGTCCGATGGCATACGTGCGCATCGTACTCATTCGGTCGGACTGCTAGAGTCTGATTAGGTCGGAAATCTCTCCGGGTCCGGCTCGGTCGGAGAGATTTCCGGCCCGAATCGGAATCGGCCCCTAAGAATGGACAGGAAAACTGAATTCATATAGTGCTGAATCCACGTCTGTATATGCACGATTACAGAAAAGTGTACAGATCTTCCGTGGTATTTAAACCAAAAGGGGCCTTGCTGTCTAGTTCTATTATTAGGCGGGTCTCCAGTTGTCTCAGCATTCTTTCTCTATTGCCACCCCGTCGTAGCTTTGGGATGGCATCAATCACAAAGTAAGTTAGGCACTGGAGATCATTGTCATGTACAGTCTTAAAATGACGGGCCACCGGGTAGGTGGTATCATTGTTCACAATGGCTCTCAAATGTTGGAGAATGCGGACATGCACTTGGAGCTTTGTGCTGCCCACATAGTTGAGGACGCAAGTGCATGTAAGAATATAGACCGCATACTCCGTACGACATGTGTAGTGCCCCTTTATCTGTACTACTTTAGAACTGAATGGTGTTATATAATGTGTTCGATTGATACCAAATTTACAGGCCATGCGCCACTAGATATTGTCCCTTGGCTACTTTTAACCAATTGCGTTCTCATGGAAACAGCACGTCTAAAAGTAATAGATGGTTTAATAGGTAAGCAAGGCGCCAAAACTGCATCCGTTCTCAATATGGGCCAGTTTTGATTAATAATAGCCTTTAACTGCTTGTGTTGTCTGTTGAACGTAGTAATAAGACGAGGAGCCTTATCCTCATCCCCCCTTTGTTCTGTTTCAGGGTGCCTGGTAACTGCTCCCAACAGAGATTCTCTCATTTTCAGTGCTGCCTTATCACTAGCTTCCTTAAGGATAGACTCACTATATCCTCTAGCTTTGAATCTTGTTAGAGCCTCTTGAGTACATTTAGTGAGCTCCTCATCAGTGCTACAAATCCTTTTCAATTTTAGTAGTTCCCCGTAGGGGATACTCCCAATGAGGTGGCTGGGGTGTGAGCTAGATGCATGCAAGGTGGCATTCCCCGCTGTGGGTTTTCTATATAATGTAGATTCCAACTTATCTCCTGACACGTAGATAGTAGTGTCTAGGAATGCCACCTGTGTCTGGCTGTTGTGTGAAGTAAATCTGAGGTTAATGTTGTTATTGTTCAGTTCAGCTATAAATAATGCTGCACTATCCAGGTCACCCTTCCATACCAAAAACACATCGTCGATGTATCTTAGCCAATGCACTACATGTTCCTCACATATCTTAGCCAAAGTGCCCCTGAGAACCCGCTCCTCCCACCAGCCAACGTGGAGACACGCATAGCTGGGGGAGAAGCAGGCTCGCATAGCCACCCCACGTTTTTGACAGTATAGCTTGTTATCAAACATAAAAAAGTTGTTAACCAAACACCACTTAATCATTTCAAGGAGCATCACATTATGATTATGTAATACCCATACAGCCATGATATCACATGTATGGCTCACTCAGTAGAACACCTATAATATATGTGACATAGGTTACTCTGTTGTCTGTTTTAAGATGGCCGCTGTCGTTACCATGAAATCACATGTTTGTAAATAAGTCTGTTTTCTATTTTGTTCGTAAGTTTACTGATTGACATGTATTTAAACTTTATGAATCCATTGTCGTGCTGACATTGACGAAGGCCGTTATGGCCGAAACGCGTTGTCTAGCTACGGGACTGCAATAAAGTAATTTAATACACCTTCTCGAGTGTGCGCCACACTGTGTCATGCAGAGTGTTCGGAGTATATATATATATATATATATTCCACAGCAGGATCCCAGGGGTACCACCATCCAAAGAAAGGCGCAACACCAGGAAACAGACTCCAAAGGCAAAGTTAGAAAGTAAAATGATGATTTATTCGAGCATCAAATGTCCAAATGACGCGTTTCGGCTGCCAGACATGCGGCCTTGATCACATAGCGCTCTACTGGTGAAAGGGTGATATTTATACAGATGTGTTATTGGCAGTGTTTCTACTATGTTCATGGTGGTGACTGAGGAGTTTTACAGCGTATGACTGTGGGCAAAATGCAGTAAAGCACATGTGTGACATCATGTTTTACTCCAGTGAGTACCGCAAGTGTAAGCAGACTATAAATAAGCTGCCTGTCTGCTGAAGCCAGTGATAGCCCCAGTCCTCCCGCATATGTATCCTGGAAGCTGAAATTGGTGCCAATGGCGTCCCCAGTTTCAATCATCTGAGCGTGTAAGTACACAAAGCTGCGGAAAGAATGCCAAATTGTGAGCAGTTTGAGAAACAAATATCGTGTGCTAATACATCTTAAACACGCGTTAAAATCCCCACACTGAGCGAGTCAGTAAATTACTGCTCTCGGCGCGTTTCTAAAGATAAATCAAAAACGCCTGTGGAACAACTAACGCGTCTAGACGCGGTGCACATTAAGACGGGAAGCATGTCTCTGTTAAGAAAACATGCTGAAGTTTCCCAACAGCTCATAGTACGAAGTTGAGTCATGCCCAAACAATGTATGTGTCAGTGGTATTATGTTCACGGTGCGCCACGAGCAGCACTAAATGCTAGCGCTGCGTGTAAAAACAAGGCTAAAGTGGAAATTTCCAAGTCAAGCTTTGGTGCAAACACAGATACAAATGAATATATATATATATATATATATATATATATATATATATATATATTATCTACTGGCGGTCGCCAGTAGATAGTTATAGTTAAAACCTATTATCCATAGGAAATCCGCGACATTCTATTTGAAATAACGTTGGCGCCGGACGACGAATCTTCGCGAAAGTTTCCAACTTGTTGGGGCGCTCCGGTCCGCTCCTATCCTGAAAGTCTCGGGGTGATACGTAAAGCGGGGGCCGAGAAAAAAGGGGGTCCCAAAACGCGTTTTCCCCATTCATTTTTCCATAGGAACCTTTAGTCGCAGCTACAGCCCGAACTGCTGAACGGAATTACACCAAATTTGGCAAAGAGGTAGCCCTTGGTTCAGTGTCGTGCCTTTTGCTTAAATGGTGTAAATCCGTTCAGTAGTTCCTGAGAAAATCAAAAGTAAAGTCACATATATATCTGGGCGGAGCCTAACCACACATGTCATCGTGAGATCTGATTGGCTGTCAGCACTTCATCCTGGAATTGCTGGCAGCCATCTTGGGACCAATATAAATGATAGTACCTCATTGAAATGCATTGTAGTGAATAGAAGATTTTGAGGGTCACCAAAAGGAGAACTATAAAGGGTGATAACAGGCTTTAGTTACATTAGAATTTATTTGTTGATGGTACCATACTAATTTTAGGAATTGTGGTGTATTCTAAGGTGATTTTACCATGTGAAAAACCTTCTGCTGGGATATCATGAATCATGTTTGAGAGAACACTATTTTCTCATGCTTGTCCCATGGAGGTTTGGAAGGTGCTCCAGAAGCTAAAATGAGAGCATATTTTCTGTAAATTCACATTATCTTTTCTCACTCATGTGAGAATGAAGTCTGACATTCTCAGTAAAACATGTACATCCAACAAGGGCAGAGACTGTCAGTTGATTCCTTTGTGTTCTACTGCAGCTTCCCAGGGTGTTCCAACGACAACTAGAGTGCTAACAGCCTTACTTATGACAAAAGTATGGCACACCTGAAGCCATCTTGATTGGAATAAACTGGTAACACTTAAACAATTTAATTTAAAAGGAACAAAATGATGGGGTTAATTTTGTCATAGAAATTATGGTTAGTGCTGTAGAAAGAAAAATTAGGACATGTTTCAAGTGTGATCACAAATATCTTCCTGTTATATTTCAACAGGAGCAGCCTGCCAGTTGATGCCTTTGTGTTCTACTGCAGCTTCCCAGAGTGTTCTAAAGAACAACTAGAGCGCTAACAGCCTTACTTATGACAAAAGTATGGCACACCTGAAGCCATCTTGATTGGAATAAACTGGTAACACTTAAAACATTTAATTTAAAAAGGAACAAAATGATGGGGTTCATTTTGTCATAGAAATTATGGTTAGTGCTGTAGAAAGAAAAATTAGGACATATTTCAAGTGTGATCTCAAATATCTTCCTGTTATATTTCAACAGGAGCAGCCTGCCAGTTGATGCCTTTGTGTTCTACTGCAGCTTCCCAGAGTGTTCTAAAGAACAACTAGAGCGCTAACAGCCTTACTTATGACAAAAGTATGGCACACCTGAAGCCATCTTGATTGGAATAAACCAGTAACACTTAAAACATTTAATTTAAAAAGGAACAAAATGAAGGGTTCTTTTTGAAATAGAAATTATGGTTAGTGCTGCAGAAAGAAAAATTAGGGCATGTTTTAAGTGAGATCTCAAATCCTCTTCTATTTCATTAGAAAATTCTGACATGCAGACTGAAACAATCACTTTCAATACCAGCAGCAGACTTCCAGTTAACTCCCTGGTGAGCAGTAGCTTTACTCCAGTGATCTAATGAGCAACTAGAGTGCTAACATTCTGAATTTATGGCAGATGTGAGACATCTGAATGCCTTCTTGATGGAATCAAAGTAAAAAACTGAAAGCATTTCCTACTGAGGAGACTGCAGTAAATGAAGAAATTAGGAAACTTCATAACAAAGAAGCCTTCCAAGATGGCCACCAGTGAAAAAAGACCCCAAATGTAGCACAAATATTACCCAGATGTAGCCCACATATAGCCCAATGACAAAAGTGTGCAAAACACTTTTTATTTTTAGTGTTTTTGCAGTTTTATGTAGTGCAGACTGGTCAGGTATTGGAGCATTGCATCTTAAAACATGACCCCCCTACACTACAAAAACACCACTGCACTACCTTAAACCCTAAAACAATACCCCCAGCACGACCCCCTACACTACACAAGCACCACTGCACTATCCTAAACCCTAAAACACTACCCCCAGCACGACCCCCTACACTACCCAAACACCACTGCACTAACCTAAATCCTAAAACACTACCACCAGCACGACCCCCTACACTACCCAAACACCACTGCACTACCCTAAAACATGACCCCCTACACAAACACCACTGCACTACCCTAAACCCTAAAACACTACCCCCAGCACGACCTCCTACACTACACAAGCACCACTGCACTACCCTAAACCCTAAAACACTACCCCCAGCACGACCCCTTCACTACACAAACACCACTGCACTACCCTAAACCCTAAAACACTACCCCCAGCACAACCCCTACACTACCCAAACACCACTGCACTAACCTAAATCCTAAAACACTACCCCCAGCACGACCCCCTACACTACCCAAACACCACTGCACTACCATAAAACATGACCCCCTACACTACACAAACACCACTGCACTACCCTAAACCCTAAAACACTACCTCCAGCACGACCCCTACACTACACAAGCACCACTGCCCTACCCTAAACCCTAAAACACTACCCCCAGCACGACCCCCTACACTGCCCGAACACCACTGCACTGTCCTAAACCCTGAAACACCAGCCCCTGCATGACCCCCTACACTGCCCGAACACCACTGCACTGCCCTAAACCCTGAAACACCACCCCTAGCACGACCCCCTACACTGCCCGAACACCACTGCACTGCCCTAAACCCTGAAACACCACCCCCTTCACGACCCCCTACACTGCCCGAACACCACTGCACTGCCCTAAACCCTGAAACACCACCCCCAGCATGACCCCCTACACTGCCCGAACACCACTGCACTGCCCTAAACCCTGAAACACTACCCCCAGCAAGACCCCCTACACTGCCCGAACACCACTGCACTGCCCTAAACCCTGAAACATCACCCCCAGCAAGACCCCCTAAACTGCCCGAACACCACTGACCTAAACCCTGAAACACCACCCCCAGCACGACCCCCTACACTGCCCGAACACCACTGCACTGCCCTAAACCCTGAAACACTACCCCCAGCATGACCCCTACACTGCCCAAACACCACTGCACTACCCTAAAACCATGACCCCCTACACAAACACCACTGCACTACCCTAAACCCTAAAACACCACTGCTCTGCCCTAAACCTTGAAACACCAGCCCCTGCACGACCCCCTACACTGCCCGAACACCACTGCACTACCCTAAACCCTGAAACATCACCCCCAGCACGACCCCCTACACTGCCCGAGCACCACTGCACTGCCCTAAACCCTGAAACACCAGCCCCAGCATGACCCCCTACACTGCCCAAACACCACTGCACTGCCCTAAACCCTGAAACACCAGCCCCAGCACGACCGCCTACACTGCCCGAACACCACTGCACTGCCCTAAACCCTGAAACACCAGCCCCAGCACGACCCCCTACACTGCCCGAACACCACTGCACTGCCCTAAACCGTGAAACACCAGCCTCAGCACGACCCCCTACACTGCCTGAACACCACTGCACTGCCCTGAACCCTGAAACACCAGCCCCAGCACAACACCCTACACTGCCCGAACACCACTGCACTGCCCTAAACCCTGAAACACCACCCCGTGCATGACTCCCTACACTGCCCGAACACCACTGCACTGCCCTAAACCCTGAAACACCACCCCCAGCGCGACCCCCTACACTGCCCGAACACCACTGCACTAAACCCTGAAACACCACCCCCAGCAAGACCCCCTACACTGCCCGAACACCACTGCACTGCCCTAAACCCTGACACACCACCCCCAGCAAGACCCCCTACACTGCCCGAACACCACTGCACTGCCCTAAACCCTGAAACACCACCCCCAGCACGACCCCCTACACTGCCCGAACACCACTGCTCTGCCCAAAACCCTGAAACACCAGCCCCAGCACGACCCCCTACACTGCCCGAACACCACTGCACTGCCCTAAACCCTGAAACACCAGCCCCAGCACAACCCCCTACACTGCCCGAACACCACTGCACTGCCCTAAACCCTGAAACACCACCCTCAGCATGACCCCCTACACTGCCCGAACACCACTGCACTGCCCTAAACCCTGAAACACCAGCCCCAACACGACCCCGTGCACTGCCCGCACACCACTGCACTGCCCTAAACCCTGAAACACCAGCCCCAGCACAACCCCATACACTGCCCGAACACCACTGCACTGCCCTAAACCCTGAAACACCAGCCCCAGCACGACCGCCTACACTGCCCGAAAACTACTGCACTGCCCTAAACCCTGAAACACCACCCCCAGCAAGACTACCTACACTGGCCGAACACCACTGCACTGCCCTAAACCCTGAAACACCACCCCCTGCACGACCCCCTACACTGCCCAAACACTACTGCACTGCCCTAAACCCTGAAACACCACCCCTCAGCACGACACCCTACACTGCCCGAACACCACTGCACTGCCCTAAACCCTGAAACACCACCCCAGCACGACCCCTACACTGCCCGAACACCACTGCACTAAACCCTGAAACACCACCCCATGCACGACCCCCTACACTGCCGGAACACCACTGCACTGCCCTAAACCCTGAAACACCACCCCCAGCACGACCCCCTACACTGCCCTAACACCACTGCACTGCCCTAAACCCTGAAACATCACCCCCAGCACAACCCCCTACACTGCCTGAGCACCATTGCTCTGCCCTAAACCCTGAAACACTAGCCCCAGCACGACCCCCTACACTGCCCGAACACCACTGCACTGCCCTAAACCCTGAAACACTACCCCCAGCACGACCCCCTACACTGCCCGAACACCACTGCACTGCCCTAAACCCTGAAACACCAGCCCCAGCAAGACCACCTACACTGCCCGAACACCACTGCATTGCCCTAGACTCTGAAACACCAGCCCCAGCAAGACCCCCTACACTGCCCGAACACCACTGCACTGCCCTAAACCCTGAAACACCAGCCCCAGCACGACCCCCTACACTGCCCGAACACCACTGCACTGCCCTAAACCCTGAAACACCAGCCCCAGCACCACCCCTACAATGCCCGAACACCACTGTACTGCCCTAAACCCTGAAACACCACCCCTGCACCGCCCCCTACACTGCCTGAACACCACTGCACTGCCCTAAACCCTGAAACACCACCCCCTGCACCACCCCCTACACTGCCCGAACACCACTGCACTGCCCTAAACTCTGAAACACCACCCCTGCACCGCCCCTACACTGCCCAAACACCACTGCACTGCCCTAAACCCTGAAACACCACCCCAGCATGACCCCCTTTACTGCTCGAACACCACTGCCCCAAACCCTGAAACACCACCCCCAGCATGACCCCTACACTGCCCGAACACCACTGCCCTAAACCCTGAAACACCACCCCTGCACGACCCCCTACACTGCCCAAACACCACTGCACTGCCCTAAACCCTGAAACACCACCCCCTGCACGACCCCCTACACTGCCCGAACACCACTGCACTGCCCTAAACCCTGAAACACCACCCCCAGCACGACCCCCTACACTGCCCGAACACCACTGCACTGCCCTAAACCCTAGAACACTACCCCCAGCATGACCCCAGACACTACCCGAACACCACTGCACTACCCTAAACCCTAAAATACTCCCCCAGCATGACCCCCTACACTACCCGAACACGACTGCACTGCCCTAAACCCTAAAACACTCCCAGCACGACCCCTACACTACCCGAACACCACTGCACTGCCCTAAACCCTAAAACACTCCCCCAGCACGACACCCTACACTACCAAAACACCACTGCACTGCCCTAAACCCTAAAACACTACCCCTCGCATGACCCCCTACACTACCCAAATACCAATGCACTACCCTAATCCCTAAAACACTACCCCCGCACAACACCCTACACTACCCAAAGACCACTGCACTACCCTAAACTCTAAAACAATACCCCCGCACGACTCCCTACACTACCCAAAGACCACTGCACTACCCTAAACCCTAAAACACGACCTCCTACACTACACAAACACCACTGCACTACCCTAAACCCTAAAAACTACCCCCAGCACGAACCCCTACACTACCCAAACACCACTGCACTACCCTAAACCATAAAACACTACCCCCAGCAGTACCCCTACGCTACCCAAACACCACTGCACTACCCTAAACCCTAAAACACTACCCCCAGCAGTACCCCCTACACTACCCAAACACCATTGCACTACCCTAAACCCTAAAACACTACCCCCAGCAGTATCCCCTACACTACCCAAACACCACTGCACTACCCTAAACCCTAAAACCCTAAAACACTAACCCCAGCACGACCCCCTACACTACCCAAACACCACTGTACTACCCTAAACCCTAAAACACTCCCCCAGCACGACTCCCTACACTACCCAAACACCACTGCACTACCCTAAACCCTAAATCTAACCCCAGCATGACCCCCTACACTACACAAACACCACTGCACTACCCTAAACCCTAAAACACTACCCCCAGCACGACCCTCTTCACTACAGGGGAATTTCACGGGTTTTGTACGAGTGCAATGTCCAACTAACTATAACTGTCCCTAAAACCTATGGTTTTTTCAGTGAATTTCAAAGGTTTTTTAAATGCTAATTTCTAACTATAACGTGTCTGAAACCTATGGTTTTTTCATTGAATTTCAAAGGTTTTTTATATGCTAATTTCTAACTATAACGTGCCTGAAACCTATGGTTTTTTCAGTGAATAGATATCTATCTATCTATCTATCTATATATATATATATTCACTGAAATAGGTTTTAGGGACAGTTATAGTTAGTTGGACATTTCACTCATACAAAACCATAGAAATTCCCCGTTATAGTTAGTTCAGCTAACTATAACTCGCGCCCGCAATGCACTGCTGATGACGTCACATATTACATCACTCATGACATGGTCAGTGACATCACTGATGACATCACTGATGACATCTCAAATGACATCACTGATGACATCATCCAGTGACTGTGTGTTTCTGTAAAGTTTAAATATGTTTAATATATATAGGGAAAGGCGTATTGAAGAATGAGTGGGTGTATAAGTGTCTGAATGGATAATTTAGTACGTGAGTGACTGACTCTACAAGTGAGTGATTAAATGTATCTTACTGAATGCATGGGTTAGTGACTAAACTGTGTGAATGTCTGTATCCGTCTGTCTGTTGGTTTGTAAGCGGCTGCATGGCTTTCTGAATAGCTACATGAGTGTCTACATGGGTTATTGATTGATTGTCTGAGTATCTGTATGGGTGCCTGAGTGTTTGTGTGGGTGGGGTGTGTGTGACTCTGTGCATAGATGTATGAGTTGGTGATTCACTGGGTGCATGGTTTCAAGAGTGCATCTGTGATGGACTGTATGGGTGGGTGAGTGTGTGTATGGGTGTGTTAGTGATTGAATGTATATCTCAGTGGTACATGTGTGAGTAACTACATATGTGAAAGGCAGTATATATGTGTGTTGGAGTATATAAATGGCTTTAAGCGAGGTGTGTGATTGTGAGAGTGGCTGTATGGATGAGTGTGTACTTGTATCAGTGATTGTATAAGAGCGTAAGAATGTGCTAGTATTTGTATGAGTAAGTGAGCTGGTGTGTGTATAACTGTATAGGTGAGTAAATGGGTGTGTGATTAAGTTTTTGCATGACTGACTAGGTGTGTGAGTACCTCTATGGATGAGTGGCGGTGTGTGAGTGTTTATATAGGTGTATGAGTGCATATGATAGTCCTGTACTGAGTGACTAAGTATGAGTGACTGTACGGGTGAGTGAGTGGATGTGTGTGTAGACCTAAGAATCAGTGAGTGGGTATGTAGTTTTTGGTGTTGGAGTGTCTATGGTTTTGAGAATGGCAGTCTGTAATTTAGAGTGGGTGTATCAAAAGTTATATTAGGGTGTGAGAAGATGCATGAAATTATCACATGGATGATGTCATCAGTGATGTAATTTGAGATGTCATCAGTGATGTCATCAGTGATGTCACTGACCATGTCATGAGTGATGTAATATGTGACGTCATCAGCAGTGCATTGCGGGCGCGAGTTATAGTTAGCTGAACTAACTATAACGGGGAATTTCTATGGTTTTGTATGAGTGAAATGTCCAACTAACTATAACTGTCCCTAAAACCTATGGTTTTTTCAGTGAATATATATATATATATATATATATATATATATATATTATCTACTGGCGGTCGCCAGTAGATAGTTATAGTTAGGACCTATTATCCATAGGAAATCCGCGACATTCTATTTGAAATAACGTTGGCGCCGGTTGACGAATCTTCGCGAAGTTTCCAACTTGTTGGGGCGCTCCGCTCCTACCCTGAAAGTCTCGGGTTGATTCGTCAAGCGGGGGCCGAGAAAAAAGGGGGGTCCCAAAACGTGTTTTCCCCATTCATTAATCCATAGGAACCTTTAGTCGCAGCTACAGCCCGAACTGCTGAACGGAATTACACCAAATTTGGCAAAGAGGTAGCCCTTGGTTCAGTGTCGTGCCTTTTGCTTAAATGGTGTAAATCCGTTCAGTAGTTTCTGAGAAAATCACAAATAAAATCACATATATATCTATGGACGAGTAGGGTCCGTGCACCCTGAGCGCACCCTGCGCGCACCATCCCAATCACGAGCTGCATGCTAATTGGCTGTCAGCTGGCTGTCAACATTCCGATTCAGGAAGTATTGGCAGCCATTTTGTCCCTCGGTAGAACCGAGGCACAGAAACAAGTGCGCAAAACGCACAAAGGGGGCAGGGTAGAAACACCCTGACCCCCTAGGTCTGCTCAGGGGGTCCCACAAGGACCCCCTGGGACGAAAAAAGCATTTTTTTTAAAAATAATCGGCGGGATGCGCTTAGGATGCGCGGATCCGCCGATAAAAAAAAAAACAACAAGTGCGCAAAACGCACAAAGGGGGCAGGGTAGAAACACCCTGACCCCCTAGGCCTGCTCAGGGGTCCCACAAGGACCCCTGGGCAGAAAAAAACATTTTTTTTTTTTCCAAATTGGCATTATTTTTGAAAGTTCCGGGGGCATGGTGGGGGGGTTTAAATTTAATGTGGGGGGCCTCTAAGGTCCCCCAAGCCCCGGGGACCGCCACCCCCCGGGGCTTTCAAAAAATAATGGTGCGGGAGGGCTCTTGGCCCTCCCGCAGCCCCGGGAACCGCCACCCCCCGGGGCTTCTTTTTAAAAATAAAATTTTGACCTGTGTGGGGGGGCTCCAGCACCCCCACCCGCCCCGGGGACCGCCACCTCCCCGGGCACTAAAGATTTAAATATGGGGGTCTGTTACGGGCCACCACCTCCTGGAGCCCTTGATGGCCCTGGGGACCGCCACCCCCCAGGGCCGGCTCCTGCAGTGTCCCGGGGTGCCTACCCCCGGGACACTGTAGTTTGCTATGACAGGACGGGAGCCTCGCGGCTCCGTCCTGTCATAGCAAACTTGGTTTGCATTTTGAAAGAGAGGCAGGAAACCTGCTCTCTCTTTCAAAATGCAAACTCAATTGCTTTTCCACATGGGGAGCAGCATGTTAGCTGCTCCGCATGTGGAAAGCTAATGCCGGCTCCAGTAGGACGCGGGGAGCCGGCTGGGACTGTGGGGGGATTGGGGACCCCCACAGTCCCCAACCAGAGAGCCAGGCCCCGGGGGATGGGGTCCCCGGGGCCATAAGTGGCCAGGGAGGGGGCCATGCAGCCCCCTCCACAAATAAAAAAAAAAAAAAAAAAGGGCAAGGCCGGCCCGAGGGGATGGGGTCCCCAGGGCCTTAAATGGCCTGAGGAGGGGGCCACGCAGCCCCCTCAAATTAAAAAAAAAATCGAGGGCATGCCCGGGGGATGGGGTCCCCGGGGCCAATACAGGCCCAGGCAAGGGGGCCATGCAGCCCCCTTCCATTAAAAAATAAAAATAAAAAAAAAAACAACCGGCATTGTGCCGGAGGCCCCGCCCCCCTCCCTGCAGTACTCTGCAAACGCGCCCCCCGGCGCGTTTTAAGAAGGGGAAGTAATTCCCCTTGAATACTGGGGGTCCCTGGGGGCCAACTAGCCCACCAGGAACCTCCAGTATGCTCCAGGGTGCTGCGTTGCAGAGAGGTGTACAGAGGCCACGCCCCTTTTTACACCTCTCTGCAACGCAGATCTGTGGCGCTTTTTAGAAGTACATGGTGGGCTAGTTGGACTCCAGGGACCCTCAGGATTCAAGGGGACTTAATCCCCCAACTTAAAACGATGCTACGGGGCGCGTTTGCACAGTGGTGAAGGGAGGGGGCGGGGCTTCAGGTGACATGTGTGCAAACAGGCCCCGTGGTGCGTTTTAAGATGGGGTATTAAATCCCCTTCAATCCTGAGGGTCCCTAGGGGCCAACTAGCCCAACAGGTACGTCCAGAAAGCGCCACAGAGCTGCATTGCAGAGAGGTGCAAAAGGGCGTGGCCTCTGAACACCTCTCTGCAACGCAGCTCCGTGGCGCATACTGGAGGTACAGGGTGGGCTAGTTGGACCCCAGGGACCCTCATGATTCAAGGGGACTTAATCCCCCAACTTAAAACGCGCCACGGGGCGCGTTTGCACAGATGTCACCTCAGGCCCCGCCCCTCCCTTCACCATTGTGCAAATATTCCTCTAAAATCAGCTGAACTACGAATTCCTATTTACTCACCTGTTAACAGGAGAGACCTCAGTGCTGCATCTTTCAGCCCAGTACTGATCCTGAAAAGTAATTTTAACCGTACTTACCAGTAACTTGAATTTCCTTCCATAGGATATCATTGACTGGTTTCACTTGGAAATTCTTCTAAGTGTGGAGTTTTGGAACTTTATAATATTCCTCTAAAATCAGCCGAAATACGAATTCCGATTTACTCACCTGTTATCAGGAGAGACCTCAGTGCTGCATCTTTCAGCCCAGTACTGATCCTGAAAAGTAATTTTAACCGTACTTACCAGTAACTTGAATTTCCTTCCATAGGATATCATTGACTGGTTTCACTTGGAAAATCTTCTAAGTGTGGAGTTTTGGAACTTTATAATATTCCTCTAAAATCAGCCAAAATACGAATTCCGATTTACTTACCTGTTATCAGGAGAGACCTCAGTGCTGCATCTTTCAGCCCAGTACTGATCCTGAAAAGTAATTTTAACCGTACTTACCAGTAACTTGTATTTCCTTCCATAGGAATCCATTGTCTGGTTTTCAGCAGAAAAGTTTCAAAGTGTTGATTTTCACAAACTACAAATATTCCTTAAAAATCGCCTGCATGACTTAAACGCATTCTTTCAACTGTTTACAGGAGATGCACCAGTGCTGGATCCAGGATCCACCACTGAGTAAGAAAAAGTAACGATAACACTACTTACCTGCTAAGTGAATTTCCTCCCATAGGATAAAATTGGTGATTCTATGTGAAAAAGTTTCTAAGTGTCAACTTTTAAAATACAATAATATTCCTTAAAAATCACTACTGTAACCAAAACGCTTTTACTCAACTGTTTACAGGAGATGTCCCAGGACTGAATCTAGGATCCAGTCCTGTGGTTAGAAAAGTAATCCATAAAGTAACTAATTGCATTTGGCTAGAAATTCACATTGAGCTCAATGTTGCATTGTGTTTGAAATTGTGTTGCCCATTGCAACAACTGTAACTACTGTACTTAAAAGTCTATTGCCTATTTGCAAAGTATTTAAACTAAAGTAATTCATTCTGAGAAAGTATATTTTGTAATGTAATGTATAATGTAATTACAATGTAATTTAAAAAATAAAACATCTAAAAATAAATAGTTTAAAAAAATGTAGTAAATCAGTATCCCAAAAAATAATATAACAATTAATACATTTAAAAATTGTCATTTACAAAACCTTTGAAATTCACTGAAAAAAACCATAGGTTTCAGACATGTTATAGTTAGGAATTAGCATTTAAAAAACCTTTGAAATTCACTGAAAAAACCATAGGTTTCAGGCTTGTTATAGTTAGGAATTAGCATTTTAAAAACCTTTGAAATTCACTGAAAAACCATAGGTTTCAGGCCTGTTATAGTTAGGGTTTAGCATTTAAAAAACCTTTGAAATTCACTGAAAAAACCATAGGTTTTAGGGAAAGTTATAGTTAGTTGGACATTGCACTCGTACAAAACCCGTGAAATTCCCCCGTTATAGTTAGTTCAGCTAACTATAACTCGCGCCCCCGCAATGCACTGCTGATGACGTCACATATTACATCACTCATGACATGGTCAGTGGAAAGGCTGGCAGAGATGTGCTTTGGGGGCCCGTTGCGGGCCCCCAGGAGGGGTGGGGGGTGCACTTGGGGGGTACCCATGGTACCCCCCTGCAGTATCATGTACAAGGTGGCAGGCACCGCGCGGTGCCTGCCATTTTGTGCATGGGAATGCACAACATGCTCATTTGGCATTGCGGCAGGTGCTGCTGTAAGCAGCACCCGCCGCAATGTCAAATATGCGGAATGCAAATGCCAGGGTGGCGGGCGCATCCTAATCAGCCGTGCAGGACTGCCGCACGTCTGGCGGCCGGTCCCAGCACCGCGAGTATGGCTGGCGGACTAAAGTCCGCCCGCCATCCTAATATGACCCAAATTATTAATTCATTAAAAATAAATTACTTCTCACCGATTACCCCTATAAACCTCAGAGCCCACACCTAAAATTAATAACACAATTTCCATAATTAATTTCCAATCAATTAATTAATATAAATTAACCACTAATTATTAATTAATCAAAAATAAATTACTTCCCACCCTTTACGCCTATAAACCCCACAACCCACACCTAAAAAAATGCACAATTACCATAATTAATTATCAATTAATTAAATAATATTAATTAACAACCAATTATTAATTAATTACAAATAAATTACTTCCCACAGTTAACGCTATAAAATCTAAATTAAATACATAAAAAATAATCATTAATTTATTAAAATTAAATTACTTACCACCCTATTCCCCTATAAACCCACAACCCGCTACAGAACTAAAAAATGCAAAATGTAATTAAAATAAAATTCATAACTACTAAAAATGTAACACATATATTAAAAAACATAAACAATACTTATACAAATAAACATACATCACATACATTTAACCCCTTCCATGCTTATGACGAGCTGGACTCGTCATGGCACACAGTGGTCGTGTGCTCATAACGAGTCCAGCTCGTCATAAGACCCACCCACGGGGGAAGCGCTGGCGCTCCCCCGTGGGAATGCAATCGTTGTTTTTTTTGGGGGGAAGGCAGGGGAAGGGCTTCCCCTGCCTCCCCCTGCCCCCCCATCAATGACGTCAGCGCGCGAGGCGCGCTGGCGTCATTGGGAGTTCCCTTTCTTCCCGACGCGCTGGAAGCCATTTGCTTCCAGCGCGTCGAAATCAGGTGAGTTTTGGCTCCGGGAGGGGGGTTTGAAACAAAAGAGGCATCGAGGGAAAGGAAAGGGTTTTCCTTTCCCCGATGCCTCTTTTGTGCATTCCTGATGCACGATCATGCGATCGTGCAGCAGGAATGCCCACTAGACACCAGGGATTTTTTTTTTTTTAAATGTTAATGAAAATACTGTTTGGGGAGCGGCCCCTTGGGCAAGGGTCGCTCCCCTTTTGAGAGCCATATGTTTTTGTGCTCTGCCCCCTGGGGAGCAGTTTTGTATTGTACCCACTAGACCACCAGGGAGAAACGGTGGGGAGTGGCCCCTTGGGCAAGGGTCACTCCCCTTTGGGGGCTTTGTTTGTGGCCGATCGGCCAAATGGTAGTGCCCTTTATTTTATTTATTGCCTTTTTATATAGCGTGGACTTTACCCGAAGGTGTCAGAGCGCTTCACAATAGGACAGTAACATTACATGAGGAGAAGGTTACAAGTGAGCATAATACAAAAGGAAGCGTTACATTACATGAGGAAAAAGTGACAATTGTGCAAATAACAAAACAAACATGATACAAAAAGAGGTATGCGTTACAAGAGGAAAAAGTGACAGGTGTGCATGATACATGAGATACAAAATACAAATAGAGGTATAATACTGCAATAAGTGGCAGTCACTCAGAACACACTGGGAAGGCACTTCTATAGGCATGGAGAACAGAATTTCCTATAGTGGAAGAACTTCCTTGAGGGAGTAGAGAGGGCGTGAATTAAACAGGAGACTTAAAATGAAGGGTACACAAACATAAAATCCAACACAGCACGCAAGGGTGAGGAATGTACAGGAAAAAGTACAAATTTACAATGAAGAGCGAACTTCCTAGATGGGGCTGAGAGTGAAAGTATTAGTTCTGAAAGTGTCTTTGGAAGAGAAGAGATTTGAGGTCAGCTTTGAAGATCCAGGTAGAGGAGGTGGCACGGAGCAATGGGGGAAGCGAGTTCCAGATTCTCACCGCATTTCCTGAGAAGGATTGCGCCATCGATCTTTCCCTTTTGAAGACGGGGGGGGCAACGTTTTGAGGCAACATCAACATTGCCTATCAAAAAATGTTTTGGGCCCTTGCCTGTTGCGGTTACTTGGGCATCCCACACGAGTGAGGCATCATTTTTATCGGGAGACCTGGGGGATTGCTGGGTGGTAGGAAATTTGTGTGAGCCCGGTGATGCCACACTTTCCCACACAAAAATGTGTGAAAAAAGTGACTTTTTCAGCTAAAATTGAGGTTTGCAAGGGATTCTGGGTAAGGAAACGTTGGGGGATCCACGCACTACATACCTCCTTGGAAGCCCCCGGGGGTCTAGTTTTCAGAAATGTGTGGGTTTGGTAGGTTTCCCTAGATGGCCGCCGAGCACGGGGCCAAAAACCCAGGTGACCCCCCTTGCAAAACCAGGTGGTTTTGAGATAGGCAATTTTGATGTCGCCTCACTACGTTTTGGTCCCTTGCCTGTCGCGAGTACTTGGGCCTCCCACACAAGTGAGGCACCATTTTTATCGGGAGACCTGGGGGAACGCTGGGTGGTAGGACATTTGTGTGAGCCCGGTGATGCCACACTTTCCCACACAAAAATGTCTGAAAAAAGTGATTTTTTTCAGCTAAAATTGAGGTTTGCAGGGGATTCTGGGTAAGGAAACGTTGGGGGATCCACGCAAGCCATACCTCACTGGAAGCCCCCGGGTATCTACTTTGCCGAAATGTGTGGGTTTGGTAGGTTTCCCTAGATGGCCGCCGAGCACGGGGCCAAAAACCCATGTGACCCCCCTTGCAAAACCAGGTGGTTTTGAGATAGGCAATTTTGATGTCGCCTCACTATGTTTTGGGCCCTTGCCTGTCGCGGGTACTTGGGCCTCCCCCACAAGTGAGGCACCATTTTTATCGGGAGACCTGGGGGAACGCTGGGTGGTAGGAAATTTGTGTGAGCCCGGTGATGCCGCACTTTTCCACACAAAAATGTCTGAAAAAAGTGATTTTTTCAGCTAAAATTGAGGTTTGCAGGGGATTCTGGGTAAGGAAACGTTGGGGGATCCACGCAAGCCATACCTCCCAGGAAGCCCCCGGGAGTCTACTTTGCAGAAATGTGTGGGTTTGGTTGGTTTCCCTAGATGGCCGCTGAGCACGGGGCCAAAAACCCAGGTGACCCCCCTTGCAAAACCAGGTGGTTTTGAGATAGGCAATTTTGATGTCGCCTCACTACGTTTTGGGCCCTTGCCTGTCGCGGGTACTTGGGCCTCCCACACAAGTGAGGCACCATTTTTATCGAGATCTGGGGGAACGCTGGGTGGTAGGAAATTTGTGTGAGGCCAGTGATGCCACACTTTCCCACACAAAAATGTGTGAAAAAAGTGATTTTTTTCAGCTAAAATTGAGGTTTGCAGGGGATTCTGGGTAAGGAAACGTTGGGGGATCCACGCAAGCCATACCTCCCTGGAAGCCTCCGGGTGTCTACTTTTCAGAAATGTGTGTGTTTGGTAGGTTTCCCTAGGTGCCGGCAGAGCTAGGGTTCACAAACTACAGCTAGGCACTTTGCCAAAAAAGGGTCATTTTTCACTGCGAAATTGAGGTGTGACCACGTTGCGTTTTGCGCCGTTTCCTGATGCGAGCACTAGGCCGACCCACACAAGTGAGGTACCATTTTTCTCGTAATACTTTGGGGAACGCGGGGTGGTCAGAAATTTGTGGATCCACGCAGATTCCAGAACTTTCCACCACAGAAATGTGGGGAAAATGTGTTTTTTTGACAATTTTTTAGGTTTGCAAGGGATTCTGGGTAACAGAACCTGGTGGGAGGCAGTCAAGTCACCGCATCCTGGATTCCCCTGGGTGTCTAGTTTTCAAAAATTTATAGGTTTGCTAGGTTTCCCTAGGTGCCGGCAGAGGTAGGGTTCAAAAACTACAGCTAGGCACTTTGCCAAAAAAGGGTCATTTTTCACTGCGAAATTGAGGTGTGACCCCGTTGCGTTTTGTGCCGTTTCCTGTCACGGGCACTAGGCCGACCCACACAAGTGAGGTACCATTTTTCTCGGAAGACTTTGGGGAACGCGGGGTGGGTGGAAATTTGTGGATCCACGCAGATTCCATAACTTTCCACCACAGAAATGTGGGGAAAATGTGGGTTTTTTGACAATTTTTTAGGTTTGCAAGGTATTCTGGGTAACAGAACCTGGTGGGAGGCAGTCAAGTCACCCCATCCTGGATTCCCTTGGGTGTCTAGTTTTCAAAAATGTATAGGTTTGCTAGGTTTCCCTAGGTGCCGGCAGAGGTAGGGTTAAAAAGCTACAGCTAGGCACTTTGCCAAAAAAGGGTCATTTTTCACTGCAAAATTGAGGTGTGACCACGTTGCGTTTTGCGCCGTTTCCTGTTGTGGGCACTAGGCCGACCCACACACGTGAGGTACCATTTTTCTCTGAAGACGTTGGGGAACGCGGGGTGGGTGGAAATTTGTGGATCCACACAGATTCCAGAACTTTCCACCACAGAAATGTGGGAAAAATGTGGTATTTTTGATAATTTTTTAGGTTTGCGAGGGATTCTGGGTAACAGAACCTGGTGGGAGGCAGTCAAGTCATCCCATCCTGGATTCCCCTGGGTGTCTAGTTTTCAAAAATATATAGGGTTGCTAGGTTTCCCTAGGTGCCCGCAGAGCTAGGGTTCAAAAACTACAGCTAGGCACTTTGCCACAAAAGTGTCATTTTTCACTGCGAAATTGAGGTGTGACCACATTGCGTTTTGCGCCGTTTCCTGTCGCAGGCACTAGGCCGACCCACACAAGTGAGGTACCATTTTTCTCGTAAGACTTTGGGGAACGCGGGGTGGGCGGAAATTTGTGGATCCCCGCAGATTCCAGAACTTTCCACCACAGAAATATGTGGAAAATGTGTTTTTTTGACAATTTTTTAGGTTTGCAAGGGATTCTGGGTAACAGAACCTGGTGGGAGGCAGTCAAGTTCCCCCATCCTGGATTACCCTGGGTGTCTAGTTTCCAAAAATGTATAGGTTTGCTAGTTTTCCCTAGGTGCCGGCAGAGGTAGGGTTCAAAAACTACAGCTAGGCACTTTGCAAAAAAAGGGCCATTTTTCACTGCGAAATTGAGGTGTGACCACGTTGCGTTTTGTGCCGTTTCCTGTCGCGGGCACTAGGCCGACCCACACAAGTGAGGTACCATTTTTCTCGGAAGACTTTGGGGAACGCGGGGTGGGTGGAAATTTGTGGATCCACGCAGATTCCAGAACTTTCCACCACAGAAATATGTGGAAAATTTGTTTTTTTGACAATTCTTTAGGTTTGCAAGGGATTCTGGGTAACAGAACCTGGTGGGAGGCAGTCACGTCACCCCATTCTGGATTCCCCTGGGTGTCTAGTTTTCAAAAATGTATAGGTTTGCTAGGTTTCCCTAGGTGCCGGCAGAGCTAGGGTTCAAAAACTACAGCTAGGCACTTTGCCAAAAAAGGGTAATTTTTCAGTGCGAAATTGAGGTGTGATCACATTGCGTTTTGTGCTGTTTCCTGTCACAGGCACTAGGCCGACCCACACAAGTGAGGTACCATTTTTCTCGTAAGACCTTGGGGAACGCGGGGTGGGTGGAAATTTGTGGATCCACGCAGATTCCAGAACTTTCCACCACAGAAATGTGAGGAAAATGTGTTTTTTTTTACACTTTTTTAGGTTTGCAAGGGATTCTGGGTAACAGAATCTGGTGGGAGGCAGTCAAGTCACCCCATCCTGGATTCCCCTGGGTGTCTAGTTTTCAAAAATGTATAGGTTTGCTAGGTTTCCCTAGGTGCCGGCAGAGCTAGGGTTAAAAAACTACAGCTAGGCACTTTGCCAAAAAAGGGTCATTTTTCACTGCGAAATTGAGGTGTGACCATGTTGTGTTTTGCGCCGTTTCCTGTCGCAGGCACTAGGCCGACCAACACAAGTGAGGTACCATTTTTCTCGTAAGACTTTGGGGAACGCGGGGTGGGTGGAAATTTGTGGATCCACGCAGATTCCAGAACTTTCCACCACAGAAATGTGGGGAAAATGTGTTTTTTTTTCTCACTTTTTTAGGTTTGCGAGGGATTCTGGGTAACAGAACCTGGTGGGAGGCAGTCAAGTCACCCCATCCTGGATTCCCCTGGGTGTCTAGTTTTCAAAAATGTATAGGTTTGCTAGGTTTCCCTAGGTGCCGGCAGAGCTAGGGTTCATAAACTACAGCTAGGCACTTTGCCAAAAAAGGGTCATTTTTCACTGCGAAATTGAGGTGTGACCATGTTGTGTTTTGCGCCGTTTCCTGTCGCAGGCACTAGGCCGACCAACACAAGTGAGGTACCATTTTTCTCATAAGACTTTGGGGAACGCGGGGTGGGCAGAAATTTGTTGATCCCCACAGATTCCAGAACTTTCCACCACAGAAATATTGGAAAATGTGTTTTTTTGACAATTTTTTAGGTTTGCAAGGGATTCTGGGTAACAGAACCTGGTGGTAGGCAGTCAAGTCACCCCATCCTGGATTCCCCTGGGTGTCTAGTTTTCAAAAATGTATAGGTTTGCTAGGTTTCCCTAGGTGCCGGCAGAGGTAGGGTTCAAAAACTACAGCTAGGCACTTTGCAAAAAAAGGGCAATTTTTCACTGCGAAATTGAGGTGTGACCACGTTGCGTTTTGCGCCGTTTCCTGTCGCGGGCACTAGGCCGACCCACACAAGTGAGGTACCATTTTTCTCGGAAGACTTTGGGGAACGCGGGGTGGGTGGAAATTTGTGGATCCACGCAGATTCCAGAACTTTCCACCACAGAAATGTGGGGAAAATCTGTTTTTTTTTACAATTGTTTAGGTTTGCAAGGGATTCTGGGTAACAGAACCTGGTGGGAGGCAGTCAAGTCACCCCATTCTGGATTCCCCTGGGTGTCTAGTTTTCAAAAATGTATAGGTTTGCTAGGTGTCCCTAGGTGCCGGCAGAGCTAGGGTTCAAAAACTACAGCTAGGCACTTTGCCAAAAAAGGGTCATTTTTCACTGCGAAATTGAGGTGTGACCACATTGCGTTTTGTGCCGTTTCCTGTCACAGGCACTAGGCCGACCCACACAAGCGAGGTACCATTTTTCTCGGAAGACTTTGGGAAACGCGGGGTGGGTGGAAATTTGTGTATCCACGCAGATTCCAGAACTTTCCACCACAGAAATGTGGGGAAAATGTGTTTTCTTTGACACTTTTTTAGGTTTGCAAGGGATTCTGGGTAACAGAATCTGGTGGGAGGCAGTCAAGTCACCCCATCCTGGATTCCCCTGGGTGTCTAGTTTTCAAAAATGTATAGGTTTGCTAGGTTTCCCTAGGTGCCGGCAGAGCTAGGGTTCAAAAACTACAGTTAGGCACTTTGCCAAAAAAGGGTCATTTTTCACTGCGAAATTGAGGTGTGACCATGTTGCGTTTTGCGCCGTTTCCTGTCGCAGGCACTAGGCCGACCCACACAAGTGAGGTACCATTTTTCTCATAAGACTTTGGGGAACGCGGGGTGGGCAGAAATTTGTTGATCCCCACAGATTCCAGAACTTTCCACCACAGAAATGTGGGAAAATGAGTTTTTTTTGACAAATTTTAAGGTTTGCGAGGGATTCTGGGTAACAGAACCTGGTGGGAGGCAGTCAAGTCACCCCATCCTGGATTCCCCTGGGTGTCTAGTTTTCAAAAATGTATAGGTTTGCTAGGTTTCCCTAGGTGCCGGCAGAGCTAGGGTTCAAAAACTACAGCTAAGCACTTTGCCAAAAAAGGGTCATTTTTCACTGCGAAATTGAGGTGTGACCACGTTGCGTTTTGCGCCGTTTCCTGTCGCAGGCACTAGGCCGACCAACACAAGTGAGGTACCATTTTTCTCATAAGACTTTGGGGAACGCGGGGTGGGCAGAAATTTGTTGATCCCCACAGATTCCAGAACTTTCCACCACAGAAATATTGGAAAATGTGTTTTTTTGACAATTTTTTAGGTTTGCAAGGGATTCTGGGTAACAGAACCTGGTGGGAGGCAGTCAAGTCACCCCATCCTGGATTCCCCTGGGTGTCTAGTTTTCAAAAATGTATAGGTTTGCTAGGTTTCCCTAGGTGCCGGCAGAGGTAGGGTTCAAAAACTACAGCTAGGCACTTTGCAAAAAAAGGGCCATTTTTCACTGCGAAATTGAGGTGTGACCACGTTGCGTTTTGTGCCGTTTCCTGTCACGGGCACTAGGCCGACCCACACAAGTGAGGTACCATTTTTCTCGGAAGACTTAGGGGAACGCGGGGTGGGTGGAAATTTGTGGATCCACGCAGATTCCAGAACTTTCCACCACAGAAATGTGGGGAAAATGTGTTTTTTTTTTACACTTTTTTAGGTTTGCAAGGGATTCTGGGTAACAGAATCTGGTGGGAGGCAGTCAAGTCACCCCATCCTGGATTCCCCTGGGTGTCTAGTTTTCAAAAATGTATAGGTTTGCTAGGTTTCCCTAGGTGCCGGCAGAGCTAGGGTTCAAAAACTACAGCTAGGCACTTTGCCAAAAAAGGGTCATTTTTCACTGCGAAATTGAGGTGTGACCATGTTGCGTTTTGCGCCGTTTCCTGTCGCAGGCACTAGGCCGACCCACACAAGTGAGGTACAATTTTTCTCATAAGACTTTGGGGAACGCGGGGTGGGTGGAAATTTGTGGATCCACGCAGATTCCAGAACTTTCCACCACAGAAATGTGGGAAAATGAGGTTTTTTTTGACAAGTTTTTAGGTTTGCGAGGGATTCTGGGTAACAGAACCTGGTGGGAGGCAGTCAAGTCCCCCCATCTTGGATTCCCCTGGGTGTCTAGTTTTCAAAAATGTATAGGTTTGCTAGGTTTCCCTAGGTGCCGGCAGAGCTAGGGTTCAAAAACTACAGCTAGGCACTTTGCCAAAAAAGGGTCATTTTTCACTGCGAAATTGAGGTGTGACCATGTTGTGTTTTGCGCCGTTTCCTGTCGCAGGCACTAGGCCGACCAACACAAGTGTGGTACCATTTTTCTCATAAGACTTTGGGGAACGCGGGGTGGGCAGAAATTTGTTGATCCCCACAGATTCCAGAACTTTCCACCACAGAAATATTGGAAAATGTGTTTTTTTGACATTTTGTAGGTTTGCAAGGGATTCTGGGTAACAGAACCTGGTGGGAGGCAGTCAAGTCACCCCATCCTGGATTCCCCTGGGTGTCTAGTTTTCAAAAATGTATAGGTTTGCTAGGTTTCCCTAGGTGCCGGCAGAGGTAGGGTTCAAAAACTACAGCTAGGCACTTTGCAAAAAAAGGGCCATTTTTCACTGCGAAATTGAGGTGTGACCATGTTGCGTTTTGCGCCGTTTCCTGTCGCGGGCACTAGGCCGACCCACACAAGTGAGGTACCATTTTTCTCGGAAGACTTTGGGGAACGCGGGGTGGGTGGAAATTTGTGGATCCACGCAGATTCCAGAACTTTCCACCACAGAAATGTGGGGAAAATCTGTGTTTTTTGACAATTGTTTAGGTTTGCAAGGGATTCTGGGTAACAGAACCTGGTGGGAGGCAGTCAAGTCACCCCATTCTGGATTCCCCTGGGTGTCTAGTTTTCAAAAATGTATAGGTTTGCTAGGTTTCCTAGGTGCCGGCAGAGCTAGGGTTCAAAAACTACAGCTAGGCACTTTGCCAAAAAGGGTCATTTTTCACTGCGAAATTGAGGTGTGACCATGTTGTGTTTTGCGCCGTTTCCTGTCGCAGGCACTAGGCCGACCAACACAAGTGTGGTACAATTTTTCTCATAAGACTTTGGGGAACGCGGGGTGGGCAGAAATTTGTTGATCCCCACAGATTCCAGAACTTTCCACCACAGAAATATTGGAAAATGTGTTTTTTTGACATTTTGTAGGTTTGCAAGGGATTCTGGGTAACAGAACCTGGTGGGAGGCAGTCAAGTCACCCCATCCTGGATTCCCCTGGGTGTCTAGTTTTCAAAAATGTATAGGTTTGCTAAGTTTCCCTAGGTGCCGGCAGAGCTAGGGTTAAAAAACTACAGCTAGGCACTTTGCCAAAAAAGGGTCATTTTTCACTGCGAAATTGAGGTGTGACCACTTTGCGTTTTGCGCCGTTTCCTGTCACATGCACTAGGCCGACCCACACAAGTGTGGTACCATTTTTCTCGGAAGACTTTGGGGAACGCGGGGTGGGTAGAAATTTGTGGATCCACGCAGATTACAGAACTTTCCACCACAGAAATGTGGGGAAAATGTGGTTTTTTGTACAATTTTTTAGGTTTGCGAGGGATTCTGGGTAACAGAACCTGGTGGGAGGCAGTCAAGTCACCCCATCCTGGATTCCCCTGGGTGTCTAGTTTCCAAAAATGTATAGGTTTGCTAGGTTTCCCTAGGTGCCGGCAGAGCTAGTGTTCAAAAACTACAGCTAGACACTTCGCAAAAAAAGGGTAAATTTTCATTGTGAAAATGTGGTGTGTTCACGTTGGGTTTTGAGCCATTTCCTGTCGTGGGCACTATGCCTACCCACACAAGTGAGGTACCATTTTTATTGGGAGACTTAGGGTAATTCAGATTTGTAAAGCAACTGTTATTACCTATTGATTTTTGATGCATTTCTGCCTTCCAAATGAAAGACATTGTGTAAAAAGAAGTCATTTTGAAAAATGACCAATAATTCTCATGCTAGTATGAGTATTCCCAATTTCGAAAATGTGCAAATATGTACTGTTTCTAAACTCTATAATTTGTTCCCATTTCATAAATACATAGGTGTCTTTCATACCGATTTTTCCATGTATACATTTTCCCACAATAATTGCTATATACCGGTACATAATAAAAAGCCATTGCAAATTGCTACTCAGTTTTTGACTCTGGGTTCGTCTGATTCTTGGTGAACCTACAAGTCCTATATATCCCCACAACCAGGAAGGTCCAGCGGATGTAACGATATATTGCTTTCAAAGAGCTGTCATAATTACAAGAAGTTACAGGTGAAAACGTTGACACAAAAGGCTGTTTTTTTCAACTAATTTTCAATTTTTCCTATATTTAACTGTTAGTTTCTATAAAGAAACCTTGATGGATCTACACAAATGACCCCTTGCTGAATTCAGAATTTTTTCTACTTTTCTAAAATGTATAGCTTTCCAGGATCCATTATTGCTTTCACACCCATTTCTACCATTAACTGGAAGGAGGTTGAAAGCACAAAAAATAGCAAAAATAGGCTATGTCCCAGAAAAATGCCAAAACTGTGTAAATAATTTTGGTTTTCTGACAAAAGTCTGTCATTCCCTAAAAGCTGGGAAAATGGTGATTTCAGCCCCACAAACCCTTTCCTGATAACATTTGCAGGGAAAAACCCAGATGCTTTCATTTGCAGCCCGTTTTTCCCATTTTTCCCAAAAAAAACAAAAGTTTGCTGTATTTTGGTTAATTTCTGGGTGCCCTCCAGGGGAATCCACAAACCCTGGGTACCTTTAGAATCCCCATGATGTTGGAAGAAAAGGACGCAAATTTGGCGTGGATACCTTATGTGGTCAAAAAGTTACAGGGCCCTAAGCGCGCACTACCCCAAATAGCCAAAAAAAGGCTTAGCACAGGGGGGAAAATGCCTAGCAGCGAAGGAGTTAAAATATAAACTATAATACATAACACTAATTAAACAATCGATATTTTAAACATCTATATTTTTGCAAACAATATTAATGACTTCTGTATTTTTAAAAATGATATTTCTTACCTCAAATTCGATATTCTTGACCATGATATTCTTTCTATCGATGTTTCTGAATTACGATATTTACAACTCAATATTTGTGTAAGTCGACATTTCCAACATGATATTCTGTCTATGCACCCTCGCCAGTACCCTTGAAGTAGTTCCCTAAAATGCAGCTCAATACAGTATGGAATTCAAGGTCTAGCCCTTTTAAAGATATCAGCACTCCGTATTCTTGAAGTTGCTTACATCCAAATCAATGGCAGAGCCACACATACCCAGAAACATGTTGTGACATCCTGCGATACCTGTAATATGATCACCTGTCTCCACTCTTAGTTTAGCAAAGTCACATGAAGGTGAGATTAGTCACTTTACAATACCCTCTCTATAGATCATACAGTGCCTGAAAAAAGAAGTTCCAGCAATAGTGAGAGTGGAGTTGCTAGATTGTGGAACTGCTGGAGACAGAGTGTATGCATTGACAGCACTGCAAACAAGGAGAGCAGAGACTGGATTGTGAGAGGGAAACTGTGCATATGTACACATATGTGCACTATTTTGTAAATCTTATGTATGTGCCTGGGGTTGTGTCTCATCAATGAATGCATCTTTGGCATTCTAGTGGACATCCATGACATATGATGTTATTACCTGGGTAGGTGGAACAAAATCAGTCAATGTGTTGAATGTGTATTAGGGAAAAGCTGGCATTTGGGCACTGTGCGTGAAAACTGATTTTGAAGCAAAAGACTGATATTCTTTTCAGATCAAGACAATTTTTTATTTCAGTGTGTTAACCCAATATAGAACGGGTATAATTGATAGAACAACATATTTTGAGAAATTGATATGTTGATAATTGAATTCCAAATGATCAAAACTACTTCAATCTAAGCTGAGATGTCTAGCTGTGAGTGTTTTTTTCTTTTTGCTAGTTGACACTTTCTGCTGTGGCTGTTATTTCATTAGCCATGTGAAGGCATTTTATATTGATAAAGCTTTTCCTGTCATTGCTAACAGTAATGCTGTCTCATGCATGGGGTGGTTGGTATTATTCTACAGTTATGAGTTCTAAATATCATCCAGCTAAACTATTGTGTCCAGAATTTCAACTACCACAATAATATGAAGATAAGTATTTTTAGATAAATTTAATTTTATTCACATTTCTACTTCACGTGTATTTATAACAAAGATATATGTATCTTCAAGGTATGTAAATGTGGAGTTAACAATAGTAAATGTATACTAACCCAGTGGTTCTTAACCTGCGGTCCATGGACCCCTAGGAGTCCATGAAGCTTGTTCAGGGGGTCCACGACTGCTTAGAATAATACATGATCTTAACAGATTAATACAATGTATGTAAATAAAGAAGTAAAATGTATAACTGAAAATGTTAAAAGATTCTGTAAATGTGAAGGATTTGAAAATGGAGGCTGACAATTATGTTCGTATCCTCAGATTGATTCATGGGGCAGTGTAAGTGCATTAAAAAGAATATAATATAAATGATGAGTGGCCTCAAATGCATTTAGAATCGATCTAACCTTCTCATTAAAATTACATTTTTGTTTTTTTATATTTGGTTGTGGATGAAATAAAATATGTCAATTTTTTCTATATTCATTTGATAAATGCTTCTTTCTGTATTTCTATTCATTGTTTTGCAGTTCAAATGATCAAAAATGCTTAGATTAGGGTCCCCAGCTTCCAGTAATTACTCAGTGAGGGCCCTGGATTCCAGTAATGATGAAGTGGCAGTCTACAGAAGTAAAAAGGTGAAGAACCACTGAACTGACCTATACATATAATTATATATATACATACATATAAAAATATATATATATATATTATCTACTGGCGGTCGCCAGTAGATAGTTATAGTTACAACCTATTATCCATAGGAAATCCGCGACATTCTATTTGAAATAACTCTCTTGCCGGTTGACGTATCTTCGCAAAATTTTCAAACTTTATGGCCCGCTCCGGTCCGCTCCTACCCTGAAAGTCTCGGGGGATTCGTCAAGCAGGGGCCGAGAAAAAGGGGGTCCCAAAACGCGTTTTCCCCATGCAATTTTCCATAGGAAACTTTAGACACGGCTACAGCCCGAACTGCTGAACGGAATTACACCAAATTTGGCAAAGAGGTAGTTCTTGGTTCAGAAAGAACCCTTTTGTTAAATGGTGTAAATCCGTTTAGTAGTTGCTGAGAAAATCAAAAGTAAAAAGATAGTGATATCTAGGGCCGCGGATCCTCCCGAGCACGAGCTTTATGTTAATTGGCTGTCAACACTCCAAACCAGGAAGTGTTGGCAGCCATTTTATCCCTCGGTAGAACCGAGGGACAGAAACAAGTGCGCAAGGTGCACAAAGGGGGCAGGGTAGAAACACCATGACCCCTAGGTCTGCTCAGGGGTCCCACAAAGACCCCTGGGCAAAAAAAAAAATGTTTTTTTAAAAGTCGGCAGGATGCGCTCAGGGTGCGCAAATCCTGCCGAGAAAAAATCGAGCGCGGTCTCTCGCGCTTTGATGTTAGTGGCCCCGGGTGGGCCAAGTCCCGGGGGCATGCTGGGGGGTTAATTTTATGTGTGGGGGCCTCTAAGGGCCACCACCCCCGAGGCTTTATGTATAATGGTGCGGGAGGGCTCTGAGCCCTCCCGCAGCCCCGAGGACCGCCACCTCCCGGGGCTTCTTTTTATTTAAAAAAACCTGTGTGGGGGGCTCCAGCCCCACACGCCCCGGGGACCACCACCTCCCGGGGCACTAAGAAAAATTAAAATGGGGGTCCGTTTTGGACCACCAGAGCCCGGGGACCACCACCTCCCCGGGGCTTTCAAATGTAGGGAGGGGGCCGCGTGGCCCCCTCCTGGAGCCCTTGATGGCCCTGGGGACCGCCACCCCCCAGGGCCGGCTCCTGCAGTGTCCCGGGCTGCCTACCCCGGGACACTGCTGTTTGCAATGACAGGACGGGAGCCTCGCGGCTCCCGTCCTGTCATTGTAAACTGCTTTGGATATTGGAAGAGAGAGCAGGAAACCTGCTCTCTCTTCCAATATCCAAAGCCGACTAGCTTTCCACATGGGGAGCTGCATCTTAGCAGCTCCCCATGTGTAAAGCAATGCCGGCTCCCGTAGGACACGGGGAGCCGGCGGGACTGTGGGGGTTTGGGGACCCCCACAGTCCCTAACGAGAGTCCAGGCCCCGGGGGATGGGGTCCCCGGGGCCATAAGTGGCCCGGGAGGGGGGCCACGCAGCCCCCCTCCCCAAAGTAAATTTTTTTTTTTTAAAAGTGCAAGGCCGGCCCCGGGGGATGGGGTCCCCGGGGCCTTAAATGGCCTGAGGAGGGGGCCACGCAGCCCCCTCCAAATAAAAAAAAGAGGCCATGCCCCGGGGATGGGGTCCCCGGGGCCAATACAGGCCCAGGGAAGGGGGCCACGCGGCCCCCTTCCCGTTTTTTTTTTTATATTATAAAAAAAGGGGAAAGGCCCTGGGGGATGGGGTCCCCAGGGCCTAAACATAGAGAAAAGGAAGGGGCCACACAGCCCCCCTTCAGGGGAAAAAAACAAAACAAAAAACCGATCGGGCCCGTAGGCCCCGCCCCTTCCTTCACCACTCTGCAAACGCGCCCCTGGCGCGTTTGCAGAGAGGAAACGAATTCCCCTTGAATACTGGGGTCCCTGGGGCCAACTAGCCCACCAGGAACCTCCAGTATGCGCCAGGAGGCTGCCTTGCAGAGAGGTGTACAGAGGCCACGCCCCTTTTACACCTCTCTGCAACGCAGCTCTATGGCGCTTTTGAGGTATATGGTGGGCTAGTTGCACCCCAGGGACCCTCAGGATTCAAGGGGAGTTAATCCCCCGACTTAAAACACGCCACGGGCGCGTTTGCACAGTGGTGAAGGGAGGGCGGGGCTTCAGGTGACATGTGTGCAAACAGGCCCCGTGGCGCGTTTTAAGATGGGGAATTAAATCCTCTTCAATCCTGAGGGTCCCTGGGGCCAACTAGCCCAACAGGTACGTCCAGAAAGCGCCACAGAGCTGCGTTGCAGAGAGGTGTAAAAGGGGTGTGGCCTCTGTAAATGTCTCTGCAACGCAGCCCCTGGCGCATACTGGAGGTTCCTGGTGGGCTAGTTGGCACCGTAGGGACCCTCATGATTCAAGGGGACTTAATCCCCCAACTTAAAACGCGCCACGGGGCGCGTTTGCACAGATGTCACCTCAGGCCCCGCCCCCTCCCTTCACCATTGTGCAAATATTCCTCTAAAATCAGCCGAAATACGAATTCTGATTTACTCACCTGTTATCAGGAGAGACCTCAGTGCTGCATCTTTCAGCCCAGTACTAATCCTGAAAAGTAATTTTAACCGTACTTACCAGTAACTTGAATTTCCTTCCATAGGCTAACATTGACTGGTTTCACTTGGAAATTCTTCTAAGTGTGGAGTTTTGGAACTTTAAAATATTCCTCTAAAATCAGCCGAAATACGAATTCCGATTTACTCACCTGTTATCAGGAGAGACCTCAGTGCTGCATCTTTCAGCCCAGTACTGATCCTCAAAAGTAATTTTAACCGTACTTACCAGTAACTTGAATTTCCTTCCATAGGATATCATTGCCTGCATTTGCTGAAAAAGTTTCTGTGTTGATTTTTGAAACATACAAATATTCCTCTAAAATCAGCCAAAATTCGAATTCTGATTTACTCACCTGTTATCAGGAGAGACCTCAGTGCTGCATCTTTCAGCCCAGTACTGGTCCTGAAAAGTAATTTTAACCGTACTTACCAGTAACTTGAATTTCCTTCCTTAGGCTAACATTGACTGGTTTCACTTGGAAATTCTTCTAAGTGTGGAGTTTTGGAACTTTAAAATATTCCTCTAAAATCAGCCGAAATACGAATTCCGATTTACTCACCTGTTATCAGGAGAGACCTCAGTGCTGCATCTTTCAGCCCAGTACTGATCCTGAAAAGTAATTTTAACCGTACTTACCGGTAACTTGAATTTCCTTCATAGGCTAACATTGACTGGTTTCACTTGGAAATTCTTCTAAGTGTGGAGTTTTGGAACTTTAAAATATTCCTCTAAAATCAGCCGAAATACGCAATTCGATTTACTCACCTGTTATCAGGAGAGAACCCAGTGCTGCATCTTTTAGCCCAGTACTGATCCTGAAAAGTAATTTTAACCGTACTTACCGGTAACTTGAATTTCCTTCATAGGCTAACATTGACTGGTTTCACTTGGAAATTCTTCTAAGTGTGGAGTTTTGGAACTTTAAAATATTCCTCTAAAATCAGCCGAAATCCGAATTCTGATTTACTCACCTGTTATCAGGAGAGAGCTCAGTGCTGCATCTTTCAGCCCAGTACTGGTCCTGAAAAGTAATTTTAACCGTACTTACCAGTAACTTGAATTTCCTTCCATAGGTTATCATTGCCTGCTTTTTGCTGAAAAAGTTTCTAAGTGTTGATTTTTGAAACATACAAATATTCCTCTAAAATCAGCCGAAATCCGAATTCAGATTTACTCACCTGTTATCAGGAGAGACCTCAGTGATGCATCTTTCAGCCCAGTACTGGTCCTGAAAAGTAATTTTAACCGTACTTACCAGTAACTTGAATTTCCTTCCATAGGCTAACATTGACTGGTTTCACTTGGAAATTCTTCTAAGTGTGGAGTTTTGGAACTTTAAAATATTCCTCTAAAATCAGCCGAAATACGAATTCCAATTTACTCACCTGTTATCAGGAGAGACCTCAGTGCTGCATCTTTCAGCCCAGTACTGATCCTGAAAAGTAATTTTAACCGTACTTACCAGTAACTTGAATTTCCTTCCATAGGATATCATTGCCTGCTTTTTGCTGAAAAAGTTTCTAAGTGTTGATTTTTGAAACATACAAATATTCCTCTAAAATCAGCCGAAATCCGAATTCTGATTTACTCACCTGTTATCAGGAGAGACCTCAGTGCTGCATCTTTCACCCCAGTACTGGTCCTGAAAAGTAATTTTAACCGTACTTACCGGTAACTTGAATTTCCTTCATAGGCTAACATTGACTGGTTTCACTTGGAAATTCTTCTAAGTGTGGAGTTTTGGAACTTTATAATATTCCTCTAAAATCAACCAAAGTACGAATTCCAATTTACTCACCTGTTATCAGGAGAGAACCCAGTGCTGCATCTTTTAGCCCAGCACTGACCCTGAAAAGTAATTTTAACCGTACTTACCAGTAACTTATATTTTCTTCCATAGGAATCCATTGTCTGGTTTTCAGCAGAAAAGTTTCAGTGTCGATTTTCACAAACTACAAATATTCCTAAAAATCGCCTGTATGACTTAAACGCATTCTTTCAACTGTTTACAGGAGATGCACCAGTGCTGGATCCAGGATCCAACACTGAGTAAGAAAAAGTAATGATAACAGTTTTTAACTTCTAAGTGAATTTCCTTCCATAGGATAACATTGGTGATTCTATGAGAAAAAGTTTCTAAGTGTGAACTTTTAAAGTACAATAATATTCCTTAAAAATCACGACTGTAACCAAAGCGCTTTACTCAACTGTTTACAGGAGATGTCCCAGGACTGAATCTAGGATCCAGTAATGTGGTTAGAAAAGTAATCCATAAAGTAACTAATTGCATTTAACTAGAAATTCACATTGAGCTGAATGTTGCATTGTGTTTGAAAATGTGTTGCCCATTGCAACAACTGTAACTACTGTACTTAAAAGTCTATTGCCTATGTGCAAAGTAATTAAACTAAAGTAATTCATTCTGAGAAAGTATTTTTGTAATGTAATGTATAATGTAATTACAATGTAATTTAAAAAATAAAATATGTAAAAAAAAATTGTTTCTAAAAATTTGGAAATCAGTATGAAAAAAATTTATATAACAATTAATACATTTAAAAATTGTCATTTACAAAACCTTTGAAATTCACTGAAAAAACTGTAGGTTTCAGACATGTTATAGTTACAAATTAGCATTTAAAAAACCTTTGAAATTCACTGAAAAACCATAGGTTTCAGGAACGTTATAGTTACAAATTAGCATTTAAAAAACCTTTGAAATTCACTGAAAAAACCATAGATTTTAGGGACAGCTATAGTTAGTTGGACATTGCACTCGTACAAAACCCGTGAAATTCCCCCGTTATAGTTAGTCCAGCTAACTATAACTCGCGTCCCCGCAATGCACTGCTGAAGACGTCACATATTACATCACTCATGACATGGTCAGTGACATCACTGATGACATCACTGATGACATCTCAAATGACATCACTGATGACATCATCCACGTGATAATCTGATGCACCTCCTCACACCCTAATATAACCTTTGATACACCCACTCTAAATTACAGACTGCCATTCGCAAAACCATAGACACTCCAACACCAATAACTACATACCCACTCACTGATTCTTAGGTCTACGCACACATCCACTCACTCACCCGTACAGTCACTCATACTTACGGTCACTCAGTACAGGACTATCATATGCACTCATACTCCTATATAGACACTCAAACACCGCCACTCATCCATAGAGGTACTCACACACCTAGTCAGTCATGCAAATAATTAAACACACTACCATTTACTCACCTATACAGTTATACACACACCAGCTCACTTACTCATACAAATAGTAGCACATTCTTACGCTCTTATACAATCACTGATACAAGCACACACTCATCCATACAGCCACTATCACAATCACTCACTCTCGCTTATAGCTATTTATATACTCCAACACACATATATACTGCCTTTCACATATGTAGTTACTCACACATGTACCACTGGGACATACATTCACTCACTAACACACTCTTACACACACTTACCCACCCATACAGTCTATCACAGTTGCACTCTTGAAACCATCCACCCAGTGAATCACCCACTCACACATCTATGCACAGAGTTGCACACACCCCTCCCACACAAACACTCAGGCACCCATACAGATACTCAGACAAGCATTCAATAACTCATATAGACACTCATGTAGCTATTCACAAACACATGCAGCCACTTACACAGCAACAGACAGACGGATACAGACATTCACCCAGTTTAGTCACTAACCCATGCATTCAGTAAGATACGTTAAATCACTCACTTATAGAGTCAGTCACGCACCTACTAAATCATCCATACAGACACTTACACACCCACTCATTCTTCAATACGTCTTTTCCTATATATATTAAAAATATATAAACTTTACAGAAACACACAGTCACTGGATGACGTCATCAGTGATGTCATCAGTGATGTCATTTGAGTTGTCATCAGTGATGTCATCAGTGATGTCACTGACCATGTCATGAGTGATGTAATATGTGACGTCATCAGCAGTGCATTGCGGGGCGCGAGTTATAGTTAGCTGGACTAACTATAACGGGGAATTTCACGGGTTTTGTACGAGTGCAATGTCCAACAAACTATAACTGTCCCTAAAACCTATGGTTTTTTCAGTGAATATATATATATATATATATATATATATATATATATATATATATATATATATATATACATCGCTGTGGCGAGCGAAACGTGTCTGGGGCGGACACTTGTCTGTTTCACTTGGGTGAATATCAAATAAATTATGGAACTTTGAACCCGTGCCTTTGGATTTTTTGGAATACGTTGATGGTCCGTACCTGTGGTGTTTCCCTCTCGCTGGATTAAGAGGGACGGGAAATTGGTTTGGATATATATATATAGTTGACCGAAATGCATTAGGAACGCCAGCGCTGTTAAAATTGAATTAAATCCTTTTATCTCACCGAAATGTGTGCGGCTCATTCCTTTCTCTGGCAGAGAGGGTTTTCGTGATGTTTATACGGCTTGGTCCTGCCGTGAGCAACGCACCACCGTGAAAGAGCGCCAAAATTGCCCGAAACCGGACCCTGTTTGAGTGTGTGAAAGCATTAAGGGCAGTGGCAGCCGCCAGGGATTTGACCTTGGTAGGACCCCAGCAACTTGAAAGTTGGTATGCGTGGGGATTACGGTGATCCGAGAAAGCAGCAAGATTATCAAGGCATCGCCCACTGAAGGGAAATAATTGCGGGACTTACGGCGCACTACAAAAACCAGCATGCTCCAATTACTCAGCCCATCGCGGCGCCCACCAGGGGGCAAACACTTGAAAAGCAGCAATTGGGTTAGTGTGTTGTTAAGCCTCAAGATGCCTTTGGCCCCCTTTGAAAAAGGTCAAGTTGACCGAAATGCATTAGGAACGCCAGCGCTGTTAAAATTGAATTAAATCCTTTTATCTCACCGAAATGTGTGCGGCTCATTCCTTTCTCTGGCAGAGAGGGTTTTCGTGATGTTTATACGGCTTGGTCCTGCCGTGAGCAACGCACCACCGTGAAAGAGCGCCAAAATTGCCCGAAACCGGACCCTGTTTGAGTGTGTGAAAGCATTAAGGGCAGTGGCAGCCGCCAGGGATTTGACCTTGGTAGGACCCCAGCAACTTGAAAGTTGGTATGCGTGGGGATTACGGTGATCCGAGAAAGCAGCAAGATTATCAAGGCATCGCCCACTGAAGGGAAATAATTGCGGGACTTACGGCGCACTACAAAAACCAGCATGCTCCAATTACTCAGCCCATCGCGGCGCCCACCAGGGGGCAAACACTTGAAAAGCAGCAATTGGGTTAGTGTGTTGTTAAGCCTCAAGATGCCTTTGGCCCCCTTTGAAAAAGGTCAAGTTGACCGAAATGCATTAGGAACGCCAGCGCTGTTAAAATTGAATTAAATCCTTTTATCTCACCGAAATGTGTGCGGCTCATTCCTTTCTCTGGCAGAGAGGGTTTTCGTGATGTTTATACGGCTTGGTCCTGCCGTGAGCAACGCACCACCGTGAAAGAGCGCCAAAATTGCCCGAAACCGGACCCTGTTTGAGTGTGTGAAAGCATTAAGGGCAGTGGCAGCCGCCAGGGATTTGACCTTGGTAGGACCCCAGCAACTTGAAAGTTGGTATGCGTGGGGATTACGGTGATCCGAGAAAGCAGCAAGATTATCAAGGCATCGCCCACTGAAGGGAAATAATTGCGGGACTTACGGCGCACTACAAAAACCAGCATGCTCCAATTACTCAGCCCATCGCGGCGCCCACCAGGGGGCAAACACTTGAAAAGCAGCAATTGGGTTAGTGTGTTGTTAAGCCTCAAGATGCCTTTGGCCCCCTTTGAAAAAGGTCAAGTTGACCAAAATGCATTAGGAACGCCAGCGCTGTTAAAATTGAATTAAATCCTTTTATCTCACCGAAATGTGTGCGGCTCATTCCTTTCTCTGGCAGAGAGGGTTTTCGTGATGTTTATACGGCTTGGTCCTGCCGTGAGCAACGCACCACCGTGAAAGAGCGCCAAAATTGCCCGAAACCGGACCCTGTTTGAGTGTGTGAAAGCATTAAGGGCAGTGGCAGCCGCCAGGGATTTGACCTTGGTAGGACCCCAGCAACTTGAAAGTTGGTATGCGTGGGGATTACGGTGATCCGAGAAAGCAGCAAGATTATCAAGGCATCGCCCACTGAAGGGAAATAATTGCGGGACTTACGGCGCACTACAAAAACCAGCATGCTCCAATTACTCAGCCCATCGCGGCGCCCACCAGGGGGCAAACACTTGAAAAGCAGCAATTGGGTTAGTGTGTTGTTAAGCCTCAAGATGCCTTTGGCCCCCTTTGAAAAAGGTCAAGTTGACCGAAATGCATTAGGAACGCCAGCGCTGTTAAAATTGAATTAAATCCTTTTATCTCACCGAAATGTGTGCGGCTCATTCCTTTCTCTGGCAGAGAGGGTTTTCGTGATGTTTATACGGCTTGGTCCTGCCGTGAGCAACGCACCACCGTGAAAGAGCGCCAAAATTGCCCGAAACCGGACCCTGTTTGAGTGTGTGAAAGCATTAAGGGCAGTGGCAGCCGCCAGGGATTTGACCTTGGTAGGACCCCAGCAACTTGAAAGTTGGTATGCGTGGGGATTACGGTGATCCGAGAAAGCAGCAAGATTATCAAGGCATCGCCCACTGAAGGGAAATAATTGCGGGACTTACGGCGCACTACAAAAACCAGCATGCTCCAATTACTCAGCCCATCGCGGCGCCCACCAGGGGGCAAACACTTGAAAAGCAGCAATTGGGTTAGTGTGTTGTTAAGCCTCAAGATGCCTTTGGCCCCCTTTGAAAAAGGTCAAGTTGACCGAAATGCATTAGGAACGCCAGCGCTGTTAAAATTGAATTAAATCCTTTTATCTCACCGAAATGTGTGCGGCTCATTCCTTTCTCTGGCAGAGAGGGTTTTCGTGATGTTTATACGGCTTGGTCCTGCCGTGAGCAACGCACCACCGTGAAAGAGCGCCAAAATTGCCCGAAACCGGACCCTGTTTGAGTGTGTGAAAGCATTAAGGGCAGTGGCAGCCGCCAGGGATTTGACCTTGGTAGGACCCCAGCAACTTGAAAGTTGGTATGCGTGGGGATTACGGTGATCCGAGAAAGCAGCAAGATTATCAAGGCATCGCCCACTGAAGGGAAATAATTGCGGGACTTACGGCGCACTACAAAAACCAGCATGCTCCAATTACTCAGCCCATCGCGGCGCCCACCAGGGGGCAAACACTTGAAAAGCAGCAATTGGGTTAGTGTGTTGTTAAGCCTCAAGATGCCTTTGGCCCCCTTTGAAAAAGGTCAAGTTGACCGAAATGCATTAGGAACGCCAGCGCTGTTAAAATTGAATTAAATCCTTTTATCTCACCGAAATGTGTGCGGCTCATTCCTTTCTCTGGCAGAGAGGGTTTTCGTGATGTTTATACGGCTTGGTCCTGCCGTGAGCAACGCACCACCGTGAAAGAGCGCCAAAATTGCCCGAAACCGGACCCTGTTTGAGTGTGTGAAAGCATTAAGGGCAGTGGCAGCCGCCAGGGATTTGACCTTGGTAGGACCCCAGCAACTTGAAAGTTGGTATGCGTGGGGATTACGGTGATCCGAGAAAGCAGCAAGATTATCAAGGCATCGCCCACTGAAGGGAAATAATTGCGGGACTTACGGCGCACTACAAAAACCAGCATGCTCCAATTACTCAGCCCATCGCGGCGCCCACCAGGGGGCAAACACTTGAAAAGCAGCAATTGGGTTAGTGTGTTGTTAAGCCTCAAGATGCCTTTGGCCCCCTTTGAAAAAGGTCAAGTTGACCGAAATGCATTAGGAACGCCAGCGCTGTTAAAATTGAATTAAATCCTTTTATCTCACCGAAATGTGTGCGGCTCATTCCTTTCTCTGGCAGAGAGGGTTTTCGTGATGTTTATACGGCTTGGTCCTGCCGTGAGCAACGCACCACCGTGAAAGAGCGCCAAAATTGCCCGAAACTGGACCCTGTTTGAGTGTGTGAAAGCATTAAGGGCAGTGGCAGCCGCCAGGGATTTGACCTTGGTAGGACCCCAGCAACTTGAAAGTTGGTATGCGTGGGGATTACGGTGATCCGAGAAAGCAGCAAGATTATCAAGGCATCGCCCACTGAAGGGAAATAATTGCGGGACTTACGGCGCACTACAAAAACCAGCATGCTCCAATTACTCAGCCCATCGCGGCGCCCACCAGGGGGCAAACACTTGAAAAGCAGCAATTGGGTTAGTGTGTTGTTAAGCCTCAAGATGCCTTTGGCCCCCTTTGAAAAAGGTCAAGTTGACCGAAATGCATTAGGAACGCCAGCGCTGTTAAAATTGAATTAAATCCTTTTATCTCACCGAAATGTGTGCGGCTCATTCCTTTCTCTGGCAGAGAGGGTTTTCGTGATGTTTATACGGCTTGGTCCTGCCGTGAGCAACGCACCACCGTGAAAGAGCGCCAAAATTGCCCGAAACCGGACCCTGTTTGAGTGTGTGAAAGCATTAAGGGCAGTGGCAGCCGCCAGGGATTTGACCTTGGTAGGACCCCAGCAACTTGAAAGTTGGTATGCGTGGGGATTACGGTGATCCGAGAAAGCAGCAAGATTATCAAGGCATCGCCCACTGAAGGGAAATAATTGCGGGACTTACGGCGCACTACAAAAACCAGCATGCTCCAATTACTCAGCCCATCGCGGCGCCCACCAGGGGGCAAACACTTGAAAAGCAGCAATTGGGTTAGTGTGTTGTTAAGCCTCAAGATGCCTTTGGCCCCCTTTGAAAAAGGTCAAGTTGACCGAAATGCATTAGGAACGCCAGCGCTGTTAAAATTGAATTAAATCCTTTTATCTCACCGAAATGTGTGCGGCTCATTCCTTTCTCTGGCAGAGAGGGTTTTCGTGATATATATATATATATATATATATATATATTATCTACTGGTGGTCGCCAGTAGATAGTTACAGTTAGGACCTATTTTCCATAGGAAATCCGCAACATTCTATTTGAAATAACTCTTGCGTCGGTTGACGAATCTTCGCAAAATTTTCAAAGTTTGTGGCCTGCTACGGTCCGCTCCTATCTTGAAAGTCTCGGGGTGATTCGTCAAGTGGGGGCCGAGAAAAAAGGGGGTCCCAAAACATGTTTTCCCCATTCATTTTCCCATAGGAAACTTTAGCCACGGCTACAGCCCGAACTGCTGAACGGAATTACACCAAATTTGGCAAAGAGGTAGTTCTTGGTTCAGAAAGAACCCTTTTTGTTAAATGGTGTAGATCCGTTCAGTAGTTGCTGAGAAAATCAAAAGTAAAAACACATATATATCTATGGCCGCGGAGGGTCCGCCCACCCTCCCGATGACCAGCTGTATGCTAATTGGCTGTCAACACTCCAAACCAGGAAGTGTTGGCAGCCATCTTGTGACTTCGGTAGATCCGAGTCACATGAAAACAGTAAAAGAAATCGTGCAAAACGCAAAAAGGGGGCAGGGTAGAAACACCCTGACCCCCTAGGCCTGCCCAGGTCCAAAAAAATATATTTTTTCTTTTTTTTAAAAATCGGCAAAAAACGCGCTGGGTGCGCGGATCCTGCCGATAAAAAAAAAAAAACAAGCGCGGGCTCCCGCGCTTCGTGGTTAATTGGCCCCCAGGTGGGCCAAGTCCCGGGGGCATGGGGGGTTTAATTTTATAATAATATGGGGGGCCTCTAAGGCCCCCCAAGCCCCGGGGACCGCCACCCACGGTGTAGAAATAAAAACCTTCTTAGGGGTTCACTGATACATCTGGTCCTTAAGACCAACAAAGAAGAGATTGGCACAGAAGCTGTAATATCAAAAAAACATGTTTTATTAACCTCAGATGAGGGAGATTGCATCTTACGGGACCCGCAGGCCACTGTAGGAGGCATTCTAATGAGTGCAGAGAACAGGGTCCTTATATATGTATTTGTTACATAGTCAGCATAAAATCAAGGGGAGGTCCTAGCACATACAAGCATGCTTATTGACTAATATGGGTATACAAAATGTGCTTGCTCCACAAAGTGGGAGGGGAGACTAAACTGCTTACATGAGTAAGAATAGTTTGACAGTTCTATACTAGGAGCAGGTGCATTCTACCAGCTAGGCCTCTCTGAGCATGTGCAAGACTCTGGAAGAGGGAGAAAGCACATGGCGAGCACATGGCTAACTAAAATGGCTGCCAAGTACAAAATGGCTTTCAGCTCATGCTAACAGCGATTCCTGCAATCTTTAACAGACGATCCTTTTAGCATGAGCTAAAGACATTCCCATGATCTAGTAGAGACATAGAAAATATTTTGCACATTTTCTTCTCATAAATTCATCAACATCCTATGCTAGGTGGGCATTTACATTCTAAACATTTCATTAAGCAGGTATATACAAGGTATAAGCAGGAGTACAAAGTGAACAGAGCATTGGGTCATACAGGTAGCAAGAGAGAATAATGACTATTATCTCAAACAGAAATCTCAATATTTTCCAATCCTAAGCAGAAAGCAAATACCAAAACCATCTAGTCTAATTTTAAGTTTCAGGGCTCTGATGGGGGCTCGTCAAGTCAATTTCAAAATAGCCAACAGCACATACCTAATAAAAACATTTTCAATAGACTTTCTCAGTATTTTTTATGAGGGCTAAATTATCAATTAATATACTTAAGGAAAGAGTAAAGTAACATGCTCAGATGAACTTTTCTCGTGCAGAATAAACATTACTCTTAAAAAATATTAAAGCAATCAGACATATTATTACAAAAACAATTGTGGCTTCGGGGGACCAGGAGGACCACACAGGGCCATAGGAATTAGGACAAGGAGCCGCAAAGGGCTGCTCCTCCAAAAAAATGGGACGACCAAAGGGGTACATTACTAACAAAAAAAAGAGTCCTTGGGAAATTGTAGTACAACCACCAGCCAGAGGGGAGTCTTCTCCCTGTGTCCGTTTTGAGCCTCACAGGCAGGCTATTGTTGTTCCCACGGTGGAGCTGCACAACTCGCAACTCAAGAATCACGGAGAAGGAAAAGTCTTTCTTTCAGGATAGGGCAATCACCCCCCAGGGCAAATACCCTCAATGATCCTGTCCAGTGTCTCAGGCAGTGCACCAGTTTTCTTCACTTTAATCTAACAGGCACCAAGGGTATAGCACCTGTACCCTAAACTCAAGTCCTTCCCTAACTCCTGTATTTGCACCTCTGGCGCACTGCTCTTTTGTTGGGGCACAAATTGTACCCAGTGTGCTCGGGCATCTCTTGATCAACAAACAAAGGCGTAGACTTGCATTCACTTTGGACCAGGACTCAAAGGCCTGAAGCAACCCTTGTTTCAAAGGGGGTCACCTCAAGCAAAAGCCTCCTTGCCGTCCTTGTCGTTCTGTGACTCTCTCAGCTGGGCATCAAAAACTGGATCCACACAAAGATTTCTCCATCCTGATTTGTAACCCCGTCTTTCGCCCAAGACAGTGGCAGGGGTACACACTTCACGTCCCAGTGCTTCCGCCTTCACTGAGGTCCTAGTTGCCAGCAAGGCCTATGCTGGTTCCTTTAACTTTGGCTTCAAACTGGAGTGGCGCTGACTCCCAGGCTGGATCTGATGTCCGGGCCCCTCTGGCAATGGTTGTAAGGCAGCAAATATCTATTGGTGGACAGAACAAGAGGTCTTTAGACAAGGCACAGAAATAATCTAACAACAGAGAGGATAGTCTCAGAATACTTCCTTAGTCTTGGGGCGCCCCATACATTAGCAAGGCACCCAAGAACCACTTCATCTATCTGAGAGTAGAAAACCCTGGACCTATTGGCAAGTATAAAAGGAACGTTTTGGTGAACTGACAAGAGTAATACATCACCCAATCCCAAACAGCCAAGGAAGTCTGTGTTCATTTACTAAATTCTGAGGAAAAGAGAAAAACAATACAGACATACTCCAAATACTTACATTGGTGTATTCCTATATTACTAATCTGAAGAACCCTCAAGAAAAAGGAAATGTTCTACACTTTTACTCATAGATTTTACATTACTTGTACGGGACTGCAGACACTTGTAAAATAATTTCTCTTACATGTTATGCTTAGGACCATGCTCTCATGTTATAGGTGCAGCAGGAAAATCTAAAACTGCTAATCTAACAGGGATTCTTATTGCAAAAAGAACTAAACTTCAACATAGTGAGTACTTTTTCTCCAGCAGAACATGTTATGACAAACAAACTCCTATAAAACAATATTTTCCTTCAAAATGTTTGCTAAGGATCACATGAGCGTCTTTCCTGCATTGTACTTTTCACGATCTGGACTATGCAACATCATTTTCAAAAGGAAAAAAACCCTATCTCCAGCTCTAATAAGGGCTGTCAGCTTATTTACACAGACTAGCTAATAAAAGACTAGCAATGCCCTTGCAAAACTGTATAGAACATGAGAATAACATAAACAATAATAGTGTTGCCACCTGAGATTTTTGAACAGAAACCCCCACTATACAATTTTCCTTAAAGATCAAATAAGGGAACATCAATCTGTTCTACTCATTCTTTCATACAGGATGGGCAGTAACATAGCTTATGTGTTTCATCTTTTTATTAATTCTAACAATTTTAAAACAGTATTACAGAATAGCCAATTGTAATTGTAATTGTAAGTAGCATTTATATAGCGCAGCTGTCACCCAACGGGCATCCTGGCGCTGGGATTACCTAAATCACTGTGCAGCTATAAAACTATGAATCATCATGCGCCAATCTCTCAAGGCTATTCTTTTGGAAAGAGCCTGGTTTTTAGCTTTTTCTAAACTGCAGTAAGTCATCAGTCTGTCTGAGTTCACTTGGTAGTTCATTCCATAGCCTTGCGGCTGCATAGCCAAATGATCTACCTCCTAGTCGGGTTTTCTTGACTCGTGGGGTACATACTAGGTGGGCTGCCGAGGAACGAAGACTTCTAGCTGGGGAGTACCAAGTAAACATTCTCTGTAATGGTTTAGGCCCCATTTTGTGTGCCGCCTTATGAACAATGCAAAGTGCCTTAACTGTCACATGGCCATTTCCTAGACAGCTTTAGACAGACTCAAAAAAAAGTGAGAAAAGAAGAGAGAAAACATAATTTTGCCTACCCTTAATTTGTAGAGGAGCTAGCCTCCTTCCCCCATTTTGACAGTAGGAAAACCTGAAACAGGTTTTACTTCTGTCAACACTTTCAACCCCTATTTGTAGCAACTGGGCACAAGCAAACTTGTAGGAGATATCTTAGAAAGTGGCTATTCTCTGATTCAGTCTAACACAATGCAAATTGAGTTAACTTTAAATCAATTTCTACAGCAATTGTACTAGATTAACATGAGGGCGCATGAATGCAAACTAAAATCCATTTCCTCCTTATCGTAGCCCCTACACAGTATTCTTTAAACTAAAAACCATTATTTTATATAAATGGCAGATCAATGCTCAACTGAGGGTTGTCTTCCTTCGTTTCATATGATTGCGCTAAACGTGTGTTTGCCAAAAATAGGAAGCAAAGCTTCTCTTCCTCTCTTTGCGCTATCATCTCGTCTTTCAAAAAATCTTTCGAAGGTCGAAGTGTCCCAGCAAACATTACCCTTCACCCTGCTAAGTTGCTAAATGCAGACCTTTGACCCGTTCAGCAGCTGCTCATTTTTGCGTGCAAGGCTTGCCATGCGGTTTTGTAATGCAAAGCAACTCTGGAGAATCACAGCGAAAAGCAGTCCTGTCCGATCGTTTGCCAGCAATTTAAAGGTAGGATAATAACGTCTGCTCTTTTGTATACTTATTTTCATTTATGTACAGTGGTGTGCAATCTAGTAATGCAGAGGCCGCTGTTTGTTTTATACTTGCATATACTTTATGGAAGCCTGAGAGCACGTTAAAACTGCCTTGAGTGGTAGAACTGCTTGTAAAATTGTGAATTTAGCTCAATTTCGACTTTGGTGGTAGGGGCACTTAAAAATGAATATCCTACAATATTTTTGCATAATAGGAACCCCCAGAGTGTTCTCTAGATAGCCCAGGAATGGGAAATCAGAAATGTATAAGATATACCCTTATAAAAATAAGTTTTGTACGGCTGGGTAAAGTGACATTTCACATTTAAGTTCCCTTCTTATTGCGGTACAGCACTGCTTAAATTCAACTTTGATGCTAGGAATTCACAGTATGATGATTAGGCTTTATAAAGATGAAAAACGAATTTAAAGCATTTATTTTTAACAATATATTTTTTCTTCATATAATTAATTTTTTTTTTTTATCAAAACCAACCATTTTGATGATTCCACATTGGAAAAGCAAGCTTCATTCGTAGCCTATCATATTTAAACACATTCATTCATAACCCTAAGCACAGAAGCCTTACTTGAAACAGAAAAAGTCTGCGCCACTTTTTAAAAGGACAATTATCATTTAACATCAGAACCATAGATGTACTTATAAAAAAGGCATTAAGAAAGGAAATCCCTACTTTCAATTTTGTTCTCTGTTATCCAAAATAATGAAACTGGTGTTTTGAAACTTTTAAAATAATGCAGGCCTGTATACCAGTTTTACACTGACTTAAAATGTCGCTGACGCAGCATTCCTGACTGTGGCCGTGAGCAGGAATAGCCATATGCTATTTATGCAGCTGTTGTTTGTCAGCAGGCGTCGAATTTTCACACCTTTCTCAGGAAAAACCCCTTTATTATTTGAAATACCCTGACAGAGTTAAATCCCCATTTGCTGTGTCAAACAGTTTCTTTTCAGTTAGTCAGTTTAATCACAGCTGTCGGAAAGCTTTTTTCTCGGGTGCTGAAAGAAAAGCATGTCACAGTCTATTTAAAAACTGAGGCATTTCAATGCAGTCAAATCTATCTTTCTATAATGTGTATTTAGTTCAGCAACGACCAAATTCACTCATATGATGTGGATGCCTTTTAATGTCTAATACAATGTATTTAAGGAAAAGGCTGTAACATTGTGTATTTAAGTCTATTGATTACAAAACACACAATTTCGTTTTTCTACCTCTGTATGAGGCCTATTTTAATCCTATTGAATACGAATTCTAATTTTATGTTTAGCATTGTGGCAATTTGCACACATGTATAGTGTCTTACTCTGTCAATTTAATAGTAACATGCAGCTGTTTAGCATATGTTACATAATTTATTTCTGGATTTTTATTTAATATGTAAGTAACTAAATGACATTTTGCATAACAGAATGAGGACAGCAAAAAAACATAAACAAACTCATTGAGCTCATTCCAGACAGTTACAGAAGGACACAACACAGCGCGCTTAAAGCTAGCCATTCGTACACAGAGTACTCACACAAGTATTACGAATGTCAAACCAAAAACCCCACATAGACATTTAAACACACATTTAACCCACAAATCAACACTTAGGACTGCTTACAAAGTGTACGCAAGACCAACCTATTTGTAAATACTAATTGTAAGTCATATTTACAAGAAGAGCTCTCAAAAGTAGCCCAAAAAACTGTTCCATGGTCAAGAAGCCAAAATACACCAAATTCGCCAGTTTTGGCTGGTAGAACACTCAAAAAGCGCTCTGCATATCACCACTTATGAATGTTACTAAGTGCGCAGATCCGGATCCGTTTTATGTACATATTTAGTTCCATGGGGTACTTAGTCACCAAGGAAGAAATATCTTTTTACTATACCTAAACCTATTTCCTAAATCCATATCGGTACCTCCAAAACAGCAACACTTTCAACAAAGTGTGCTGGAAACAGGCATGTCAAAAATATTATAGCATATATAATATTATACTCCAAGTGACACTTAACACAATGTGTGCCGTTCAAGTTTTCAAAGTTTAGAGAAAAATCTCCTCATTACCTGCCTATATGAATTGCAATGCATATATAACTTACAAAACAAATTCCAAAATTGGCCAATCATACAAACAAAGCCACAGTAAGTGTTACTAAAACTACCTTACCAATCAAAGGCATCAAACCAACAGCAAGTGCCGCAAAACGGCTCTTACCAATCAAATGGTGTCCAGGTTCCAACTGCCAAGTTCTGAGTGACCTAACGGTCGTTTTAAAATACTCACGCCAAAGAAGTTCTCAGTCGGGAGCGGCAAACACTTGGAGGATCAGAGCAGGAAGACCAGAAATATACTGGGCTGGAAGACAAAACAATCTCCGTGTGCAGGGTACCTCCTCAGTAGATTCCTGTCCTGTACTCCTCAGTAGATTCCTGTCTCCCTTCAAGACCACTCCCTTGGATAGCCGCTGCACCGATGAGCGGTTATCCAAGGGAGGGATAAACATTTAAATATGGGGGTCCGTACGGACCCCCAGAGCCCCGGGGACCACCACCTCCCCGGGGCTGTGACCTGAATGGGAGGGGGGCCGCGCGGCCCCCCTCCTGGAGCCCTTGATGGCCCTGGGTACCACCACCCCCCAGGGCCGGCTCCTGCAGTGTCCCGGTGTGCCTACCCCTGGGACACTGTAGTTTGCTCTGGCAGGACGGGAGCCTCGCGGCTCTCGTCCTACCATAGCAAACTGCTTTGGATATTGGAAGAGAGAGCAGGGAAACCTGCTCTCTCTTCCAATATCCAAAGCACATTGCTTTCCACATGGGGAGCTGCATCTTAGCAGCTCCCCATGTTGAAAGCAATGCCGGCTCCCAAGGGACGCGGGGAGCCGGCGGGACTGTGGGGGATTGGGGACCCCCACAGTCCCCAACGGAGAGGGCCAGCCCCGGGGGATGGGGTCCCCGGGGCAAGTAGTGGCTCGGGAGTGGAGCCATGCGGCCCCCTCCCCAAAGTTTAAAAAAATTAAAAAAATTAAAAAAAGGGTATGGCCGGCCCCGGGGATGGGGTCCCCGGGGCCTTAAATGGCCAGAGGAGGGGCCACGCAGCCCCCTCCAAAGAATAAAAATAAAAATAGAGGCCAGGGCCCGGGGGATGGGGTCCCTGGGGCCAATACAGGCCCAGGGAAGGGGGCCACGCGGCCCCCTTCCCGTTTTTTTTTATTTTTAATTAAAAAAGGGTAAGGCCCTGGAGGATGGGGTCCCCAGGGCCCATAAACAGGAAAAAGGAAGGGGGCCACACAGCCCCCTTCAGGGGACAAAAAATAAAATAAAAAAAAAACGATCGGGCCCGCAGGCCCCGCCCTTCCTTCACCACTCTGCAAACGCGCCCCTGGCGCGTTTGCAGAGGGGAACGAGTTCCCCTTGAATACTGGGGGTCCCTGGGGCCAACTAGCCCACCAGGAACCTCCAGTATGCGCCAGGGGCTGCCTTGCAGAGAGGTGTACAGAGGCCACGCCCCTTTACACCTCTCTGCAACGCAGCTCTGTGGCACTTTTGGAGGTATATGGTGGGCTAGTTGGACTCCGGGGACCCTCAGGATTCAAGGGGACTTAATCCCCCAACTTAAAACGCGACACGGGCGCGTTTGCACAGTGGTGAAGGGAGGGGGCGGGGCTTCAGGTGACATGTGTGCAAACAGGCCCCGTGGCGCGTTTTAAGATGGGAATTAAATCCCCTTCAATCCTGAGGGTCCTGGGGCCAACTAGCCCAACAGGTACATCCAGAAAGCGCCACAGAGCTGCGTTGCAGAGAGGTGTAAAAGGGGTGTGGCCTCTCTACACGTCTCTGCAAAGCAGCCCTGGCGCATATTGGAGGTTCCTGGTGGGCTAGTTGGCCCCTAGGGACCCTCAGTATTCAAAGGGACTTAATCCCCCAACTTAAAATGCACCACGGGGCGCGTTTGCACAGATGTCACTTCAGGCCCCGCCCCCTCCCTTCACCATTGTGCAAATATTCTTCTAAAATCATCCGAAATACGAATTCCGATTTACTCACCTGTTATAAGGAGAGACCTCAGTGCTGCATCTTTCAGCCCAGTACAGGTCCTGAAAAGTAATTTTAACCGTACTTACCAGTAACTTGAATTTCCTTCCATAGGATATCATTGCCTGCTTTTTGCTGAAAAGTTTCTAAGTGTTGATTTTTGAAACATACAAATATTCCTCTAAAATCAGCCGAAATACGAATTCCGATTTACTCACCTGTTATAAGGAGAGTCCTCAGTGCTGCATCTTTCAGCCCAGTACTGGTCCTGAAAAGTAATTTTAACCGTACTTACCAGTAACTTGAATTTCCTTCCATAGGCTAACATTGACTGGTTTCACTTGGAAATTCTTCTAAGTGTGGAGTTTTGGAACTTTATAATATTCCTCTAAAATCAACCAAAGTACGAATTCCAATTTACTCACCTGTTATCAGGAGAGACCTCAGTGCTGCATCTATCAGCCCAGTACTGATCCTGAAAAGTAATTTTAACCGTACTTACCAGTAACTTGAATTTCCTTCCATAGGATATCATTGCCTGCTTTTTGCTGAAAAAGTTTCTAAGTGTTGATTTTTGAAACATACAAATATTCCTCTAAAATCAGCCGAAATCCGAATTCTGATTTACTCACCTGTTATCAGGAGAGACCTCAGTGCTGCATCTTTCAGCCCAGTACTGATCCTCAAAAGAAATTTTAACCGTACTTACCGGTAACTTGAATTTCCTTCATAGGCTAACATTGACTGGTTTCACTTGGAAATTCTTCTAAGTGTGGAGTTTTGGAACTTTATAATATTCCTCTAAAATCAACCAAAGTACGAATTCCAATTTACTCACCTGTTATCAGGAGAGACCTCAGTGCTGCATCTTTCAGCCCAGTACTGATCCTGAAAAGTAATTTTAACCGTACTTACCAGTAACTTGAATTTCCTTCCATACGATATCATTGCCTGCTTTTTGCTGAAAAAGTTTCTGTGTTGATTTTTGAAACATACAAATATTCCTCTAAAATCAGCCGAAATCCGAATTCTGATTTACTCACCTGTTATCAGGAGAGACGTCAGTGCTGCATCTTTCAGCCCAGTACTGGTCCTGAAAAGTAATTTTAACCGTACTTACCGGTAACTTGAATTTCCTTCATAGGCTAACATTGACTGGTTTCACTTGGAAATTCTTCTAAGTGTGGAGTTTTGGAACTTTATAATATTCCTCTAAAATCAACCAAAGTACGAATTCCAATTTACTCACCTGTTATCAGGAGAGAACCCAGTGCTGCATCTTTTAGCCCAGCACTGACCCTGAAAAGTAATTTTAACCGTACTTACCAGTAACTTGAATTTCCTTCATAGGCTAACATTGACTGGTTTCAATTGGAAATTCTTCTAAGTGTGGAGTTTTGGAACTTTATAATATTCCTCTAAAATCAACCAAAGTACTAATTCCAATTTACTCACCTGTTATCAGGAGAGAACCCAGTGCTGCATCTTTTAGCCCAGCACTGACCCTAAAAAGTAATTTTAACCGTACTTACCAGTAACTTGTATTTCCTTCCATAGGAATCCATTGTCTGGTTTTCAGCAGAAAAGTTTCAAAGTGTCGATTTTCACAAACTACAAATATTCCTTAAAAATCGCCTGTATGACTTAAACGCATTCTTTCAACTGTTTACAGGAGATGCACCAGTGCTGGATCCAGGATCCACCACTGAGTGAGAAAAAGTCACGATAACACTACTTACCTGCTAAGTGAATTTCCTCCCATAGGATAACATTGGTGATTCTATGTGAAGTTTCTAAGTGTCAACTTTTAAAATACAATAATATTCCTTAAAAATCACTACTGTAACCAAAACGCTTTTACTCAACTGTTTACAGGAGATGTCCCAGGACTGAATCTAGGATTCAGTCCTGTGGTTAGAAAAGTAATCCATAAAGTAACTAATTGCATTTAGCTAGAAATTCCCATTGAGCTCAATGTTGCATTGTGTTTGAAATTGTGTTGCCCATTGCAACAACTGTAACTACTGTACTTAAAAGTCTATTGCCTATTTGCAAAGTATTTAAAGTAAATTAATTCATTCTGAGAAAGTATATTTTGTAATGTAATGTATAATGTAATTACAATGTAATTTAAAAATAAAATATCTAAAAATAAATAGTTTAAAAAAATGTAGTAAATCAGTATGAAAAAAATAAAAATAACAATTAATACATTTAAAAATTGCCATTTACAAAACCTTTGAAATTCACTGAAAAAAACCATAGGTTTCAGACATGTTATAGTTAGGAATTAGCATTTAAAAAATCTTTGAAATTCACTGAAAAAACCATAGGTTTCAGACATGTTATAGTTAGAAATTAGCATTTAAAAAACTTTGAAATTCACTGAAAAAACCATAGGTTTCAGGCACGTTATAGTTAGAAATTAGCATTTAAAAACCTTACAAATTCACTGAAAAAACCATAGGTTTTAGGGACAGTTATAGTTACTTGGACATTGCACTCGTGACAAAACCCGTGAAATTCCCCGTTATAGTTAGTTCAGCTAACTATAACTCGCGCCCCCGCAATGCACTGTTGATGACGTCACATATTACATCACTCATGACATGGTCAGTGACATCACTTATGACATCACTGATGACATCTCAAATGACATCACTGATGACATCATCCATGTGATAATTTCATGCATCTTCTCACACCCTAATATAACTTTTGATACACCCACTCTAAATTACAGACTGCCATTCTCAAAACCATAGACACTCCAATACCAATAACTAGATACCAACTCACTGATTCTTAGGTCTACACACACATCCACTCACTCACCCGTACAGTCACTCATACTTACAGTCACTCAGTACAGGACTATCATATGCACTCATACACCTATATAAACACTGACTGTCTGAATGGATGATTTAGTAGGTGCGTAACTAACTGTATAAGTGAGTGATTAAACGTATCTTACTGAATGCATGGGTTAGTGACTAAACTGGGTGAATGTCTGTATCCGTCTGTCTGTTGCTGTGTAAGTGGCTGCATGGGTTTGTGAATAGCTACATGAGTGTCTATAAGAGTTATTGATTTGTTGTCTGAGTATCTGTATGGGTGCCTGAGTGTTTGTGTGGATGGGGTGTGTGCGACTGTGCATAGATGTGTGAGTGGGTGATTCACTGGGTGGATGGTTTCAAGAGTGCATCTGTGATGGACTGTATGGGTGGGTAAGTGTGTGTAAGAGTGTGTTAGTGAGTGAATGTATGTCCCAGTGGTACATGTGTGAGTAACTACATATGTAAAAGGCAGTATATATGTGTATTGGAGTATATAAATAGCTATAAGCGAGAGTGAGTGATTGTGATAGTGGCTGTATGGATGAGTGTGTGCTTGTATCAGTGATTGTATAAGAGCGTAACAATGTGCTAGTATTTGTATGATTAAGTGAGCTGGTGTGTGTATAACTGTATAGGTGAGTAAATGGCAGTGTGTTTAATTATTTGCATGACTGACTAGGTGTGTGAGTACCTCTATGGATGAGTGGCGGTGTTTGAGTGTCTATATAGGAGTAATAGTGCATATGATTGTCCTGTACTGAGTGACCATAAGTATGAGTGACTGTACGGGTGAGTGAGTGGATGTGTGTGTGTGTAGACCTAAGAATCAGTGAGTGGGTATGTAGTTATTGGTGTTGGAGTGTCTATGGTTTTGCGAATGGCAGTCTGTAATTTAGATTGGGTGTATCAAAGGTTATATTAGGGTGTGAGGAGGTGCATCAGATTATCACGTGGATGATGTCATCAGTGATGTCATTTGAGATGTCATCAGTGATGTCATCAGTGATGTCACTGACCATGTCATGAGTGATATAATATGTGACGTCATCAGCAGTGCATTGCGGAGCGCGAGTTATAGTTAGCTGAACTAACTATAACGGGGGAATTTCACGGGTTTTGTACGAGTGCAATGTCCAACTAACTATAACTGTCCCTAAAACCTATGGTTTTTTCAGTGAATTTCAAAGGTTTTTTAAATGCTAATTTCTAACTATAACTTATCTGAAACCTATGGTTTTTTCAGTGAATTTCAAAGGTTTTTAAATGCTAATTCCTAACTATAACATGTCTGAAACCTACGGTTTTTTTAGTGAATTTCAAAGGTTTTGTAAATGACAATTTTTAAATGTATTAATTGTTATATTAATTTTTTTCATACTGATTTATTACATTTTTAGAATTTTTTTTTTACATATTTTATTTTTTAAATTACATTGTAATTACATTATACATTACATTACAAAAAATACTTTCTCAGAATGAATTACTTTAGTTTAAATACTTTGCACATAGGCAATAGACTTTTAAGTACAGTAGTTACAGTTGTTGCAATGGGCACCACATTTTCAAACACAATGCAACATTCAGCTCAATGTGAATTTCTAGTTAAATGCAATTAGTTACTTTATGGATTACTTTTCTAACCACAGGACTGGATCCTAGATTCAGTCCTGGTACAGCTCCTGTAAACAGTTGAGTAAAAGCGTTTTGGTTACAGTCGTGATTTTTAAGGAATATTATTGTATTTTAAAAGTTGACACTTAGAAATTTTTTCTCATAGAATCACCAATGTTATCCTATGGAAGGAAATTCACTTAGCAGGTAAAAACTGTTATCGTTACTTTTTCTTACTCAGTGTTGAATCCTGGATCCAGCACTGGTGCATCTCCTGTAAACAGTTGAAAGAATGAGTTTAAGTCATACAGGCGATTTTTAAGGAATATTTGTAGTTTGTGAAAATCGACACTTTGAAACTTTTCTGCTGAAAACCAGACAATGGATTCCTATGGAAGAAAATATAAGTTACTGGTAAGAAGGGTTAAAATTACTTTTCAGGACCAGTACTGGGCTGAAAGATGCAGCACTGAGGTCTCTCCTGATAACAGGTGAGTAAATCGGAATTCGTATTTCGGCTGATTTTAGAGGAATATTTTAAAGTTCCAAAACTCCACACTTAGAAGAATTTCCAAGTGAAACCAGTCAATGTTAGCCTATGGAAGGAAATTCAAGTTACTGGTAAGTACGGTTAAAATTACTTTTCAGGACCAGTACTGGGCTGAAAGATACAGCACTGAGGTCTCTCCTGATAACAGGTGAGTAAATCGGAATTCGTATTTCGGCTGATTTTAGAGGAATATTTTAAAGTTTCAAAACTCCACACTTAGAAGAATTTCCAAGTGAAACCAGTCAATGTTAGCCTATGGAAGGAAATTCAAGTTACTGGTAAGTACGGTTAAAATTACTTTTCAGGACCAGTACTGGGCTGAAAGATACAGCACTGAGGTCTCTCCTTATAACAGGTGAGTAAATCGGAATTCGTATTTCGGCTGATTTTAGAGGAATATTTGTATGTTTCAAAAATCAACACTTAGAAACTTTTTCAGCAAAAGAAGGCAATTATATCCTATGGAAGGAAATTCAAGTTACTGGTAAGTACGGTTAAAATTACTTTTGAGGATCAGTACTGGGCTGAAAGATGCAGCACTGAGGTCTCTCCTGAAAACAGGTGAGTAAATCGGAATTCGTATTTCGGCTGATTTTAGAGGAATATTTTAAAGTTCCAAAACTCAACACTTAGAAGAATTTCCAAGTGAAACCAGTCAATGTTAGCCTATGGAAGGAAATTCAAGTTACTGGTAAGTACGGTTAAAATTACTTTTCAGGATTAGTACTGGGCTGAAAGATGCAGCACTGAGGTCTCTCCTGATAACAGGTGAGTAAATCAGAATTCGTATTTCGGCTGATTTTAGAGGAATATTTGCACAATGGTGAAGGGAGGGGCGGGGCCTGAGGTGACATCTGTGCAAACGCGCCCCGTGGCGCGTTTTAAGTTGGGGATTAAGTCCCCTTGAATCATGAGGGTCCCTACGGGCCAACTAGCCCACCAGGAACCTCCAGTATGCGCCAGGGGCTGCGTTGCAGAGACATGTACAGAGGCCACACTCCTTTTACACCTCTCTGCAATGCAGCTCTGTGGCGCTTTCTAGACGTACCTGTTGGGCTAGTTGGCCCCCAGGGACCCTCAGGATTGAAGGGGATTTAATTCACCATCTTAAAACGCGCCACGGGGCCTGTTTGCACACATGTCACCTGAAGCCCGCCCTCCCTTCACCACTGTGCAAACGCGCCCGTGGCGCGTTTTAAGTCGGGGGATTAACTCCCCTTGAATCCTGAGGGTCCCTGGGGTGCAACTAGCCCACCATATACCTCCAAAAGCGCCACAGAGCTGCGTTGCAGAGAGGTGTAAAAAGGGCGTGGCCTCTGTACACCTCTCTGCAAGGCAGCCCCTGGCGCATACTGGAGGTTCCTGGTGGGCTAGTTGGCCCTCAGGGACCCCCAGTATTCAAGGGGAATTCGTTCCCTCTCTGCAAACGCGCCAGGGGCGCGTTTGCAGAGTGGTGAAGGAAGGGGCGGGGCCTGCGGGCCCGATCGTTTTTTTGTTGTTGTTTTTTTCCCTGAAGGGGGCTGTGTGGCCCCCTTCCTTTTTCCTATTTTTAGGCCCTGGGGACCCCATCCCCCAGGGCCTTACCCCTTTTTTAAAATTAAAATTAAAAAAAAACGGGAAGGGGGCCGCGTGGCCCCCCTTCCCTGGGCCTGTATTGGCCCCGGGGACCCCATCCCCGGGGCATGGCCTCTTTTTTTATTTGGAGGGGGCTGCGTGGCCCCCTCCTCAGGCTCATTTAAGGCCCCGGGGACCCCATCCCCGGGGCCGGCCTTGCACTTTTTTTTTTTTTAAACTTTTTTTACCTTTGGGGAGGGGGGCTGCGTGGCCCCCTCCGTGGCCACTTATGGCCCCGGGGACCCCATCCCCCGGGGCCTGGCCTCTCGTTGGGGACTGTGGTGGGTCCCCAAACCCCCACAGTCCCGCCGGCTCCCCGTGTCCTACGGGAGCCGGCATTGCTTTACACATGTGGAGCAGCTAACATGCTGCTCCCCATGTGGAAAGCAATCAGCTTTGGATATTGGAAGAGAGAGCAGGTTTCCTGCTCTCTCTTCCAATATCCAAAGCAGTTTGCAATGACAGGACGGGAGCCGCGAGGCTCCCGTCCTGTCATTGCAAACAGCAGTGTCCCGGGGGTAGGCACCCCGGGACACTGCAGGAGCCGGCCCTGGGGGTGGCGGTCCCCAGGGCCACCACAGGCTCCAGGAGGGGGCCGCGCGGCCCCCTCCTTACATTTTGAAAGCCCCGGGGAGGTGGTGGTCCCCGGGGCTTGGGGGTCCAAAACGGACCACCATTGTAATTTTTCTTAGTGCCCCGGGGAGGTGGTGGTCCCGGGCGTGTGGGGCTGGAGCCCCCCACACAGGTTTTTCAAAAATAAAAAGAAGCCCCGGGGAGGTGGCGGTCCCTGGGGCTGCGGGAGGGCTCAGAGCCCTCCCGCACCATTATACATAAAGCCCCGGGGGTGGTGGTCCCCGGGCTTGGGGGCCCTTAGAGGCCCCCCACACATAAAATTAACCCCCCAGCATGCCCCCGGGACTTGGCCCACCCGGGGCCAATTAACATCAAAGCGCGAGAGACCGCGCTTCGATTTTTTTTTTTGGCAGGATTTGCGCACCCTGAGCGCATCCTGCCGACTTTTTAAAAAAAAATTTTTTTTTGCCCAGGGGGTCCTTGTGGGACCCCTGAGCAGACCTAGGGGGTCAGGGTGTTTCTACCCTGCTCCCTTTGTGCGCTTTGCGCACTTGTTTCTGTCCCTCGGTTCTACCGAGGGATAAAATGGCTGCCAACACTTCCTGATTTGGAGTGTTGACAGCCAATTAGCATGCAGCTCGTGATCGGGAGGGTGCGCGAATCCGACGCGGCCATAGATATATCTATACTTTTACTTTTGATTTTCTCAGCAACTACTGAACGGATTTACACCATTTAACAAAAGGGTTCTTTCTGAATCAAGAACTACCTCTTTGCCAAATTTGGTGTAATTCCGTTCAGCAGTTCGGGCTGTAGCCGTGTCTAAAGTTTCCTATGGAAAATTGCATGGGGAAAACGCGTTTTGGGACCCCCTTTTTCTCGGCCCCCGCTTGACGAATCCCCCCAAGACTTTCAGGGTAGGAGCGGACCGGAGCGCCCCACAAAGTTTGAAAATTTTGCGAAGATACGTCAACCGGCAAGAGAGTTATTTCAAATAGAATGTCGCGGATTTCCTATGGATAATAGGTTGTAACTATAACTATCTACTGGCGACCGCCAGTAGATAATATATATATATATCCATGAACAATCTCCATCGTCGGGGGCCCCCAACCCTGCAGGGCGGCCAATGCTGACGGGGATGGAAAATCCACAAGAAAAAGGTGCCTAGCACAGTTCCAGATCAAACAGTCTTTATTTAACTGTTACGCAGAGATGCAGCCTGTAACAGTTGAATAAAGACTGTTTGATCCGGAACTGGGCTTGGCACCTTTTTCTTGTGGATTTCAATAAAGGGATTCTCCGTCCCCGTCAGCCATAGCCACTCTGCAGGGTTGGGGGCCCCGAAGATGGAGATTGTTCATGGATTTACGATGGGGGGCATGACCTGCCTGCCCTCGGATGGAATAATGGATTTACCCAAGCACTCACCATGCCGAAGGTGGGAAAGGGTGACAAGAGAGGCAAAGGCCTCTTTTTGTTAAGATCTGGATTTTCTGCACAAGATTCTTTATATCTTTTGGCAGCAGCAATGTGAACAATTGACTTTACAAAGCAAATCTTGAACATTTAAACTATGCCTGTGACATATATTTTTTTTTAATAAGTACTGCAATGTTGAACTCCATCAGGTATGATGAACATTGCACTGCGGTGCAAAAAGCATTATGGGAACTGTATTATTCACGATATGTCACTTGGCAATTGAGATAAAAACACCTGCGGCTAAGTGAAGTCATTACTAACATATGATTAAGGCATCTTCGCCAAAACGTGTCAGAAGTATACTTGCATGCAGCCTGTGACAGTTGAATAAAGACTGTTTGATCCAGAACTGAGCTTGGCACCTTTTTCTTGTGGATATATATATATGTAGCACATGACCAATTGAAAAATTGCAAATAAATCCTACACAGAGCATGAAATTGGATCTGGACAAAAAATTACAGGAATGGATAACTATGAACCTCATTGATCAAAAAGAATGCAAATACTTGACAACACAACATCCAGTAACTGCCACCATGTATGTTTTGCCAAAAATCCACAAAAACCGGACTAGACCACCTGGACGTCCAATAATAGCAGCAAATGGATCACTATTCGAACCAGTGGCAAATTATATTGATTACTTTCTATTACCATTTGTCTCAAATTTGAGTTCTTATATCAAGGACACGAGTGATCTTCTTAGACACCTTAATGGCACACCATGGCAGGAATCGTATAGATTAATAACAATGGACGTGGTGTCTTTGTACACCAATATTGACCATGAGATCGGTATTACTGCTTGTGAGTACTTTCTAAAGGATAGAAATATCCACTATACTAAACATAACATCATGTTAGTGGAAATGATCAGGATGTGTCTTACCCAGAATGTTTTCCTTTTTGGAGAAGAGATCTTCAAATCTTCAAACAAGCCAAAGGCACTGCGATGGGCTTTTCATTCAGCCCAAGCTATGCCTGTTTAACAATGGGCTGGTGGGAGCAGAAATAGGCCTGGCAATCGGACAATGACAGATTTTTAAACAAGATAATTATGTGGCTCAGGTTCATTGATGACCTGCTAATCATCTGGGACGGAACTGACGAAGAATTCAATGAATATTTTAACATCCTCAATGCAACACCAGCCAATTTTAAATTCACATATGATATAAGTCAATCCAGAGTAACATTCTTGGACACAGAAATATATATAGAGAGAAATCAAATCCACACAACATTACATAGAAAGATAACAGCAACAATCACAACGTTACATGCAGGAAGTTTTCATCAACAATCTTTATTTCAAAATATTCCCTATGGGGAATTCTTGAGAATACAGCGAATCTGTTCCAAGGATACTGAATGGAAAAAGAATAGCAATCTGACAACGTTAAGATTCCAACGCAGAGGATATCCTGCAAAATAAATCAAGAAAGGTTGGGAGAAAGCGAACCAGGCTGACAGAAAGGAATTACTAAAAGCAAAAACTGTGGGAGCAAAAGAAGAAGAAAGTTCAGATTCTATAAGATTCATCACCACTTTCTCTAAAGAATCAAAACAGATTAGAGAACTATTGAAGAAAAACTGGTAAATTCTTCAACTTGATGCAACAGCAGGGAAAATCATGGGAACGCATCCCAACATTACATTCAGAAGAGTAATGAATCTAAGAGACCGATTGACCCACAGTCATTTTCAGAAAAATAAAAATAAACAATCAATGGCTACAAAGTAGTGGATTTAAGAAATGCTATAACTGCAAGGTATGACAAATTGCAAAAAACAGACAAGAACTAAAGATGGCTGATGGAAGAAAGTGGAAAATACAGGAACTGATCACGTGCAAAAGTCAATTCGTAATCTACTTTATTGAATGTCCGTGTTCTTTGAAGTATGTAGGGAGCACCATATGCGAACTGAAAAAAATTATCCTGGAGCATGTAAGAGCTACCATCAACAAAGACCGCAGTAATGTGGTAGCCAAGCATATGGAAGTTCACCACAGCAGTGATTGGAAACTTTTGAGATTTTTTGCCATAGAAACAGTCAAGCTCCAAGAAAGAGGCGTAGACAGGCAGAAAAAACTGAGACAAAAAGAATCCCGACATATCTTGAATTTAAGATCGTTTACACCACATGGCCTCAGTCAAAGCGAAGAACTTTATGTACACTTATGAAGCATATTTGGAATTAACTGTGCCTTTTTAGCTTCCTGATAAGAAATGTTAAAAACCATTTAAGTACACATATATTTCTTTTATTCTATTTGTTCTTTTTTCACCTTTTTCACTAATTTCTTATTTCTCACTTTTTCTTCTTTACTCATCTCAGATCAATATCACGGGAAAGCTTTTTGTGGATACAGTACTGATTGAGAGTACCACTTTAATTGAATATTGGGGTTGGAAAATACTCAATATATAGAGGGGAGGTACCCATGATAAGAGTCAACACTCTCCACTTGAGGAGTAAAAAGGAGCGTAACCCAGAAGTTTAAATTATTAGACTTGAATGGGAACAATATAACCATGAGAATATGTATTTGATTAAAACATGAATAACATTAATTATGCAGAATGATACTCATGGGAAATTTTGAATGTTTATACCACAAATTGGCGTGGGTTTCCCCTGTATTTTTACCTTTGCCTCCTGTGTTTTGCTGTGTGTTGGACTTCGTTTTGCTGGTCTAGATGCTTTTTTGCTCTTTGCCACTGCTGTTCAGTGCCAAAGTGCAAGTGCTCCCTTTGTAAATTGTTGTTATGAATTGGTGTTTCCATAATTGGCTTATTAGATTTACTAGTCAGTCCCTAGTACAGTGCACTGTGTGTGCCCAGGGCCTGTAATTCAAATGCTGCTAGTGGGCCTGCAGCACTGGTTGTGCCACCCACATAAGCAGCCTGTAAATGTAACTCAGGCCTGCCATTGCAGTGCCTGTGTGCAGTCTAATACTGCCATGTCGACTTGGCAAGTGCACCCACTTGCCAGACCCTAACCTTTCCTTTTCTTACATGTTAGTCACCCCTAAGGTATGCCCAAGTTACCCCTGTGGGCAGGGTGCAGTGTATGTGAAAGGTAGGACATGCCCTGATGTGTGTGGCCTGTCCTGATAGTGAAATACTGCCAATTTAGTGTTTCACAATTGCAAGGCTATCTGTTCCCATAGGATAGAATGGGGAGTTGCTTGTAACATATTATAAACATAACTGGCCCTGGGAACAAGGTAAGAAAATAAAGTTTAGTATGCCTGAACTCATAATGTTAAAATGCATCTTTTAGTGAGGGTGTTCTGTGTTTGAAAATACCACTTTTAGAAAGTAGGTGTTTTCTTGCTTAGCCATCCAGTGTGCCTCTGCTAGGGTGTGTAATGACTGTCTGGCTTTAGAGTGACAGGGGCTGGGGATGTGTAGTGGCTCCAGAGAGTCTGGATGAGTCAGCACTAGGCTGAATAGGCCTGGTCTGTATTTGGAGTGGTGAGAGGAGTAGCACCTGCACCTGAATAAGGCTGTGCCTGCCTTCCACAATGATGGCTCCACCCCCCTGTGGTGTGTCTGGAGCCAGGGCTCACCCCTCTGACAATGGAGGTTGTTGGGCACTTGCAAAGTGCCCCCCCAAAAACTGGTTTGGACTGGGCTCAGAGCCCTGGGCCACGACAGAACAAAGAGATTTACTGTATAAAAAGAGGGGCCCAGACCCCAGACTTTTAGATCACTTCTGGGAAATCAAGAGGAACCTTTGCCAAGAAGAAGAGCTGGAGAAACTGAAGAGGAATACTGCCCCTGTGCTGTTTGCTGTCTGGGGTTAGCCTGCAGTGGCTACTTTCTGCCAAGGAAAGGGAAAAGGACTTTGCTGTTTGCTGTGTCCCCTGCTTGAGGAAGATCTTCAAGGGCTTGAAACTGAGCTTGCCTCCTCTTCAGAAACACAAAGACCTCACCGCAAGCTCCTCTGAACTTCCTTGCTCAGGGTTCTGACCAGCTAAGAGGTGCCTGCTGTTGTTTTGGACCTCTGGAAACTGTTTGCCCCTGGGAGCTGGAGAAAGTAACGCAACTTCAAGAAGCGCAACACATCCGCACCTGTTTCTGGTGTATTGCTGAAGAAATCGCTGCACACCGCATCGAGTGCACTGATCTCTGAAGTCCGAGATCACCGCACCGATCCTGACGCAAGGACTGCTGTGTGGCTGCAAGAACCCATGCATCGTCCTGGACCTTTGCATCGCATTGAGGCGCCAAGTCTGTCGCATCATTGGGGGACGCAGTAAGAAACCGATGCATCACCTCCCCACGCAGTAAGAAACCGACGCATCACCTACTCTCCGGTAAGGAAACAACGCATCACTTTCTCTGTGCAGCAGTAAGGAACCAACACATCACCTTCCCGGAGCAAGGAACCAACGCATCAAGTTCCCTGAGTGTAAGGAACTAACGCATCACCTTCCCTGTGCCCTTTTTTATTGTGTGCGCGATGCATCCAAGGTACTTTGTATGAAAAGTGTTGCATCTGCAATTTCCGTTAAACTGAACTATTTCTACCATTTGAAACTCATATTTTTATTACTGTATTGTGGATTTTTTGTAGTTTTCGTCTTGTTTGGTTTAGATAAAGATTACTTATTTTTCTAAATGGGTATGGTGTCCATTTGTAGTGTTTTCACTGTATTACTGTATGTGTGCACAATTGCTTTACACACTACCTTGAGATAAGCCTGTCTACTCGTGCCAAGTTACCATGGGGGCAAGCAGGGGTTATTTTAGAAGTGTATCCCCCTTACACTGACTATAAGCAAGGGTCCCTATTTGGACAAAGGTACCTATCTCTGCCAACTAGAGACCCCCATTTCTAACAGATGTATACATATTACCTACTGGCGGTCGCCAGTAGGTAGTTATAGTTAGGACCTAGTTTCCATAGGAAAAGTGTTTTTTGATTTGCCAATGCATTTGGCACTGTTTGACGAATCTTCACGAAATTTTCAAAACGAATGGTTCGCTTAGGTCAGCTCCTGTCTTGAAAGTTTCGAGGTGATTCGTCAAGCGGGTGCCTAGAAAAAAGGGGGTCCCAAAACACGTTTTCTCCATGTTAATTTCCATAGGAAATTTTAGACAAAGCTACAGCCCGAACTGCTGAACGGAATTACACCAAATTTGGCAAAAAGGTAGGTCTTGGTTCAGAAAGCGTTCCTTTTTTTAAATGTTGTAAATCCGTTCAGTAGTTCCTAAGAAATTAAAAAAAATATATATTGGTATCTGGTGACCGAGGAGGATTCGCGAACCCTCCCGATCACGAGCTTCATTTTGATTGGCTGCCAACACTCCAAACCAGGAAGTGTTGGCAGCCATCTTCTGACTCTGTAAAACCGAGTCACAAGAAAAAAGGTAAAAAAAAATGTTAAAAATTATGAAAAGAGGGTGCAGGGTAGAAACACCCTGACCCACTAGGCCTGCTCAGGGAAAATATTTTGGCGGAATTCACTCTGGGTTCGCAAATACCGCCAGGAAAATTTAAAAAATGAAGCGCAGTCTCCCCTCTTCATTTTAATAAGCCCCCAGGTGGGCCAGGTCCCGGGGGCAATAAATAAAATACATGCGGGGGTCTACAGGGGCCCCCGCAGCCACGGGGACCACCACCTCCCCAGGGCTGGTTTAATGTTTTGCGGGGGTCTCGCAGGGCCCCTCAAGCCCCAGGGACTGCCACCTCCCCGGGGCTTTACTTAATTATGGGGGGGCCTTGCGTGCCCCCCAAGCCCCGAGGACCGCCACCTCCCCGGGGTTATTCTAAAAATTGAGTGTGGGGGAGCTTGAGCCCCCCCATACTGCCCCAGGGACCACCACCTCCCCAGGGCACTAATTATTGAAATGCAGGGCTCCGTTGCGGACCCCCGGGGACCACCACCTCCCCAGGGCTTTAAACTTGTTAGGAGGGGGGCTGCGCGGCCCCCCTCCTGGAGCCTTCCCTGGCCCTGGGGACCGCCAACCCCCAGGGCTGGCTCCAGCAATGTCCTGGGGTGCCCACCCCGGGGACATTGCAGTTTGCAATGACAGGGCGGGAGCACGGCTCCCGCCCTGTCATTGCAAACTCTGCATCGCTTCACGGAAACCTGCTCTCACTTCCATGAAGCGAAGCAAAATTGCTTTTGGACAAGGGGAGCTGCATGTTAGCAGCTCCCTTCTCCAAAAGCAATGCCGGCTCCCGCAGGAGGCGGGGAGCCGGCTGGGACCTCGGGGGCATTGGGGCTCCCCGCGGTCTTCAACGTAAGGACAGGCCCCGGGGGATGGGGTCCCTGGGGCTAATAGTGGCCCAGGGAAGGGGGGCCACACGGCCCCTCTCCCGTACTATTAATTAAAAAAAAGAGGCAATGCCTCGGGGGATGGGGTCCCCAGGGCCATAATTGGCCTCAGAAGGGGGGCCACGTGGCCCCCCTCCAAAATCAAAAAATAGGTAAAGGCTCGCCAGACCCCGGGGGATGGGGTCCCTGGGGCCAATAGTGGGCTCGGGAAGGGGGGCCATGCGTCCCCCTCCTGTATACATATTTTTTTTAAAAAAGAGGCCAGGCCCCGGAGTATGGGGTCCCTGGGGCCAAAAGTGGCCCAGGGAAGGGGGCCATGCGGCCCCCCTCCCGTATGAATTAAAAAAAAAAATACACAAGCCTTGCCCCGGGGGATGGGGTCCCTGGGGCCGAAATTGGCTGCGGGAGGGGGGCACATTCTGGGTTGGGGGATTAAGTCCCCTTGAATCCTAAGGGTCCTTGGAGGCCAACTAGCCCACCAGGTACCTCCAGTAAGCCCCACACAGTGGGATTGCTCAGAGGTGGTCCAAGGGCCACCCCTTTTTGCACCACTCTGCAAACTCGCCTCTTGGTGATGAGGTCCTTTTGTGTCCTGAGGACCTCAGGGGTAAAGTGGACTTCATCCCCCGAGCAGCAGTGTGCCAGTAGGCGCATTTGCAGAGTGGTGTAAAAAGGGGGCATGGCCTCGGACCACTCACAGCTTACTGGAGGTACCTGGTGGGCTAGTTGTCCCCAAGGGACCCTCAGGAGGCAAGGGGACTAAATACCCCAACCCAGAGCACGCCAGGAGGCACGTTTGCAGAGTGGTGGACAAAGGGGGCATGGCCTGTGTCCACCTGTCAGCAATCCCACTATCTGGGGCATACTGGAGGTATCAGGTAGGCTAGGTGGCCTCAAAAGACCCCCAGCATCGAAGGGGACTTTAATCCCCATCCAATAGCGCGCCGGGGAGTGCGTTTGCAGACTGGTGGGCAAAGGGGGCATGGCCTGCTTTGAGAACTTACCAATGCTGCTGTGTGGGACTTACAGGAAGTAATAGGAGGGGTAGTTGGCCCCCAAGGACGTCCTTGGGTCAACTACCCCTCCTGTTACATCCAGTAAGTCCAATACCTTGTTATTGCTAAGAGGTCTTCGGAGGCCACGCCCCCTTACTCCACCACTCTGCAAATGCACCTCCTGGCACACTATGGGTTGGGGGATGAAGTCCACTTTACTCGTGATGTACTTTGAGGGCCAAGAAGCCCTCCTGGTACCTCCTGCAAATCCTACGCAGCTGAATTCCAGAGCGCTGGTTGGAGGCCCAGCCCCCTTTCTCCATAACTCTGCAAATGCGACTACCAGTTAAAGAAGCATTTACAATGTAATAGGTCTCGCATTTGCAAGAGTTAGAGCTATTGGCGTTGTAAATGTAAAAGTTTTTTTACTGATGTTTTTTGGAGTGGAGTGAATGTACGTTCTGTGTAGTGGAATTATGTGGTATGTTGTGCAGTGAAATTATGTGGATAGAAAGTATGTGGTATTTAGTGTATAGGAATTATGTAGAGTGGGATTATGTGTTACGGAGAGTAATTATGTGGTATGGTAGTCTGTGTTGTGGAGTGGTAACCTCAGGTTTAGTCTTCCTCGTTTCATAGAAGCTAAACTATGAACTAAATGAGACAAAAAAAGAATCACTGATGAGCACTTCTGGACCTAGTCAGTGGTATGAGCAGGGTCACTGGAATTATGCGACTGTTTGGCTGCACCGACTTTCGCACAGTTATATATTTTCCGCATTAGCCACATAATCCATCATCTGCTGCCTAATCTGCAGATTTGAATAAAAAAAACGCCTTGTTTCTAGCTCAAACGGCTCAAACGTTTACAAAAATGCAGCAACAAGTGTTACAGCATGGTGGAAGGTCCATTGCAAACCTAGATTGGTCACCTGTTACTTATTGCTAAATGAGGGTGTTAAATTGGTACTAATGGTGTGCAAGCCACTCTTGCTTCTTTCTGAGCCCTGCTTGCCTATTTCTACATTTCTGTTGCTTCTTTCTGCACCTTTCTTTCTTTTTCTGCACTTCTCTTGCCTCTTTCTGCAAATCTCTTCTACTTTCTGCACCTCTTTTGCCTCTTTCTGCACCTCTGTTGCCTCTTTCTGCACCTCACTTGCTTCTTTGTGCACCCTTCTTGCCTCTTTCTATACCTCTCTTGCCCCTTTCTGCACTCCTCCTGCCTCTCTCTGCACCTCTGTCCCTTTTTTCTGCACTTCTTTTGTTTCTTTCTGCGCCTCTCTTGCTTCTTTCTGCACCTCTCTTGCCTCTTTCTCCACCCCTCTTCTCCTTTTCTGCATCTCTGTTGCTTCTTTCTGCACTTTGTCTTGTATCTTTCTCTACCCATCTTCCCTCTTTCTGCACCTCTGTTGCTTCATTCTGCACCTCTCTTGCTTCTTTTTGCACACCTCGTGCCTCTTTCACACCCCTCTTCCCAACCCCTCTTGCCTTTTTCTGTACCTCTGTTCATTCTTTCTGCGCTACTTTTGTTTCTTTCTGCAGCTCTCACTTCTTTCTGCACCCCTTTTGCCTCTTTCTGCACCCCTCTTCCCACTTTCTGCACCCCTCTTGCCTCTTTCTACACCTCTGTTCCTTCTTTCTGCACTTCTTCTGTTTCTTTCTGCAGCACTTTTGCTTCTTTCTCCACCCCTTGCCTCTTTCTCCACCCATCCACCCTCTTTCTGCACCCCTGTTGCATCTTTCTGCACCTCTGTTCTTTCTTTCTGCACTTCTTTTGTTTCTTTCTGCACATCTCTTTTTGCACACCTCTCCCCTCTTTGTGCACCCCTCTTGCCTCTTTCTGCACCTCTGTTGGTTCTTTCCGCACTCCTCTTGCTTTCTCTGCACTCCTTGTGCCTCTTTCACACTCCTCTATCCTCTTTCTGCACCTCTGTTCCTTCTTTCTGCACTTCTTTTCTTTCTTTCTGCACCTCTCACTTCTTTCTGCACCCCTTTTGTCTCTTTTTGCACCTCTCTTGCCTCTTTCTGCACCTCTGTTCCTTCTTTCTGCACTTCTATTGTTTCTTTCTGCAGCTCTCATGCTTATTTCTGCACCCCCTTGCCTCTTTCTCCACCCCTCTTCCCCCTTTCTGCACCCATGTTGCCTCTCTCTGCACCTCTGTTCCTTGTTTCTGCACTTCTTTTCTTTCAGCACATCTCTTGCTTCTTTCTGCACCCCTCGTGCCTCTTTCTGCACCCCTCTTCCCTCTTTTTGCACCCCTCCTCCCTCTTTCTGCACCTTGGTTGCTTCTTTCTGCACCACTTGGGCTTCTTTCTGCACCCCTCTTCCCTCTTTCTGCACCCCTCTTGCCTCTTTCTGCACCCCTGTTCCCCCTTTTTGCATCTCTGTTGCTTCTTTCTGCACATCTCTTGCCTCTTTCTCCACCCCTGATGCCTCTTTCTGTACCTCTGTTGCTTCTTTCTGCAATTATCTTACCTCTTTCTGCACCTCTGTCCCTTATTTCTGCAACCTTTGTGCTTCTTTCTGCACCCATCTTCCCTCTTTCTGCACCCTTCTTTCCTATTTCTGCACCTCTGTTCCTTCTTTCTGCACTTCTTTTGTTTCTTTCTGCAACTCTCTTGCTTCTTTGTGCATGCCTCTTGGTTCTCTCTGCACCCCTCTTGCCTCTTTCTGCACCTCTGTTCCTTTTTTCTGCACTTCTTTTGTTTCTTTCTGCAACTGTCTTGCTTCTTTCTGCATGCCTCTTGCCTCTTGCTTCTTTCTGCACCCCTCATGCCTCTTTCACACCCCTCTTCCCTCTTGCTGCACCCCTCTTGCCTCTTTCTGCACCTCTTTTCCTTCTTTCTGCACTTCTTTTGTTTCTTTCTGCACCTCTCTTGCTTCTTTCTGTATCCCTCTTGCCTCGTTGTCCACCCCACTGCCCCCTTTCTGCATCTCTGTTGCTTCTTTCTACATTTCTCTTGCCTCTTTCACTACCCTGCTTCCCCTTTCTGCACCTCTGTTGCTTCTTTCTGCACTTCTCTTGCTTCTTTCTGCACCTCTGTCCCTTCTTTCTGCAACCCCTGTGCCTCTTTCTGCATCCCTCTTCCCTCTTTCTGCACCCCCTTGCCTCTTCCCGTGTCCCTCTTGCCTCTTTCTGCCCCTCTATTCCTTCTTTCTGTACTTTTTTTGTTTCTTTCTGCACCTCTCGCTTCTTTCTGCACCCCTTTTGCCTCTTGCTGCACCCCTCTTCCCTCTTTCTGCACCCGTCTTGCCTCTTTCTGCACCTCAGTTCCTTTTTTCTGCACTTCTTTTGTTTCTTTCTGCAACTCTCTTGCTTCTTTCTGCATGCCTCTTGGTTCTTTCTGCACCCCTCTACCCCCTTTCTGCACCCCTCTTGCCTCTTTCTGCACCTCTGTTCCTTTTTTCTGCACTTCTTTTGTTTCTTTCTGCAACTGTCTTGCTTCTTTCTGCATGCCTCTTGCCTCTTGCTTCTTTCTGCACCCCTCGTGCCTCTTTCACACCCCTCTTCCCTCTTTCTGCACCCCTCTTGCCTATTTCTGCACCTCTTTTCCTTCTTTCTGCACTTCTTTTGTTTCTTTCTGCACCTCTATTGCTTCTTTCTGTATCCGTCTTGCCTCGTTCTCCACCCCACTGCCCCCTTTCTGCATCTTTGTTGCTTCTTTCTGCATTTCTCTTGCTTCTTTCTGCATCTCTCATGCTTCTTTCTGCAACCCTTGTGCCTCTTTCTGCACCCCTCATCCCTCTTTCTGCACTCCTCATGCCTCTTTCTCCACTCTTCATCCCTCTTTCTGCACCTCTTTTGTTTCTTTCTGCACCTCTCGCTTCTTTCTGAACCCCTCTTCCCTCTTTCTGCACCCCTCTTGCCTCTTTCTGCACCTCAGTTCCTTTTTTCTGCACTTCTTTTGTTTCTTTCTGCAACTCTCTTGCTTCTTTCTGCATGCCTCTTGGTTCTTTCTGCACCCCTTTACCCCCTTTCTGCACCCCTCTTGCCTCTTTCTGCACCTCTGTTCCTTTTTTCTGCACTTCTTTTGTTTCTTTCTGCAACTGTCTTGCTTCTTTCTGCATGCCTCTTGCCTCTTGCTTCTTTCTGCACCCCTCGTGCCTCTTTCACACCCCTCTTCCCTCTTTCTGCACCCCTCTTGCCTATTTCTGCACCTCTTTTCCTTCTTTCTGCACTTCCTTTGTTTCTTTCTGCACCTCTCTTGCTTCTTTCTGTATCCGTCTTGCCTCGTTCTCCACCCCACTGCCCCCTTTCTGCATCTCTGTTGCTTCTTTCTGCATTTCTCTTGCTTCTTTCTGCATCTCTCATGCTTCTTTCTGCACCCCTTGTGCCTCTTTCTGCACCCCTCATCCCTCTTTCTGCACTCCTCATGCCTCTTTCTCCACCCCTCATCCCTCTTTCTGCACCTCTTTTGTTTCTTTCTGCAACTCTCTTGCTTCTTTATGTATCCCTCTTGCCTCTTTCTCTACCCCACTTTCCCCTTTCTGCACCTCTGTTGCTTCTTTTGGCACTTCTCTTGCTTCTTCCTGCACCTATGTCTCTTCTTTCTGCAACCCTTATGCCTCTTTCTCCACCCCTTTTCCCTCTTTCTGCTCCCCACTTGCCTCTTTCTGAACCTCTGTTCCCTCTTTCTGCACTTCTTTTGTTTCTTTCTGCAACTCTATTGCTTCTTTCTGTATCCCTCCTGCCTCTTTCTCTACCCCACTTTCCCCTTTCTGCACCTCTGTTGCTTCTTTCTGTACTTCTGTCGCTTCTTTCTGCACCTCTGTCCCTTCTTTCTGCAACCCCTGTGTAGGAGAGTAGGATCTGCTTCACATGGGTACCCCCACTTTTTGCTGATGCTTCACTGTTTTTCGACATTAGTCTGGCTGGGGCCCTGTTAATCAGAACCCCAGCCTAGCTGCTTCCTCTCTAAAATGGTTTCCATGTGCCTTAGGCACATCACTGATTGGGATCTGGAGTGCCCTTATAAGTCCCTAGTATATGGTATACTATGTACCAAGGGCATAGGTACCTCAGAGGCCTGCCAGGGGCTGCAGCATGTATTATGCCACCCCTGGAAGGCCATCCAAACTGACACCACATGTCTGATACTGCAGCCTGGGTAAGGTGGTGCATGCACCCCTTACTGTGATATAGGTTACCTATATCACGAAATACATACACACATATAAACCTATAAGTCACTCCAAAGGCAGGCCTTATCAATCCTAAAGGCAGAGTGCGTGGTTCCTATGTGAGAGGGTGCCCCTGCATGAGCAGGGCCCCTCTGCAGTGTTCGGAGACCATCTCTGATGCTGTTTGTAGTGCAGCCTGACCATATACTCTTAAGCGCATTATATCCTCGCGGTAAAATGCTAACTTTGGAATGGCTGCACCTAAACATGTCGTGTTTGGTGTCAAACATCTTGGAATACTACCCCCCGCCAATCCTGGCGGCGGGGGTAGCATTCCACCCTTCTAGAGGGAAAGACATGTTAACTCTGACTAGTCCAGTAACTTCTTTCCAGAGCCCTGGCATCACAAAATGGATGCTGCTGCCACAGACACGAGTCTGGCCTCCTGCTGCTGGACGAAACTCCGGCAGGGGAGGCCTGGACAATAGGTTTCCTGTCCCAGGGAGGTGTGACCACCTCCCCAGACAGGATAATGTGTATTGGGGCTGGGCGGGAGCACTTTCGGGTGCTTTGAAGTCCTGCACTGGGGGCACATTTGGTGTCCCTGTGCATACCCCAGTTCAAACCGGATCAGGGGCTTGCAGCCCCTGCTTTGGCGCGAACTGGACAAAGGGAAAGGGGTGTAGCCACCCCTCTGCCCTGACCCACCCATAGGTGGGGCCACAGAGTAGTCCAACCCCTATTTTTAGAATAAAGGTAGGAACCCAGTCCTTAGGACTTTAGATTATCCCTGGACGAAACTCTGAAACTGAATCCTGGACCTTCGACGCTCTACTCACGATTAGAGGACTGAAGAATCTCCCTTGGGGTCAAGGAGTGACGCCCCTGCTTGGCAGGCACCAAAGAAGCATATGTCCGGTTCGCATTTCTGAAGCTCCCGTCAGACGCCGAAGTCATCGCATCACCAGAGGTGGATTCTCAGACTTCCCCGAGACTACCCTGAGTCCCCAGCAAAGCTGAGGCCCGTGGCTATCGTGGGTGACTTGAGACTGTGACCCCTGGACACCGAGCACATTTGCAAGTGCATCCTCTTCTGGGTGTCCCAAGAAGTCGTGCTTTGGGCTCCGAGTAGCCCTAGCCTCCAGCACCACCTGCACTGAAGATCACTGGCCCCCACTCCACGAGTGTCCTGTAAGCCAGATCCACGTGCAGCGTCACGAGGCTCCTTCGCGGTCACTAGCCTGTTGGCTAGTAGCCCTTAACGAAGGCCAATCCTTTTCTTACTTGGCATCCTGGTTGCTCCAGGCCTGCCCTCACTTACCCTCGCTGGGTGAGTTCCACAGACCTTGCTGGTCTGCACCATGGATAATCTACATCTTCACCAAGACTTGCCGTTGCCAAGGCTTGTTGGGTCCAATCCGGTCGCCGACACCTCAGCACTCGACAAACATTGTGTACCAGCCCGAATCCTGCTCCTGGTCGCCGACAACGCCTCCTGGACCTCGTGGCTGAAGAGTCAAGATGACCATCAATGCACCTGAAGCACTCGACCTCGGTGGGCATCTGTTCATCGCCTTCCTGGTCACTGGCTAGTGACCCAGACTCTTTCCCCTCTGCTTTCAGGTTCTTCAGAACTCCGATCCACTCTTGGATCCACCCGGACACTTTTCTCTTGGCCGCCAGCAGCACTTTGCAGCAGATCGCCATTCGAATCGACGACGAAACCCGACCCCGAAAGGCACCTATGCACCCAGCTTCCCTGGGTGAGGTAACACGAGTACTCCAGTGCTCCCGTGGGTAGAGACTCTTCAAAGTCCTAGATCTCAAAGGGTTTTGTCCTAGTCCTCTTTTAAGTGTCCCTTTTCTCTATTTTCCCGATCCCGACTTTCTCCATAGAAGTCAACGGCGTATCGCGGTTGTGTATTTACACTGCACGCGTCTCCCGTAGGTCCCCTGTGTCACTACCTTGGGTGGTTCCTTGTGGTCCAAGCACTTCTAGAGGCTCTAGGCCTAGTGTCTAGTTCAGTCGTGGTTCGCATACCACTTTATTGGTATATGGTTTGGTACGCCCCTAGGGCCCAAACGTGTATTTGTGCTATTACTGTGATTTAATAACTTATAACTTATGTACTTCGAACTCTAGCCTCATAAAGAGACTAGAGGGGTGTGTTTAGCAATAAATACATATATTTTGAATATATACCTGGTGTGGTGCTCTTTCATTTGGTCACTCAAGAGATTATAGACTGGTAAAACAAGCTGCTTTACATTCCTTCAAGACTTAGCCTGAAGGCTGCTCTCCATAGCTACCACTAGGATAGCTTTCAATAAGGTTGTCTTTAACCTATCTCCAATAAGGGGTTGTTTGGACTGGTGCAAGGTGCCCACTATAATTAGTGGACAGCATATGCCAGGCCAACTTCTCACATTGGTGTGCAGCGTGTGGGATTCCAGCTTGCTATTGTTTTACCAGATAATCTCAATTGAATTGATCAACTGAAAACCACTAAAGGTACCTAAGGTACATATAATTTAAGCTTAGAATACAGTAAGTTCTACTGAACTTAGAGTTGTGTGTTAAGGGATAGCACAACCCTTTCTACAACTCAAGAGAGTTTAGTAGGCCACACTAGAGTAGGTAGTGCATACACCACACCACACTAGTAATGTCTTTAAGGGCAGGATCCAAAGAATCCTTGCAGGAAGCCATTGAGCTTCCACCCTCCAAGTATGATACACTCCCATTCTTGGAATTGAGAGCTTTATGTAACTTGAGAAAAATAAGGACAGGCCAAAGCCCCACCACCCAACACCTCAAGGAGTTGTTGGTGGCTTATGACCTTAGTAAGCCTGAAGGGACTGAAGGGGTAGGAGCTGAGGGTGGGGCAGAAGAAGAGGACGAGGCCAGGGGTACCAATACCCCCAGCCCCCCCTCTGAAACTGGCCAGGAGGGTGACAATGACCCTGACCTGGAAAACCCAATCCCTCCTGTGGATGATGATGAGGATGATCAGGATGATGCCCTCTTTGTCCCCCAGGAAGGATTAAGAGTGTGCCCAGGAAGTCTAGATCTCCTTCTCAGGAGTCTAACCACTCTGGCACCTCTATAGGGAGCTCTGTCTCCTCTCACAGGAGGGAATCCTCTCATGAGAGGAGAACCAGACTGGTCCAGTATGAGGAAACTCAGCTGGAAATCAGAAAAAAGCAATTGGCTTTAGATAGGGAATCCCTAGATCTCCTTAGAGAGAGAAGAAAGTTGGGACTAGAGTCCCATGGTGGCAGCCATGTCCCTAGAGACAGGGAAAGGTCCTATGACCATAGGAACCTGAGCAAGATTGTCCCTCCCTACCAGAGTGGGGATGATATCCACAAATGGATAACTGCATTAGAGAGGGCCTGTAAAGTACAGAAGGTCCCTCAGGAGCAGTGGGCAGCAATCTTGTGGCTCTCCTTTGCTGACAAAGGTAGAGATAAGCTCCTCACTGTTAGAGATGAGGATGCTGATAATTACAAGGTCTTGAAGAGTGCTCTTATTGATGGGTTTGGCCTAACCACTGAACAGTACAGGTTGAAGTTCAGAGACACCCAAAAAGCACAGACTCAAGACTGGGTAGACTATGTGGATTGTTCTGCCAAGGCTCTGGAAGGCTGGTTGATGGGCAGTAAGGTGTGTGACTTCTCAGGATTGTACAATCTGATAATGAGGGAGCAGATTCTTAATAACTGTCAAAATCAGCTGTTGCATCAATACCTGGTAGACTCTGATCTGACCTCTCCCCAAGAATTGGGAAAGAAGGCAGACAAATGGGTCAGAACCAGGGTGAAGCAGAAGGTACAGAACCAAGGTGGGGAAACCAAGAAGCAAGATGCTAAGAACTCTGACAAGGGTGGGGAGAAGGGTAAAGATCAAAAGTCTTCATCAGGCCCCCAAAAATCTTCTTCTGGTGGGGATTCACAGTCAACCAAAGGGAAAGGCCAAAGAAAACCATGGTGCAAGGTCTGTAAGCAAAAGACCCACTGGACCAGTGATTGCACCAAGTCCAAAGACTCCAGTCCAGCACCCACCAATGCCCCTAAGGCACCTGTTCCCCCTAGTACAGTTGGTGGAAGTGCTCCAGCAAAGGGTTTAGTAGGGTTCACCCTGGGAACTGAGTTGGGCTCTGACTTAGTCAGGGAACTGACTCAGGCTGTGTTAGTCTGTGATGGAGGCATGGATGTGACCTCCACTGTGAGTCCCAGTAATCTGGGCAAGTACAGACAACAGCCTTTAATCAATGGACGTGAGGCTTTGGCATTTAGGGACACAGGGGCAAGTGTCACAATGGTGACACAAGACCTTGTGCTTCCTGGGCAAGTTATGCTTGGTGAGATGTACCAAGTGACCAATGCTAGCAATGTCAGAACAGACCATACTCTGGCAGTTGTTAACTTCTCCTGGGGAGGGGTAACTGGCCTTAAGAAGGTTGTGGTAAGTGCAAACCTACCAGTCGAATGCTTGCTTGGCAATGACTTAGAGACTTCTGCTTGGGCAGAAGTGGAGCTCAGGACCCATGCAGAAATGCTGGGGATCCCTGCAGATGTGTTTGCTGTGACCAGGTCACAAGCCAAAATGTCTAGCACTGAACAGGCCTTGGATTCTGGAAGAATGGACCAAGTGCCTTCCAAGAGGAGGAGTAGTAGGGTTAAGGCAGTGCCTTCCCCTTGGCTCAGGAGGAAGATCAGTCCCTTGAGGGGGATGATCTCAGCCCTGAAGAAGGAACTGTCCCAGAGGAACTTGAACCTGACCAGGTTGAGTTCTTGGGGACAGGGGGACCTTCTAGGGCAGATCTGAGCCAGGAGCAGCAGAGCTGCCCCTCCCTTGAACCCCTCAGACAGCAAGCTGCTGCTGAGGCTGCTGGGAAAGCTAGTGGTCCCCATACAGTGTATTGGGATGATGGACTCCTGTACTCAGAGAGTAGAGACCCCAAGCCTGGTGCTACCAGGAGGTTGGTAATACCTTTGAAGTTCAGGGGCTTCCTATTGACCCTAGCCCATGATATTCCCTTAGCAGGTCACCTGGGCCAGAACAAGACTTGGGACAGAATTGTCCCTCACTTTCACTGGCCCCACATGTCTGAAGACAGTAAGGAGTTTTGTCGCTCCTGTGTAACCTGCCAAGCCAGTGGCAAAGCAGGTGGCACTACAAAGGCCCCCTGATACCACTACCTGTGGTGGGGGTGCCCTTTGAAAGGGTAGGGATTGACATTGTTGATCCCATGGATCCCCAAACAGCCTCTGGGCACAGGTTTATCCTGGTGGTAGTGGATCATGCCACCAGGTACCCAGAAGCTATTCCCCTCAGGACCACTACAGCACCTGTGGTGGCAAGGGCCCTCCTGGGAATCTTCTCAAGAGTGGGCTTTCCTAAGGAGGTAGTATCAGACAGGGGTGCTAACTTCATGTCTGGGTACTTAAAAGCAATGTGGAAGGAGTGTGGAGTGACTTATAAGTTCACCACACCCTATCACCCACATTGCAATGGTTTAGTTGAGAGATTCAACAAAACCTTGAAGGGCATGATTAAAGGGCTCCCAGAAAAGCTTAGGCATAGATGGGACATACTCTTGCCCTGCCTTTTATTCGCATATAGGGAGGTGCCTCAGAAGGGGTTGGTTACAGCCCTTTTGAACTTCTGTTTGGCCACCCTGTGAGGGGTCCACTGTGCTTGGTGAAGGAAGGATGGGAGTTACCTCTCAAGCCCCCAAAGCAAGATATAGTGGACTATGTACTTGGTCTCCGCTCCAGGATGGCTGAGTACATGAAAAAGGCAACCAAAAACCTTGAGGCTAGCCAGGAACTTCAGAAGGCCTGGCATGACCAAAAGGCTGTTCTGACTGTTTACCAGCCAGGACAGAAGGTGTGGGTGTTGGAGCCAGTGGCCCCAGCAGCTCTCCAAGATAAATGGAGTGGACCCCACACTATTGTTGAGCAGAAGGGTGATGTCACTTATTTAGTGGACCTAGGAACACCCAGGAGTCCCCACAGGGTTCTCCATGTCAACAGGTTAAAACCATATGTGGACAGGGCAGACATGGGCTTGCTCATGGCTACTGATGAAGGGCAGGAGGAAGAGAGTGACCCACTCCCTGACCTGCTCTCACAGAACCCTGACGTTGGGTCAGTTGATGGTGTAGCCTTGGCAGGCAGCCTCACTACCCAGCAACAAACTGATTGCAGGCAAGTCTTCAATCAGTTTAGACATATGTTTTCACTGACACCCAGTCAGACCACCTGGTGCACTCATGAAGTGGACACTGGGGACAGTCTGCCTATTAAAAACAAGATTTATAGGCAACCTGACCATGTCAGGGACTGTATCAGGACTGAAGTCCAGAAAATGTTGGCATTGGGAGTTATTGAACCCTCAGATAGCCCTTGGGCTAGTCCAGTAGTCCTTGTACCGAAACCTCACACCAGTGGTGGAAAAAGAGAGATGAGGTTTTGTGTGGACTACAGGGGTCTCAATGCAGTCACTAGGACTGATGCCCATCCAATACCCAGGGCAGATGAGCTCATAGATACTTTGGCCTCTGCCAAATATCTCAGCACATTTGACCTAACAGCTGGCTACTGGCAGATCAGACTAGCTGATACTGCAAAGCCCAAAACAGCATTCTCGACCCCTAGTGGACATTATCAATTTGTGGTAATGCCCTTTGGTCTGAAGAATGCACCTGCCACTTTCCAGAGGTTGGTGAATACAGTTCTCACAGGACTGGAAGCCTATAGTGCAGCTTATCTAGATGATATTGCTGTCTTTAGCTCCACCTGGGAGGATCACCTGGTCCACCTCAGGAATGTTTTACAGGCCCTGCAAAAGGCAGGCCTGACTATCAAGGCCACTAAGTGCCAGATAGGGCAGAGTCAGGTTGTGTACCTGGGCCACCTTGTGGGTGGAGGCCAGGTTCAACCTTTGCAGAGCAATATCCAGACCATCATGGACTGGACTGCTCCCACTACCCAGACTCAGGTGAGAGCCTTCTTAGGCCTGACTGGGTACTATAGGAGATTTGTCAAGGGGTATGGATCAATAGTGACACCCCTGAATGACTTAACTTCTAAGAAAATGTCCAAAAAGGTTCAGTGGACAGTTAGCTGTCAAAAGGCATTTGATGACCTCAAGCAGGCCATGTGCACTGCTCCAATTCTGCAGAGTCCTGATTACTCCAAGAAGTTCATTGTTCAAACTGATGCATCTGAATTGGGGGTAGGGGCTGTACTGTCACAATTGAATGAAGAAGGTCAGGATCAGCCAGTAGCTTTTATTAGCAGAAGGCTGACCCCTAGAGAGAAACGTTGGTCAGCCATAGAGAGGGAGGCCTTTGCTGTGGTCTGGGCTCTGAAGAAGTTGAGGCCATACTTGTTTGGTACACACTTCCTGGTTCAGACAGACCATAAGCCCCTCTTATGGCTAAAACAAATGAAGGGTGAAAACCCCAAACTGCTTAGGTGGTCCATTTCCCTACAGGGGATGGACTTTACAGTGGAACATAGGCCTGGGAGTAACCATGCGAATGCAGATGGACTCTCTAGGTATTTCCACTTAGAACATGAAGACTTAACTGGGCAAGGTTAGTTTAATGTCCCTACGTTTGGGGGGGTTGTGTAGGAGAGTAGGATCTGCTTCACATGGGTACCCCCACTTTTTGCTGATGCTTCACTGTTTTTCGACATTAGTCTGGCTGGGGCCCTGTTAATCAGAACCCCAGCCTAGCTGCTTCCTCTCTAAAATGGTTTCCATGTGCCTTAGGCACATCACTGATTGGGATCTGGAGTGCCCTTATAAGTCCCTAGTATATGGTATACTATGTACCAAGGGCATAGGTACCTCAGAGGCCTGCCAGGGGCTGCAGCATGTATTATGCCACCCCTGGAAGGCCATCCAAACTGACACCACAGGTCTGCTACTGCAGCCTGGGTAAGGTGGTGCATGCACCTCTTACTGTGATATAGGTTACCTATATCACGAAATACATACACACATATAAACCTATAAGTCACTCCTAAGGCAGGCCTTATCAATCCTAAAGGCAGAGTGCATGGTTCCTATGTGAGAGGGTGCCCCTGCATGAGCAGGGCCCCTCTGCAGCATTCGGAGACCATCTCTGATGCTGTTTGTAGTGCAGCCTGACCATATACTCTTAAGCGCATTATATCCTCGCGGTAAAATGCTAACTTTGGAATGGCTGCACCTAAACATGTCGTGTTTGGTGTCAAACATCTTGGAATACTACCCCCCGCCAATCCTGGCGGTGGGGGTAGCATTCCACCCTTCTAGAGGGAAAGACATGTTAACTCTGACTAGTCCGGTAACTTCTTTCCAGAGCCCTGGCATCACAAAATGGATGCTGCTGCCACAGACACGAGTCTGGCCTCCTGCTGCTGGACGAAACTCCGGCAGGGGAGGCCTGGACAATAGGTTTCCTGTCCCAGGGAGGTGTGACCACCTCCCCAGACAGTTTAATGTGTATTGGGGCTGGGCGGGAGCACTTTCGGGTGCTTTGAAGTCCTGCACTGGGGGCACATTTGGTGTCCCTGTGCATACCCCAGTTCAAACCGGATCAGGGGCTTGCAGCCCCTGCTTTGGCGCAAACTGGACAAAGGGAAAGGGGTGTAGCCACCCCTCTGCCCTGACCCACCCATAGGTGGGGCCACAGAGTAGTCCAACCCCTATTTTTAGAATAAAGGTAGGAACCCAGTCCTTAGGACTTTAGATTATCCCTGGACGAAACTCTGAAACTGAATCCTGGACCTTCAACGCTCTACTCACGATTAGAGGACTGAAGAATCTCCCTTGGGGTCAAGGAGTGACTCCCCTGCTTGGCAGGCGCCAAAGAAGCATCTGTCCAGTTCGCATTTCTGAAGCTCCCGTCGGACGCTGAAGTCATCGCATCACCAGAGGTAGATTTTCGGACTTCCCCAAGGCTACCCTGAGTCCCCAGCAAAGCTGAGGCCCGTGGCTATCGTGGGTGACTTGAGACCATGACCCCTGGACACCGAGCACATTTGCAAGTGCATCCTCTTCTGGGTCTCCCAAGAAGTCGTGCTTTGGGCTCCGAGTAGCCCTAGCCTCCAGCACCACCTGCACCGAAGATCACTGGCCCCCATTCCACGAGTGTCCTGTAAGCCAGATCCACGTGCGGCATCATGAGGCTCCTTCGCGGTCACTAGCCCGTTGGCTAGTAGCCCTTAACGAAAGCCAATCCTTTTCTTCCTTGGCATCCTGGTTGCTCCAGGCCTGCCCTCACTTACCCTCGCTGGGTGAGTTCCACAGACCTTGCTGGTCTGCACCATCAACGATCTACATCTTCACCAAGACTTGCCGTTGCCAAGGCTTGTTGGGTCCAATCCGGTCGCCGACACCTCAGCACTCTACAGACATTGTGTACCAGACCGAATCCTGCTCCTAGTCGCCAACAACGCCTCCTGGACCTTGTGGCTGAAGAGTCAAGACGACTGTCAATGCACCTGAAGAACTCGACCTCGGTGGGCATCTGTTCATCGCCTTCCTGGTCACTGGCTAGTGACCCAGACTCTGTCCCCTCTGCTTTCAGGTTCTTCAGAACTCCGATCCACTCTTGGATCCACCCGGACACTTTTCTCTTGGCCGCCAGCAGCACTTTGCAGCAGATCGCCATTCGAATCGACGACAAAACCCGACCCCGAAAGGCACCTATGCACCCGGCTTCCCTGGGTGAGGTACCACGAGTACTCCGGTGCTCCCGTGGGTAGAGACTCTTCAAAGTCCTAGATCTCAAAGGGTTTTGTCCTAGTCCTCTTTTAAGTGTCCCTTTTCTCTATTTTCCCGATCCCGACTTTCTCCATAGAAGTCAACGGCGTATCGCGGTTGTGTATTTACACTGCACGCGTCTCCCGTAGGTCCCCTGTGTCACTACCTTGGGTGGTTCCTTGTGGTCCAAGCACTTCTAGAGGCTCTAGGCCTAGTGTCTAGTTCAGTCGTGGTTCGCATACCACTTTATTGGTATATGGTTTGGTACGCCCCTAGGGCCCAAACGTGTATTTGTGCTATTACTGTGATTTAATAACTTATAACTTATGTACTTCGAACTCTAGCCTCATAAAGAGACTAGAGGGGTGTGTTTAGCAATAAATACATATATTTTGAATATATACCTGGTGTGGTGCTCTTTCATTTGGTCACTCAAGAGATTATAGACTGGTAAAACAAGCTGCTTTACATTCCTTCAAGACTTAGCCTGAAGGCTGCTCTCCATAGCTACCACTAGGATAGCTTTCAATAAGGTTGTCTTTAACCTATCTCCAATAAGGGGTTGTTTGGACTGGTGCAAGGTGCCCACTATAATTAGTGGACAGCATATGCCAGGCCAACTTCTCACACCCTGTGCCTCTTTCTGCATCCCTCTTCCCTCTTTCTGCACCCCCTTGCCTCTTCCCGCGCCCCTCTTGCCTCTTTCTGCACCTCTGTTCCTTCTTTCTGTACTTCTTTTGTTTCTTTCTGCACCTCTCGCTTCTTTCTGCATCCATTTTGCCTCTTTCTGCACCCCTCTTCCTTCTTTCTGCACCCCTCTTCCCTCTTTCTGCACCCCTCTTGCCTCTTTCTGCACCTCTGTTCCTTATTTCTGTACTTTTGCTTCTTTCTGCACATCTCTTGCTTCTTTCTGCACCCCTCATGCCTCTTTCTGCACCACTCTTCCATCTTTTTACACCCCTCATGCCTCTTTCGGCACCTCTGTTGCTTCTTTCTGCACTCCTCTTGCTTCTTTCTATACCTCTCTTGCTTCTTTCTGCACCACTTGTGCTACTTTCTGCACCCCTCTTCCCTCTTTCTGCACCCCTCTTGCCTCTTTCTGCACGTCTGTTACTTTTTTCTGCACTACTTTTGTTTCTTTCTGCACCTCTCTTGCTTCTTTCTGCACCCCTCTTGTCTCTTTCTCCACCCCTCATCCATCTTTCTGCACCTCTGTTGCTTCTTTCTGTACTTCTCTATGCTTCTTTCTGCACCTCTGTCCCTTCTTTCTGCAACCCTTGTGCCTTTTTCTGCACCCCTCTTCCCCCTTTCTGCACCCCTCTTACCTCTTTCTGCACCTCTGTTCCTTCTTTCTGTACTTCTTTTGTTTCTTTCTGCGCCTCTCTTGCTTCTTTCTGCACCCCTCTTGCCACTTTCTCCACCCCTGTTCCCCCTTTTTGCATCACTGTTGCTTCTTTCTGCACTTCTCTTGCCTCTTTCTCCTCCACTCATCCCTCTTTCTGCACCTCTGTTGCTTCTTTCTGCACTTCTCTTGCTTCTTTCTACACTTCTTTTGTTTCTTTCTGCAACTCTCTTGCTTCTTTCTGTACACCTCTTGCTTCTTTCTGCATCCCTCGTGCCTCTTTCACACCCCTCTTCCATCTCTCTGCACCCCTCTTGCCTCTTTCTGCACCTCTTTTCCTTATTTCTGCACTACTTTTGTTTCTTTCTGCACCTCTCTTGCTTCTTTTTGTATCCCTCTTGCCTCTTTCTCCACCCCACTTCCCTCTTTCTTAATGCATTTCTCTTGCTTCTTTCTGCATCTCTCCTGCTTCTTTCTGCTCCCCTCGTGGCTCTTTCTGGACCCCTTAACCCTCTTTATGCACTCCTCTTGCCTCTTTCTCCACCCCTCATCCCTCTTTCTGCACCTCTCTTGCTTCTTTCTGCACTTCTCTTGCTTCTTCCTGCGCCTCTGTCCCTTCTTTCTGTAAACCCTTGTGCCTCTTTCTCCACCCCTTTTCCCCTTTCTGCTCCCCGCTTGCCTCTTTCTGAACCTCTGTTCCTTCTTTCTGTACTTCTTTTGTTTCTTTCTGCAACTCTCTTGCTTCTTTCTGCACTTCTCTTGCTTCTTTCTGCACCTCTGTCCCTTCTTTCTGCAACCCCTGTGCCTCTTTCTGCATCCCTCTTCCCTCTTTCTGCACCCCCTTGCCTCTTCCGGCATCCCTCTTGCCTCTTTCTGCACCTCTTACTTCTTTCTGTACTTTTTTTGTTTCTTTCTGCACCTCTCGCTTCTTTCTGCACCCCTTTTGCCTCTTTCTGCACCCCTCATGACTCTTTCTGCACCTCTGTTCCTTATTTCTGTGCTTCTTTTGTTTCTTTCTGCACCTCTCTTGCTTATTTTTGTATTCCTCTTGCCTCTTTCTCCACCCCACTTCCCTCTTTCTTAATGCATTTCTCTTGCTTCTTTCTGCATCTCTCATGCTTCTTTCTGCACCCTTCGTGGCTCTTTCTGCATCCCTCATCCCTCTTTCTGCACTCCTCTTGCCTCTTTCTCCACCCCTCATCCCTCTTTCTGCACCTCTGTTGCTTCTTTCTGCACTTCTCTTGCTTCTTCCTGCACCTCTGTCCCTTCTTTCTGCAACCATTGTGCCTCTTTCTCCACCCCTTTCCCCTCTTTCTGCTCCCCTCTTGCCTCTTTCTGCACCTCTGTTCCTTCTTTCTGCACTTCTTTTGTTTCTCTGCAACTCTCTTGCTTCTTTCTGTATCCCTTTTGCCTCTTTCTCTACCCCACTGTAGGAAGGTGGAATCTGACTATATGGTTGCCCCCACTTTTTTTATGGTGTTTTGCTGGTTTATGACTTAGTTGGACTGGGACCCTGCTATTCAGGGCCCCAGTCTATCTGCTCTCTCTAAACGACATGGAGTGCACTCTAGGTGCACTAGTGATTGGATACTGTGGTGCCTTATGAGTCCCTAGTATATGGTACCTTAGGTACCAAGGGCATAGGTACTTCACAGGCCTCCCAGGGGCTGCAGCATATGTTATGCAACCCCTGGGAAGCAGTCTAAATCTGACACCACAGGCCTGCTACTGCAGCCTGGGTGAGGTGGTGCTAGCACCCCTCACTGAGATATAGGTTTCCTATATCTCTCCTGCACACACATATAAACCTATCAGTCACCCCTAAGGCAGGCCCTATCAATCCTGAGGGCAGGGTGCTTGGCTTCTATGTGAGGGGGTGCCTCTGCCTGAGCAGGGCCCCTCTGCAGCTCTCAGAGTCTATTCTCTGGTGCTGTTTGTGGATGCGGTTAAACCATATACTATTAAGTGCATTATATCCTCGCGGTAAATGCTAACTTTGGAATGGCTGCATCAAAACATGTCGTGTTTGGTGTCAAACATCTTGGAATACTACCCCCCGCCAATCTTGGCGGCGGGGGTAGCATTCCACCCTTCTAGAGGGATAAGACATGTACCTGCTGTGGAAACGCGGTAGAATCCTAAAGAGCCCTGGCATCACAAAATGGATGCCACCAGTCACAGACACTGGGCTGCCCTCCTGCTGATGACCGAAACTCGCAGTGGAGGAAGCCCAACAATAGGCATCCTGTCACAGGGAGGTGTAACCACCTTCCAGACAGGGTTTAGTGTATTGGGGCTGGGTGGGTGCACTCTTAGAGTGCTTTGAAGTCTTGCACTGGGGGAGCAGAAGGCTCCTCTGTGCATATGCCAGTTCAAACCAGCTCAGGGGCTACCTGCCCCTGCTCTGGCGCGAAACTGGACAAAGGGAAGTGGGTGTAGCCACCCCCTCCCTTGACCCTCCCATAGGTGGGGTCATAGAGCTAGTCCATCCCCTCTTTTTAGTATAAGAGGGGGAACCTTGCCATTGCAAAGCAGATAACCCCTGGACGACGCTCTACAGAAGAATCCTGGCCCTTCGACGTTCCACTACCTTTGGAAGACAGAAGAATCTCCCTTGGAGTCAAGGAGTGACTCCCCTGCTTGGCAGGCACCAAAAACGACAACGACGGTCGCAAACTACGCCGCTCCCGCCGGAGTCCGAAGTCCCTGCAGCCCAGAAAGTGGATTTCCTGACCTCTCCCAGGCCATCGTGAGTCCCCAGCGAAGCTGAGGCAAGTGGACCCCACGAGTAACGAGGAACCGCGACCCCTGGGTACCGTGCACTATTGTCAAGTGCAACCCCTTCACAACGTTCTACGAACTTGTGCTTTGGACCACGTGTGGTCCCGTCCTCCAGCAGAAATCCCTCCGAAGATCAGAGGCCTACCCCGTCCAGAGTGACCGTGGGCCCCTGTTGAGTGATTCCGCCTGAGGTGTCTTCGCGATCCCTTGCCCACCGGCTTGTGGGTCCCCAGAAGACTTCTTAAAGAAACCAAAGGGCTCCCCTGGTTGCTCCAGGCCTGCCCTGACTTACCCTCGCTGGGAGAGTCCCTCAGACCTTGCTGGTCTGCGCCATCGACTTTTCTTCATCTCCCCGAGACTTGCGGCTGCCAAGGCTTGTTGGCTCTGATCGAGTTGCCGACACCGCAGTCAGCTGCAGACGCCGAGGAACACACCGAATCCAGCTCCTGGTCGTCGTCGACCCCTCCTGGACCACGTGGCTGAAGAGTCAAGGCACCTGCAACCGACCTGAATCAACCGACGACGGTGGGCATCCATCTTCCTTGCCCCGGGTCACTGCCAAGTGACTTTGAACACTGTCCCCTCTGCTTTCAGGTCATCCTTCTTCAGAATCCAGGCTTGGATTCCACCGGACACTTCTTCAGCTCCCGCAAGCAGCAAGTCTTCTTTGTTCGCCATTGAAAACGACGCCGCGACCCGACACCAAAGGACACCTGTGCACCCGGCTTCCCTGGGTGAGGTAACTCCAGCACTACGGTGCTCCTGTGGGTGTGGGCCCTAGAACTACTTACCCTGTAAGTGACTTGCTTGTAGGTTCTCCCGAAGTATCCTAAAACTCTTTATTTCCAACCGCGACTTGCCCCATTGAAGTTAACGGCGATTCGCGCCTGTGTATCCACACTGCACGCGTCCCCCGTGGGTCCTTTACTTACCTGCCTTGGGTGGTTTCGTGAGGCCCCAGCACTTCTGAAGGCCCTAGGCCTTGTCTCCTTGCAAGTCGTTGTTTCTAAGTCTCTTACTTAGTATATGGTCTGGTACGCCCCTAGGGCCCCAGCCATATTTTGTGCTTAACTTATTGTGAAACGTTGATTTGTGCATATGTTTGTCTTCTAATCTCATAAAGAGATTAGTAGAGAGTTATTTAGAAATAAATACATATATATTTGATATATATACCTGTGTGGTGTCTTTTCATTTGGTGATTCAAGAGATTATATGGTAAAACAAGCTGCTTTACATTCCTCCGAGACTTAGCCTGAAGGCTGCTCTCCACAGCTACCACTAGGATAGCTTTCTTTAAAAGGTTGTCTTAAACCTATCTACCATAAGAGTCGATTTGCCCTGGTGCAAGGTGTCCACTTTAATTAGTGAACAGCATATACCAGGCCAACTTCTCACATTGGTGGGCAGCGTGTGGGATTCCAGCTTGCCATTGTTTTACCAGAAAATCTCTATTTGAATTACTAACTGAAAACCATTATAGGTACTCAAGGTACATATAAAGTCAAGCTTAGTATCAATAAGTTCTACTGAACTTAGAGCTGTGTGCCAAGGGATAGCACACCCTTTCCACAGCTCAAGCTAGGATCAGTAGGCCACAAACTAGTGTAGGTAGTACAACACTGCACAACACTAGAATGTCCTTAAGGGGTGGACCCAGTGGATCCACTCAGCCTCAGTATAAGGACATGGCTTTCTCTGACTTGAGAGCCATGTGTGTTGACAGACACCTGAGACTAGGACAGAGTCCCTCAACACTCCACCTGATAGATCTGCTGACAGCAGATGACCTTAGATTGGCTCTAGGAGCTAAAGGGTTTGAATCAGTGGGTGGGTCAGTCATAGTATCTGGGTCAGATGATGAAAATCAGAATGACCAAGACTCTGTGATTGAAGGGCCAGGCTCCAAGGGGCCTGAAAAGGACAGAGGAATTCTCCCTAAGAGAACTGACAGAGAGGAGGAGAGGCACAGATCCCCTTCCAGGGAATCTGACCACTCTTATCACTCTGGCAGAGAATTTGTCCAGCAGAGGAGCTCATACTTTTCCTTAAGAGAGACCTCCTCTGAGAGAAGGTGCAAACTGCTCCAGTATGAGGAAGCCAGAGTGGCCCTCAGAACCAAGCAGTTGGCACTGGATAGGGAAGCCCTGGAGATCCAGAGAGCTTCTAGAAAAGAGGGGTTAGAACCCCCTGGTGGCAGCAACAGTGTCCCTAGAGGCAGAGAATATATTCCTGACCATAGGAACCTGAGCAAGGTTGTTCCTCCCTACCAGAGTGGGGATGATATCCACAAGTGGATAACTGCTATGGAGAGGGCCTGTAGAGTACAGCAGGTCCCCCAAAAGCAGTGGGCAGCAATCTTGTGGCTCTCCTTTTCAGATAAAGGTAGAGACAAGCTCCTCACTGTTAGAGAAGAGGATGCTGATAATTATGAGGTCCTGAAGAGTGCACTGATAGATGGGTTTGGCTTAACCACTGAGCAGTACAGGTTGAAGTTCAGAGATACCCAGAAGGCACAGACTCAGGACTGGACAGACTTTGTAGATTGTGCATCCAAGGCTCTGGAGGGTTGGCTGGTTGGCAGTAGGGTTACTGATTTCAAAGGATTTTATAATCTAATGATGAGAGAACAGATCCTTAATAATTGTCAAAACCAGCTTTTACACCAGTACCTGGTGGACTCTGATCTGACCTCTCCCCAAGAATTGGGAAAGAAGGCAGACAAATGGGTCAGAACCAGGGTAAGGCCTAAGAATCAGGGTGGTGACCACAAGAAAGATTCTACCAAGTCCCAAGAGAAAGGTGGGGATAAATCCAAGGATAAGTCCACTACAGGGCCCCAAAATTCCTCTTCTGGGGGTGGGTCCCAAACTCCTTCCTCTCCTGAAAAGAAACCCTATTGCCATGTCTGTAAAAAGCCTGGGCACTGGAAATCTGATCCCAGTTGTCCCAGGATTGGCAATAAAGAAAATGTTCCTCCAACAACTACTACCACCCCTCCTGGTACTACCAGTAGTAATCCTCCAGTTGGGAGTAGTGCACCCAAAAAGTTAGGTGCTTTTGCAAGAGGAACAGAGGTGGGCCCTAGTTCAGACAGGACCCCCTCAACAGACTCCTCAGATTCTGATGGTGGTATAGGATTTGCCACCTTTACCGTGGGTCCCACAGCATTGGGCAGGTACAGACTGGAGCCAATAATTAATGGTCAGAAAGCTGTGGCATTTAGGGACACAGGGGCTAGTGTCACCATGGTGGCAGGGAAACTAGTCCCCCCTCACCAGCTTTTACCTGAGTTTAAATACCAGGTGACCAACATTGATGGTGTCAGAACAGATCACCCCATGGCCATAGTCAATCTCAGCTGGGAGGGGGTCACAGGCCCAAAAAGAGTGGCAGTGTCCCCAACCTTACCTGTAGATTGCCTGATGGGCAATGATCTGGAAATTTCAGCCTGGGCTGAAATTGAACACCAAACCCATCTGAAGATGTTGGGTGTCCCTGTAAAGGTTAGTGGGGCTGTGATGGCCACAGCCCCAGCCCAAGATTTTGGAGAGATGGAGCCTGGAAGAATGGCCCACTCTCCCCCAGAAGAGAGCACAAGGGTTGAAGAAAAGTCTTCTTCCCTCCAGACAGTAGGTAAGGGTCAGCCTCCTCAGGGAACTGACCCTACCCCTAGTGAAGGAACTGCCACAGAGGTAGTCAGGCCTGGCCTGGCCACCCCCTGATGGCAGAGGACCCTTACAAGGTGGTACCCAGTCTGGAGCAGGTAACCTGCCCCTCTCTACCCTGCCTCAGTCAGCCCAGGGCTGCAGAGGTCAGCGAGGTCAGTGGACCCCCAGGGCCCCCTGTCCAGAGGAACCCCCCATCAGCAGATTAGGGGCCCCCAGGCTAGTAGCCCTAGCCAGGTAGAAATTCCTCAACCCACTGAGGGATCCCCCATACCTTTATGTAGGGACCTCCCCCAGAAGGACTCTGTTAGGCAAGGGCAAACCTGGGACCAAAAGGTTCCAAACATGCCATGTCCCTCCAGTGTTCCACCCAAAGGGACCCAACCCCCGGCTGTAGGCAGTCAAAGGTTGACCCTTAGAGCAGAGTACCACTCAGTCATGGAAAGACAGGCATACATGGTGACCAGTGAGCTGAGAAAGCTGAGGCCAACATTCCTAGGGCCACACTTCCCTACTCAGACACCTCACCAGCCTGGTACTTTACCAAAGCACACCACAGGTAGTGATTCCCCATGGTGGAGACCCTCTCATACCCTTAGGGTGAGGGATTGCTTAGTGGACCATAAGACAGGGGGCAACCATGCTAGTGCAGGTGCTTCCTTATATGGCCACTTAGTCAATAAAGGCTCAACTGGCCAAGGTTAGCCTTATCTCCTTTCGTTTGGGGGGGTTATGTAGGAAGGTGGAATCTGACTATATGGTTGCCCCCACTTTTTTTATGGTGTTTTGCTGGTTTATGACTTAGTTGGACTGGGACCCTGCTATTCAGGGCCCCAGTCTATCTGCTCTCTCTAAACGACATGGAGTGCACTCTAGGTGCACTAGTGATTGGATACTGTGGTGCCTTATGAGTCCCTAGTATATGGTACCTTAGGTACCAAGGGCATAGGTACTTCACAGGCCTCCCAGGGGCTGCAGCATATGTTATGCCACCCCTGGGAAGCAGTCTAAATCTGACACCACAGGCCTGCTACTGCAGCCTGGGTGAGGTGGTGCTAGCACCCCTCACTGAGATATAGGTTTCCTATATCTCTCCTGCACACACATATAAACCTATCAGTCACCCCTAAGGCAGGCCCTATCAATCCTGAGGGCAGGGTGCTTGGCTTCTATGTGAGGGGGTGCCTCTGCCTGAGCAGGGCCCCTCTGCAGCTCTCAGAGTCTATTCTCTGGTGCTGTTTGTGGATGCGGTTAAACCATATACTATTAAGTGCATTATATCCTCGCGGTAAATGCTAACTTTGGAATGGCTGCATCAAAACATGTCGTGTTTGGTGTCAAACATCTTGGAATACTACCCCCCGCCAATCTTGGCGGCGGGGGTAGCATTCCACCCTTCTAGAGGGATAAGACATGTACCTGCTGTGGAAACGCGGTAGAATCCTAAAGAGCCCTGGCATCACAAAATGGATGCCACCAGTCACAGACACTGGGCTGCCCTCCTGCTGATGACCGAAACTCGCAGTGGAGGAAGCCCAACAATAGGCATCCTGTCACAGGGAGGTGTAACCACCTTCCAGACAGGGTTTAGTGTATTGGGGCTGGGTGGGTGCACTCTTAGAGTGCTTTGAAGTCTTGCACTGGGGGAGCAGAAGGCTCCTCTGTGCATATGCCAGTTCAAACCAGCTCAGGGGCTACCTGCCCCTGCTCTGGCGCGAAACTGGACAAAGGGAAGTGGGTGTAGCCACCCCTCCCTTGACCCTCCCATAGGTGGGGTCATAGAGCTAGTCCATCCCCTCTTTTTAGTATAAGAGGGGGAACCTTGCCATTGCAAAGCAGATAACCCCTGGACGACGCTCTACAGAAGAATCCTGGCCCTTCGACGTTCCACTACCTTTGGAAGACAGAAGAATCTCCCTTGGAGTCAAGGAGTGACTCCCCTGCTTGGCAGGCACCAAAAACGACAACGACGGTCGCAAACTACGCCGCTCCCGCCGGAGTCCGAAGTCCCTGCAGCCCAGAAAGTGGATTTCCTGACCTCTCCCAGGCCATCGTGAGTCCCCAGCGAAGCTGAGGCAAGTGGACCCCACGAGTAACGAGGAACCGCGACCCCTGGGTACTGTGCACTATTGTCGAGTGCAACCCCTTCACAACGTTCTACGAACTTGTGCTTTCGACCACGTTTGGTCCCGACCTCCAGCAGGAATCCCTCCGAAGATCAGAGGCCTACACCGTCCCGAGTGACCGTGGGCCCCTGTTGAGTGATTCCACCCGAGGAGTCTTTGCGATCCCTTGCCCGCCGGCTTGTGGGTCCCCAGAAGACTTCTTAAAGAAACCAAAGGGCTCCCCTGGTTGCTCCAGGCCTGCCCTGACTTACCCTCGCTGGGTGAGTCCCTCAGACCTTGCTGGTCTGCGCCATCGACTTTTCTTCATCTCCCCGAGACTTGCGGCTGCCAAGGCTTGTTGGCTCCGATCGAGTTGCCGACACCGCAGTCAGCTGCAGACGTTGAGGGAGACACCGAATCCAGCTCCTGGTCGTCGTAGACCTCTCCTGGACCACGTGGCTGAAGAGTCAAGGCACCCGCAACCGACCTGAATCAACCGACGACGGTGGGCATCCATCTTCCTTGCCCCGGGTCACTGCCAAGTGACTTTGAACACTGTCCCCTCTGCTTTCAGGTCATCCTTCTTCAGAATCCAGGCTTGGATTCCACCGGACACTTCTTCAGCTCCCGCAAGCAGCAAGTCTTCTTTGTTCGCCATTGAAAACGACGCCGCGACCCGACACCAAAGGACACCTGTGCACCCGGCTTCCCTGGGTGAGGTAACTCCAGCACTACGGTGCTCCTGTGGGTGTGGGCCCTAGAACTACTTACCCTGTAAGTGACTTGCTTGTAGGTTCTCCCGAAGTATCCTAAAACTCTTTATTTCCAACCGCGACTTGCCCCATTGAAGTTAACGGCGATTCGCGCCTGTGTATCCACACTGCACGCGTCCCCCGTGGGTCCTTTACTTACCTGCCTTGGGTGGTTTCGTGAGGCCCCAGCACTTCTGAAGGCCCTAGGCCTTGTCTCCTTGCAAGTCGTTGTTTCTAAGTCTCTTACTTAGTATATGGTCTGGTACGCCCCTAGGGCCCCAGCCATATTTTGTGCTTAACTTATTGTGAAACGTTGATTTGTGCATATGTTTGTCTTCTAATCTCATAAAGAGATTAGTAGAGAGTTATTTAGAAATAAATACATATATATTTGATATATATACCTGTGTGGTGTCTTTTCATTTGGTGATTCAAGAGATTATATGGTAAAACAAGCTGCTTTACATTCCTCCGAGACTTAGCCTGAAGGCTGCTCTCCACAGCTACCACTAGGATAGCTTTCTTTAAAAGGTTGTCTTAAACCTATCTACCATAAGAGTCGATTTGCCCTGGTGCAAGGTGTCCACTTTAATTAGTGAACAGCATATACCAGGCCAACTTCTCACACCCACTTTCCCCTTTCTGCGCCTCTGTTGGTTCTTTCTGTACTTCTCTTGCTTCTTTCTGCACCTCTGCCCCTTCTTTCTGCAACCCTTGTGCCTCTTTCTGTACCCCTCTTCCCTCTTTCTGCACCCCCTTGCCTCTTCCTGCACCCCTCTTGCCTCTTTCTGCACCTCTGTTCCTTCTTTCTGCACTTATTTTATTTCTTTCTGCACCTCTTGCTTCTTTCTGCACCCCTTTTGCCTCTTTCTGCACCCCTCTTCCCAATTGTTGCCCCCTTCTAGCCTCTTTCTGGACCTCTGTTCCTTCTTTCTGTACTTCTTTTGTTTCTTTCTGCATGTCTCTTGCTTCTTTCTGCACCCCTCGTTCCTCTTTCTGCACCCCTCTTCCCTCTTTTTACACCCCTCTTGCCTCTTTCTGCACCTCTGTTGCTTCTTTCTGCACTCCTCTTGCTTCTTTCTACTCCTCTCTTGCTTCTTTCTGTACCACGCATGCTTCTTTCTGCACCCCTCTTTCCTCTTTCTGCAAGCCTCTTGCCCCTTTCTGCACCACTGTTACTTTTTTCTACACTTCTTTTGTTTCTTTCTGCACTTCTCTTGCTTCTTTCTGCACCCATCTTGCCACTTTCTCCACCCCTCATTCCACTTTTTGCATCTCTGTTGCTTATTTCTGCACTACTCTTGCCTCTTTCTCCACTCCTCATCCCTCTTTCTGCACCTCTGTTGCTTCTTTCTGCACTTCTCTTGCTTCTTTCTGCACCTCTGTCCCTTCTTTCTGCAACCCTTGTACCTCTTTCTGCACCCTTCTTCCCCCTTTCTCCACCCTCTTGCCTCTTTATGCACCTCTGTTCCTTCTTTCTGCACTTCTTTTGTTTCTTTCTACAACTCTCTTGCTTCTTTCTGTATCCCTCTTGCCTCTTTCTCTACCCTACTTCCCCATTCTGCATCTCTGTTGCTTCTTTATGCACTTCTCTTTCTTTCTGTACTCCTCTTGCCTCTTTCTGCATCCCTCCAGCCTCTTTCTGCACCTCTGTTCAATTTTTTCTGCACTTTCTTTTGTTTCTTTCTGCACCTCTCTTGCTTCTTTCTGCACCCCACTTTCCTCTTTCTCCACACCTCTTCCCCCTTTCTGCATCTTTGTTGCTTCTTTCTGCACTTCTCTTGTCTTTTTTCCACCCCTCTTCCCTCTTTCTGCACCTGGGTTGCTTCTTTCTGCACCCCTCTTGCCTCTTTCTGAACCTATGTTACTTCTTTCTGCACTTCTTATGTTTCTTTCTGTACCTCTCTTGCTTCTTTCTGGACCCCTCATGCCTCTTTCACACACATCTTCCCGCACCCCTCTTGCCTCTTTCTGCACCTCTGTTCCTTCTTTCCGTACTTCGTTTGTTTCTTTCTTCACCTCTCACTTCTTTCTCCACCCCTTTTGCCTCTTTCTGCACCTCTCTTTCCTCTTTCTGCACCTATGTTACTTCTTTCTGCACTTTTTCTGTTTCTTTCTTTCTGCACTTCTTTTGTTTCTTTCAGCACATCCCTTGCTTCTTTCTGCACCCCACATGCCTCTTTATGAACCCTCTTCCCTCTTTTACATCCCTCTTGCCTCTTTCTGCACCTCTGTTGCTTCTTTCTGCACTCCTCTTGCTTCTTTCTGCACTCCTCGTGACTCTTTCACACCCCTCTTCCCTCTTTGTGCACCCCTCTTGCCTCTTTCTTCACCTCTGTTCCTTCTTTCTGCACTTCTTTTCTTTCTTTATGCACCTCTTGCTTCTTTCTGCACTCCTTTTGCCTCTTTCTGCACCCCACTTGCCTCTTTCTGCACCTCTGTTCCTTCTTTCTGCACTTCTTTTGTTTCTTTCTGCAGCTCTCTTGCTTGTTTCTGCACCCCCTTGCCTCTTTCTCCACCCCTCTTCCCTCTATCTTCACCCCTGTTGCCTCTTTCTGCACCTCTGTTCCTTCTTTTTGCACTTCATTTGTTTCTTGCTGCACATCTCTTGCTTCTTTCTGCACCCTTCGTGCCTCTTTATGAACCCCTCTTCCCTCTTTTTACATCCCTCTTGCCTCTTTCTGCACCTCTGTTGCTTCTTTCTGCACCCCTCTTCCCTTTTTCTGCATCTGTCTTGACTCTTTCTGCACTTCTCGTGCTTCTTTCTGCACCCCTCTTCCCTCTTTCTGCACCTCTCTTGCCTCTTTCTGCACCCCTCTTCTGTCACCTACCCAGCCGGACATCTGGCATAGTTTCTACGCGTTTTCTTCGCTGCTGTTGCCTTTTCCTCCCCCGCATACCGATGAATCGATGAACGCAGGCCGTCGACGGAATTTCAATCCTGGCGGTGCAGATGCTTGGTGGCGTTTCTCCGGTTGGCTGGGATGAGGTCTCACCCCCGATGCCTTCCGGACTCGAACTGCTGCCGCCTCCCCTATGGCCTGCCCTCCTGCTTCACCTCCCGTGGGACGTCCCGAACTCGCTAGTTTTATTGCCAGGTACGGAGGTGCAGTTGTGGGGAGAATCTCGTCACTGCGGCGTGATGCCCCTGGGCTCTTCCTTGCTATCTCAGCCTGGGAAGCGCGTCCTCCTGGACAGCTTTGCTGCCTGCCTCTCTCCAGGACCGCTGCCCCCGACACCCAGGCAGACTTTCCCAGACATTCGGCGTGCAGCTCGACGGCACTGCTGCCCTCGTGACCCAGAGCCTGTGCATCCAGACAGACTGTTTGGGTTCAACACCCTCGACGACTCTGCTGCCCCAGCAACCCTAAACGTTGGCTCGTTTGTCTGGGTTCGGCGATCCTCGAATCCCTTCCCCTCCTGCTCCTGTGACTGCCCCCCTTACTCTGCTCCGTAGTTTCAGCGCCCTCGTTATTTTGCGGATTGGATTTCTTGAGGCTGCATCACCATTTTGTGACTTTGCTTACGGTGCCCGTATCCCGGGTCATACATCTTGGAGGATTCGTCCGCCTCGCCCACTGCCGGACTACGCACTTTTGTCCACCGACTATACCTTTACTCTGTCCTGCCCCCCCATTGGTCTCCTTCCTCCCTCCTTTCCCTTTCAGTCACCGTGCTTCCGGATGTGTTGACTACTGACACCCCTTTTGAATTTTCTTATTGCCTTTTGGTCCCCCTAGAGCACCTCCAACCCTACCTGTTCCTCCTGACCCAATCCTCTTTCCTCCCCTATTCTCCTTTTCCCCCTGCCTTACTTACCCCTTTGGACATGTCTATATTTTATGCTAAGTTATTGTAACTGTCGTTATTGTGCAACACTGTTTTCAAATTTGTAACTCGCTGTTCCTTATGTAGCGCTCTGATACCTCCGGGTCTAGCCAGCGCTGTATAAAACTCAAATAAATAAATTTAAAAAAAATCCTTTTTGCCACTTTCTCCACCCATGTTTCCCATTTTTGCACCTCTGTTCCTTCTTTCTGAACTTCTTTTGTTTCTTTATGCAGCTCTCTTGCTTATTTCTGCACCCCCTTGCCTCTTTCTCCACCACTCTTCCCTCTATCTTCACCCCTGTTGCCTCTTTCTGCACCTCTGTTCCTTCTTTCTGTACTTCTCTTGTTTCTTGCTGCACATCTCTTGCTTCTTTCTGTACCCCTCGTGCCTCTTTCTGCACCTCTGTTGCTTCTTTATGCACTCATCTTGCTCCTTTCTACACCTGTCTTGCTTCTTTCTTCACCAATCGTGCTTCTTTCTGCACCCCTGATCCCTCTTTCTGCACCCCTGATCCCTCTTTCTGCACCCCTCTTGCCTCTTTCTGCACCTCTGTTCCTTCTTTCTGCACTTCTTTTGTTTCTTTCTTCACCTCTTTTTCTTCTTTCTGTACACCTCTTGCCACTTTCTCCACCCCTGTTCCCCCTTTTTGCATCTCTGTTGCTTCTTTCTACACTTCTCTTAACTCTTTCTCCACCCCTCATCCCTCTTTCTGCATGCCTCTTGCTTCTTTCTGCACCTCTGTCCCTTCTTTCTGCAACCCTTGTGCCTTATTCTGCACCCCTCTTCCCTCTTTTTACACCTCTGTTGCTTCTTTCTGCACTCCTCTTGCTTCTTTCTGCACTCCTCGTGACTCTTTCACACCCCTCTTCCCTCTTTATGCACTCCTCTTGCCTCTTTCTCCACCCCTCATCCCTCTTTCTGCACCTCTGTTGCTTCTTTCTGCACTTCTCTTGCTTCTTCCTGCGCCTCTGTCCCTTCTTTCTGTAAACCCTTGTTCCTCTTTCTCCACCCCTTTTCCCCTTTCTGCTCCCCGCTTGCCTCTTTCTGAACCTCTGTTCCTTCTTTCTGTACTTCTTTTGTTTCTTTCTGCAACTCTCTTGCTTCTTTCTGCACTTCTCTTTCTTCTTTCTGCACCTCTGTCCCTTCTTTCTGCAACCCCTGTGCCTCTTTCTGCATCCCTCTTCCCTCTTTCTGCACCCCCTTGCCTCTTCCCTCATCCCTCTTGCCTCTTTCTGCACCTCTTCCTTCTTTCTGTACTTTTTTTGTTTCTTTCTGCACCTCTCGCTTCTTTCTGCACCCCTTTTGCCTCTTTCTGCACCCCTCTTCCCTCTTTCTGCACCCCTCTTGACTCTTTCTGCACCTCTGTTCCTTATTTCTGTGCTTCTTTTGCTTCTTTATGCACCTCTCTTGCTTCTTTTTGTATTCCTCTTGCCTCTTTCTCCACCCCACTTCCCTCTTTCTTAATGCATTTCTCTTGCTTCTTTCTGCATCTCTCATGCTTCTTTCTGCACCCTTAATGGCTCTTTCTGCATCCCTCATCCCTCTTTCTGCACTCCTCTTGCCTCTTTCTCCACCCCTCATCCCTCTTTCTGCACCTCTGTTGCTTCTTTCTGCGCTTCTCTTGCTTCTTCCTGCACCTCTGTCCCTTCTTTCTGCAACCATTGTGCCTCTTTCTCCACCCCTTTCCCTCTTTCTGCTCCCCTCTTGCCTCTTTCTGCACCTCTGTTCCTTCTTTCTGCACTTCTTTTGTTTCTCTGCAACTCTCTTGCTTCTTTCTGTATCCCTTTTGCCTCTTTCTCTACCCCACTTTCCCCTTTCTGCACCTCTGTTGGTTATTTCTGTACTTCTGTTGCTTCTTTCTGCACCTCTGCCCCTTCTTTCTGCAACCCTTGTGCCTCTTTCTGCACCCCTCTTCCCTCTTTCTGCACCCCCTTGCCTCTTCCTGCACCCCTCTTGCCTCTTTCTGCACCTCTGTTCCTTCTTTCTGCACTTGTTTTATTTCTTTCTGCACCTCTCGCTTCTTTCTGCACCCCTTTTGCCTCTTTCTGCACCCCTCTTCCCAATTGTTGCCCCCCTCTAGCCTCTTTCTGGACCTCTGTTCCTTCTTTCTGTACTTCTTTTGTTTCTTTCTGCATGTCTCTTGCTTCTTTCTGCACCCCTCGTTCCTCTTTCTGCACCCCTCTTCCCTCTTTTTACACCCCTCTTGCCTCTTTCTGCACCTCTGTTGCTTCTTTCTGCACTCCTCTTGCTTCTTTCTACTCTTCTCTTGCTTCTTTCTGTACCACGCATGCTTCTTTCTGCACCCCTCTTTCCTCTTTCTGCACCCCTCTTGCCCCTTTCTGCACCACTGTTACTTTTTTCTGCACTTGTTTTGTTTCTTTCTGCACCTCTCTTGCTTCTTTCTGCACCCCTCTTGCCACTTTCTCCACCCCTCATTCCACTTTTTGCATCTCTGTTGCTTATTTCTGCACTACTCTTGCCTCTTTCTCCACTCCTCATCCCTCTTTCTGCACCTCTGTTGCTTCTTTCTGCACTTCTCTTGCTTCTTTCTGCACCTCTGTCCCTTCTTTCTGCAACCCTTGTACCTCTTTCTGCACCCTTCTTCCCCCTTTCTCCACCCTCTTGCCTCTTTATGCACCTCTGTTCCTTCTTTCTGCACTTCTTTTGTTTCTTTCTACAACTCTCTTGCTTCTTTCTGTATCCCTCTTGCCTCTTTCTCCACCCTACTTCCCCATTCTGCATCTCTGTTGCTTCTTTATGCACTTCTCTTTCTTCTTTCTGCATCTCTCTTGCTTCTTTCTGCACCCCTTGTGCCTCTTTCTGCACCCTTCATCCCTCTTTCTGTACTCCTCTTGCCTCTTTCTGCATCCCTCCAACCTCTTCCTGCGCCTCTGTCCCTTCTTTCTGTAAACCCTTGTTCCTCTTTCTCCACCCCTTTTCCCCTTTCTGCTCCCCGCTTGCCTCTTTCTGAACCTCTGTTCCTTCTTTCTGTACTTCTTTTGTTTCTTTCTGCAACTCTCTTGCTTCTTTCTGCACTTCTCTTGCTTCTTTCTGCACCTCTGTCCCTTCTTTCTGCAACCCCTGTGCCTCTTTCTGCATCCCTCTTCCCTCTTTCTGCACCCCCTTGCCTCTTCCCGCATCCCTCTTGCCTCTTTCTGCACCTCTTCCTTCTTTCTGTACTTTTTTGTTTCTTTCTGCACCTCTCGCTTCTTTCTGCACCCCTTTTGCCTCTTTCTGCACCCCTCTTCCCTCTTTCTGCACCCCTCTTGACTCTTTCTGCACCTCTGTTCCTTATTTCTGTGCTTCTTTTGCTTCTTTCTGCACCTCTCTTGCTTCTTTTTGTATTCCTCTTGCCTCTTTCTCCACCCCACTTCCCTCTTTCTTAATGCATTTCTCTTGCTTCTTTCTGCATCTCTCATGCTTCTTTCTGCACCCTTCATGGCTCTTTCTGCATCCCTCATCCCTCTTTCTGCACTCCTCTTGCCTCTTTCTCCACCCCTCATCCCTCTTTCTGCACCTCTGTTGCTTCTTTCTGCACTTCTCTTGCTTCTTCCTGCACCTCTGTCCCTTCTTTCTGCAACCATTGTGCCTCTTTCTCCACCCCTTTCCCCTCTTTCTGCTCCCCTCTTGCCTCTTTCTGCACCTCTGTTCCTTCTTTCTGCACTTCTTTTGTTTCTCTGCAACTCTCTTGCTTCTTTCTGTATCCCTTTTGCCTCTTTCTCTACCCCACTTTCCCCTTTCTGCACCTCTGTTGGTTCTTTCTGTACTTCTGTTGCTTCTTTCTGCACCTCTGCCCCTTCTTTCTGCAACCCTTGTGCCTCTTTCTGCACCCCTCTTCCCTCTTTCTGCACCCCCTTGCCTCTTCCTGCACCCCTCTTGCCTCTTTCTGCACCTCTGTTCCTTCTTTCTGCACTTGTTTTATTTCTTTCTGCACCTCTCGCTTCTTTCTGCACCCCTTTTGCCTCTTTCTGCACCCCTCTTCCCAATTGTTGCCCCCCTCTAGCCTCTTTCTGGACCACTGTTCCTTCTTTCTGTACTTCTTTTGTTTCTTTCTGCATGTCTCTTGCTTCTTTCTGCACCCCTCGTTACTCTTTCTGCACCCGTCTTCCCTCTTTTTACACCCCTCTTGCCTCTTTCTGCACCTCTGTTGCTTCTTTCTGCACTCCTCTTGCTTCTTTCTTCTCCTCTCTTGCTTCTTTCTGTACCACGCATGCTTCTTTCTGCACCCCTCTTTCCTTTTTCTGCACCCCTCTTGCCCCTTTCTGCACCACTGTTACTTTTTTCTGCACTTCTTTTGTTTCTTTCTGCACCTCTCATGCTTCTTTCTGCACCCCTCTTGCCACTTTCTCCACCCCTCATTCCACTTTTTGCATCTCTGTTGCTTATTTCTGCACTACTCTTGCCTCTTTCTCCACTCCTCATCCCTCTTTCTGCACCTCTGTTGCTTCTTTCTGCACTTCTCTTGCTTCTTTCTGCACCTCTGTCCCTTCTTTCTGCAACCCTTGTACCTCTTTCTGCACCCTTCTTCCCCCTTTCTCCACACTCTTGCCTCTTTATGCACCTCTGTTCCTTCTTTCTGCACTTCTTTTGTTTCTTTCTACAACTCTCTTGCTTCTTTCTGTATCCCTCTTGCCTCTTTCTCCACCCTACTTCCCCATTCTGCATCTCTGTTGCTTCTTTGTGCACTTCTCTTTCTTCTTTCTGCATCTCTCTTGCTTCTTTCTGCACCCCTTGTGCCTCTTTCTGCACCCTTCATCCCTCTTTCTGTACTCCTCTTGCCTCTTTCTGCATCCCTCCAACCTCTTTCTGCACCTCTGTTCAAACTTTTCTGCACTTTCTTTTATTTCTTTCTGCACCTCTCTTGCTTCTTTCTGCACCCCACTTTCCTCTTTCTCCACACCTCTTCCCCCTTTCTGCATCTCTGTTGCTTCTTTCTGCACTTCTCTTGTCTTTTTTCCACCCCTCTTCCCTCTTTCTGCACCTGGGTTGCTTCTTTCTGCACCCCTCTTGCCTCTTTCTGAACCTATGTTACTTCTTTCTGCATCTCTGTTGCTTCTTTCTGAACTTCTTTTGTTTCTTTATGCAGCTCTCTTGCTTATTTCTGCACCCCCTTGCCTCTTTCTCCACCACTCTTCCCTCTATCTTCACCCCTGTTGCCTCTTTCTGCACCTCTGTTCCTTCTTTCTGTACTTCTCTTGTTTCTTGCTGCACATCTCTTCCTTCTTTCTGTACCCCTCGTGCCTCTTTCTGCACCTCTGTTGCTTCTTTATGCACTCATCTTGCTCCTTTCTACACCTGTCTTGCTTCTTTCTTCACCAATCGTGCTTCTTTCTGCACCCCTGATCCCTCTTTCTGCACCCCTGATCCCTCTTTCTGCACCCCTCTTGCCTCTTTCTGCACCTCTGTTCCTTCTTTCTGCACTTCTTTTGTTTCTTTCTTCACCTCTTTTTCTTCTTTCTGTACACCTCTTGCCACTTTCTCCATCCCTGTTCCCCCTTTTTGCATCTCTGTTGCTTCTTTCTGCACTTCTCTTACCTCTTTCTCCACCCCTCATCCCTCTTTCTGCATGCCTCTTGCTTCTTTCTGCACCTCTGTCCCTTCTTTCTGCAACCCTTGTGCCTCTTTCTGCACCCCTCTTCCCTCTTTTACACCTCTGTTGCTTCTTTCTGCACTCCTCTTGCTTCTTTCTGCACTCCTCGTGACTCTTTCACACCCCTCTTCCCTCTTTATGCACTCCTCTTGCCTCTTTCTCCACCCCTCATCCCTCTTTCTGCACCTCTGTTGCTTCTTTCTGCACTTATCTTGCTTCTTCCTGCGCCTCTGTCCCTTCTTTCTGTAAACCCTTGTTCCTCTTTCTCCACCCCTTTTCCCCTTTCTGCTCCCCGCTTGCCTCTTTCTGAACCTCTGTTCCTTCTTTCTGTACTTCTTTTGTTTCTTTCTGCAACTCTCTTGCTTCTTTCTGCACTTCTCTTGCTTCTTTCTGCACCTCTGAGCCTTCTTTCTGCAACCCCTGTGCCTCTTTCTGCATCCCTCTTCCCTCTTTCTGCACCACCTTGCCTCTTCCCGCATCCCTCTTGCCTCTTTCTGCACCTCTTCCTTCTTTCTGTACTTTTTTTGTTTCTTTCTGCACCTCTTGCTTCTTTCTGCACCCCTTTTGCCTCTTTCTGCACCCCTCTTCCCTCTTTCTGCACCCCTCTTGACTCTTTCTGCACCTCTGTTCCTTATTTCTGTGCTTCTTTTGCTTCTTTCTGCACCTCTCTTGCTTCTTTTTGTATTCCTCTTGCCTCTTTCTCCACCCCTCTTCCCTCTTTCTGCACCTCTCTTTCCTCTTTCTGCACCTATGTTACTTCTTTCTGCACTTCTTCCTTTCTGCACTTCTTTTGTTTCTTTCAGCACATCCCTTGCTTCTTTCTGCACCCCACGTGCCTCTTTATGAACCCCTCTTCCCTCTTTTACATCCCTCTTGCCTCTTTCTGCACCTCTGTTGCTTCTTTCTGCACTCCTCTTGCTTCTTTCTGCACTCCTCGTGACTCTTTCACACCCCTCTTCCCTCTTTGTGCACCCCTCTTGCCTCTTTCTTCACCTCTGTTCCTTCTTTCTGCACTTCTTTTCTTTCTTTATGCACCTCTTGCTTCTTTCTGCACTCCTTTTGCCTCTTTCTGCACCCCACTTGCCTCTTTCTGCACCTCTGTCCCTTCTTTCTGCACTTCTTTTGTTTCTTTCTGCAGCTCTCTTGCTTGTTTCTGCACCCCCTTGCCTCTTTCTCCACCCCTCTTCCCTCTATCTTCACCCCTGTTACCTCTTTCTCCACCTCTGTTCCTTCTTTTTGCACTTCTTTTGTTTCTTGCTGCACATCTCTTGCTTCTTTCTGCACCCTCGTGCCTATTTATGAACCTCTATTCCCTCTTTTTACATCCCTCTTGCCTCTTTGTGCACTTCTGTTGCTTCTTTCTGCACCCCTCTTCCCTCTTTCTGCACCTCTCTTGCCTCTTTCTGCACCCCTCTTCTGTCACCTACCCAGCCGGACATCTGGCATAGTTTCTACGCGTTTTCTTCGCTGCTGTTGCCTTTTCCTCCCCCCGCATACCGATGAATCGATGAACACAGGCCGTCGACGGAATTTCAATCCTGGCGGTGCAGATGCTTGGCATTTCTCCGGTTGTCTGGGATGAGGTCTCACCGCCCGATGCCTTCCGGACTCGAACTGCTGCCGCCTCCCCTATGGCCTGCCCTCCTGCTTCACCTCCCGTGGGACGTCCCGAACTCGCTAGTTTTATTGCCAGGTACGGGGGTGCAGTTGCGGGGAGAATCTTGTCACTGCGGCGTGATGCCCCTGGGCTCTTCCTTGCTATCTCAACCTGGGAAGCGCGTCCTCCTGGACTGCTTTGCTGCCTGCCTCTCTCCAGGACCGCTGCCCCCAGCACTCAGGCAGACTTTCCCAGACATTCGGCGTGCCACTCGACGGCACTGCTGCCCTCGTGACCCAGAGCCTGTGCATCCAGACAGACTGTTTGGGTTCAACACCCTCGACGACTCTGCTGCCCCAGCAACCCTAAACGTTGGCTCGTTTGTCTGTGTTCGGCGATCCTCGAATCCCTTCCCCTCCTGCTCCTGCGACTGCCCCCCTTACTCTGCTCCGTAGTTCCAGCGCCCTCGTTATTTTGCGGATTGGATTTCTTGAGGCTGCATCGCCATTTTGTGACTTTGCTTACGGTGCCCGTATCCCGGGTCATACATCTTGGAGGATTCGTCCGCCTCGCCCACTGCTGGACTACGCACTTTTGTCCACCGACTATACCTTTACTCTGTCCTGCCCCCCCCATTGGTCTCCTTCCTCCCTCCTTTCCCTTTCAGTCACCGTGCTTTCGGATGTGTTGACTACTGACCCCCCTTTTGAATTTTCTTATTGCCTTTTGGTCCCCCTAGAGCATCTCCATCCCTACCTGTTCCTCCTGACCCGATCCTCTTTCCTCCCCTATTCTCCGTTTCCCCCTGCCTTACTTACCCCTTTGGACATGTCTATATTTTATGCTAAGTTATTGTAACTGTCGTTATTGTGCAACACTGTTTTCAAATTTGTAACTCGCTGTTCCTTATGGAAAGCGCTCTGATACCTCCGGGTCTAGCCAGCGCTATATAAAACTCAAATAAATAAATTTAAAAAAAATCCCTTTTGCCACTTTCTCCACCCATGTTTCCCATTTTTGCATCTCTGTTGCTTCTTTCTGCACTTCTCTTGCCTCTTTCAAAAATCTCATCCCTCTCTCTGCACCTCTGTTCCTTCTTTCTGAACTTCTTTTGTTTCTTTATGCAGCTCTCTTGCTTATTTCTGCACCCCCTTGCCTCTTTCTCCACCACTCTTCTCTCTATCTTCACCCCTGTTGCCTCTTTCTGCACCTCTGTTCCTTCTTTCTGTACTTCTCTTGTTTCTTGCTGCACATCTCTTGCTTCTTTCTGTACCCCTCGTGCCTCTTTCTGCACCTCTGTTGCTTCTTTATGCACTCATCTTGCTCCTTTCTACACCTGTCTTGCTTCTTTCTTCACCAATCGTGCTTCTTTCTGCACCCCTGATCCCTCTTTCTGCACCCCTGATCCCTCTTTCTGCACCTCTCTTGCCTCTTTCTGCACCTCTGTTCCTTCTTTCTGCACTTCTTTTGTTTCTTTCTTCACCTCTTTTTCTTCTTTCTGTACACCTCTTGCCACTTTCTCCACCCCTGTTCCCCCTTTTTGCATCTCTGTTGCTTCTTTCTACACTTCTCTTACCTCTTTCTCCACCCCTCATCCCTCTTTCTGCATGCCTCTTGCTTCTTTCTGCACCTCTGTCCCTTCTTTCTGCAACCCTTGTGCCTCTTTCTGCACCCCTCTTCCCTCTTTTTACACCTCTGTTGCTTCTTTCTGCACTCCTCTTGCTTCTTTCTGCACTCCTCGTGACTCTTTCACACCCCTCTTCCCTCTTTATGCACTCCTCTTGCCTCTTTCTCCACCCCTCATCCCTCTTTCTGCACCTCTGTTGCTTCTTTCTGCACTTCTCTTGCTTTTTCCTGCGCCTCTGTCCCTTCTTTCTGTAAACCCTTGTTCCTCTTTCTCCACCCCTTTTCCCCTTTCTGCTCCCCGCTTGCCTCTTTCTGAACCTCTGTTCCTTCTTTCTGTACTCAATAAACCACTAAGATCCACCCTCAGACAGTTTCAAAAGCCATATCCTCCCAGATTGAGTATGCTTCCTACAGTGGTGGAAAAAACACACAGTGTTTTAAGATACCCCTCACACACCAAAAGGGCCCTTGGTGTCATGCTTCATCATGGGGGTCTTCCCGCCCCTCTACGGGACGGGGCGTGCTACAACCTACGATTACGCGGGAGCACTGTTGTTGTGTGAAGACTATGTGTCATGTAGGAGTGTGAGTGGAAGGGTCAGGGGTGGCCAGACACGGCAGGGCAGTGTCCTAGGAGCAGTTGCAACTTTAGGCACCCCTCCCACCCGTTACAGGCTCATGGGGCGTTTTTAATTTGGAAAACAAATAACGATTACAGATACCTATTGAGGTATTGTATATGTGCATTGAGAATCCACATGCACTGTATATTTATTTTCACGAACATCTTTTCATTAAGAGGATTATGAACACACTACATATAGAGTGAGTGTAGAAGGGATCTGCTAAGTCCTGAAGAAGAAGCTAGGGGAGCTTCGAAACATGTTGTCTGATTTGGGAGGCACAGCTCATTGAGGCAAATATACCTCCGTCCCCACCCCCTTTTTAACAATACCAGCTCATAGGTATATTAAAAAATTCTAGCCGCCGAGCCAGGTATTTTTTAGACCTCACTTTCTATTCACCCCTGACCCTTCCACTCACACTCCTACACGACACATAGTCTTCACACAACAACAGTGCTCCCGCGTAATCGTAGGTTGTAGCACGCCCCGTCCCGTAGAGGGGCGGGAAGACCCCCATGATGAAGCATGACACCAAGGGCCCTTTTGGTGTGTGAGGGGTATCTTAAAACACTGTGTGTTTTTTCCACCACTGTAGGAAGCATACTCAATCTGGGAGGATATGGCTTTTGAAACTGTCTGAGGGTGGATCTTTGTGGTTTATTGACTATAGACTTAACGAGGACGTATCCACCTCCACTGCTTGTGACAAGCAGTACCTCTTCGCTCCCTTCTTGTTTTTTCCTTCTTTCTGTACTTCTTTTGTTTCTTTCTGCAACTCTCTTGCTTCTTTCTGCACTTCTCTTGCTTCTTTCTGCACCTCTGTCCCTTCTTTCTGCAACCCCTGTGCCTCTTTCTGCATCCCTCTTTCTGCACCCCCTTGCCTCTTCCCACGTCCCTCTTGCCTCTTTCTGCACCTCTTCCTTCTTTCTGTACTTTTTTTGTTTCTTTTGCACCTCTCGCTTCTTTCTGCACCCCTTTTGCCTCTTTCTGCACCCCTCTTCCCTCTTTCTGCACCCCTCTTGACTCTTTCTGCACCTCTGTTCCTTATTTCTGTGCTTCTTTTGCTTCTTTCTACACCTCTCTTGCTTCTTTTTGTATTCCTCTTGCCTCTTTCTCCACCCCACTTCCCTCTTTCTTAATGCATTTCTCTTGCTTCTTTCTGCATCTCTCATGCTTCTTTCTGCACCCTTCATGGCTCTTTCTGCATCCCTCATCCCTCTTTCTGCACTCTCTTGCCTCTTTCTCCACCCCTCATCCCTCTTTCTGCACCTCTGTTGCTTCTTTCTGCACTTCTCTTGCTTCTTCCTGCACCTCTGTCCCTTCTTTCTGCAACCATTGTGCCTCTTTCTCCACCCCTTTCCCTCTTTCTGCTCCCCTCTTGCCTCTTTCTGCACCTCTGTTCCTTCTTTCTGCACTTCTTTTTGTTTCTCTGCAACTCTCTTGCTTCTTTCTGTATCCCTTTTGCCTCTTTCTCTACCCCACTTTCCCCTTTCTGCACCTCTGTTGGTTCTTTCTGTACTTCTCTTGCTTCTTTATGCACCTCTGCCCCTTCTTTTCTGCAACCCTTGTGCCTCTTTCTGCACCCCTCTTCCCTCTTTCTGCACCCCTTGCCTCTTCCTGCACCCCTATTGCCTCTTTCTGCACCTCTGTTCCTTCTTTCTGCACTTATTTTATTTCTTTCTGCACCTCTCGCTTCTTTCTGCACCCCTTTTGCCTCTTTCTGCACCCCTCTTCCCAATTGTTGCCCCCCTCTAGCCTCTTTCTGGACCTCTGTTCCTTCTTTCTGTACTTCTTTTGTTTCTTTCTGCATGTCTCTTGCTTCTTTCTGCACCCCTCGTTCCTCTTTCTGCACCCCTCTTCCCTCTTTTTACACCCCTCTTGCCTCTTTCTGCACCTCTGTTGCTTCTTTCTGCACTCCTCTTGCTTCTTTCTATTCCTCTCTTGCTTCTTTCTGTACCACGCATGCTTCTTTCTGCACCCCTCTTTCCTCTTTCTGCACCCCTCTTGCCCCTTTCTGCACCACTGTTACTTTTTTCTGCACTTCTTTTGTATCTTTCTGCACCTCTCTTGCTTCTTTCTGCACCCCTCTTCCCTCTTTCTGCACCTCTCTTGCCTCTTTCTGCACCCCTCTTCTGTCACCTACCCAGCCGGACATCTGGCATAGTTTCTACGCGTTTTCTTCGCTGCTGTTGCCTTTTCCTCCCCCGCATACCGATGAATCGATGAACGCAGGCCGTCAACGGAATTTCAATCCTGGCGGTGCAGATGCTTGGTGGCGTTTCTCCGGTTGGCTGGGATGAGGTCTCACCCCCGATGCCTTCCGGACTCGAACTGCTGCCGCCTCCCCTATGGCCTGCCCTCCTGCTTCACCTCCCGTGGGACGTCCCGAACTCGCTAGTTTTATTGCCAGGTACAGAGGTGCAGTTGTGGGGAGAATCTCGTCACTGCGGCGTGATGCCCCTGGGCTCTTCCTTGCTATCTCAGCCTGGGAAGCGCGTCCTCCTGGACAGCTTTGCTGCCTGCCTCTCTCCAGGACCGCTGCCCCCGACACCCAGGCAGACTTTCCCAGACATTCGGCGTGCAGCTCGACGGCACTGCTGCCCTTGCGACCCAGAGCCTGTGCATCCAGACAGACTGTTTGGGTTCAACACCCTCGACGACTTTGCTGCCCCAGCAACCCTAAACGTTGGCTCGTTTGTCTGTGTTCGGTGATCCTCGAATCCCTTCCCCTCCTGCTCCTGTGACTGCCCCCCTTACTCTGCTCCGTAGTTTCAGCACCCTCGTTATTTTGCGGATTGGATTTCTTGAGGCTGCATCGCCATTTTGTGACTTTGCTTACGGTGCCCGTATCCCGGGTCATACATCTTGGAGGATTCGTCCGCCTCGCCCACTGCCAGACTACGCACTTTTGTCCACCGACTATACCTTTACTCTGTCCTGCCCCCCCATTGGTCTCCTTCCTCCCTCCTTTCCCTTTCAGTAACCGTGCTTCCGGATGTGTTGACTACTGACACCCCTTTTGAATTTTCTTATTGCCTTTTGGTCCCCCTAGAGCACCTCCAACCCTACCTGTTCCTCCTGAACCGATCCTCTTTCCTCCCCTATTCTCCTTTTCCCCCTACCTTACTTACCCCTTTGGACATGTCTATATTTTATGCTAAGTTATTGTAACTGTCGTTATTGTGCAACACTGTTTTCAAATTTGTAACTCGCTGTTCCTTATGTAAAGCGCTCTGATACCTCCGGGTCTAGCCAGCGCTATATAAAACTCAAATAAATAAATTTTAAAAAAATCCCTTTTGCCACTTTCTCCACCCATGTTTCCCATTTTTGCACCTCTGTTCCTTCTTTCTGAACTTTTTATGTTTCTTTATGCAGCTCTCTTGCTTATTTCTGCACCCCCTTGCCTCTTTCTCCACCACTCTTCCCTCTATCTTCACCCCTGTTGCCTCTTTCTGCACCTCTGTTCCTTCTTTCTGTACTTCTCTTGTTTCTTGCTGCACATCTCTTGCTTCTTTCTGTACCCCTCGTGCCTCTTTCTGCACCTCTGTTGCTTCTTTAGGCACTCATCTTGCTCCTTTCTACACCTGTCTTGCTTCTTTCTTCACCAATCGTGCTTCTTTCTGCACCCCTGATCCCTCTTTCTGCACCCCTGATCCCTCTTTCTGCACCCCTCTTGCCTCTTTCTGCACCTCTGTTCCTTCTTTCTGCACTTCTTTTGTTTCTTTCTTCACCTCTTTTTCTTCTTTCTGTACACCTCTTGCCACTTTCTCCACCCCTGTTCCCCCTTTTTGCATCTCTGTTGCTTCTTTCTACACTTCTCATACCTCTTTCTCCACCCCTCATCCCTCTTTCTGCATGCCTCTTGCTTCTTTCTGCACCTCTGTCCCTTCTTTCTGCAACCCTTGTGCCTTATTCTGCACCCCTCTTCCCTCTTTTTACACCTCTGTTGCTTCTTTCTGCACTCCTCTTGCTTCTTTCTGCACTCCTCGTGACTCTTTCACACCCCTCTTCCCTCTTTATGCACTCCTCTTGCCTCTTTCTCCACCCCTCATCCCTCTTTCTGCACCTCTGTTGCTTCTTTCTGCACTTCTCTTGCTTCTTCCTGCGCCTCTGTCCCTTCTTTCTGTAAACCCTTGTTCCTCTTTCTCCACCCCTTTTCCCCTTTCTGCTCCCCGCTTGCCTCTTTCTGAACCTCTGTTCCTTCTTTCTGTACTTCTTTTGTTTCTTTCTGCAACTCTCTTGCTTCTTTCTGCACTTTTCTTGCTTCTTTCTGCACCTCTGTCCCTTCTTTCTGCAACCCCGTGCCTCTTTCTGCATCCCTCGTCCCTCTTTCTGTACCCCCTTGCCTCTTCCCGCATCCCTCTTGCCTCTTTCTGCACCTCTTCCTTCTTTCTGTACTTTTTTTGTTTCTTTCTGCACCTCTCGCTTCTTTCTGCACCCCTTTTGCCTCTTTCTGCACCCCTCTTCCCTCTTTCTGCACCCCTCTTGACTCTTTCTGCACCTCTGTTCCTTATTTCTGTGCTTCTTTTTGCTTCTTTCTGCACCTCTCTTGCTTCTTTTTGTATTCCTCTTGCCTCTTTCTCCACCCCACTTCCCTCTTTCTTAATGCATTTCTCTTGCTTCTTTCTGCATCTCTCATACTTCTTTCTGCACCCTTCATGGCTCTTTCTGCATCCCTCATCCCTCTTTCTGCACTCCTCTTGCCTCTTTCTCCACCCCTCATCCCTCTTTCTGCACCTCTGTTGCTTCTTTCTGCGCTTCTCTTGCTTCTTCCTGCACCTCTGTCCCTTCTTTCTGCAACCATTGTGCCTCTTTCTCCACCCCTTTCCCCTCTTTCTGCTCCCCTCTTGCCTCTTTCTGCACCTCTGTTCCTTCTTTCTGCACTTCTTTTGTTTCTCTGCAACTCTCTTGCTTCTTTCTGTATCCCTTTTGCCTCTTTCTCTACCCCACTTTCCCCTTTCTGCACCTCTGTTGGTTCTTTCTGTACTTCTGTTGCTTCTTTCTGCACCTCTGCCCCTTCTTTCTGCAACCCTTGTGCCTCTTTCTGCACCCCTCTTCCCTCTTTCTGCACCCCCTTGCCTCTTCCTGCACCCCTCTTGCCTCTTTCTGCACCTCTGTTCCTTCTTTCTGCACTTATTTTATTTCTTTCTGCACCTCTCGCTTCTTTCTGCACCCCTTTTGCCTCTTTCTGCACCCCTCTTACCAATTGTTGCCCCCCTCTAGCCTCTTTCTGGACCTCTGTTCCTTCTTTCTGTACTTCTTTTGTTTCTTTCTGCATGTCTCTTGCTTCTTTCTGCACCCCTCGTTCCTCTTTCTGCACCCCTCTTCCCTCTTTTTACACCCCTCTTGCCTCTTTCTGCACCTCTGTTGCTTCTTTCTGCACTCCTCTTGCTTCTTTCTACTCCTCTCTTGCTTCTTTCTGTACCACGCATGCTTCTTTCTGCACCCCTCTTTCCTCTTTCTGCACCCCTCTTGCCCCTTTCTGCACCACTGTTACTTTTTTCTGCACTTCTTTTGTTTCTTTCTGCACCTCTCTTGCTTCTTTCTGCACCCCTCTTGCCACTTTCTCCACCCCTCATTCCACTTTTTGCATCTCTGTTGCTTATTTCTGCACTACTCTTGCCTCTTTCTCCACTCCTCATCCCTCTTTCTGCACCTCTGTTGCTTCTTTCTGCACTTCTCTTGCTTCTTTCTGCAACTCTGTCCCTTCTTTCAGCAACCCTTGTACCTCTTTCTGCACCCTTCTTCCCCCTTTCTCCACCCTCTTGCCTCTTTATGCACCTCTGTTCCTTCTTTCTGCACTTCTTTTGTTTCTTTCTACAACTCCCTTGCTTCTTTCTGTATCCCTCTTGCCTCTTTCTCCACCCTACTTCCCCATTCTGCATCTCTGTTGCTTCTTTATGCACTTCTCTTTCTTCTTTCTGCATCTCTCTTGCTTCTTTCTGCACCCCTTGTGCCTCTTTCTGCACCCTTCATCCCTCTTTCTGTACTCCTCTTGCCTCTTTCTGCATCCCTCCAACCTCTTCCTGCGCCTCTGTCCCTTCTTTCTGTAAACCCTTGTTCCTCTTTCTCCACCCCTTTTCCCCTTTCTGCTCCCCGCTTGCCTCTTTCTGAACCTGTGTTCCTTCTTTCTGTACTTCTTTTGTTTCTTTCTGCAACTCTCTTGCTTCTTTCTGCACTTCTCTTGCTTCTTTCTGCACCTCTGTCCCTTCTTTCTGCAACCCCTGTGCCTCTTTCTGCATCCCTCTTTCTGCACCCCCTTGCCTCTTCCCGCATCCCTCTTGCCTCTTTCTGCACCTCTTCCTTTTTCTGTACTTTTTTTGTTTCTTTCTGCACCTCTCGCTTCTTTCTGCACCCCTTTTGCCTCTTTCTGCACCCCTCTTCCCTCTTTCTGCACTGCTCTTGACACTTTCTGCACCTCTGTTCCTTTTTCTGTGCTTCTTTGCTTATTTCTGCACCTCTCTTGCTTCTTTTTGTATTCCTCTTGCCTCTTTCTCCACCCCACTTCCCTCTTTCTTAATGCATTTCTCTTGCTTCTTTCTGCATCTCTCATGCTTCTTTCTGCACCCTTCATGGCTCTTTCTGCATCCCTCATCCCTCTTTCTGCACTCCTCTTGCCTCTTTCTCCACCCCTCATCCCTCTTTCTGCACCTCTGTTGCTTCTTTCTGCACTTCTCTTGCTTCTTCCTGCACCTCTGTCCCTTCTTTCTGCAACCATTGTGCCTCTTTCTCCACCCCTTTCCCCTCTTTCTGCTCCCCTCTTGCCTCTTTCTGCACCTCTGTTCCTTCTTTCTGCACTTCTTTTGTTTCTCTGCAACTCTCTTGCTTCTTTCTGTATCCCTTTTGCCTCTTTCTCTACCCCACTTTCCCCTTTCTGCACCTCTGTTGGTTCTTTCTGTACTTCTGTTGCTTCTTTCTGCACCTCTGCCCCTTCTTTCTGCAACCCTTGTGCCTCTTTCTGCACCCCTCTTCCCTCTTTCTGCACCCCCTTGCCTCTTCCTGCACCCCTCTTGCCTCTTTCTGCACCTCTGTTCCTTCTTTCTGCACTTATTTTATTTCTTTCTGAACCTCTCGCTTCTTTCTGCACCCCTTTTGCCTCTTTCTGCACCCCTCTTCCCAATTGTTGCCCCCCTCTAGCCTCTTTCTGGACCTCTGTTCCTTCTTTCTGTACTTCTTTTGTTTCTTTCTGCATGTCTCTTGCTTCTTTCTGCACCTCTCGTTCCTCTTTCTGCACCCCCTTCCCTCTTTTTACACCCCTCTTGCCTCTTTCTGCACCTCTGTTGCTTCTTTCTGCACTCCTCTTGCTTCTTTCTACTCCTCTCTTGCTTCTTTCTGTACCATGCATGCTTCTTTCTGCACCCCTCTTTCCTCTTTCTGCACCCCTCTTGCCCCTTTCTGCACCACTGTTACTTTTTCTGCACTTTTGTTTCTTTCTGCACCTCTCTTGCTTCTTTCTGCACCCCTCTTGCCACTTTCTCCACCCCTCATTCCACTTTTTGCATCTCTGTTGCTTATTTCTGCACTACTCTTGCCTCTTTCTCCACTCCTCATCCCTCTTTCTGCACCTCTGTTGCTTCTTTCTGCACTTCTCTTGCTTCTTTCTGCACCTCTGTCCCTTCTTTCTGCAACCCTTGTACCTCTTTCTGCACCCTTCTTCCCCCTTTCTCCACCCTCTTGCCTCTTTATGCACCTCTGTTCCTTCTTTCTGCACTTCTTTTGTTTCTTTCTACAACTCTCTTGCTTCTTTCTGTATCCCTCTTGCCTCTTTCTCCACCCTACTTCCCCATTCTGCATCTCTGTTGCTTCTTTATGCACTTCTCTTTCTTCTTTCTGCATCTCTCTTGCTTCTTTCTGCACCCCTTGTGCCTCTTTCTGCACCCTTCATCCCTCTTTCTGTACTCCTCTTGCCTCTTTCTGCATCCCTCCAACCTCTTTCTGCACCTCTGTTCAATCTTTTCTGCACTTTCTTTTGTTTCTTTCTGCACCTCTCTTGCTTCTTTCTGCACCCCACTTTCCTCTTTCTCCACACCTCTTCCCCCTTTCTGCATCTCTGTTGCTTCTTTCTGCACTTCTCTTGTCTTTTTTCCACCCCTCTTCCCTCTTTCTGCACCTGGGTTGCTTCTTTCTGCACCCCTCTTGCCTCTTTCTGAACCTATGTTACTTCTTTCTGCACTTCTTATGTTTCTTTCTGTACCTCACTTGCTTCTTTCTGCACCCCTCATGCCTCTTTCACACACATCTTCCCGCACCCCTCTTGCCTCTTTCTGCACCTCTGTTCCTTCTTTCCGTACTTCGTTTGTTTCTTTCTTCACCTCTCACTTCTTTCTCCACCCCTTTTGCCTCTTTCTGCACCTCTCTTTCCTCTTTCTGGACCTATGTTACTTCTTTCTGCACTTCTTCCTTTCTGCACTTCTTTTGTTTCTTTCAGCACATCCCTTGCTTCTTTCTGCACCCCACGTGCCTCTTTATGAACCCCTCTTCCCTCTTTTACATCCCTCTTGCCTCTTTCTGCACCTCTGTTGCTTCTTTCTGCACTCCTCTTGCTTCTTTCTGCACTCCTCGTGACTCTTTCACACCCCTCTTCCCTCTTTGTGCACCCCTCTTGCCTCTTTCTTCACCTCTGTTCCTTCTTTCTGCACTTCTTTTCTTTCTTTCTGCACCTCTTGCTTCTTTCTGCACTCCTTTTGCCTCTTTCTGCACCCCACTTGCCTCTTTCTGCACCTCTGTCCCTTCTTTCTGCACTTCTTTTGTTTCTTTCTGCAGCTCTCTTGCTTGTTTCTGCACCCCCTTGCCTCTTTCTCCACCCCTCTTCCCTCTATCTTCACCCCTGTTGCCTCTTTCTGCACCTCTGTTCCTTCTTTTTGCACTTCTTTTGTTTCTTGCTGCACATCTCTTGCTTATTTCTGCACCCTCGTGCCTCTTTATGAACCTCTATTCCCTCTTTTTACATCCCTCTTGCCTCTTTGTGCACCTCTGTTGCTTCTTTCTGCACCCCTCTTCCCTCTTTCTGCACCTGTCTTGCCTCTTTCTGCACTTCTCGTGCTTCTTTCTGCACCCCTCTTCCCTCTTTCTGCACCTCTCTTGCCTCTTTCTGCACCCCTCTTCTGTCACCTACCCAGCCGGACATCTGGCATAGTTTCTACGCGTTTTCTTCGCTGCTGTTGCCTTTTCCTCCCCCCGCATACCGATGAATCGATGAACGCAGGCCGTCGACGGAATTTCAATCCTGGCGGTGCAGATGCTTGGCGTTTCTCCGGTTGGCTGGGATGAGGTCTCACCGCCCAATGCCTTCCGGACTCGAACTGCTGCCGCCTCCCCTATGGCCTGCCCTCCTGCTTCACCTCCCGTGGGACGTCCCGAACTCGCTAGTTTTATTGCCAGGTACGGGGTTGCAGTTGCGGGGAGAATCTTGTCACTGCGGCGTGATGCCCCTGGGCTCTTCCTTGCTATCTCAACCTGGGAAGCGCGTCCTCCTGGACTGCTTTGCTGCCTGCCTCTCTCCAGGACCGCTGCCCCCGGCACCCAGGCAGACTTTCCCAGACATTCGGCGTGCAGCTCGACGGCACTGCTGCCCTCGCGACCCAGAGCCTGTGCATCCAGACAGACTGTTTGGGTTCAACACCCTCGACGACTCTGCTGCCCCAGCAACCCTAAACGTTGGCTCGTTTGTCTGTGTTCGGCGATCCTCGAATCCCTTCCCCTCCTGCTCCTGTGACTGCCCCCCTTACTCTGCTCCGTAGTTCCAGCGCCCTCATTATTTTGCGGATTGGATTTCTTGAGGCTGCATCGCCATTTTGTGACTTTGCTTACGGTGCCCGTATCCCGGGTCATACATCTTGGAGGATTCGTCTGCCTCGCCCACTGCTGGACTACGCACTTTTGTCCACCGACTATACCTTTACTCTGTCCTGCCCCCCCATTGGTCTCCTTCCTCCCTCCTTTCCCTTTCAGTCACCGTGCTTTCGGATGTGTTGACTACTGACCCCCCTTTTGAATTTTCTTATTGCCTTTTGGTCCCCCTAGAGCACCTCCAACCCTACCTGTTCCTCCTGACCCGATCCTCTTTCCTCCCCTATTCTCCGTTTCCCCTGCCTTACTTACCCCTTTGGACATGTCTATATTTTATGCTAAGTTATTGTAACTGTCGTTATTGTGCAACACTGTTTTCAAATTTGTAACTCGCTGTTCCTTATGGAAAGCGCTCTGATACCTCCGGGTCTAGCCAGCGCTATATAAAACTCAAATAAATAAATTTAAAAAAATCCCTTTTGCCACTTTCTCCACCCATGTTTCCCATTTTTGCATCTCTGTTGCTTCTTTCTGCACTTCTCTTGCCTCTTTCAAAAATCTCATCCCTCTCTCTGCACCTCTGTTCCTTCTTTCTGAACTTCTTTTGTTTCTTTATGCAGCTCTCTTGCTTATTTCTGCACCCCCTTGCCTCTTTCTCCACCACTCTTCCCTCTATCTTCACCCCTGTTGCCTCTTTCTGCACCTCTGTTCCTTCTTTCTGTACTTCTCTTGTTTCTTGCTGCACATCTCTTGCTTCTTTCTGTACCCCTCGTGCCTCTTTCTGCACCTCTGTTGCTTCTTTATGCACTCATCTTGCTCCTTTCTACACCTGTCTTGCTTCTTTCTTCACCAATCGTGCTTCTTTCTGCACCCCTGATCCCTCTTTCTGCACCCCTGATCCCTCTTTCTGCACCCCTCTTGCCTCTTTCTGCACCTCTGTTCCTTCTTTCTGCACTTCTTTTGTTTCTTTCTTCACCTCTTTTTCTTCTTTCTGTACACCTCTTGCCACTTTCTCCACCCCTGTTCCCCCTTTTTGCATCTCTGTTGCTTCTTTCTACACTTCTCTTACCTCTTTCTCCACCCCTCATCCCTCTTTCTGCATGCCTCTTGCTTCTTTCTGCACCTCTGTCCCTTCTTTCTGCAACCCTTGTGCCTCTTTCTGCACCCCTCTTCCCTCTTTTTACACCTCTGTTGCTTCTTTCTGCACTCCTCTTGCTTCTTTCTGCACTCCTCGTGACTCTTTCACACCCCTCTTCCCTCTTTATGCACTCCTCTTGCCTCTTTCTCCACCCCTCATCCCTCTTTCTGCACCTCTGTTGCTTCTTTCTGCACTTCTCTTGCTTCTTCCTGCGCCTCTGTCCCTTCTTTCTGTAAACCCTTGTTCCTCTTTCTCCACCCCTTTTCCCATTTCTGCTCCCCGCTTGCCTCTTTCTGAACCTCTGTTCCTTCTTTCTGTACTCAATAAACCACTAAGATCCACCCTCAGACAGTTTCAAAAGCCATATCCTCCCAGATTGAGTATGCTTCCTACAGAGGTGGAAAAAACACACAGTGTTTTAAGATACCCCTCACACACCAAAAGGGCCCTTGGTGTCATGCTTCATCATGGGGTCTTCCCCGCCCCTCTACGGGACCGGGCGTGCTACAACCTACGCATTACGCGGGAGCACTGTTGTTGTGTGAAGACTATGTGTCATGTAGGAGTGTGAGTGGAAGGGTCAGGGGTGGCCAGACACGGCAGGGCAGTGTCCTAGGAGCAGTTGCAACTTTAGGCACCCCTCCCACCCGTTACAGGCTCATGGGGCATTTTTAATTTGGAAAACAAATAACGATTACAGATACCTATTGAGGTATTGTATATGTGCATTGAGAATCCACATGCACTGTATATTTATTTTCACCGAACATCTTTTCATTAAGAGGATTATGAACACACTACATATAGAGTGAGTGTAGAAGGGATCTGCTAAGTCCTGAAGAAGAAGCTAGTGGAGCTTCGAAACATGTTGACTGATTTCGGGAGGCACAGCTCATTGAGGCAAATATACCTCCGTCCCCACCCCCCTTTTTTAACAATACCAGCTCATAGGTATATTAAAAAAATTCTAGCCGCCTGAGCCAGGTATTTTTTAGACCTCACTTTCTATTCACCCCTGACCCTTCCACTCACACTCCTACACGACACATAGTCTTCACACAACAACAGTGCTCCCGCGTAATCGTAGGTTGTATGCACGCCTCGTCCCGTAGAGGGGCGGGAAGACCCTCATGATGAAGCATGACACCAAGGGCCCTTTTGGTGTGTGAGGGGTATCTTAAAACACTGTGTGTTCTTTCCACCACTGTAGGAAGCATACTCAATCTGGGAGGATATGGCTTTTGAAACTGTCTGAGGGTGGATCTTTGTGGTTTATTGACTATAGACTTAAGGAGGACGTATCCACCTCCACTGCTTGTGACAAGCAGTACCTCTTCGCTCCCTTCTTGTTTTTCCTTCTTTCTGTACTTCTTTTGTTTCTTTATGCAACTCTCTTGCTTCGTTCTGCACTTCTCTTGCTTCTTTCTGCACCTCTGTCCCTTCTTTCTGCAACCCCTGTGCCTCTTTCTGCATCCCTCTTCCCTCTTTCTGCACCCCCTTGCCTCTTCCCGCATCCCTCTTGCCTCTTTCTGCACCTCTTCCTTCTTTCTGTACTTTTTTGTTTCTTTCTGCACCTCTCGCTTCTTTCTGCACCCCTTTGCCTCTTTCTGCACCCCTCTTCCCTCTTTCTGCACCCCTCTTGACTCTTTCTGCACCTCTGTTCCTTATTTCTGTGCTTCTTTTGCTTCTTTCTGCACCTCTCTTGCTTCTTTTTGTATTCCTCTTGCCTCTTTCTCCACCCCACTTCCCTCTTTCTTAATGCATTTCTCTTGCTTCTTTCTGCATCTCTCATGCTTCTTTCTGCACCCTTCATGGCTCTTTCTGCATCCCTCATCCCTCTTTCTGCACTCCTCTTTGCCTCTTTCTCCACCCCTCATCCCTCTTTCTGCACCTCTGTTGCTTCTTTCTGCACTTCTCTTGCTTCTTCCTGCACCTCTGTCCCTTCTTTCTGCAACCATTGTGCCTCTTTCTCCACCCCTTTCCCCTCTTTCTGCTCCCCTCTTGCCTCTTTCTGCACCTCTGTTCCTTCTTTCTGCACTTCTTTTGTTTCTCGGCAACTCTCTTGCTTCTTTCTGTATCCCTTTTGCCTCTTTCTCTACCCCACTTTCCCCTTTCTGCACCTCTGTTGGTTCTTTCTGTACTTCTCTTGCTTCTTTCTGCACCTCTGCCCCTTCTTTCTGCAACCCTTGTGCCTCTTTCTGCACCCCTCTTCCCTCTTTCTGCACCCCCTTGCCTCTTCCTGCACCCCACTTGCCTCTTTCTGCACCTCTGTTCCTTCTTTCTGCACTTATTTTATTTCTTTCTGCACCTCTCGCTTCTTTCTGCACCCCTTTGCCTCTTTCTGCACCCCTCTTCCCAATTGTTGCCCCCTCTAGCCTCTTTCTGGACCTCTGTTCCTTCTTTCTGTACTTCTTTTGTTTCTTTCTGCATGTCTCTTGCTTCTTTCTGCACCCCTCGTTCCTCTTCCTGCACCCCTCTTCCCTCTTTTTACACCCCTCTTGCCTCTTTCTGCACCTCTGTTCCTTCTTTCTGCACTTATTTTATTTCTTTCTGCACCTCTCGCTTCTTTCTGCACACCTTTTGCCTCTTTCTGCACCCTCTTCCCAATTGTTGCCCCCCTCTAGCCTCTTTCTGGACCTCTGTTCCTTCTTTCTGTACTTCTTTTGTTTCTTTCTGCATGTCTCTTGCTTCTTTCTGCACCCCTCGTTCCTCTTCCTGCACCCTCTTCCCTCTTTTACACCCCTCTTGCCTCTTTCTGCACCTCTGTTGCTTCTTTCTGCACTCCTCTTGCTTCTTTCTACTCCTCTCTTGCTTCTTTCTGTACCACGCATGCTTCTTTCTGCACCCCTCTTTCCTCTTTCTGCACCCCTCTTGCCCCTTTCTGCACCACTGTTACTTTTTTCTGCACTTCTTTTGTATCTTTCTGCACCTCTCTTGCTTCTTTCTGCACCCCTCTTGCCACTTTCTCCACCCCTCATTCCACTTTTTGCATCTCTGTTGCTTATTTCTGCACTACTCTTGCCTCTTTCTCCACTACTCATCCCTCTTTCTGCACCTCTGTTGCTTCTTTCTTCACTTCTCTTGCTTCTTTCTGCACCTCTGTCCCTTCTTTCTGCAACCTTTGTACCTCTTTCTGCACCCTTCTTCCCCCTTTCTCCACCCTCTTGCCTCTTTATGCACCTCTGTTCCTTCTTTCTGCACTTCTTTTGTTTCTTTCTACAACTCTCTTGCTTCTTTCTGTATCCCTCTTGCCTCTTTCTCCACCCTACTTCCCCATTCTGCATCACTGTTGCTTTTTAATGCACTTATCTTTCTTCTTTCTGCATCTCTCTTGCTTCTTTCTGCACCCCTTGTGCCTCTTTATGCACCCTTCATCCCTCCTTCTGTACTCCTCTTGCCTCTTTCTGCATCCCTCCAGCCTCTTTCTGCACCTCTGTTCAATCTTTTCTGCACTTTCTTTTGTTTCTTTCTGCACCTCTCTTGCTTCTTTCTGCACCCCACTTTCCTCTTTCTCCACACCTCTTCCCTCTTTCTGCATCTCTGTTGCTTCTTTCTGCACTTCTCTTGTCTTTTTCCACCCCTCTTCCTCTTCTTTCTGCACCTGGGTTGCTTCTTTCTGCACCCCTCTTGCCTCTTTCTGAACCCATGTTACTTCTTTCTGCACTTCTTATGTTTCTTTCTGTACCTCTCTTGCTTCTTTCTGCACCCCTCATGCCTCTTTCACCCACATCTTCCTGCAACCCTTTTGCCTCTTTCTGCACCTCTGTTCCTTCTTTCCGTACTTCGTTTGTTTCTTTCTTCACCTCTCACTTCATTCTCCACCCCTTTTGCCTCTTTCTGCACCTCTCTTTCCTCTTTCTGCACCTATGTTACTTCTTTCTGCACTTCTTCTGTTTCTTTCTTTCTGCACTTCTTTTGTTTCTTTCAGCACATCCCTTGCTTCTTTCTTCACCCCACGTGCCTCTTTATGAACCCCTCTTCCCTCTTTTACATCCCTCTTGCCTCTTTCTGCACCTCTGTTGCTTCTTTCTGCACTCCTCTTGCTTCTTTCTGCACTCCTCGTGACTCTTTCACACCCCTCTTCCCTATTTGTGCACCCCTCTTGCCTCTTTCTTCACCTCTGTTCCTTCTTTCTGCACTTCTTTTCTTTCTTTATGCACCTCTTGCTTCATTCTGCACTCCTTTTGCCTCTTTCTGCACCCCACTTGCCTCTTTCTGCACCTCTGTTCCTTCTTTCTGCACTTCTTTTGTTTCTTTCTGCAGCTCTCTTGCTTGTTTCTGCACCCCCTTGCCTCTTTCTCCACCCCTCTTCCCTCTATCTTCACCCCTGTTGCCTCTTTCTGCACCTCTGTTCCTTCTTTTTGCACTTCTTTTGTTTCTTGCTGCACATCTCTTGCTTCTTTCTGCACCCTTGTGCCTCTTTATGAACCCCTCTTCCCTCTTTTTACATCCCTCTTGCCTCTTTCTGCACCTCTGTTGCTTCTTTCTGCACCCCTCTTCCCTCTTTCTGCACCTGTCTTGCCTCTTTCTGCACTTCTTGTGCTTCTTTCTGCACCCCTCTTCCCTCTTTCTGCACCTCTCTTGCCTCTTTCTGCACCCCTCTTCTGTCACCTACCCAGCCGGACATCTGGCATAGTTTCTACGCGTTTTCTTCGCTGCTGTTGCCTTTTCCTCCCCCCGCATACCGATGAATCGATGAACATAGGCCGTCGACGGAATTTCAATCCTGGCGGTGCAGATGCTTGGCATTTCTCCGGTTGTCTGGGATGAGGTCTCACCGCCCGATGCCTTCCGGACTCGAACTGCTGCCGCCTCCCCTATGGCCTGCCCTCCTGCTTCACCTCCCGTGGGACGTCCCGAACTCGCTAGTTTTATTGCCAGGTACGGGGGTGCAGTTGCGGGGAGAATCTCGTCACTGCGGCGTGATGCCCCTGAGCTCTTCCTTGCTATCTCAGCCTGGGAAGCGTGTCCTCCTGGACTGCTTTGCTGCCTGCCTCTGTCCAGGACCGCTGCCCCCGGAACCCAGGCAGACTTTCCCAGACATTCGGCGTGCAGCTCGACGGCACTGCTGCCCTCGCGACCCAAAGCCTGTGCATCCAGACAGACTGTTTGGGTTCAACACCCTCGACGACTCTGCTGCCCCAGCAACCCTAAACGTTGGCTCGTTTATCTGTGTTCGGCGATCCTCGAATCCCTTCCCCTCCTGCTCCTGTGACTGCCCCCCTTACTCTGCTCCGTAGTTCCAGCACCCTCGTTATTTTGCGGATTGGATTTCTTGAGGCTGCATCGCCATTTTGTGACTTTGCTTACGGTGCCCGTATCCCGGGTCATACATCTTGGAGGATTCGTCCGCCTCGCCCACTGCTGGACTACGCACTTTTGTCCACCGACTATACCTTTACTCTGTCCTGCCCCCCATTGGTCTCCTTCCTCCCTCCTTTCCCTTTCAGTCACCGTGCTTCCGGATGTGTTGACTACTGACCCCCCTTTTGAATTTTCTTATTGTCTTTTGGTCCCCCTAGAGCACCTCCATCCCTACCTGTTCCTCCTGACCCGATCCTCTTTCCTCCCCTATTCTCCTTTTCCCCCTGCCTTACTTACCCCTTTGGACATGTCTATATTTTATGCTAAGTTATTGTAACTGCGGTTATTGTGCAACACTGTTTTCAAATTTGTAACTCGCTGTTCCTTATGTAAAGCGCTCTGATACCTCCGGGTCTAGCCAGCGCTATATAAAACTCAAATAAATAAATTTAAAAAAAATCCCTTTGCCACTTTCTCCACCCATGTTTCCCATTTTTGCATCTCTGTTGCTTCTTTCTGCACTTCTCTTGCCTCTTTCAAAAATCTCATCCCTCTCTCTGCACCTCTGTTCCTTCTTTCTGAACTTCTTTTGTTTCTTTATGCAGCTCTCTTGCTTATTTCTGCACCCCCTTGCCTCTTTCTCCACCACTCTTCCCTCTATCTTCACCCCTGTTGCCTCTTTCTGCACCTCTGTTCCTTCTTTCTGTACTTCTCTTGTTTCTTGCTGCACATCTCTTGCTTCTTTCTGTACCCCTCGTGCCTCTTTCTGCACCTCTGTTGCTTCTTTATGCACTCATCTTGCTCCTTTCTACACCTGTCTTGCTTCTTTCTTCACCAATCGTGCTTCTTTCTGCACCCCTGATCCCTCTTTCTGCACCCCTGATCCCTCTTTCTGCACCCCTCTTGCCTCTTTCTGCACCTCTGTTCCTTCTTTCTGCACTTCTTTTGTTTCTTTCTTCACCTCTTTTTCTTCTTTCTGTACACCTCTTGCCACTTTCTCCACCCCTGTTCCCCCTTTTTGCATCTCTGTTGCTTCTTTCTACACTTCTCTTACCTCTTTCTCCACCCCTCATCCCTCTTTCTGCATGCCTCTTGCTTCTTTCTGCACCTCTGTCCCTTCTTTCTGCAACCCTTGTGCCTCTTTCTGCACCCCTCTTCCCTCTTTTTACACCTCTGTTGCTTCTTTCTGCACTCCTCTTGCTTCTTTCTGCACTCCTCGTGACTCTTTCACACCCCTCTTCCCTCTTTGTGCACCCCTCTTGCCTCTTTCTTCACCTCTGTTCCGTCTTTTCTTTCTTTCTGCACCTCTTGCTTCTTTCTGCACTCCTTTTGCCTCTTTCTGCACCCCACTTGCCTCTTTCTGCACCTCTGTTCCTTCTTTCTGCACTTCTTTTGTTTCTTTCTGCAGCTCTCTTGCTTGTTTCTGCACCCCCTTGCCTCTTTCTCCACCCCTCTTCCCTCTATCTTCATTCTGTTGCCTCTTTCTGCACCTCTGTTCCTTATTTCTGCACTTCTTTTGTTTCTTGCTGCACATTTCTTGCTTCTTTCTGCAACCCACGTGCCTCTTTATGAACCTCTCTTCCCTCTTTTTACATCCCTCTTGCCTCTTTCTGCACCTCTGTTGCTTCTTTCTGCACCCCTCTTCCCTCTTTCTGCACCTCTCTTGCCTCTTTCTGCACCTCTTGTGCTTCTTTCTGCACCCCTCTTCCCTCTTTCTGCACCTCTCTTGCCTCTTTCTGCACCCCTCTTCCGTCACCTACCCAGCCGGACATCTGGTATAGTTTCTACGCGTTTTCTTCGCTGCTGTTGCCTTTTCCTCCCCCCGCATACCGATGAATCGATGAAGGCAGGCCGTCGACAGAATTTCAATCCTGGCGGTGCAGATGCTTGGTGCTGTTTCTCCGGTTGGCTAGGATGAGGTATCACCGCCCGATGCCTTCCGGACTCGAACTGCTGCCGCCTCACCTATGTCCTGCGCTCCTGCTTCACCTCCCGTGGGATGTCCCGAACTCGCTAGTTTTATTGCCAGGTACGGGGGTGCAGTTGCGGGGAGAATCTCAACACTGCAGAGTGATGCCCCGGGGCTCTTCCTTGCTATCTCAGCCTGGGAAGCGCGCCCTCCTGGACTGCTTTGCTGCCTGCTTCTCTCCGGGACCACTGCCCCCGGAACCCAGTCAGACTTCCTAAGACATTCAGCGTGCAGCTCGACGTCACTGCTGCCCTCGCGACCCAGAGCCTGTGCATCCAGACAGACTGTTTGGGTTCAACACCCTCGACGACTCTCCTGCCCCAGCAACCCTAAACGTTGGCTCGTTTGTCTGTTTTCGGCGATCCTCGAATCCCTTCCCCTCCTGCTCCCGTGACTGCCCCCCCTTACTCTGCTCCATAGTTCCAGCGCCCTCGTTATTTTGCGGATTGGATTTCTGGAGCTGCATCGCCACTTTGTGACTTTGCTTACGGTGCCCGAATCCCGGGTCATCCATCTTGGAGGATTCGTCCGCCTCACCCACTGCCGGACTACGCACTTTTGTCCACCGACTATACCTTTACTCTGTACTGCCCCCCCATTGGTCTCCTTCCTCCCTCCTTTCCCTTTTAGTCACCGTGCTTCCGGATGTGTTGACTACTGACCCCCCTTTTGAATTTTCTTATTGTCTTTTGGTCCCCCTAGAGCACCTCCATCCCTACCTGTTCCTCCTGACCCGATCCTCTTTTCTCCCCTATTCTCCTTTTCCCCCTGCCTTACTTACCCCTTTGGACATGTCTATATTTTATGCTAAGTTATTGTAACTGTGGTTATTGTGCAACACTGTTTTCAAATTTGTAACTCGCTGTTCCTTATGTAAAGCGCTCTGATACCTCCGGGTCTAGCCAGTGCTATATAAAACTCAAATAAATAAATTTAAAAAAAAATCCCTTTTGCCACTTTCTCCACCCATGTTTCCCGTTTTTGCATCTCTGTTGCTTCTTTCTGCACTTCTCTTGCCTCTTTAAAAAATCTCATCCCTCTCTCTGCACCTCTGTTCCTTCTTTCTGAACTTCTTTTGTTTCTTTATACAGCTCTCTTGCTTATTTCTGCACCCCCTTGCCTCTTTCTCCACCACTCTTTCCTCTATCTTCACCCCTGTTGCCTCTTTCTGCACCTCTGTTCCTTCTTTCTGTACTTCTCTTGTTTCTTGCTGCATATCTCTTGCTTCTTTCTGTACTCCTCGTGCCTCTTTCTGCACCTCTGTTGCTTCTTTATGCACTCATCTTGCTCCTTTCTACACCTGTCTTGCTTCTTTCTTCACCAATCGTGCTTCTTTCTGCACCCCTGATCCCTCTTTCTGCACCCCTGATCCCTCTTTCTGCACCCCTCTTGCCTCTTTCTGCACCTCTGTTCCTTCTTTCTGCACTTCTTTTGTTTCTTTCTTCACCTCTTTTTCTTCTTTCTGTACACCTCTTGCCACTTTCTCCACCCCTGTTCCCCCTTTTTGCAACTCTGTTGATTCTTTCTACACTTCTCTTACCTCTTTCTCCACCCCTCATCCCTCTTTCTGCATGCCTCTTGCTTCTTTCTGCACCTCTGTCCCTTTTTTCTGCAACCCTTGTGCCTCTTTCTGCACCCCTCTTCCCTCTTTTTACACCTCTGATGCTTCTTTCTGCACTCCTCTTGCTTCTTTCTGCACTCCTCGTGACTCTTTCACACCCCTCTTCCCTCTTTGTGCACCCCTCTTGCCTCTTTCTTCACCTCTGTTCCGTCTTTTCTTTCTTTCTGCACCTCTTGCTTCTTTCTGCACTCCTTTTGCATCTTTCTGCACCCCACTTGCCTCTTTCTGTACCTCTGTTCCTTCTTTCTGCACTTCTTTTGTTTCTTTCTGCAGCTCTCTTGCTTGTTTCTGCACCCCCTTGCCTCTTTCTCCACCCCTCTTCCCTCTATCTTCATTCTGTTGCCTCTTTCTGCACCTCTGTTCCTTATTTCTGCACTTCTTTTGTTTCTTGCTGCACATTTCTTGCTTCTTTCTGCACCCCACGTGCCTCTTTGTGAACCCCTCTTCCCTCTTTTTACATCCCTCTTCCCTCTTTCTGCACCTCTCTCGCCTCTTTCTGCACCTCTCGTGCTTCTTTCTGCACCCCTCTTCCCTCTTTCTGCACCTCTGTTGCTTCTTTCTGCACCCCTCTTCCCTCTTTCTGCACCTCTCTCGCCTCTTTCTGCACCTCTCGTGCTTCTTTCTGCACCCCTCTTCCCTCTTTCTGCACCTCTCTTGCCTCTTTCTGCACCCCTCTTCCGTCACATACCCAGCCGGACATCTGGCATAGTTTCTACGCGTTTTCTTCGCTGCTGTTGCCTTTTCCTCCCCCGTATACCGATGAATCGATGAAGGCAGGCCGTCGACGGAATTTCAATCCTGGTGGTGCAGATGCTTGGTGGCGTTTCTCCGGTTGGCTGGGATGAGGTATCACTGCCCGATGCCTTCCGGACTTGAACTGCTGCCGCCTCCCTACGGCCTGCCCTCCTGCTTCACCTCCTGTGGGACGTCCCGAACTCGCTAGTTTTATTGCCAGGTACGGGGGTGCAGTTGCAGGGAGAATCTCGACACTGCAGAGTGATGCCCCGGGGCTCTTCCTTGCTATCTCAGCCTGGGAAGCGCGCCCTCATGGACTGCTTTGCTGCCTGCTTCTCTCCGGGGCCACTGCCCCCGGAAACCAGTCAGACTTCCCCAGACATTCAGCGTGCAGCTCGACGTCACTGCTGCCCTCTCGACCCAGAGCCTGTGCATCCAGACAGACTGTTTGGGTTCAACACCCTCGACGACTCTGCTGCCCCAGCAACCCTAAACGTTGGCTCGTTTGTCTGTGTTCGGCGATCCTCGAATCCCTTCTCCTCCTGCTCCCGTGACTTCCCCCCCATACTCTGCTCCATAGTTCCAGCGCCCTCGTTATTTTGCGGATTGGATTTCTGGAGCTGCATCGCCACTTTGTGACTTTGCTTACGGTGCCCATATCCCGGGTCATCCATCTTGGAGGATTCGTCCGCCTCACCCACTGCCGGACTATGCACTTTTGTCCACCGACTATACCTTTACTCTGTCCTGCCCCCCCCCATTGGTCTCCTTCCTCCCTCCTTTCCCTTTTAGTCACCGTGCTTCCGGATGTGTTGACTACTAACCCCCCTTTTGAATTTTCTTATTGTCTTTTGGTCCCCCTAGAGCACCTCCATCCCTACCTGTTCCTCCTGACCCGATCCTCTTTCCTCCCCTATTCTCCTTTTCCCCCTGCCTTACTTACCCCTTTGGACATGTCTATATTTTATGCTAAGTTATTGTAACTGCGGTTATTGTGCAACACTGTTTTCAAATTTGTAACTCGCTGTTCCTTATGTAAAGCGCTCTGATACCTCCGGGTCTAGCCAGCGCTATATAAAACTCAAATAAATAAATTTAAAAAAAATCCCTTTTGCCACTTTCTCCACCCATGTTTCCCGTTTTTGCATCTCTGTTGCTTCTTTCTGCACTTCTCTTGCCTCTTTCAAAAATCTCATCCCTCTCTCTGCACCTCTGTTCCTTCTTTCTGAACTTCTTTTGTTTTATGCAGCTCTCTTGCTTATTTCTGCACCCCCTTGCCTCTTTCTCCACCACTCTTCCCTCTATCTTCACCCCTGTTGCCTCTTTCTGCACCTCTGTTCCTTTTTTCTGTACTTCTCTTGTTTCTTGCTGCACATCTCTTGCTTCTTTCTGTACCCCTCGAGCCTCTTTCTGCACCTCTGTTGCTTCTTTATGCACTCATCTTGCTCCTTTCTACACCTGTCTTGCTTCTTTCTTCACCAATCGTGCTTCTTTTTGCACCCCTAATCCCTCTTTCTGCACCCCTGATCCTTCTTTCTGCACCCCTCTTGCCTCCTTCTGCACCTCTGTTCCTTCTTTCTGCACTTCTTTTGTTTCTTTCTTCACCTCTTTTTCTTCTTTCTGTACACCTCTTGCCACTTTCTCCACCCCTGTTCCCCCTTTTGGCATCGCTGTTGCTTCTTTCTACACTTCTCTTACCTCTTTCTCCACCCTTCATCCCTCTTTCTGCACTTCTGTTGCTTCTTTCTGTTCTTCATTTGTTTTTTTCTGCAACTCTCTTGCTTCTTTCTGCATGCCTCTTGCTTCTTTCTGCACCTCTGTCCCTTCTTTCTGCAACCCTTGTGCCTCTTTCTGCACCCCTCTTCCCTCTTTTTACACCTCTGTTGCTTCTTTCTGCACTCCTCTTGCTTCTTTCTGCACTCCTCGTGACTCTTTCACACCCCTCTTCCCTCTTTGTGCACCCCTCTTGCCTCTTTCTTCACCTCTGTTCCATCTTTTCTTTCTTTCTGCACCTCTTGCTCCTTTCTGCACTCCTTTTGCCTCTTTCTGCACCCCACTTGCCTCTTTCTGCACCTCTGTTCCTTCTTTCTGCACTTCTTTTGTTTCTTTCTGCAGCTCTCTTGCTTGTTTCTGCATCCCCTTGCCTCTTTCTCCACCCCTCTTCCCTCTATCTTCATTCTGTTGCCTCTTTCTGCACCTCTGTTCCTTATTTCTGCACTTCTTTTGTTTCTTGCTGCACATTTCTTGCTTCTTTCTGCACCCCACGTGCCTCTTTATGAACCTCTCTTCCCTCTTTTTACATCCCTCTTGCCTCTTTCTGCACCTCTGTTGCTTCTTTCTGCACCCCTCTTCCCTCTTTCTGCACCTCTCTCGCCTCTTTCTGCACCTCTCGTGCTTCTTTCTGCACCCCTCTTCCCTCTTTCTGCACCTCTCTTGCCTCTTTCTGCACCCCTCTTCCGTCACCTACCCAGCCGGACATCTGGCATAGTTTCTACGCGTTTTCTTCGCTGCTGTTGCCTTTTCCTCCCCCCGTATACCGATGAATCGATGAAGGCAGGCCGTCGACGGAATTTCAATCCTGGCGGTGCAGATGCTTGGTGGCGTTTCTCCGGTTGGCTGGGATGAGGTATCACCGCCCGATGCCTTCCGGACTCGAACTGCTGCCGCCTCCCTACGGCCTGCCCTCCTGCTTCACCTCCCGTGGGACATCCCGAACTCGCTAGTTTTATTGCCAGGTACGGGGGTGCAGTTGCGGGGAGAATCTCGACACTGCAGCGTGATGCCCCGGGGCTCTTCCTTGCTATCTCAGCCTGGGAAGCGCGCCCTCCTGGACTGCTTTGCTGCCTGCTTCTCTCCGGGACCACTGCCCCCGGAACCCAGTCAGACTTCCCCAGACATTCAGCATGCAGCTCGACGTCACTGCTGCCCTCGCGACCCAGAGCCTGTGCATCCGGACAGACTGTTTGGGTTCAACACCCTCGACGACTCTGCTGCCCCAGCAACCCTAAACTTTGGCTCGTTTGTCTGTGTTCGGCGATCCTCGAATCCCTTCCCCTCCTGCTCCCGTGCCTGCCCCCCCTTACTCTGCTCCATAGTTCCAGCGCCCTCGTTATTTTGCGGATTGGATTTCTGGAGCTGCATCACCACTTTGTGACTTTGCTTACGGTGCCCGTATCCCGGGTCATCCATCTTGGAGGATTCGTCCGCCTCTCCCACTGCCGGACTACGCACTTTTGTCCACCGACTATACCTTTACTCTGTCCTGCCCCCCCCCCCATTGGTCTCCTTCCTCCCTCCTTTCCCTTTTAGTCACTGTGCTTCCGGATGTGTTGACTACTGACCCCCCTTTTGAATTTTCTTATTGTCTTTTGGTCCCCCTAGAGCACCTCCATCCCTACCTGTTCCTCCTGACCCGATCCTCTTTCCTCCCCTATTCTCCTTTTCCCCCTGCCTTACTTACCCCTTTGGACATGTCTATATTTTATGCTAAGTTATTGTAACTGCTGTTATTGTGCAACACTGTTTTCAAATTTGTAACTCGCTGTTCCTTATGTAAAGTGCTCTGATACCTCCGTGTCTAGCCAGCGCTATATAAAACTCAAATAAATAAATAAATAAAAATCCCTTTTGCCACTTTCTCCACCCATGTTTCCCGTTTTGCATCTCTGTTGCTTCTTTCTGCACTTCTCTTGCCTCTTTCAAAAACCTCATCCCTCTCTCTGCACCTCTGTTCCTTCTTTCTGAACTTCTTTTGTTTCTTTATGCAGCTCTCTTACTTATTTCTGCACCCCTTGCCTCTTTCTCCACCACTCTTCCCTCTATCTTCACCCTTGTTGCCTCTTTCTGCACCTCAGTTCCTTCTTTCTGTACTTCTTATGTTTCTTGCTGCATATCTCTTTGCTTCTTTCTGTACCCCTCGTGCCTCTTTCTGCACCCCTCTACCCTCTATTTGCACCCCTCTTGCCTCTTTCTGCACCTCTGTTGCTTCTTTATGCTCTCATCTTGCTCCTTTCTACACCTGTCTTGCTTCTTTCTGCACCACTCATGCTTCTTTCTGCACCCCATATCCCTCTTTCTGAACCCCTCTTGCCTCTTTCTGCACCTCTGTTCCTTCTTTCTGCACTTCTTTTGTTTCTTTCTGCACCTCTTTTTCTTCTTTCTGTACACCTCTTGCCACTTTCTCCACCCCTGTTCCCCCTTTTTGCATCTCTGTTGCTTCTTTCTGCACTTCTCTTACCTCTTTCTCCACCCCTCATCCCTCTTTCTGCACTTCTGTTGCTTCTTTCTGCTCTTCATTTGTTTTTTCTGCAACTCTCTTGCTTCTTTCTGCATGCCTCTTGCTTCTTTCTGCACCTCTGTCCCTTCTTTCTGCACCCCTTGTGCCTCTTTCTGCACCCCTCATCCCTCTTTCTGCACTCCTCTTGCCTCTTTCTCCACCCCTCATCCCCCTTTCTGCACCTCTTTTGTTTCTTTCTGCAACTCTCTTGCTTCTTTCTGTATCCCTCTTGCCTATTTCTCTACCCCACTTTCCCCTTTCTCCACCTCTGTTGCTTCTTTTGGCACTTCTCTTGCTTCTTCCTGCACCTATGTCCCTTCTTTCTGCAACCCTTGTGCCTCTTTCTCCACCCCTTTTCCCTCTTTCTGCTCCCCACTTGCCTCTTTCTGAACCTCTGTTCCTTCTTTCTGCACTTCTCTTGTTTCTTTCTGCAACTCTATTGCTTCTTTCTGTATCCCTCCTGCCTCTTTCTCTACCCCACTTTCCCCTTTCTGCACCTCTGTTGCTTCTTTCTGCACTTCTCTTGCTTCTTTCTGCACCTCTTGTCCCTTCTTTCTGCAACCCCTGTGCCTCTTTATGCATCCCTCTTCCCTCTTTCTGTACCCCCTTGCCTCTTCCCGCGCCCCTCTTGCCTCTTTCTGCACCTCTGTTCCTTCTTTCTGTACTTCTTTTGTTTCTTTCTGCACCTCTCGCTTCTTTCTGCATCCCTTTTGCCTCTTTCAGCACCCCTCTTCCCTCTTTCTGTACCCCTCTTGCCTATTTCTGCACCTCTGTTCCGTATTTCTGTACTTTTGTTTCTTTCTGCACATCTCTTGCTTCTTTCTGCACCCCTCGTGCCTCTTTCTGCACCACTCTTCCATCTTTTTACACCCCTCTTGCCTCTTTCAGCAGTTGCTTCTTTTTGCACTCTTCTTGCTTCTTTCTATACCTCTCTTGCTTCTTTCTGCACCACTTGTGCTACTTTCTGCACCCCTCTTCCCTCTTTCTGCACCCCTCTTGCCTCTTTCTGCACCTCTGTTACTTTTTTCTGCACTTCTTTTGTTTCTTTCTTTTTTTTATTTTTTTATTTATTGTTCAATTCATAGCATATAAATCAAATTCAATCAATTAGATATCCAATTTGAAGATCAAGTTCCACAATATAAAAAATTAATTACATTCAGACAGATATCTCCATATGGTTAAGCATAGGCCCCCAAATCTGAGCCCCCAATTTCTTCTTATTCAATGGTTTCAAACAATACAGACTATATTCCAAATTAAAAATATTGTAAAACTTCGCTCGCCACATCTCAAACGATGGGGCATCAGATTGAAGCCACACTGAGGCGACACATAGTCGTGCAACTGCGACTGCTATGAATACAAGGTACTTAAATGGATAACAAACTTGACCTGTTTTTGTAGCCTCCCCCACTCCCGTTAACATTACCTCTTTGGAAATATGTACAACCACGCCCGTAATTTCTGATAGAAACTGCTCAATATGATTTCTGAACTGAGATAAACCTATACATTCATGAAATATATGTACTATATCAGCATTTTCCATATTACATCTAAAACATTTCGCATCATATGCCCCACCCCACTTCATCATTTTTGCGGGGGTGTGATATAAATTAAATAAAGTCTTATAATGTTGAGTTTGCAGATTTGCTGTCAAAGGAATTCTATCAGCAATATCAATTGATTGTTGCACGTATGAGCCTTCAAGCCCAAATCGTGCCCTCCATTTCCTATCCTGATTCTCTATATCATCAGGCTGAGTGTCAATCAACATTCTATATAGTATCCCTATCTTAGCTCTTTTCCCAACTGCCTCCACTAGAGAATTGGGCACTACCTCAAGATACTTATAGTGTTTGCATAAAAAATCCCGTATTTGTAAATATTTAAAAAAATCATGTTTTGGCAAATCATACCGTTCCATTTTATTAGAGAAAAAGAGAAGTACCCCGCCACAGTATATATCTCCCAATTGCCTGATCCCATTAACACGCCACCTTTCCATCTTTGTATCCCAGAAAATAGACGGTAAAATAGCTATAGAGTTTAAAGGTGTATAATAGCCTATCCGAGTTAACGCTAACATCCTACGTACTGTTTTCCAAGCCTTATATGCTGAAATCATAACTTTGAACCCTGTTCTCTTAAAATAGCTAGGTTCCACAAATTTAAATAAAGTATTTCTAACCTCGGCTCCCATCAACATTTGATATATATTTGGTGCTTCTGCCAACTGTCCTTCCTCTCCAGTCAAAAGAAACCGCATGTTTTGTAATAAGCATACTAAATAGTAAAATGTAAAATTTGGTACAGTCCATCCACCTCGGTCTAATAGTAATGTCATGTATTTTGAAGCTCGTCGAGCTTTCTTTTGTCCCCATATAAACCTGTCACATAGAGATTGTAATTTCAGTAATTGTAAACGAGTCAGCTCCAATGGAACTGACCTAAAATAATATATGGCTTTAGGCAGAATACACATTTTAAGTACATTGCACCTTCCTACCATCGATAAATGTAAACATTCAACCCTGTCCAATTGTCTTTTGGCGGAAGAGACTTAGAGGCATATTAACAAGGCGGCGATATGAAATTATCGCCGCTTTTGCGTCCGTTTTCGGGCGAAAAGCGGCGATAATTTCATCGCCGTATCAGCAAAGACACGCTATCGCGTGTTTTGCTGACTTAGCGCCCGTTCCCAGCACGCCTCAACTTTGCATCGCTAATGAGATGCAAAGTAGGCGTGGCTGTGGAACCAAACAGGATAATATCGCGAAGGCAGCTTCGCGATATTATCAAGGAGGGTTAGCGATTTTCTAAATCGCGTTAAGTATGTTTAACGCAGGAATTTAACGTCTGTTAAATTCCTGACTAAGGCATACTTAACATGGGGGTGGATTCTGTGGCTAAGACCACAGGCCCTATCATCTAGGATATCGCCGTTTTCCACCATGGAAAACGGCGATATCCACGCCATCTCTGGAATTTTATCGCCTCGGCGATGTGCGTTGTTGATAACGCGCTAACCGGGCGATAAATTACAGAGATAGCCGGCGATAAATATGCATGCGCTAAGCGCGCTTTGCGATATTTATCGCCGGGCCTTGTTAATATGCCCCTATATCTCCCCAATTCACCTCTATTAAATCCTGTAATGACATCCTGATTTTAATACCCAAATACATGGCTTCATCTGTAACCCGTCCTTCTCCAGGGCATGCTCCTTCAGAACATACAATCTGCATTTTGGCAGCATTCAACTTGTATCCCGCCACTTCCCCAAATACCCGAGTCAAGTCCTCTATCTCCGCCACTGCTTGCTCTGGATCAGATGTTGCCACCGCTATATCGTCCGCATAAGCTAGTACATGCACCTGATGCTGCCCACAAGCCATAGACTTAATCCTATTCGTTGTTTCCAACAATACAATAAGCGGGTTGATGTATAAGGCAAACAACAAGGGCGAGCAAGGACATCCCTGTCTTGTCCCCCTACTAATATTTACAGGAGCAGATTCCCTTCCCATTACACAAATTTTAGCCCGAGGGGATTTATACATAGTTTGTATAGCCCTAACAACTCAGGGCCCAAATCCTATCTTAAGCATTACAGCCCAAAGAAATGGCCAGGACACACGGTCAAACGCTTTTTCAGCGTCTAAAAATATTATACCAAGGCTCTTCTGTTGTACACTAGCATAGTCAATCATTGCAATTACCCTATTTAAGTGATTGACCGTGCTCCTGGCTGGTATAAAACCATGTTGGTGTATAGAAACCAGTGGGGTAATTACTTGAGCCAACCTAGCTGCCAAAATTTTTGAATGTATTTTACCATCCGCATTTATCAAAGATATTGGTCTATACGACCCTGGCAATTCAGCCGGCTTATCTTTTTTTTTTAAAACCACAATATTGGCTTCGTCCCATGATGGTGGCGGATTCCCAGCTTGGGCTTCTAAAAATGTAGCCAGCATGTCATCCTTTATTACTTTATTCTTTATTCTTTTGTTTCTTTCTGCACCACTCTTGCTTCTTTCTGCATCCATCTTGCCACTTTCTCCACCCATGTTCCCCGTTCCACTGAATTCCCCGTTTTTGCATCTCTGTGGCTTCTTTCTGCACTTCTGTTGCCTCTTTCAAAAACTTCATCCCTCTTTCGGCACCTCTGTCCCGTCTTTCTGCAAACCTTGTGCCTCTTTCTGAACCCCTTTTCCCTCTTTCTGCTCCACTCTTGCCTCTTTCTGCACCTCTGTTCCTTCTTTCAGCACTTCTTTTGTTTCTTTCTACAACTCTCTTGCTTCTTTCTGAATCCCTCCTGCCTCTTTCTGCACCCCACTTCTCCCTTTCTGCATCTCTGTTGCTTCTTTATGCACTTCTCTTGCTTCTTTCTGCACCTCTCTTGCTTCTTTCTGCACCCCTTGTGCCTCTTTCTGCACCCCTCTTGCCTCTTTCTGCACCTCTGTTGCCACTTTCTGTACTTCTTTTGTTTCTTTCTGCACCTCTCTTGCTTCTTTCTGCACTCCTCTTGCCTCTTTCTTCACCCCTCTTCCCCCTTTTTTCATCTCTGTTGCTTCTTTCTGCACTTTGCTTGCCTCTTTCTCTGCCCCTCATCCGTCTTTCTGCGCCTCTGCTGCTTCTTTCTACACGTCTCTTGCTGATTTCTGCATCTCTCTTACCTCTTTCTGCACCCCTTGTGCCTCTTTCGACACCCCTCTTCCCTCTTTCTGCACCCCTCTTGCCTCTTTCTGCAACTCTGTTACTTCTTTCTGTATTTCTTTTGTTTCTTTCTGCATGTCTCTTGCTTCTTTCTGCACCCCTCGTGCCTCTTTCTGCATCCTTCTTCTCTCTTTTGGCACCCCTCTTGCCTTTTTCTGCATCTCTGTTCCTTCTTTTTGCACTTCTTTTGTTTCTTTCTGCACCACTCTTGTTTCTTTCTGTATCCCTCTTGCCTCTTTCCCCAACCCACTTCCCACTTCCCCCTTTCTGCATTTCTGTTGCTCCTTTATGCACTTCTCTTGCTTCTTTCTGCACCTCTCTTGCTTCTTTCTGCACCCCTCGTGCCTCTTTCAGCATCCCTTTTCCCTCTTTCTGCTTCCCTCTTGCCTCTTTCTGCACCTCTGTTCCTTCTTTCTGCTCTTCTTTTGTTTCTTTCTGCACCACTCTTGCTTCTTTCTGCATCCATCTTGCCACTTTCTCCACCCATGTTCCCCGTTTTTGCATCTCTGTGGCTTCTTTCTGCACTTCTCTTGCCTCTTTCAAAAACCTCATCCCTCTTTCGGCACCTCTGTCCCGTCTTTCTGCAACCCTTGTGCCTCTTTATGCACCCCTTTTCCCTCTTTCTGCTCCACTCTTGCCTCTTTCTGCACCTCTGTTCCTTCTTTCAGCACTTCTTTTGTTTCTTTCTACAACTCTCTTGCTTCTTTCTGAATCCCTCCTGCTTCTTTCTGCACCCCACTTCTCCCTTTCTGCATCTCTGTTGCTTCTTTCTGCACTTCTCTTGCTTCTTTCTGCACCTCTCTTGCTTCTTTCTGCACCCCTCGTGCCTCTTTCTGCACCCCTCTTCCCTCTTTCTGCGCTCTTCTTGCCTCTTTCTGCACCTCTGTTGCCACTTTCTGTACTTCTTTTGTTTCTTTCTGCACCTCTCTTGCTTCTTTCTGCACTCCTCTTGCCTCTTTCTTCACCCCTCTTCCCCCTTTTTTCATCTCTGTTGCTTCTTTCTGCACTTTGTTTGCCTCTTTTCTCTGCCCCTCATCCGTCTTTCTGCGCCTCTGCTGCTTCTTTCTACACGTCTCTTTGCTGATTTCTGCATCTCTCTTACCCTCTTTCTGCACCCCTTGTGCCTCTTTCGACACCCCTCTTCCCTCTTTTCTGCACCCTCTTGCCTCTTTCTGCAACTCTGTTACTTCTTTCTGTATTTCTTTTGTTTCTTTCTGCATGTCTCTTGCTTCTTTCTGCACCCCTCGTGCCTCTTTCTGCACCCTTCTTCTCTCTTTTGGCACCCCTCTTGCCTCTTTCTGCACCCCTGTTGCTACTTTCTGCACTCCTCTTGCTTCTTTCTTCACTTCTCTTGCTTCTTTCTGCAACACTCGTGCTTTTTTCTGCACCCCTCTTCCCTCTTTCGGCACCCCTCTTGCCTCTTTCTGCACCTCTGTTCCTTATTTCTGTACTTTTTTGTTTATTTTTGTACCTCTCTTGCTTCTTTCTGCACCCCTCGTGCCACTTTCTACCACTGTTCCCCCTTTTTGCATCTCTGTTGCTTCTTTCTGCACTTCTCTTGCCTCTTTTTCCACCCCTCATCCCTCTTTCTGCACCTCTGTTGCTCTTTATGCACTTCTCTTGCTTCTTTCTGCACCTCTGTCCCTTCTTTCTGCAACCCTTGTGCCTCTTCATGCACCCCTCTTGCCACACCTCTGCTCCTTCTTTCTGCAATTCTTTTGTTTCTTTCAGCAACAGTCTTGCTTCTTTCTACATGCCTCTTGCTTCTTTCTGCACCCCTAGTGCATCTTTCACACCCCTCTTCCCTCTTTCTGCACCCCTCTTGCCTCTTTCAGCACCCCTCTTGCCTCTTTCAGCAACTCTGTTCCTTCTTTCTGCACTTCTTTTGTTTCTTTCTGCACCTCTCTTGTTTCTTTCTCTATCCCTCTTGCTTCTTTCTTTACCCCACTTCTCCCTTTCTGCATCTCTGTTGCTTCTTTCTGCATTTCTCTTGCTTTTTACTGCATCTCTCTTGCTTCTTTCTGCATCCCTGGTGCCTCTTTAGCACCCGCACCCCTTTTCTGCACTCCTCTTGCCTCTTTCTGCACCTCTGTTGCTTCTTTCTGCACTTCTTTGTTTCTTTCTGCACCCCTCTTGCCCCTTTCTGCACCTCTGTTCCTTCTTTCTGCACTTTTTTGTTTCTTTCTGTACCCCCTTACCTCTTTTTCCACCCCTCTTCCCTCTTTCTTTACCCTTGTTGCCTATTTCTGCACCTCTGTTCCTTCTTTCTGCAGTACTCTTGCTTCTTTCTGCACTTCTTTGCTTCTTCTGCACCAATCGTGCTTCTTTCTGCACCCTCTTCCCTCTTTCTGCACCCTCTTGCCACTTTCTCCACCCCTGTTCCCCCTTTTTGCATCTCTGTTGCTACTTTCTGCACTTTTCTTGCCTCTTTCTCCCCATCCCTCTTTCTGCACCTCTGTTGCTTCTTTCTGTACTTCTCTTGCTTCTTTCTGTACCTCTTTCCTTCTTTCTGCAACCCTCTTGCCTCTTTCTGCACCTCTGTTTCTTCTTTCTGCACTTATTTTGTTTCTTTCTGCAACTCTCGCTTTTTTCTGCACCCCTCTTGCTTCTTTCTGTACCCCTCGTGCCTCTTTCAAACACCTGTTCCCTCTTTCTGCACCCCTCTTGCCTCTTTCTGCACCTCTGTTCCTTGTTTCTGCACTTCTTTTGTTTCTTTCTGCACCTCTCTTGTTTCTTTCTGTATCCCTCTTGCCTCTTTCTCCACCCCACTTCTCCCTTTTGCATCTCTGTTGCTTCTTTGTGCACTTCTCTTGCTTTTCTGCACCTCTCTTGCTTCTTTCTGCACCCTTCGTGCCTGTTTCGGCATCCCTTATCCGTCTTTCTGCTCCCCTCTTATCTCTTTCTGTACCTCTGTTCCTTCTTTCTGCACTTCTTTTGTATCTTTCTGCAACTCTCTTGCTTCTTTCTGTATCCCTCTTGCTTCTTTCTCTCACCCCACTTCCCTTTCTGCATCTCTGTTGCTTTTTCTGCACTTCTCTTGCTTCTTTCTGCACCTCTCTTGCTTCTTTCTGCGCCCTTGTGCCTCTTTCTGCACCCCTCTTCCCTCTTTCTGCACTCCTCTTGCCTCTTTCTGCACCTTTTGGGAGAAAAATTAGTGATTAGGCTACTTTGTATAAGTCTGTTGTAAGGTACAGTAAAAGTAGATGTCACTGACCATGTCATGAGTGATGCAATATGTGACGTCGCCAGCAGTGCATTGCTCAACTAACTATAATGGCCGAATTTCTCTGGTTTTGCATGAGTGAAATTTCCAACTAGGTATAATGTTCCTGAAACCTGTGGTTTTTCAGTGAATTTCAAAGGTTTTTAAATGCTAATTTCTAACTATAACGTCCCTGAAACCTATGGTTTTTTCAGTGAATTTTAAAGGTTATTTAAATGCTAATTCCTAACTATAATGTTCCTAAAAACCTCTGTTTTTTCAGTGAATTTCTAAGTTTTTTAAATGCTAATTTCTAAATATGCCTACATAGGTAGGACATGTTTAGAAAGATGAAGAAAGGAGCATAAAAAAGCAAGAGAAGTGCAGAAAGAGGCATCATAAGTCCAGAAAGAGGAATAAAGGTGCAGAAAGAAGCAAGAGAAGTGCAGAAAGAACCAACAGAGGTGCAGAAAGAGGCCTTGTTGCAAAGTCATTGTGTGCCCTGGGCACCCACCAACTTTTTGCTGACTGGAACTGGTGGTAACTGACTCTGACTTACCCTGGGCTCTGCCTAACTAGGCCCGGAGCCAATGCTATGCTAAAAGACACTTAGAATACAGTGAAAACACCTACATACACTAGGGTACACTATGGGTTGGGAACCCCTGTGATTGGCATGACCTCCCCTGTAAGGCCCTAGTACATAATAGGGCACTGCTGAGCCTGAGGTCAGTCTAAATGTAGCCCTGTGTGTGCAGAAAGAGGCAAGAGAGGTGCAGAAAGAGGGAAGAAGGGTGCAGAAAGAGGCAAGAGCAGTGCAGTAAGAAAAAATAGAGGTACAGAAGGAGGCAAGAGGGGTACAGAAAGAAAGGAAGAGCAGAAACAAGCAAAAGAGATGCGGAAAGAGGCCTGCGGGAAGCAACAGAGGTGCAGAAAGAGGCAAGAAAAGAGCAGAAAGAGGCAAGTGAGTTGCAGAAACAGACAAAAGAGGTGCACAAAGAGGGAACAGGGGTGCACACAGAGGCAAGAGAGGTACAGAAAGAACCAACAGAGGTACAGAAAGAGGCAAGAGGGGTGCAGCAATGTGCAAGAGAGTAGCAGATAGAAGCAAGAGCAGTGCAGAAGGAACCAACAGAGGTGCAGAAAGAGGCAAGAGGGATGCAGAAAGAGGCAAGAGTAGTGCAGAAAAAAGCAAAAGAGGTGCAGAAAGAGGCAAGAGTGGTGCAGAAAGAGGCAAGAGAGGAGCAGAAAGAGGCACGAGAGGTGTACACAGAGGCACAAGGGGTGCAGAAATTTGCAAGAGAGGTGCAGAAAGAAGCAAGAGAAGAGCAGAAAGAAGCAACAGAGGTGCAGAGAGACAAGAGGGGTGCAGAAAGAAGCAAAAGGAGTGCAGAAAGAAGGAACAGACATACAGAAAGAGGCAAGAGAGGTGCAGAAAGAGGAAAGAGGGGTGCAGAAAGAAGCAATAGGGGTGCAGAAATTTGCAAGACAGGTGCACAAAGAAACAAGAGCAGTTCAGAAACAACCAATAGAGGTGCAGAAAGAGGCAAGAGAAGTGCAGAATGAAGCAATAGAGGTGAAGAAAGAGACAAGAGAACTGTAGAAAGAGGCAAGTGAGTTGCAGAAACAGGCAAGAGATGTGTAGAAAGAGGGAACAGGGGTGCAGAAAGAGGCAAGAGAGGTGCAGAAAGAGGCAAGAGAGGTGCAGAAAGAGGCAAGAGAGGTGCAGAAAGAGGGAAGAGAGGTGTAGAAAGAGGGAAGAAGGGTGCAGAAAGAGGCAAGAGGGGTGCAGAAAGAAGCAAAATAAGTGCCAAAAGAAGCAAGAGAAGTGCAGAAAGAAGCAACAGAGGTGTAGAAAGAGGAAAGAGGGGTGCAGAAAGAAGCAGAGAAGTGCAAAAAAGAAGCAACAAAGGTGCAAGAGAAGTGCAGAAAGAGGCAAGAGAGGTGCAGAAAGAAGCAAGAGCAGTGCAGAAAGAACCAACAAAGGTGAAGAGGGGTGCAGAAAGAGGCCAGAAGGGTGTAGAAATTTGCAAGAGAGGTACAGAAAGAAGCAAGAGCAGTGCAGTAAGAAACAACATAGGTACAGAAGGATGCAAGAGGGGTGCAAAAAGAGGCAAGCGCAGTGCAGAAAGAACCAGAAAGAACCAAGAGACGTGCAGGAAAAGAGAAGACGGGTGCAGAAAGAGGCACGAGGGGTGCAGAAAGAAGGAAGATAGGTGCAGAAAGAAGCAACAGAGATGCTGAAAGAGGCAGGAAGGGTGCAGAAAGAGGCAAGAGAAGTGTAGAAAGAAGCGACAGAGGTACAGAAAGAGACAAGAGTGGTGCAGAAAGAGAGAAGAGAGGTGTAGAAAGAGGCAAGAGAGTTGCACAAAGAGGGAAGAGGGATGCAGAAACAGGCAAAAGGGGTACAGAAAGAAGCAAGTGAGGTGCAGAAAGAGGCAAGAGAGGTGCAGAAAGAGGCAAGAGAGGTGCAGAAACAGGCAAGAGAAGTGTTGAAAGAGGCACGAGAGGTGCAAAAGGAGGCAAGAGAACTGCGGAAAGAGGCAAGAGAGTTGCAGAAACAGGCAAAAGGGGTGGAGAAAGAGGGAACAGGTGGGCAGACTGAGACAAGAGAGGTGCAGAAAGAGGGAAGAGGGGTGGAGAAAGAGGGAACAGGTGGGCAGACTGAGACAAGAGAGGTGCAGAAAGAGGGAAGAGGGTTGCAGAAAGAGGCAAGAGGGGTGCAGAAAGAAGCAACAGAGGTGCAGAAAGAAGCAAGAGAAGTGCAGAAAGAAGCAACAGAGTTGCAGAAAGAGGCACAAGGGGTGCAGAAAGAGGCAACAGAAGTGCAGAAAGAAACAACAGAGGTGCAGAAAGAAGCCAGAGGAGTGTAGAAAGAGGCAAGAGAGGTACAGAAACAGGCAGGAGAGGTAAGAAGGAGGGAACAGGGGTGCAGAAAGAGGCAAGAGGGGTACAGGAAGAAGCAAGTGAGGTGCAGAAAGAGGCAACAGAGGTGCAGAAAGAGGCAAGAGAGGTGCAGAAAGAGGCAAGAGATATGCAGAAAGTGAGAGATGAGCAGAAAGAGGCACAAGAAGTGCAGAAAAAAAGAAAGTTGCAGAAAGAAGCAACAGAAATGCAGAAAGTGGCAAGAGAGGTGCAGAAAGAAGCAAGAGTGATTTGCACACCATTAGTACCAATTTAACACCCACATTTAGCAATAAGTAACAGGTGACCATTCTAGGTTTGCTAATGGCCTTCCACCACGCTGTAACAATTGTCGCTGCATTTTTGGCAGCGTTTGAGCAGTTCTGGCAAATACGGAAAATGTATAATTGTGCGAAAGTCGGTGCAGCCAAACAGTCGCATAATTCCAGTGGCCTTGCTCATACCTTTGACTAGGTCCAGAAGTGCTCCTCAGTGGTTCCTTCTTCTTTTGTCTCATTGAGTTTATAGCTTAGCTTCTATGGAAACGAGGAAGACTAAACCTGAGGTTACTACTCCACAACACAGACTACCATACCACATAATTACTCTCCATAACACATAATCCCACTCTACATAATTCCTATACACTAAATACCACATACGTTCTATCCACTTCAAAGTCAAAGTCAAATTCTCTCCACATAATTTCACTGCACATCATAACACATAATTCCACTACACACAAACTACATCCACTCCACTCCAAGAAACATTAGTAAAACACTTTTACATTTACAATGCCAATAGATCTAACTGTCGCGAATGTGAAACCTATTACATTGCAAATGCTTCTTTAACTAGTAGTCGTGTTTGCAGAGAGGTGGAGAAAGGGGGCTAGACCTCCAACCAGCGCTCAGGAATTCTGCTGCGTAGGACTTACAGGAGGTACCAGGAGGGCTTCTTGGCCCTAAAGTCCCTCAGGAGTAAAGTGGACTTTATCCCCCAACCAGTACTGTGCCAGGAGGTGCGTTTGCAGAGTGGTGGAGAAAGGTGAGCGTGGCCTCCGAAGACCTCTTAGCTATCCCACTGTGAGGGACTTAGTGGAGGTAACAGGAGGGATAGTTGGCCCCCAAGGACAACCTTGGGGGCCAACTACCCCTCCTATTACCTCCAGTAAGTTCTACACAGCAGGATTGCTAAGTTCTCATAGCAGGCCATGCCCCCTTTCACCACCACTCTGCAAACGTGCTCCCTGCCATGCTCTTGGATGGGGATTAAAGTCCACTTCACTGCTGGGGGTCCTTAGCGGCCAACTAGCCTACCTGATACCTCCAGTATGCCCCAGATAGTGGGATTTCTGACAGGTGGACACATGCCATGCCCCCTTTCTCCACCACTCTGCAAACCAGCCTCCTGGTGTGCTCTTGGTTGGGGGATGAAGTCCCCTTGCCTCCTGAGGGTCCCTGGGGGCCAACTAGCCCACCAGGTGCCTCCAGTAAGCCCCACTCAGCTGGATTGCTGAAAGAGGTCCGAGGCCATGACCCCTTTTTACACCACTCTGCAAACGCGCCTCCTGGTGCTTTTGGTCAAGGGGAGCTGCTAACATGCAGCTCCCCTTGTCCGAAAGCAATCTGCTTTAATTCTTGGAAGCGAGAGCGGGTTTCCTGCTCTCACTTCCAAGAAGCAAAGTAGTGTTTGCTATGGCAGGGCGGGAGCCAAGTTCCCGCCCTGTCATAGCAAACGGCAATGTCCCAGGAGTGGGCACCCCGGGACATTAAAGGAGCCGGCCCTGGGGGGTGGCGGTCCCCAGGGCCATAATGGGCTCCAGGAGGGGGGCCGCACGGTGCCCCTCCCTTTGAATAAAAAGCCCCGGGGAGGTGGTGGTCTGCAACGGACCCCCACCTGTAATTAAAGTTTGGCCCGGAGAGGTGGTGGTCCCTGGGGTAGTGTGGGGAGGGGCAGGAGCCCCCCCCACACTCTCTTTATTAATATTTAAGCCCCGGGGAGGTGGCGGTCCCCGGGCTTGGGGGGCCCACGAGGCCCCCACACATAATTACGGATGCCCTGGGGAGTTGGCGGTCCCCAGGGCCCCCCACATATGATAATCAAAGCCCTGGGGAGATGGCGGTCCCCAGGGCTGTGAGGGCCCCCACACCATAATTATGAATTGCCCCCGGGACCTGGCCCACCCGGGGCTTAAATCAAACAAAGCACTTTTTTTAATGATTTCGGCCAAATGTGCGCACCCAGTGCGAATTCGGCCGAAATTATTTTTAAAAAAATGCTTTTTTTGGCCCTGGGGGTCCTTGTGGGACCCCCTGAGCAGGCCTAGGGGGTCAGAGGTATTTCTACCCTGCCCCCTTTTCTTGTTTTTTATGCTTTTTTTTTACTGTTTTGTGACTTGGTTTTACCGAGTCACAAGATGGCTGCCAACAGTTCCTGGTTTGGAGTGTTGGCAGCCAATAACAATGAAGCTCATGCTCGGGAGGGTTCGCAAACCCTCCTCGGCTCTCAGACACTGATATTTTTATTTTTTTAATTTCTCAGGAACTGCTGAATGGATTTACACCATTTAAAAAAAAGGTCGCTTTCTGAACAAAGAGCTACATTTTTGCCAAACTTGGTGTAATTCCATTCAGCAGTTCGGGCTGTAGCCGTGTCTAAAGTTCCTATGGAAATTAACACAGGGAAAACGCGTTTTGGGACCCCCCTTTTTTCTCTGCCCTTGACGAATCACCCCGAAACTTTCAAGACAGGAGCTGACCTGAGTGAACCATTAGTTATGAAAATTTTGCGAAGATTTGGCAAACGGCGCTAAAGATATAGAGTTATAGTTACCTGAACTAACTATAACAGGGGAATTTCACGGGTTTTGTACGAGTGCAATGTCCAACTAACTATAACTGTCCCTAAAACCTATGGTTTTTTCAGTGAATTTGTAAGGTTTTTTAAATGCTAATTTCTAACTATAACGTGCCTGAAACCTATGGTTTTTTCAGTGAATTTCAAAGGTTTTTTAAATGCTAATTCCTAACTATAACATGTCTGAAACCTATGGTTTTTTTCAGTGAATTTCAAAGGTTTTGTAAAAGACAATTTTTAAATGTATTAATTGTTATATTTATTTTTTGATACTGATTTACTACTTTTTTTTAAACTATTTATTTTTAGATATTTTATTTTTTAAATACATTGTAATTACATTATACATTACATTACAAAATATACTTTCTCAGAATGAATTACTTTAGTTTAAATACTTTGCAAATAGGCAATAGACTTTTAAGTACAGTAGTTACAGTTGTTGCAATGGGCAACACAATTTCAAACACAATGCAACATTGAGCTCAATGTGAATTTCAAGTTAAATGTAATTAGTTACTTTATGGATTACTTTTCTAACCACAGGACTGGATCCTAGATTCAGTCCTGGGACATCTCCTGTAAACAGTTGAGTAAAAGCGTTTTGGTTACAGTAGTGATTTTTAAGGAATATTATTGTATTTTTAAAAGTTGACACAGAAACTTTTTCACATAGAATCACCAATGCTATCCTATGGGAGAAAATTCACTTAGCAGGTAAGTAGTGTTATCGTTATTTTTCTTACTCAGTGGTGGATCTTGGATCCAGCACTGGTGCATCTCCTGTAAACAGTTGAAAGAATGCGTTTAAGTCATACAGGCGATTTTTAAGGAATATTTGTAGTTTGTGAAAATCGACACTTTGAAACTTTTCTGCTGAAAACCAGACAATGGATTCCTATGGAAGGAAATACAAGTTACTGGTAAATACGGTTAGAATTACTTTTCAGGGTCAGTGCTGGGCGAAAAGATGCAGCACTGGGTTCTCTCCTGATAACAGGTGAGTAAATCGGAATTCGTAGTTCGGCTGATTTTAGAGGAATATTATAAAGTTCCAAAACTCCACACTTAGAAGAATTTCCAAGTGAAACCAGTCAATGTTAGCCTATGGAAGGAAATTCAAGTTACTGGTAAGTACGGTTAAAATTACTTTTCAGGATCAGTACTGGGCTCAAAGATGCAGCACTGAGGTCTCTCCTGATAACAGGTGAGTAAATTGGAATTCGTAGTTCTGCTGATTTTAGAGGAAGATTTGTATGTTTCAAAAATCGACACTTAGAAACTTTTTCAGCAAAAAGCAGGCAATGATATCCTATGGAAGGAAATTCAAGTTACTGGTAAGTACGGTTAAAATTACTTTTCAGGATCAGTACTGGGCTGAAAGATGCAGCACTGAGGTCTCTCCTGATAACAGGTGAGTAAATCGGAATTCGTATTTCGGCTGATTTTAGAGGAATATTATAAAGTTCCAAAACTCCACACTTAGAAGAATTTCCAAGTGAAACCAGTCAATGTTAGCCTATGGAAGGAAATTCAAGTTACTGGTAAGTACGGTTAAAATTACTTTTCAGGATCAGTACTGGGCTCAAAGATGCAGCACTGAGGTCTCTCCTGATAACAGGTGAGTAAATCGGAATTCGTAGTTCGGCTGATTTTAGAGGAATATTTGCACAAGGGTGAAGGGAGGGGGCGGGGCCTGAGGTGACATCTGTGCAAACGCGCCCAACATTTTAAGTTGGGGGATTAAGTCCCCTTGAATCATGAGGGTCCCTGGGGTCCAACTAGCCCACCCTGTACCTCCAGTATGCGCCAGGGAGCTGCGTTGCAGAGAGGTGGTCAGAGGCCACGCCCCTTTTTGCACCTCTCTGCAACGCAGCTCTGTTTCGCTTTCTGGATGTACCTGGTGGACTAGTTGGCCCCAGGGACCTCAGGATTGAAGGGGATTTCATTCCCCATCTTAAAATGCGCCACGGGCCTGTTTGCACACATGTCACCTGAAGCCCCGCCCCTCCCTTCACCACTGTGCAAACGCGCCCGTGGCGCGTTTTAAGTTGGGGGATTAAGTCCCCTTGAATCCTGAGGGTCCCTGGAGTCGAACTAGCCCACCATGTACCTCCAAAAGCGCCACAGAGCTGCGTTGCAGAGAGGTGTATAAAGGGCGTGGCCTCTTTACACCTCTCTGCAACACAGCCCCTGGCGCATACTGGAGGTTCCTGGTGGGCTAGTTGGCCCCCAGGGACCCCCAGTATTCAAGGGGAATTACTTCCCCTTCTTAAACCGCACCAGGGGGCGCGTTTGCACACTGCTGCAGGGAGGGGGGCCGCATGGCCCCCCTTCCCTGGGCCTCTATTGGCCCCGGGGACCCCATCCCCCGGGGCATGCCCTCTTTTAAAAATATTTGGAGGGGGCTGCGTGGCCCCCTCCTCAGGCCATTTAAGGCCCCGGGACCCCATCCCCGGGGCCAACCTTGCCCTTTTTTTTTTTTTAATTGGGGAGGAAGCTGCGTGGCCCCCTCCCGGGCCACTTATGGCCCCGGGGACCCCATCCCCGGGGCCTGGCCTCTCGTTGGAGACTGTGGGGGTCCCCACTCCCCCACAGTCCCAGCCGGCTCCCCGCCTCCTGCGGGAGCCGGCATTGCTTTTCCACATGTTGAACAGCTAACATGCTGCTCCCCGTGTGGAAAAGCAATTGAGTTTGCATTTTGAAGAGAGAGCAGGTTTCCTGCTCTCTCTTCAAAATGCAAATCAAGTTTGCTATGACAGGACGGGAGCCGCGAGGCTCCCGTCCTGTCATAGCAAACTACAGTGTCCCGATAAATGAACAACTAAAGGAATAAAATTATCATTGCACTGAACTACGGGAGTGCGTCCCTTTTTCCTTCTGGCTGAAGGATTGTGTGGAAGTATTGAGCGGCGTGGTTCTGCCGCAGGGAGCCGCACCCGTGATGAGCGCTGCATTTCCCGGTGTAAGGGAACCGTTTTGGAGGAATATATATATATATACATATATATATATATATGTATACACATTTATATATGAATTAGCTGTGGCATATTTTGGGCAAGCACATTGGAAACTTAAAGATTATAAAGAGTTACTGCAGTGCTGGAGTAACATTAACTATGAATTAAAATGAGGTGCACTGTAGTCTAACAAAATGTTACTCTGAAGTTCTGAGGTACACTCAAATATATTTATGACATGAATGACTAAAAAACTACTATGTACTCTGTCTTTAAATAGCATGAGGTCACTTTAAAATGGAGACATTGCTCACCTGTGAGAAAGGCTCATGAGAAGAGCCGAAATGTATCAGGATGTAACAGACGCTGCCACTTGTTTGATATGGAATAAAGCACCTGGCATCCTTGAAGTCTGGCATCGGCGTATTTGTTTCAGTTTGTGTAGTGGGATGCTCCATTCCTGTTTTTCTGTCCTGGGTCCCCATTAATGGTGAGTAATTTGGTTTTGGATATAAATATGACCAAGATTCCTTGTGAGGTCAAAAAGCATCTTCTTTTTTTGCCAAATAAACAACGTTTTATCTGCACAGAATCCAAAGTGGCCTGTCATTCTTCACTCCCAAAGTTGAAACAGCAAGCCAAACAGGTACACCAGAGTGCACTTGTGACGCACGTCCCCACACACAATCCCCCACAAAGAGTCCAAAGTTATGAGTATTTAACCCAAAAGGTGTGCAACTCCACTGCTCCCGCCGTTTCCAAAGAGCAGTCCCCAAGACTAATGTTAATTTTCACATGAATGTGGAATGCACCACCAATCCCCAAAATAATTCTTTCCATCCACTGTTGAGATCACAAAAGTTTTTTCTTTATTCTTCTTGTTCAACACAAAACAGCCGACGCGTTTCATCCAAATTGTGTGGACTTCATCAGGGCTTATTGAGTAAGTGTAAGCTTCTAAGGTAGTAGATCTTTATAGACAGACTGAAGACAATTAGGAACGGTATTCGTACTATGTTGCAACTGATCCCTCCTGGATCCAGGGTCAGTTCTGAATACCTTAGAAGCTTACACTTACTCAATAAGCCCTGATGAAGTCCACACAAGTTGGACGAAACGCGTCAGCTGTTTTGTGTTGAACAAGAAGAATAAAGAAAAATCTTTTGTGATACCAACAGTGGATGGACAGAATTATTTTTGGGATTGGTGGTGCATTCCTTATTCATGTGAAAATGGCCCGTCATTCTTAATGGGATCGGTAAGAGTGTTGCATTTGCATATGTAAATATATCTATATATATCAAAATCAAAGCCATAATAGCCTTTGGGCGGTCTTTCTTCAAAATATTTGGCCTTTTTTCTCCAATTTTGATCATGTTTTTGCTGGCCTTAGGACTCTGCACACTTTCCCGCTGCTATCCATTGCTAAAGTGCATGTGCTCACTCATTAAAACATGGTAACATTGGCTAATCCCCAACTGGCATATTTAATTAACTTATAAGTCCCTAGTAAAGTTGTACTACATACCCACACCTGTAAATTAGATGGTACTAGAGGGCATGTAGCACTTATTGTACCATCCACTTAAGTAGCCCTTTAAATATGCCTAAGGCAATTCTCTCTTATGGTAAAGATGGATTTTAAATTACAGGTTTGAAAATGGCACTTTACAGAAGTTGGGCTTTCCCTGCCTTAGCCATTTAGTGCCTGTTGCCTGCCGCTGCATCACATGACTGGGTGTAGCTGACAGTAGGGCTTGTGTATTCCATCTAGACAGCCACTCACAATAGAGGGCTTAGGTGTGCCTCGATGGGCCATCACTGGCAGGATGGGAGGTGGGAGCTGGGCACATCTCTACTTACTCTTGAATAGGCTGTGGCCTGCCTCCACAACAAAGGGCTGCATACTATCTGTAGTTAGTATGGAGCAAGGGTAGGGAAGGCAGTAGGTCAGTGAACTTCATAGAAGAACCTCTAGAAGCTTCTTCCACTTCAAAGGTAGAACTGGGTATAATATATTGGACCACAGGCACCAACCCTTCAGTGCACTTCTGGACCTGTGGATACCCTGCCGGAAAGAAAGACTGCTGTGCTGCTGAAAGGACTGCTGCCCTGATGGACTACTGCTCTGCTGGATGCTGCCTTGCTGTAATGACTTGCTCCCTGTTGCCCTCTTGCCTGGTTGAGAAGAACTGGACCTGCATCTGTTGAACCCAGTACCCCAGAGTGACTCCAAGGGCTTGTTGGCTGGACTCCTGACTAGAGCCTCAGAGACAGAAGACTCCAACAACTTTGAAACCAGCACCTGGACCATCTGTGAATCTTTCCCTGACAAGTGGTGCCACCCCAGTTCTGCACCCTTGGGAGTGGGACTGAAGGTGCTTCGTCAGCCCATCTGTGAACCACGCAGAACCAACACATCTCTGCTGCACAGTGCAATCCCAAGAAGAAGCGAGACACCTTAGGACAGTTGTGCGCTTTACAAATATAAAAAAGAATTAAAAAATCAACCGATGCATCTCCTCTGCTGCGAGGGTTCTCTCAGCACCAGAAGTCCACATCTACCTCGCAGCCTGAACCATCAACTGTGCGAAGCTTTCCCTTCACAGGCCTTCACATTGCAAATCTCTCATCGGCAGCCTTGATGAAAATGCAGGTTCTTTCATTGCAGCCTCACAGCTGTTCAGAACCAATGCATCGCCTCAACCGTGTAACTCATCATAGACTCCAGACTTCGCACCCCAAGCCCTCATTAACGGAAGACTAGATGATGACGCAGGACCTCTCATCGCACCTTGACAGCTCCTCAGAATTGACTCATCGCATTGGCTGCATGACTCATCCTCAGAGCTGGACTTCATAATGCTCTGCAACTGGGATTTAAGGTACTCTTGTTCAGAGGGCCTAACTGGGTCCCTGCAGCCATTCCGCGCTCCATCATGGTTGGTCTAAACTTGTGACTTCATCCTGTTCCCGTACAACCGGATAGCTGCAATTGACGCTTTATGATTTTTGACGCTATTTTCACTGAAATCTTTAAAATTGCACACCTTCGGTATTACTGATTGAATTTTTATCATTTTGGTCTATTTTTATTTATTAAAAAATACTCTCTTTTTCTATTCTGTTGTGGAATTCTTTTGTGGTGTATTTTCACAGTGTTGCCATTTGAAGTGTTTCACAACTACTTGCACACACTATAGAAGCTACCTTGAAATAATGGTCACTTACATAATCTAACTGTATCCCTACAAGGCACTAAATAGGTTGAATGCTGGGCATCTCAAAAAATGTTAAGGACTGTCCTCACACACAACCAGGCGTTTCTTGATCAGGGCACGCCTATATAAACGCAAGGTTTTGCTCCCACTCTGACATCATCAGAGAAGAGGAGAGGACAACTTTAGGTGTATGGCGAGGAACGCACCTTGAGGCAGTAAGAGTTTGAGCTGGAGTGTGAATGAGAAAACTGTGCCTCTGGTATTGAATGCATTTTTATCCATTTACAAAATTCATTATCACTTCTAGTTTTTAATTTTCCACGTTTGCCTTCCTTAGAGTGTGACTTCAGGGGTCCCTTTACCCTCCTCCCATGGGGCAATTAGGACACTATATTGTGGTAAGATTGTGAGCTGGTCTCACAAACTCATGAATAATTGATACTTTTGATATTTTGCTCCACGTTTGCAGTGTCACGTGATTTCTCACTCACATGTAATTTTGCATATGCATGGTGTGTATGACATCCCTTATCTGCCAAAAAATACATCTAATAGAATAATAACATGTATGTTTCTTTTACGGCTATATAAGAACATCAGTTTTAGTTAGAGGATGACACAGGTCTCCCTAACATAGTGGCAATATCTGGAACCAATCTGGAAAGATAGGAGCCCAAATCCCATCCTGATGAATGCCGCGGACTCACTCGAGCCAATGGCAGAAACATGTTGATGACAAGAGTGGTGATGGGGGTAATAGTTCCCCAAATGCCCACATTCTAACACCAAGTAATACCCTATGATTAAATGCAATTTGGGGTAATACATTGGTTTTTAAATCACTATTTCACGGGCCCCCAATTATCTTATTAGAAGTGCCTCCCTGTCTCCAGGTGTGGGCCCGCTCTCTATCAAACCCGGTTTTTAGAGAGCGAGGACTGCCTATGATGAAGTATGACACCTAGTGGTGTGTGAGGACAGTCCTTAACATTTTTGAGATGCCCAGCACTCAACCTATTTAGTGCTTTGTAGGGATACGGTTACATTATTTAAGTGATCATTATTTCAGGGTAGCTTCTATTGTGTGTGCATTTGATAGGTTTAGAGGCCAGCTCACCCTGAAAACTCTGCAGCCTCTAGTTCCCTCCCTCGGATGATTCCAAGGGTTTTGTGTTTAGGTTTCACAAATACTTAACACATAGCTTTTGAGTTAAGCCTGACTGCTCTGTGCCATGCTACCCAAGGGTTGAGTACAGTTTAAATTTAGAATTGGCTTGTGACTTCGCCCTGCCAAGGATTGTGGCTCCTGTTTGAGAAGGGTTTCACCCCCTCAACCAGTAGCCCAATTTCTTACTACAGCTCAGGGCTATTTTCATTGATCAGAAGCAGCTCTCAATATAGTAAAGGTTGGAGACACCTGATCTAACCTCACACTTCCCCCACTCCAATGCAGGAAATCCCAGAGAATGGATGCATGACATAATATCTAAACAACAAATATTGACCTACAGATATATCGAGTCCTAAATATTGTTGTCAAAAATATCATCTCCATATACAGATAAAGGTAAGTACAATAATATCACAAACAAATCGTTTTGCACTAATATCGAAAAAATATATACAAAAATATGGTTTATATATATATATATATATATATATATATATTCCTTCCATTTTGCCCACAGCTTGAGGATGCACTCAACAGAAAATGAAACCATCCAGTTTTTTGATTCAGAAACAAACCAGCATTTAATTCCAGGTTCATAAATCCTGTTGCCTGACGCGTTTCAAAATACAAACTTCTTATTCATAGGCCATTTCAAAAACTCCACAGAAGAGCTAAGTACCTACTCGTCTGCATGCATATTAATTAATCTTTGACCCCCGTTGGGGGTCAAAGATAATTTTTTCCTCCAGTTCCAACTTCCTGATGAGAATCGGATACCAACACAAAGGTACTGCACTCCAGTGATTTTTCTCGCACTTTTATTTTATATCGCTATTATATATATACATAAATAGAGAGAGATAGATAGTTAAACATATTAAATATTAAATATTTTAACATGTAACATTAATATAACGTAAATTAAATATGTTTATAAAATATTTTAAAATATATATATGTATATATATATATATATATATTCACTGAAAAAACCATAGGTTTTAGGGACAGTTATAGTTAGTTGGACATTGCACTCGTACAAAACCCGTGAAATTCCCCCGTTATAGTTAGTTCAGCTAACTATAACTCGCGCCCCGCAATGCACTGCTGATGACGTCACATATTACATCACTCATGACATGGTCAGTGACATCACTGATGACATCACTGATGACATCTCAAATGACATCACTGATGACATCACTGATGACATCATCCAGTGACTGTGTGTTTCTGTAAAGTTTAAATATGTTTAATATATATAGGGAAAGGTGTATTGAAGAATGAGTGGGTGTATAAGTGTCTGAATGGATGATTTAGTACGTGAGTGACTGACTCTACAAGTGAGTGATTAAACGTATCTTACTGAATGCATGGGTTAGTGACTAAACTGTGTGAATGTCTGTATCCATCTGTTTGTTGGTGTGTAAGTGGATGCATGGATTTGCGAATAGCTACATGAGTGTCTATATGGGTTATTTATTGGTTCTCTGAGTATCTGTATGGATGCCTGAGTGTTTGTGTGGGTGGGGTGTGTGTGACTCTATACATAGATGTGTGAGTGGGTGATTCACTGGGTGCATGATTTCAAGAGTGCATCTGTGATGGACTGCTTGGGTGGGTGAGTGTGTGTATGGGTGTGTTAGTGAGTGAATGTATATCTCAGTGGTACATGTGCGAGTAACTACATATGTAAAAGGCAGTATATATGTGTGTTAGAGTATTTAAATGGCTATAAGTGAGAGTGTGTTATTGTGAGAGTGGCTGTATGGATGTGTGTGTGCTTGTATCAGTTATTGTATAAGAGCGTAAGAATGTGCTAGTATTTGTATGAGTAAGTGAGCTGGTGTGTGTATAACTGTATAGGTGAGTAAATGGGTGTGTGATTAATTTTTTGCATGACTGACTAGGTGTGTGAGTACCTCTATGGATGAGTGGCGGTGTGTGAGTATTTATATAGGTGTATGAGTGCATATGATAGTCCTGTACTGAGTGACTGTAAGTATGAGTGACTGTACAGGTGAGTGAGTGGATGTGTGTGTAGACCTAAGAATCAGTGAGTGGGTATGTAGTTTTTGGTGTTGGAGTGTCTTTGGTTTTGAGAATGGCAGTCTGTAATTTAGAGTGGGTGTATCAAAAGTTATATTAGGGTGTGAGAAGATGCATGAAATTATCACATGGATGATGTCATCAGTGATGTCATTTGAGATGTCATCAGTGATGTCATCAGTGATGTCACTGACCATGTCATGAGTGATGTAATATGTGACGTCATCAGCAGTGCATTGCGGGCGCGAGTTATAGTTAGCTGAACTAACTATAACAGGGGAATTTCACGGGTTTTGTACGAGTGCAATGTCCAACTAACTATAACTGTCCCTAAAATCTATGGTTTTTTCAGTGAATTTCAAAGGTTTTTTAAATGCTAATTTCTAACTATAACGTGTCTGAAACCTATGGTTTTTTCAGTGAATTTCAAAGGTTTTTAAATGCTAATTTCTAACTATAACGTGCCTGAAACCTATGGTTTTTTCAGTGAATTTCAAAGGTTTTTTAAATGCTAATTTCTAACTATAACGTGCCTGAAACCTATGGTTTTTTCAGTGAATTTCAAAGGTTTTTTAAATGCTAATTTCTAACTATAACGTGCCTGAAACCTATGATTTTTAAGTGAATTTCAAAGGTTTTTTAAATGCTAGTTTCTAACTATGCCAACAGAGGTAGGACATGTGAAGAAAGAAGAAAAATGCACAGAAAGAAGCAAAAGATGTGCAGAAAGAACCAACAGAGGAGCAGAAAGAGGCCTTGTTGCAAAATCATTATGTGCCCACAACTTTTTCAGACGGGTACTGGTGGTAACTGACTGACTAACCAGAGCCAGTGCGCGTTTGCACAGTGGTGAAGGGAGGGGGGGCCTGAGGTGACATGTGTGCAAACACGACCCGTGGCGTGTTTTAAGTTGCGGGATTAAGTCCCCTTGAATCCTGAGGGTCCCTGGGGCCCAACTAGCCCCCCAGGTACCTACAGTTAGGACCACACAGCTGAGTTGCAGAGAGGCGTTCCGAGGCCACGCACCTTTTTTCACCTCTCTGCAACGCAACTCTGTTGTGCTTACTGAAGGTACCTGGTGGGCTAGTTGGCCCCCAGGATTCAAAGGGAATTAACTCCCCAACTTAAAACACACCACAGGGCGTGTTTGCGCACATGTCACCTGAGGCCCCGCCCTCCCTTCACCACTGTGCAAACACGCCCCGTGACGCGTTTTAAGTTGGGGGATTAGGTCACCTTGAATCCTGAGAGTCCCTGGGGCCCAACTAGCCCACCAGGTACTTACAGTAAGCACCACAGGCCTGCGTTGCAATGCCTGTAACAAATTGTGCAGTTGTGTTTAGGTAGTGAAGAGGGTCGTGCTGGGGGTAGTGTTTTAGGGTTTAGGGTAGTGCAGTGGTGTTTGTGTAGTGTAGGGGGTCATGCTGGGGGTAGATTTAGGGTTTAGGGTAGTGCAGTGGTGTTTGGGTAGTGAAGGGAGTCGCGCTGGGGGAGTGTTTTAGGGTTTAGGGTAGTACAGTGGTGTTTGGGTAGTGTAGGGGTCGTGCTGGGGTTAGTGTTTTAGGGTTTTAGGGTTTAGGGTAGTGCAGTGGTGTTTGGGTAGTGTAGGGGATACTGCTGGGGGTAGTGTTTTAGGGTTTAGGGTAGTGCAATGGTGTTTGGGTAGTGTAGGGGTACTGCTGGGGGTAGTGTTTTAGGGTTTAGGGTAGTGCAGTGGTGTTTGGGTAGCGTAGGGGGTACTGCTGGGTGTAGTGTTTATGGTTTAGGGTAGTGCAGTGGTGTTTGGGTAGTGTAGGGGTTCGTGCTGGGGGTAGTTTTTAGGGTTTAGGGTAGTGCAGTGGTGTTTGTGTAGTGTAGGTGGTCGTGTTTTAGGGTTTAGGGTAGTGCAGTGGTCTTTGGGTAGTGTAGGAGTCATGCGGGGCGTATTGTTTTAGAGTTTAGGGTAGTGCAGTGGTCTTTGGGTAGTGTAGGGGGTTGTGCGGGGGTAGTGTTTTAGGGATTAGGGTAGTGCATTGGTATTTGGGTAGTATAGGGGTCATGCGGGGGTAGTGTTTTAGGGTTTAGGGCAGTGCAGTGGTGTTTAGGTAGTGTAGGGGGTCGTGCTGGTGGGAGTGTTTTAGGGTTTAGGGCAGTGCAGTGGTGTTCGGGTAGTGTAGGGGTCGTGCTGGGGGAGTGTTTTAGGGTTTAGGGCAGTGCAGTGGTGTTCGGGTAGTGTAGGGGGTCGTGCTGGGGGAGTATTTTAGGGTTTAGGGTAGTGCAGTGGTGTTCGGGTAGTGTAGGGGGTCATGCTGGGGGTAGTGTTCTAGGGTTTAGGGCAGTGCAGTGGTGTTTGGGCAGTGTAGGGGGTCGTGCTGGGGGTGGTGTTTTAGGGTTTAGGGCAGTGCAGTGGTGTTCGGGCAGTGTAGGGGTCATGCTGGGGGTGGTGTTTCAGGGTTTATGGCAGTGCAGTGGTGTTCGGGCAGTGTAGGGGTCGTGCAGGGGGTGGTGTTTCAGGGTTTAGGGCAGTGCAGTGGTGTTCGGGCAGTGTAGGGGTCGTGCAGGGGTGGTGTTTCAGGGTTTAGGGCAGTGGTGTTCGGGCAGTGTAGGGGGTCATGCTGGGGGTGGTGTTTCAGGGTTTGGGGCAGTGCAGTGGTGTTCGAGCAGTAAAGGGGGTCATGCTGGCAGTGGTGTTTCAGGGTTTAGGGCAGTGCAGGGGTGTTCGGGTAGTGTGGGGGCAGTGCAGGGGGTGGTGTTTCAGGGTTTAGGGCAGTGCAGTGGTGTTCGGGCAGTGTAGGGGTGGTGCAGGGGGTGGTGTTTCAGGGTTTAGGGCAGTGCAGTGGTGTTCGGACAGTGTAGGGGGTCATGCAGGGGTGGTGTTTCAGGGTTTAGGGCAGTGCAGTGGTGTTCGGGCAGTGTAGGGGGTGGCGCAGGGGGTGGTGTTTCAGGGTTTAGGGCAGTACAGTGGTGTTCGGGCATTGTAGGGGGTGGTGCTGGGGCTGGTGTTTCAGGGTTTAGGGCAGTGCAGTGGTGTTCGGGCAGTGTAGGGGTCGTGCTGGGGCTGGTGTTTCAGGGTTTAGGGTAGTGCAGTGGTGTTCGGGCAGTGTAGGGGGTCGTGCTGGGGCTGGTGTTTCAGGGTTTAGGGCAGTGCAGTGGTGTTCGGGCAGTGTAGGGGGTCATGCTGGGGCTGGTGTTTCAGGGTTTAGGGCAGTGCAGTGGTGTTCCGGCAGTGTAGGGGGTCATGCAGGGGGTGGTGTTTCAGGGTTTAGTGCAGTGGTGTTCGGGCAGTGTAGGGGGTTGTGCTGTGGTGGTGTTTCAGGGTTTAGGGCAGTGCAGTGGTGTTCGGGCAGTGTAGGGTGTCGTGCTGAGGGGTGGTGTTTCAGGGTTTAGGGCAGTGCAGTAGTGTTTGGGCAGTGTAGGGGGTCGTGCAGGGGGTGGTGTTTCAGGGTTTAGGGCAGTGCAGTGGTGTTCGGCCAGTGTAGGTAGTCTTGCTGGGGGTGGTGTTTCAGGGTTTAGGGCAGTGCAGTAGTTTTCGGGCAGTGTAGGCGGTCGTGCTGGGGCTGGTGTTTCAGGGTTTAGGGCAGTGCAGTGGTGTTCGGGCAGTGTATGGGGTTGTGCTGGGGCTGGTGTTTCAGGGTTTAGGGCAGTGCAGTGGTGTGCGGGCAGTGTACGGGGTTGTGCTGGGGCTGGTGTTTCAGGGTTTAGGGCAGTGCAGTGGTGTTCGGGCAGTGTAGGGGTCGTGCTGGGGGTGGTGTTTCAGGGTTTAGGGCAGTGCAGTGGTGTTCGGGCAGTGTAGGGGGTCGTGGTGGGGCTGGTGTTTCAGGGTTTAGGGCAGTGCAGTGGTGTTCGGTCAGTGTAGGGGGTCGTGCTGGGGCTGGTGTTTCAGGGTTTTGGGCAGAGCAGTGGTGTTCGGGCAGTGTAGGGGGTCGTGTTGGGGGTGGTGTTTCAGGGTTTAGGGCAGTGCAGTGGTGTTCGGGCAGTGTAGGGGTCTTGCTGGGGGTGGTGTTTCAGGGTTTAGGGCAGTGAAGTGGTGTTCGGGCAGTGTAGGGGGTCTTGCTGGGGGTGGTGTTTCAGGGTTTAGGGCAGTGGTGTTCGGGCAGTGTAGGGGGTCTGGCTGGGGGTGATGTTTCAGGGTTTAGGGCAGTGCAGTGGTGTTTGGGCAGTGTAGGGGGTCTTGCTGGGGGTAGTGTTTCAGGGTTTAGGGCGGTGCAGTGGTGTTCGTGCAGTGTAGGGGGTCGTGCCCGGGGGTGGTGTTTCAGGGTTTAGGGCAGTGCAGTAGTGTTCGGGCAGTGTAGGGGGTCGTGCAGGGGGTGGTGTTTCAGGGTTTAGGGCAGTGCAGTGGTGTTCTGGCAGTGTAGGGGGTCATGCTGGGGATGGGGTTTCAGGGTTTAGGGCAGTACAGTGGTGTTCGGCAGTGTAGGGGGTCGTGCAGGGGTGGTGTTTCAGGGTTTAGGGCAGTGCAGTGGTGTTCGGGCAGTGTAGGGGTCGTGCTGGGGCTGGTGTTTCAGGATTTAGGGCAGTGCTGTGGTGTTCAGGCAGAGTAGGGGGTCTTGCTGGGGGTGGTGTTTCAGGGTTTAGGGCAGTGGTGTTCGGGCAGTGTAGGGGTCTTGCTGGGGGTGATGTTTCAGGGTTTAGGGCAGTGCAGTGGTGTTCGAGCAGTGTAGGGGGTCTTGCTGGGGGTAATGTTTCAGGGTTTAGGGCAGTGCAGTGGTGTTCGTGCAGTATAGGGGTCGTGCTGGGGATGGTGTTTCTGGGTTTAGGGCAGTGCAGTAGTGTTCGAGCAGTGTAGGGTGTCGTGCTGAGGGGTGGTGTTTCAGGGTTTAGGGCAGTGCAGTAGTGTTTGGGCAGTGTAGGGGGTCGTGCAGGGGGTGGTGTTTCAGGGTTTAGGGCAGTGCAGTGGTGTTCGGCCAGTGTAGGTAGTCTTGCTGGGGCTGGTGTTTCAGGGTTTAGGGCAGTGCAGTGGTGTTTCGGCAGTTTAGGGGTCGTGCAGGGGTGGTGTTTCAGGGTTTAGTGCAGTGGTGTTCGGGCAGTGTAGGGGGTCTTGCTGGGGGTAATGTTTCAGGGTTTAGGCCAGTGCAGTGGTGTTCGTGCAGTATAGGGGGTCGTGCTGGGGATGGTGTTTCTGGGTTTAGGGCAGTGAGGTAGTGTTCGAGCAGTGTAGGGTGTCGTGCTGAGGGGTGGTGTTTCAGGGTTTAGGGCAGTGCAGTAGTGTTTGGGCAGTGTAGGGGGTCGTGCAGGGGTGGTGTTTCAGGGTTTAGGGCAGTGCAGTGGTGTTCGGCCAGTGTAGGTAGTCTTGCTGGGGCTGGTGTTTCAGGGTTTAGGGCAGTGCAGTGGTGTTTCGGCAGTGTAGGGGGTCGTGCAGGGGTGGTGTTTCAGGGTTTAGTGCAGTGGTGTTCGGGCAGTGTAGGGGTCATGCTGGGGTGGTGTTTCAGGGTTTAGGGCAGTGCAGTGGTGTTCGGGCAGTGTAGGGTGTTGTGCTGAGGGGTGGTGTTTCAGGGTTTAAGGCAGTGCAGTAGTGTTTGGGTAGTGTAGGGGGTCGTGCAGGGGGTGGTGTTTCAGGGTTTAGGGCAGTGCAGTGGTGTTCGGCCAGTGTAGGTAGTCTTGCTGGGGGTGGTGTTTCAGGGTTTAGGGCAGTGCAGTAGTTTTCGGGCACTGTAGGCGCTCGTGCTGGGGCTGGTGTTTCAGGGTTTAGGGCAGTGCAGTGGTGTTCGGGCAGTGTATGGGGTTGTGCTGGGGCTGGTGTTTCAGGGCAGTGCAGTTGTGTGCGGGCAGTGTACGGGGTCGTGCTGGGGCTGGTGTTTCAGGGTTTAGGGCAGTGCAGTGGTGTTCGGGCAGTGTAGGGGGTCGTGCTGGGGGTGGTGTTTCAGGGTTTAGGGCAGTGCAGTGGTGTTCGGGCAGTGTAGGGGTCGTGGTGGGGCTGGTGTTTCAGGGTTTAGGGCAGTGCAGTGGTGTTCGGGCAGTGTAGGGGGTCGTGCTGGGGCTGGTGTTTCAGGGTTTTGGGCAGAGCAGTGGTGTTCGGGCAGTGTAGGGGGTCGTGCTGGGGGTGGTGTTTCAGGGTTTAGGGCAGTGCAGTGGTGTTCGGGCAGTGTAGGGGGTCTTGCTGGGGGTGTTGTTTCAGGGTTTAGGGCAGTGAAGTGGTGTTCGGGCAGTGTAGGGGGTCTTGCTGGGGGTGGTGTTTCAGGGTTTAGGGCAATGGTGTTCGGGCAGTGTAGGGGTCTTGCTGGGGGTGATGTTTCAGGGTTTAGGGCAGTGCAGTGGTGTTCGGGCAGTGTAGGGGGTCTTGCTGGGGGTAGTGTTTCAGGGTTTAGGGCGGTGCAGTGGTGTTCGTGCAGTGTAGGGGGTCGTGCTGGGGGTGATGTTTCAGGGTTTAGGGCAGTGCAGTAGTGTTCGGGCAGTGTAGGGGTCGTGCAGGGGGTGGTGTTTCAGGGTTTAGGGCAGTGCAGTAGTGTTCGGGCAGTGTAGGGGGTCGTTCAGGGGTGGTGTTTCAGGGTTTAGGGCAGTGCAGTGGTGTTCTGGCAGTGTAGGGGGTCATGCTGGGGATGGGGTTTCAGGGTTTAGGGCAGTACAGTGGTGTTCGGCAGTGTAGGGGGTCGTGCAGGGGTGGTGTTTCAGGGTTTAGGGCAGTGCAGTGGTGTTCGGGCAGTGTAGGGGGTCGTGCTGGGGCCGGTGTTTCAGGATGTAGGGCAGTGCAGTGGTGTTCGGGCAGAGTAGGGGGTCTTGCTGGGGGTGGTGTTTCAGGGTTTAGGGCAGTGGTGTTCGGGCAGTGTAGGGGGTCTTGCTGGGGGTGATGTTTCAGGGTTTAGGGCAGTGCAGTGGTGTTCGAGCAGTGTAGGGGGTCCTGCTGGGGGTAATGTTTCAGGGTTTAGGGCAGTGCAGTGGTGTTCGTGCAGTATAGGGGGTCGTGCTGGGGATGGTGTTTCTGGGTTTAGGGCAGTGCAGTAGTGTTCGAGCAGTGTAGGGTGTCGTGCTGAGGGGTGGTGTTTCAGGGTTTAGGGCAGTGCAGTAGTGTTTGGGCAGTGTAGGGGGTCGTGCAGGGGTGGTGTTTCAGGGTTTAGGGCAGTGCAGTGGTGTTCGGCCAGTGTAGGTAGTCTTGCTGGGGATGGTGTTTCAGGGTTTAGGGCAGTGCAGTGGTGTTTCGGCAGTGTAGGGGGTCGTGCAGGGGGTGGTGTTTCAGGGTTTAGTGCAGTGGTGTTCGGGCAGTGTAGGGGGTCTTGCTGGGGGTAATGTTTCAGGGTTTAGGGCAGTGCAGTGGTGTTCATGCAGTATAGGGGGTCGTGCTGGGGATGGTGTTTCTGGGTTTAGGGCAGTGCAGTAGTGTTCGAGCAGTGTAGGGTGTCGTGCTGAGGGGTGGTGTTTCAGGGTTTAGGGCAGTGCAGTAGTGTTTGGGCAGTGTAGGGGGTCGTGCAGGGGGTGGTGTTTCAGGGTTTAGGGCAGTGCAGTGGTGTTCGGCCAGTGTAGGTAGTCTTGCTGGGGCTGGTGTTTCAGTGTTTAGGGCAGTGCAGTGGTGTTTCGGCAGTGTAGGGGGTCGTGCAGGGGGTGGTGTTTCAGGGTTTAGTGCAGTGGTGTTTGGGCAGTGTAGGGGTTGTGCTGGGGTGGTGTTTCAGGGTTTAGGGCAGTGCAGTGATGTTCGGGCAGTGTAGGGTGTCGTGCTGAGGGGTGGTGTTTCAGGGTTTAAGGCAGTGCAGTAGTGGTTGGGCAGTGTAGGGGGTCGTGCAGGGGGTGGTGTTTCAGGGTTTAGGGCAGTGCAGTGGTGTTCGGCCAGTGTAGGTAGTCTTGCTGGGGGTGGTGTTTCAGGGTTTAGGGCAGTGCAGTAGTTTTCGGGCACTGTAGGCGGTCGTGCTGGGGCTGGTGTTTCAGGGTTTAGGGCAGTGCAGTGGTGTTCGGGCAGTGTATGGGGTTGTGCTGGGGCTGGTGTTTCAGGGTTTAGGGCAGTGCAGTTGTGTGCGGGCAGTGTACGGGGTTGTGCTGGGGCTGGTGTTTCAGGGTTTAGGGCAGTGCAGTGGTGTTCGGGCAGTGTAGGGGGTCGTGCTGGGGGTGGTGTTTCAGGGTTTAGGGCAGTGCAGTGGTGTTCGGGCAGTGTAGGGGGTCGTGGTGGGGCTGGTGTTTCAGGGTTTAGGGCAGTGCAGTGGTGTTCGGGCAGTGTAGGGGGTCGTGCTGGGGCTGGTGTTTCAGGGTTTTGGGCAGAGCAGTGGTGTTCGGGCAGTGTAGGGGGTCGTGCTGGGGGTGGTGTTTCAGGGTTTAGGGCAGTGCAGTGGTGTTCGGGCAGTGTAGGGGTCTTGCTGGGGGTGGTGTTTCAGGGTTTAGGGCAGTGAAGTGGTGTTCGGGCAGTGTAGGGGGTCTTTGTGGGGGTGGTGTTTCAGGGTTTAGGGCAGTGGTGTTCGGGCAGTGTAGGGGGTCTTGCTGGGGGTGATGTTTCAGGGTTTAGGGCAGTGCAGTGGTGTTCGGGCAGTGTAGGGGGTCTTGCTGGGGGTAGTGTTTCAGGGTTTAGGGCGGTGCAGTGGTGTTCGTGCAGTGTAGGGGGTCGTGCTGGGGGTGGTGTTTCAGGGTTTAGGGCAGTGCAGTAGTGTTCGGGCAGTGTAGGGGGTCGTGCAGGGGTGGTGTTTCAGGGTTTAGGGCAGTGCAGTGGTGTTCTGGCAGTGTAGGGGGTCCTGCTGGGGATGGGGTTTCAGGGTTTAGGGCAGTACATTGGTGTTCGGCAGTGTAGGGGGTCGTGCAGGGGGTGGTGTTTCAGGGTTTAGGGCAGTGCAGTGGTGTTCGGGCAGTGTAGGGGGTCGTGCTGGGGCTGGTGTTTCAGGGTTTAGGGCAGTGCAGTGGTGTTCGGGCAGTGTAGGGGGTCTTGCTGGGGGTGGTGTTTCAGGGTTTAGGGCAGTGGTGTTTGGGCAGTGTAGGGGGTCGTGCTGGGGATGGTATTTCTGGGTTTAGGGCAGTGCAGTAGTGTTCAAGCAGTGTAGGGGGTTGTGCAGGGGGTGGTGTTTCAGGGTTTAGGGCAGTGCAGTGGTGTTCGGGCAGTGTAGGGGGTCGCACTGGGGGTGGTGTTTCAGGGTTTAGGGCAGTGCAGTTGTGTTCGGACAGTGTAGGGGGTCATGCACGGGGTGGTGTTTCTGGGTTTAGGGCAGTGCAGTGGTGTTCGGGCAGTGTAGGGTGTTGTGCTGGGGCTGGTGTTTCAGGGTTCAGGGAAGTGCAGTGGTGTTCAGGCAGTGCAGGGGGTCGTGCTGAGGCTGGTGTTTCACGGTTTAGGGCAGTGCAGTTGTGTTCGGGCAGTGTAGGGGGTCGTGCTGGGGCTGGTATTTCAGGGTTTAGGGCAGTGCAGTGGTGTTCGGGCAGTGTAGGCGGTCGTGCTGGGGCTGGTGTTTCAGGGTTTAGGGCAGTGCAGTGGTGTTTGGGAAATGTAGGGGGTCGTGCTGGGGCTGGTGTTTCAGGGTTTAGGGCAGTGCAGTGGTGCTCGGGCAGTGTAGGGGTCATGCTGGGGGTGATGTTTCAGGGTTTAGGGTAGTGCAGTGGTGTTCGGGCAGTGTAGGGGGTCGTGCAGGGGCTGGTGTTTCAAGGTTTAGGGCAGTGCAGTGGTGTTCGGGCAGTGTAGGGGGTCGTGCTGGGGCTGGTGTTTCAGGGTTTTGGGCAGAGCAGTGGTGTTCGGGCAGTGTAGGGGGTCATGCTGGGGGTAGTGTTTCAGGGTTTAGGGCAGTGCAGTGGTGTTCGGGCAGTGTAGGGGGTCATGCTGGGGGTGGTGTTTCAGGGTTTAGGTCAGTGGTGTTCGGGCAGTGTAGGGGGTCTTGCTGGGGGTGATGTTTCAGGGTTTAGGGCAGTGCAGTGGTGTTCGGGCAGTGTAGGGGGTCATGCTGGGGGTGGTGTTTCAGGGTTTAGGGCAGTGCAGTGGTGTTCGGGCAGTGTAGGGGGTCGGGAAGGGGGTGGTGTTTCAGGGTTTAGGGCAGTGCAGTGGTGTTCGGGCAGTGTAGGGGTCATGCAGGGGCTGGTGTTTCAGGGTTTAGGGCAATGCAGTGGTGTTCGGGCAGTGTAGGGGGTCGTGCTGAGGGGTGGTGTTTCAGGGTTTAGGGCAGTGCAGTAGTGTTTTGGCAGTGTAGGGGGTCGTGCAGGGGGTGGCGTTTCAGGGTTTTGGGCAGTGCAGTGGTGTTCGGCCAGTGTAGGTAGTCTTGCTGGGGGTGGTGTTTCAGGGTTTAGGGCAGTGCAGTGGTGTTCGGGCAGTGTACGGGGTTGTGCTGGGGCTGGTGTTTCAGGGTTTAGGGCAGTGCAGTGGTGTGCGGGCAGTGTACAGGGTTGTGCTGGGGCTGGTGTTTCAGGGTTTAGGGCAGTGCAGTGGTGTTCGGGCAGTGTAGGGGGTCGTGCTGGGGGTGGTGTTTCAGGGTTTAGGGCAGTGCAGTGGTGTTCGGGCAGTGTAGGGGGTCGTGGTGGGGCTGGTGTTTCAGGGTTTAGGGCAGTGCAGTGGTGTTCGGGCAGTGTAGGGGGTCGTGCTGGGGCTGGTGTTTCAGGGTTTTGGGCAGAGCAGTGGTGTTCGGGCAGTGTAGGGGGTCGTGCTTGTAGGAGAGTAGGATCTGCTTCACAGGGGTACCCCCACTTTTTGCTGATACTTCACTGGTTTTCGACATTAGTCTGGCTGGGGCCCTGCTATTCAGAACCCCAGCCTAGCGGTTTCCTCTTTAAAAGGGTCTCCATGTGCCTTAGGCACATCTCTGATTGGGATCTGGAGTGCCCTTGTAAGTCCCTAGTATATGGTATACTATGTACCAAGGGCATAGGTACCTCAGAGGCCTGCCAGGGGCTGCAGCATATATTATGCCACCCCTGGTAGGCCATCCAAACTGACACCACAGGTCTGCTACTGCAGCCTGGGTAAGGTGGTGCATGCACCCCTTGCTGTGGTATAGGTTACCTATATCACTAAATGCATACACACATATAAACCTATAAGTCACTCCTAAGGCAGGCCTTATCAATCCTAAAGGCAGAGTGCATGGTTCCTATGTGAGAGGGTGCCCCTGCATGAGCAGGGCCCCTCTGCAGCGTTCGGAGACCATCTCTGATGCTGTTTGTAGTGCAGCCTGACCATATACTCTTAAACGCATTATATCCTCGCGGTAAAATGCTAACTATGGAATGGCTGCACCGAAACATGTCGTGTTTGGTGTCAAACATCTTGGAATACTACCCCCCCGCCAATTCAGGCGGCGGGGGTAGCATTCCACCCTTCTAGAGGGAAAGGAATGTTAACTCTGACGAGTCCGGTAACTTCTTTCCAGAGCCCTGGCATCACAAAATGGATGCTGCTGCCACAGACACGAGTCTGGCCTCCTGCTGCTGGACGAAACTCCGGCAGGGGAGGCCTGGACAATAGTTTTCCTGTCCCAGGGAGGTGTGACCACCTCCCCAGACAGGACAATGTGTATTGGGGCTGGGCGGGAGCACTTTCGGGTGCTTTGAAGTCCTGCACTGGGGGCACATTTGGTGTCCCTGTGCATACCCCAGTTCAAACCGGATCAGGGGCTTGCAGCCCCTGCTTTGGTGCGAACTGGACAAAGGGAAAGGGGTGTAGCCACCCCTCTGCCCTGACCCACCCATAGGTGGGGCCACAGAGTAGTCCATCCCCTATTGTTAGAATAAAGGTAGGAACCCAGTCCTTAGGACTTTAGATTATACCTGGACGAAACTCTGACACGGAATCCTGGACCTTCGACGCTCTACGACAAGATTAGAGGACTGAAGAATCTCCTTGGGGTCAAGGAGTGACTCCCCTGCTTGGCAGGCACCAAAGAAGCATCTGTCCAGTTTGCATCACTGAAGCTCCCGTCGGACGCCGAAGTCATCGCATCACCAGAGGTGGATTCTCAGACTTCCCGAGGCTACCCTGAGTCCCCAGCAAAGCTGAGGCCCGTGGCTATCGTGGGTAACGTGAGACCGTGACCCCTGGACACCGAGCACATTTGCAAGTGCACCATCTTCTGGGTCTCCCAAGAAGTCGTGCTTTGGGCTCCGAGTAGCCCTAGCCTCCAGCACCACCTGCACCGAAGATCACTGGCCCCCACTCCACGAGTGTCCTGTAAGCCAGCTCCACGTGCGGCGTCACAAGGCTCCTTCGCGGTCGCTAGCCCGTTGGCTAGTAGCCCTTAACGAAGGCCAATCTTTTCTTTACTTGGCAGTCTGGTTGCTCCAGGCCTGCCCTCACTTACCCTCGCTGGGTGAGTTCCCCAGACCTTGCTGGTCTGCATCATCGACGATCTACATCTTACTTGAGACTTGCCGTTGCCAAGGCCTGTTGGGTCCAATCTGGTCGCCGACACCTCTGCACTCGACAGACATCGAGCAACAGCCCGAATCCTGCTCCTGGTCACCGACAACGCCTCCCGGACCTCGTGGCTGAAGAGTCAAGACGACCGTCAACAAACTTGAAGCACTCGACATCGGTGGGCATCTGTCCATCGCCCTCCTGGTCACTGGCTAGTGACCCAGACTCTGTCCCCTCTGCTTTCAGGTTCTTCAGAACTCCGATCCACTCTTGGATCCACCCGGACACTTTTCTCCTGGTCGCCAGCAGCACTTTGCAGCAGCTCGCCATAAGAACCGATGACGAAACCCGACCCCGAAAGGCACCTATGCACCCGGCTTCCCTGGGTGAGGTAACACGAGTACTCCGGTGCTCCCGTGGGTAGAGACTCTTCAAAGTCCTAGATCTCAAAGGGTTTTGTCCTAGTCCTATTTTAAGTGTCCCTTTCCTCTATTTTCCCGATCCCGACTTTCTCCATAGAAGTTAACGGCGTATCGCGGTTGTGTATTTACACTGCACGCGTCTCCCGTGGGTCCCCTGTGTCACTACCTTGGGTGGTTCCTTGTGGTCCAAGCACTTCTAGAGGCTCTAGGCCTAGTGTCTAGTTCAGTCGTGGTTCGCATACCACTTTATTGGTATATGGTTTGGTACGCCCCTAGGGCCCAAACGTGTATTTGTGCTATTACTGTGATTTAAGATCTTATAACCTATGTACTTCAAACTCTAGCCTCATAAAGAGTCTAGAGGGGTGTGTTTAGTAATAAATACATATATTTTGAATATATACCTGGTGTGGTGCTCTTTCATTTGGTCACTCAAGAGATTATAGACTGGTAAAACAAGCTGCTTTACATTCCTTCAAGACTTAGCCTGAAGGCTGCTCTCCACAGCTACCACTAGGATAGCTTTCAATAAGGTTGTCTTTAACCTACCTACCATAAGAGTCGATTTTAACTGGTGCAAGGTGCCCACTATAATTAGTGGACAGCATATGCCAGGCCAACTTCTCACAGTGCTGGGGGTGGTGTTTCAGGGTTTAGGGCAGTGCAGTGGTGTTCGGGCAGTGTAGGGGGTCTTGCTGGGGGTGGTGTTTCAGGGTTTAGGGCAGTGAAGTGGTGTTCGGGCAGTGTAGGGGGTCTTGCTGGGGGTGGTGTTTCAGGGTTTAGGGGCAGTGGTGTTCGGGCAGTGTAGGGGTCTTGCTGGGGGTGATGTTTCAGGGTTTAGGGCAGTGCAGTGGTGTTCGGGCAGTGTAGGGGGTCTTGCTGGGGGTAGTGTTTCAGGGTTTAGGGCGGTGCAGTGGTATTCGTGGCAGTGTAGGGGGTCGTGCTGGGGGTGGTGTTTCAGGGTTTAGGACAGTGCAGTAGTGTTCGGGCAGTGTAGGGGTCGTGCAGGGGGTGGTGTTTCAGGGTTTAGGGCAGTGCAGTGGTGTTCTGGCAGTGTATGGGGTCATGCTGGGGATGGGGTTTCAGGGTTTTGGGCAGTACAGTGGTGTTCGGGCAGTGTAGGGGTCGTGCAGGGGGTGGTGTTTCAGGGTTTAGGGCAGTGCAGTGGTGTTTGGGCAGTGTAGGGGGTCGTGCTGGGGCTGGTGTTTCAGGGTTTAGGGCAGTGCAGTGGTGTTCGGGCAGTGTAGGGGGTCTTGCTGGGGGTGGTGTTTCAGGGTTTAGGGGCAGTGGTGTTCGGGCAGTGTAGGGGGTCTTGCTGGGGGTGATGTTTCAGGGTTTAGGGCAGTGCAGTGGTGTTCGAGTAGTGTAGGGGTCTTGCTGGGGGTAGTGTTTCAGGGTTTAGGGCAGTGCAGTGGTGTTCGTGCAGTATAGGGGTCGTGCTGGGGATGGTGTTTCTGGGTTTAGGGCAGTGCAGTAGTGTTTGAGCAGTGTAGGGGGTTGTGCAGGGGGTGGTGTTTCAGGGTTTAGGGCAGTGCAGTGGTGTTCGGGCAGTGTAGGGGGTCGTGCTGGGGGTGGTGTTTCAGGGTTTAGGGCAGTGCAGTGGTGTTTGGACAGTGTAGGGGGTCATGCACGGGGTGGTGTTTCAGGGTTTAGGGCAGTGCAGTGGTGTTCGGGCAGTGTAGGGTGTTGTGCTGGGGCTGGGGTTTCAGGGTTCAGGGAAGTGCAGTGGTGTTCAGGCAGTGTAGGGGGTCGTGCTGAGGCTGGTGTTTCACGGTTTAGGGCAGTGCAGTGGTGTTCGGGCAGTGTAGGGGTCATGCTGGGGCTGGTGTTTCAGGGTTTAGGGCAGTGCAGTGGTGTTCGGGCAGTGTAGGCGGTCGTGCTGGGGCTGGTGTTTCAGGGTTTAGGGCAGTGCAGTGGGGTTCGGGCAGTGTAGGGGGTCGGGCTGGGGCTGGTGTTTCAGGGTTTAGTGCAGTGCAGTGGTGCTCGGGCAGTGTAGGGGGTCATGCTGGGGGTGATGTTTCAGGGTTTAGGGTAGTGCAGTGGTGTTCGGGCAGTGTAGGGGGTCGTGCAGGGGCTGGTGTTTCAAGGTTTAGGGCAGTGCAGTGGTGTTCGGGCAGTGTAGGGGGTCGTGCTGGGGCTGGTGTTTCAGGGTTTTGGGCAGAGCAGTGGTGTTCGGGCAGTGTAGGGGGTCATGCTGGGGGTAGTGTTTCAGGGTTTAGGGCAGTTCAGTGGTGTTCGGGCAGTGTAGGGGGTCGTGCTGGGGGTGGTGTTTCAGGGTTTAGGGCAGTGCAGTGGTGTTCGGGCCGTGTAGGGGGTCATGCTGGGGGTGGTGTTTCAGGGTTTAGGGTAGTGCAGTGGTGTTCGGGCAGTGTAGGGGGTTGGGAAGGGGGTGGTGTTTCAGGGTTTAGGGCAGTGCAGTGGTGTTCGGGCAGTGTAGGGGGTCATGCAGGGGCTGGTGTTTCAGGGTTTAGGGCAGTGCAGTGGTGTTTGGGCAGTGTAGGGGGTCGTGCTGGGGGTAGTGTTTTAGGGTTTAGGGTAGTGCAGTGGTGCTTGTGTAGTGTAGGGGGTCGTACTGGGGGTAGTGTTTTAGGGTTTAGGGTAGTGCAGTGGTGTTTGTGTAGTGTAGGGGGTCATGTTTTAGGGTAGTGCAGTGGTGTTTGGGTAGTGTAGGGGGTCGTGCTGGGGGTAGTGTTTTAAGATTTAGGTTAGTGCAGTGGTGTTTGGGTAGTGTAGGGGGTCGTGCCGGGGGTAGTGTTTTAGGGTTTAGGGTAGTGCAGTGGTGTTTGTGTAGTGTAGGGGTCGTGCTGGGGGTAGTGTTTTAGGGTTTAGGGTAGTGCAGTGGTGCTTGTGTAGTGTAGGGGTCGTGCTGGGGGTAGTGTTTTAGGGTTTAGGGTAGTGCAGTGGTGTTTGTGTAGTGTAGGGGGTCATGTTTTAGGGTAGTGCAGTGGTGTTTGGGTAGTGTAGGGGGTCATGCTGGTGGTAGTGTTTTAGGATTTAGGTTAGTGCAGTGGTGTTTGGGTAGTGTAGGGGGTCGTGCTGGGGTAGTGTTTTAGGGTTTAGGATAGTGCAGTGGTGCTTGTGTAGTGTAGGGGGTCGTGCTGGGGGTAGTGTTTTAGGGTTTAAGGTAGTGCAGTGGTGTTTTTGTAGTGTAGGGGGTCATGTTTTAAGATGCAATGCTCCAATACCTGACCAGTCTGCACTACATAAAACTGCAAAAACTAAAAATAAAAAGTGTTTTGCACACTTTTGTCATTGGGCTATATGTGGGCTACATCTGGGTAATATTTGTGCTACATTTGGGCTCTTTTTTCACTGGTGGCCATCTTGGAAGACTTCTTTGTTATGAAGTTTCCTAATTTCTTCATTTACTGCAGTCTCCTCAGTAGGAAATGCTTTCAGTTTTTACTTTGATTCCATCAAGAAGGCATTCAGATGTGTCTCACATCTGCCATAAATTCAGAATGTTAGCACTCTAGTTGCTCATTAGATCACTGGAGTAAAGCTACTGCTTACCAGGGAATTAACTGGTAGTTTGCTGCTGGTATTGAAAGTGATTGTTTCAGTCTGCATGTCAGAATTTTCTAATGAAATAGAAGAGGATTTGAGATCTCACTTAAAACATGCCCTAATTTTTCTTTCTGCAGCACTAACCATAATTTCTATTTCAAAAAGAACCCCTCATTTTGTTCCTTTTTAAATTAAATGTTTTAAGTGTTACCGGTTTATTCCAATCAAGATGGCTTCAGGTGTGCCATACTTTTGTCATAAGTAAGGCTGTTAGCGCTCTAGTTGTTCTTTAGAACACTCTGGGAAGCTGCAGTAGAACACAAAGGCATCAACTGGCAGGCTGCTCCTGTTGAAATATAACAGGAAGATATTTGAGATCACACTTGAAATATGTCCTAATTTTTCTTTCTACAGCACTAACCATAATTTCTATGACAAAATGAACCCCATCATTTTGTTCCTTTTTAAATTAAATGTTTTAAGTGTTACCAGTTTATTCCAATCAAGATGGCTTCAGGTGTGCCATACTTTTGTCATAAGTAAGGCTGTTAGCACTCTAGTTGTTCTTTAGAACACTCTGGGACGCTGCAGTAGAACACAAAGGCATCAACTGGCAGGCTGCTCCTGTTGAAATATAACAGGAAGATATTTGAGATCACACTTGAAACATGTCCTAATTTTTCTTTCTACAGCACTAACCATAATTTCTATGACAAAATGAACCCCATCATTTTGTTCCTTTTTAAATTAAATTGTTTAAGTGTTACCAGTTTATTCCAATCAAGATGGCTTCAGGTGTGCCATACTTTTGTCATAAGTAAGGCTGTTAGCACTCTAGTTGTTCTTTAGAACACTCTGGGAAGCTGCAGTAGAACACAAAGGAATCAACTGACAGTCTCTGCCCTTGTTGGATGTACATGTTTTACTGAGAATGTCAGACTTCATTCTCACATGAGTGAGAAAGATAATGTGAATTTACAGAAAATATGCTCTCATTTTAGCTTCTGGAGCACCTTCCAAACCTCCATGGGACAAGCATGAGAAAATAGTGTTCTCTCAAACATGATTCATGATATCCCAGCAGAAGGTTTTTCACATGGTAAAATCACCTTAGAATACACCACAATTCCTAAAATTAGTATGGTACCATCAACAAATAAATTCTAATGTAACTAAAGCCTGTTATCACCCTTTATAGTTCTCCTTTTGGTGACCCTCAAAATCTTCTATTCACTACAATGCATTTCAATGAGGTACTATCATTAATATTGGTCCCAAGATGGCTGCCAGCAATTCCAGGATGAAGTGCTGACAGCCAATCAGATCTCACGATGACATGTGTGGTTAGGCTCCGCCCAGATATATATGTGACTTTACTTTTGATTTTCTCAGGAACTACTGAACGGATTTACACCATTTAAGCAAAAGGCACGACACTGAACCAAGGGCTACTTCTTTGCCAAATTTGGTGTAATTCCGTTCAGCAGTTCGGGCTGTAGCTGTGACTAAAGGTTCCTATGGAAAAATGAATGGGGAAAATGCGTTTTGGGACCCCCCTTTTTTCTCGGCCCCCGCTTGACGTATCACCCCAAGACTTTCAGGATAGGAGTGGACCGGAGCGCCCCAACAAGTTGGAAACTTTCGCGAAGATTCGTCAACCGGCACCAACGTTATTTCAAATAGAATGTCGCGGATTTCCTATGGATAATAGGTTTTAACTATAACTATCTACTGGCGACCGCCAGTAGATAATATATATATATATATATATATATATATATATATATATATATATATATATATATATATAACACACACATATATATATGTATGTGTTTATGTACACATATATAATGTAAAACTATTATAAAAACATATATATATATATATATATAAAAGTCAAGATGAACCCTTTTAGAATTATAAAGAACTATCATAATTTGTAAATTATAAAACAAATCTCCCCCTCTTCTACTTCACCATTTTCACCTATTACTTTAATATAGAATTTAATTATGAATTTCATTTGGAAAATGATTCTTTAGAAATCTAATGTATTTCTACTTTTGAGATTTAATATTATATTTATAATTAATTTCATGGAGTTATCTGTTTGGATAGTATTTTATCAACCTCTTGTAAATATTTGAAAACATATGCACCTGCACTTTATGACAATGTTTAATTGCCATAATCAGGAACATGTTGAAATGAATTCTAATGTACTTTACATTCATACATAATATGGCTCTAAAATGTTACCAACAATTGAGAATGACGATTGGCAGTCTAGCAATGTATTGTAATGGAAAGCAATGAGGGTTTAATGCTCAAGAGCACTTTTGAAGATGTTCTAGACGCAGGGACTCTATGGTTCAGTAGAAGGCTGGGAGCCAAAACGCGTAGACCATCCATCTGTGTGTTTGCACTATGGTGTAATCAATAAAAAGATAAAAAGAAGAAACCTACCATCTATGGTGCTGTGAGTTATTCGTTTTGAAAAAGATGCGAAGACCGTGAAGCATATTGGATGTACTGGCTGCACTGCACATCACGCGCACTCTGGGAGTGAGACTAAACAGCAAATTTTGCAGGTGTTGTCAGAAAGTAAAAGTAATTTTGCCGGTGTCTCTGTCCGAAAACAAGTGCTGACGTCGCTCTCCTTGAGTAAAGCTGAGACTGAAGAGCGGCCATCGAGAATCGGTAAGTGGTGAAATTCTGGCGGGGATTACAGAAGGCAGAGGAGGTGTTAGTGAGCAGCATAATCAATGCTGCGGAGGCAGCGTCGGGAGGCGGTTTCTTCCCGACCCACGCTGGAAAGGAAAACCGCTCGGACTTGAACCGCACCGGGTGAAAAACTCGCGGCTGCGATCGTACAACCGTGCCAGCACTGCTCTCTAAACTTAAACTTAAAACTAAACTTGTATGGTCAGCGCAAGGAAGATATCTAGAAAAGCAAAACAAATAAGAAAAAAATCCATCAGACATTTCCCCGAATTCTACAACAATAGACAAGAATTGTAGAAATAGCAAATGGTGATAAAAACCAAAGAGGAAAAGAAAAACTAACACATCTATGCAACAAAGACAAATACAAAAGAAATCTTCGTAAATCAATATGGCAGAAAGAAGCAGGAGCAGAACACAGAGAACAAGTGAACTGCTTAATGATGATATGATAGCATCTACAAGTACAGGCACTAAGGATACACATGGAGAAGGAAAAAGGAGGACAAATAACAGCATTATTAGAGAACTTGAACAAAATTGGATGATGGAAGTAAATAAATGGTGGGAAATGACAACCCTCCAAAAGTATATTGAAATATAAAAGAGTGCCAAAAGGTCTGATAATTTAAAAAATGCCAACCTTAAATGATTTGGATATAGACTTGATTAAACAATCGCAAATGGACACAAATGATTTCTCCTTTAAATTAAGGAAGACATTAATTAAGCATGCTGAAAGGAAATTGGAAAAAATAACAACTAAAATCAAGGAACTGGAAGAAGAACTGGAAAAACATACCGCAAATGAGGAGATTAAAGAATTATTAGAGGCAATGGAAAAGAAGATAAACAAACATGAAACAGAAGTGGAGAAAAGGAAAGCAAGCAAATTCAACAGGGACAGAATAGACTATGCAAGTGGATGGATTTATACATTTGCTAGAAAGTACAATATGTATAGAAATAGAGCTGTGATGGATAAATGTGCTGGCTATGAAAAATCAGGAACAGTGGATAGCTCAGACATAAGTTCAGCGGATGAGGATTCCAACACCTCGAATTTGGATTTTTTTGGGGAAATGCGATTAGTACAGATGATCACGCAACAAAGAGAGAGAGGAAGAGGAACCACGTGGGGAAGGGGACAAAGCAAACCACAATTAGAAGAAGCAGAAAACGAAACTAAAACAAAAAAGGAAGAGGAAAGAAAAAGCAAAATTAAAAAAGAAACTAATCACAAAGGATTTAGTGATCAACTTCTCCTCAAAATTCTAAGTCTTGATCAAATCAAATTGTTAAACAAAGGACTCTCTTTTTGACTCAACAATGACATCGATCTACCCAACTTTCCGATCAACTTGTACAAATTTTCTCGCAAACTGAAGCTAAAAAACATTTTAAGAATAAACCACTGAACCTATCAAAAAACACAGCAACAACTATAGAGACATTGTTAATAAACCTAAAAGATATACCAACCTTAAGAACCCTGACTTTACTAGGATAAGAACAAGAATTGACCTCTACAGAAATGGTACAACTATTGGAATCTGATAAACAATTTTGCCAGTGTCTAGGCATTGTGACATGGATAGGAGGAGATAGTGGCTTAAAAGCGCAATCAACCTTCTCTCCACAATTACCACCTGGGAATAAGATTGATCTCTTTCATGAGATCATGATAGAAGATATCAATCGATCAATACAAAACAACCTTCAGAATAAAAAAGACAAAAAATACCAAAAAAATCATTGAATTTAACCCAAGGAGAATACAGGGCGCTAAAGGAACTAAAAGAAGATTCCAATATTATCATCAAAGCCTCAGATAAAGGCGGTAATATCGTGATTCAGGATCTTGCTGATTACATAAAGGAAGCCAATAGACAATTGAGAAATGAAGATCATTATGAAAGACTCAAGAACAATCCCATGGAACCTGTAACTCAAGAATACCATCATATACTGCAGGAATTGAAGGATCGAGATCTGATTGATTTTGAAGAGTACATGTACTTGAATGTCGATCATCCCATTATCCCAAATATATACTTTCTACCGAAAGTACACAAATCATTAATAAATCCACCAGGAAGATCAATTGTGAGTTCAATTGGCTCTCTTCTAGAAAAAACATCTAGATTCATTGATGTCTTTCTAATTGATTATGTCACTTCCTTACCACCTTATTTACGCGATACAATTGATTTTCTTAATAAAATCAAAACAATCCTGTGGGAAAATAATTTTGTAATGGCAACAATAGATGTGACATCACTATACACATCAATTCTACATGAGGATGGAATATCAGTTGTAAAATACTTTTTAGAAACAAGATCAATCAGCTTCTTGGACCATTCCGAAATGTTAAGAAGTATGTTGACATATTGCCTATCCCATAATATATTTCTCTTCAAAGGAGACCATTTTCGACAAAAACAGGGGACCACAATGGGTACATCTTTTGCGCCCACTTACGCTAATCTTCTAATGGGATTCTGGGAAACTGAAATCATGAAGAAAGAAGAGAATATGAACATCAAAGTTTGGACAAGATTTATTGATGATCATTTTGTTATATGGGAAGGAGATCAAAGTGAATTTGACAACTTCATACACTTATTGAATAACAATAAATATAACTTGTCCTTTACATCTTCCACCAGTAGAGAAAGTGTCATCTTCCTAGACATGGAGGTTTCGTAAAGAATCAAAGACTCTGTACAAAAATGCATCGAAAGCCGACCTCATGCAATAGCATTCTCCATGCGAATAGCGACATCCCCAAAAATTTAAAATGGAGTACACTGTATAGAGAAATGCTCAGAGCAAAAAGAAATTTCTCAGAAATATCAGATACTGAAAAACAACTGGAAGAAATGAGCAGTCGATTTCTTGAAAGAGGCTATCCATTGGAAGTAATAGAAATCACAAGAAACAAGGTTAGGCAAAAACCAAGAGATGAACTTTTGACACCTCGAACAAAAAATGATGAGAAAGATTATAGAAATGAAAAAATAGGGTTATTTATGGATTTTAATAAAGAAAATAAAGAGCTGAAAGATATCTCACAGAGAAATTGGAAAATCCTTGTATTAGATGAAACTTTCAAAAAGACATTACCCACAAATCCAAATATTACAGAAAGACAGCGTCATTGGGAGATATTCTAACCCAAAGTCATCTTGCTATAAAACAACCTACGATATAGAACATGGTGGTCCCGGTACTATTACATCCATACAGTGTAGGAACTAAAAATATATACAATTGTATTCACAACAATAAATCAAAAATGACAATTCAATAGTGTTACCAGTGTTGTTTAATCACACTGAACACAAAATGCAGATTTAGAAAAGACAATGTAAACCATCATTGATGTGCCCGATTGGGTAGGAAGGGGAAAGGGCAGTAACTTAAGTGAGGCAGTGAGGTAAGTGAAAGACACTACTCGTGGGTATCACAATAAAAATTTTAGGCATGTTATTCAATGCCACACATTTCTTTAACAAAAAGGAAACAATTACAATAAGTTACATAGCCATGTAACATAGAAAGTCACAGTGCAACATGCACTGTTGGCGATACTGGCATCAGTAATGTGTCGACGTTTCGACCCCTGGATGTGTGTAGGTGTTCTTAGAAACCTTACTGGCGGGGTCTTCCTCAGGACAAGTGATTGAGTGAAAGGGGGGAAGGGCACCTAGAAACATAAATGAAAGAACGAAATGTCAGGTCCAATGTTAATAAAGGACGAGAGCATGAACAAGTAAGAGTCACTGTATTTACCGTGACTGAATTAGAAGGAAGTCCTCAAAGGTGCGAAAAGTCATCTAGGACAAATAGGGCTCAATGGCTCCAAGTTTCAGAAGGAGAGAGAACAGGACACCTATAGGAATAAGGCGTCAGTCAGTAAGGCCTCAAAGGAATCAGAGGAACATTAAAAAGTTCGCTATACTAGCAGAAACTTACTCCAAAAATGGGTCGTACTCCAAAATGTGAGTGCTGCGGTGAAAATTGTGGTAAAACCATCGATCAGACAGTGGAAGCCATCCACTTTACTTCAGTCGAATGAATCAAGTAAGCTAAAGTAACAACAGAGGAGGAAAAAAACCAATCATTGAAAGGCCCCGATAAGATAAGCATCTGGGGTCGTAACTGTAAATTTAAAAAAATGCCAAGCGCATCATGAGTTTCTAAAAAGGGGAACTAGTGTACGCCTATTTAACAGTGACAATAAAAAGAACATCCTGGAAAACCTGCCAATTAACAGCGCGGGTAAGGAAACAAGATCGCACTGTGCGCGCATGATGTTCCACAATGAAATTCAGAGGTTAAAAAGAAAATCATCGTGCCTATTGAAATACAGAGTGCACGGTATCGACATCATATTGAAAAGAATAACTACAATAGTCTGTAGCAAAGTTGTTAAATAATAACTGATGTTAACGAAGGCGCGGTACCGCATCTAAGCTACAGGGCACCCAGCAGAGACTAGTCAAAGGCTTAAAGGGAAACCCGCAATGCCACATGATTAAATAAAGACCATGATAAGTGGGGGCCAGGAGGTGGGAGCACTCACCCTCGTTAGTCGACCTCACTTCCAAAGGAATGGAAAGAACGCGCCGCCGGGGCGGAAGGCAATGTTAAATAAACATGTAGCCAACGTGCCGAAAGGGCCCACGTGATGCCCGGTGTAGTGCAGCCGCTGAATGCCGGTGTGGACGCAAGAGGAAGGCAGGGAAGAGAGACTCTCTAATCAAAGGGTATTGAGTGTATATATGTCATCAAAAAAAATAAAAATTCCTGGACAGTACGCCAGCCTGAAATTGAGCAGGAATTACATACAAGTAAATCAGCAAAGTGCGTAATATAGCACAAAACAGGCAGTTAGACATGGTACCTTGAATACATAGTCCAGTTATATAACATCATATATGCAAATGCATGAGGAAACAATGGGCACTGAAGGAAAGTACGTTCATTCAGACAATTATGTATATATATTTTGGCCCGTGTGTATAAAACATCGAATTGATTATTACAATGTGAATAGTTAGTGTACCTGAATATGGATTCCACAGTCGGTTAAACAGTCATACACAATTAAATTTCACAATCATATTGTAAAACAAATTTGGACAGTACAGCTGAAAGGAACCAGAAGTACCATTTTGTATCTCAGGTGACGACCAACATCTCCAACCAGTCATTATGAGCAGCACAGGGGGTAGGTCACACAAAAAGTTAGGAATTGCCTCATGAAGTATTTAGGCATGCTAGTTGAGCATTACTGGAGTCCTGTTCATTCAGCCCATTGGCAATAATGTCCAGACGTAACATCCATTTGGACTCTCGGATGTTTAAGATCAAGGAAATGTTGCCTCCTCTTGGTCCCAATTCAGCTTTCTCTATCACCAGCCACTGCAGTTGGTCCGGGTTGTGTCCCATTGATGTGAAGTGTTCCACTAGGGGTGCCCCTGCGACCGAGCACCGAATCCTGCTTTGATGTTGCAGTATTCTTGCCTTGATCTTTTGTTGTGTCTGCCCTACGTAGAGTAGCCCACATGGGCAGATAATACCATAAATAACATTCATGGTTTTACAATTAGTGAAGGAATGTAGAGCAATCGTGTGTTGTTTGTAGACAAAGTTCTTAGTGGTAATTGTGGTATGGCAAGCTTTGCATCGTCCACACTTGTGGTGCCCTTTGACCGGTGGTAGGTTCCAAAGTGATTGGATTGTTGGTTCAGTAGCGTTTTCCAGGAAAGAATGGACCACATGATCTTTGACACTCATCGCTTTTTTGAAAGAGTGCAAAGGTAGATTAGGTTGGTCAATGTCATCTGACACTAGGTTCCAATGTTTATTGATAACCTTTTTTATGGCATTGCTTCTTGTGGAAAAAGTTGTGACGCAAATCATTCTTTGTGGCGATAAGTCATTCTTTTGCCTGGGGGTTAGCAAGGATTCCCGTGGGTTAAACCAGGCCCTTTTCTGAGCTCTCTTCACTAATCTCCTTGGATATCCCCTCATCATCAAACGGATACTGAGATCTTCCGACTCAGCCATGCAGTCTGTCCTCTTTGTACAATTCCTGCGGATCCGTAGAAATTGGCCCACTGGGAGGTTGTCTCGCAAGCCCCGTGGGTGGTGGCTATTGTACCTCAACAGGGAGTTGCGTTCCGCCGGTTTGCAATACAATGTAGTGTACAACTATTGTAGATATTCTTTTCAATATGATGTCGATACCGTGCACTCTGTATTTCAATAGGCACGATGATTTTCTTTTTAACCTCTGAATTTCATTGTGGAACATCATGCGCGCACAATGCGATCTTGTTTCCTTAACCGCGCTGTTAATCGGCAGGTTTTCCAGGATGTTCTTTTATTGTCACTGTTAAATAGGCGTACACTAGTTCCCCTTTTAGAAACTCATGATGCGCTTGGCATTTTTTAAATTTACAGTTACGACCCCAGATGCTCATAGGGGCCTTTCAATGATTGTTTTTTTTCCTCCTCTGTTGTTACTTTAGCTTACTTGATTCATTCGACTGAAGTAAAGTGGATGGCTTCCACTCTCTGATCGATGGTTTTACCACGATTTTCACTACAGCACTCACATTTTGGAGTACGACCCATTTTTGGAGTAAGTTTCTGCTAGTATAGCAAACTTTTTAATGTTCCTCTGATTCCTTTGAGGCCTTACTGACTGACGCCTTATTCCTATAGGTGTCCTGTTCTCTCTCCCTTCTGAACCTTGGAGCCATTGAGCCCTATTTGTCCTAGACGACTTTTCGCGCCTTTGAGGACTTCCTTCTAATTCAGTCATGGTAAATACAGTGACTCTTACTTGTTCATGCTCTCGTCCTTTATTAATATTGGACCTGACATTTCGTTCTTTCATTTATGTTTCTAGGTGCCCTTCCCCCCTTTCACTCAATCACTTGTCCTGAGGAAGACCCCACCGGTAAGGTTTCTAAGAACACCTACACACATCCAGGGGCCGAAACGTCGACACATTACTGATGCCAGTATCGCCAACAGTGTATGTTGCACTGTGACTTTCTATGTTACATGGCTATGTAACTTATTGTAATTGTTTCCTTTTTGTTAAAGAAATGTGTGGCATTGAATAACATGCCTAACAATTTTATTGTGTTACCCACGAGTAGTGTCTTTCACTTACCTCACTGCCTCACTTAAGTCACTGCCCTTTCCCCTTCCTACCCAATCGGGCACATCAATGATGGTTTACAATGTCTTTTTCTAAATCTGTATTTTGTGTTCAGTGTGATTAAACAACACTGGTAACACTATTGAATTGTAATTTTTGATTTATTGTTGTGAATACAATTGTATATATTTTTAGTTCCTACACTGTATGGATGTAATAGTACTGGGACCACCACGTTCTATATCATCTTACACCCAGGTCCCAGTGATTTTGGGTATACCCTTCACTTTAATGATAAAACAACCTACAACATTATCTTGCTTAAATACACCAGGCTTCTGGAAATGTTCAAAATGTCGAGCATGCGAACACAGTCAAAATTCATCATCATATAAACTTCGAAACTGAAAAATTGAAAAAATCAAAGAGCATATGACTTGCGAATCGAAATTTGTAGTTTACATACTGGAACATCCCTGCGGGAAACAATATGTAGGAAGTACTATCAATAAGTAAAAATTGAGAATTCGCCAACATTTACGTGTTGTAAAGAACAAGGATCTCTCCTATCCAATTGCGAAACACTTTTTAGATCATTACACAAGTGACATTCAACAACTGAAATATTTTGGAATAAAACACGTAGGAGTGAAGGAACGAGGAGGTGACAGAACTTTAAATCTAAGACGTATAGAATCTCGTCTTATTTTAGCAATTGGAACTGAAAATCCACATGGACATAATCTGGATGCAGAATTACATATATATTTATAAAACTGAAACATACTTAGAAAAGTGGACCCTTATCTGTCACTTTATTTAACAACTGTTCCTCAATTTCAGATTCAATAGAGAGGAAAATAAAAGATTGTAGGAAATATAATAACAGGATGACGCACATTATAAGAATCTTTATAGCATGGTGTTATGACTAGTAAATATAAGATCGTCAGTCTAAGTAAAACACAACAGAATAGATCAGCTTTAAAACATAATTGCACTATTGCACTAGCACTTCGTGTACATATGTACAGGGGTTTGATAGTTACAACAAATAACACAGAAGCTCTTATAGAAATTGAACAAAAGTCCAGATGAACCCTTTCAGAATTATAAAGGTGGAATGGTGACTTTACTTTTTTTTTAAGAAATCAAATATTGTACTGTACAAAAATTTGAATCATAAAATGAGGGGAAAAGTTTGAACAAGAATTGATTTATGATATTAATAATACTCTTTATCATAATTGATGACATAGAGAACTATCATTATTTGTAAATTATAAAACAAATCTCCCCTCTTCTACTTCACCATTTTCACCTATTACTTTAATATAGAATTTAATTATGAATTTCATTTGGAAAAACATTCTTTAAAAATCTAATCTATTTCTATTTTTGAGATTTTCTATTATATTTATAATTCATTTAATGGAGTCTGTTTGAATAGTATTTTATCAAACTCTTGTAAATATTTGAAAACATATGCACCTACACTCTATGACAATTTTTAATGGCCATAATCAGGAACATGTTGAAATGAATTCTAATGTACTTTACATTCATACATAATATGGCTCAGAAATGTTACCAACAATTGAGAATGAAGATTGGCAGTCTAGCAGTATATTGTAATAGAAAGCAATGAGGGGTTAATGCACAAGAGCACTTTTAAAGATGTTCTAGATTCAGGGACTCTACGGTCCAGTAGAAGGCTGGGAGCCAAAACGCGTAGACAATCCATCTGTGTGTTTGCACTATGGTGTAATCGATAAAAAGAAGAAACCTACCGTCTATGGTGCCGTGAGTTTTTTCGTTGTGAAAAAGAAACGAAGACCATGAAGCATATATATAGATATACATATGAACATTTTACTTCCACAGTGCATTCTGGGAAATGGCGGATTTATAGACTACAATTCCACAAAGTAGTGTATCCTCATTATGTTACTAGAGACTGCTCTCCAATGATTAAGGCTAAGTGAACAGCCGAAACGTGTCTGGAAGTAATTACCAAATGCCGCCTTTTCACCAATAAAGTGCTTTTCGCTCCAAAGTCGAGCCTCAGTTTTCTCTTGTGTTGGTGTTAAAGCAGGAGGCTCCATACCTGTGTTCCCGAGGCTGCCCTGATAGGGTTGGGGGCCTGACTCGGATAAATATGTACTGGAATATATATATATATATATATATATATATATATATATTCACTGAAAAAACCATAGGTTTTAGGGAAAGTTATAGTTAGTTGGACATTGCACTCGTACAAAACCCGTGAAATTCCCCCGTTATAGGTAGTTCAGCTAACTATAACTCGCGCCCCCGCAATGCACTGCTGATGACGTCACATATTACATCACTCATGACATGGTCAGTGACATCACTGATGACATCACTGATGACATCTCAAATGACATCACTGATGACATCACTGATGACATCATCCAGTGACTGTGTGTTTGTGTAAAGTTTAAATATGTTTAATATATATAGGGAAAGGCATATTGAAGAATGAGTGGGTGTATAAGCGTCTGAATGGATGATTTAGTAGGTGCGTGACTGAGTCTATAAGTGAGTGATTAAACGTATCTTACTGGATGCATGGGTGAGTGACTAAACTGTGTGAATGTCTGTATCCGTCTGTCTGTTGTTGTGTAAGCAGCTGCATGGGTTTCTGACTAGCTAAATGAGTGTCTATATGGGTTATGGATTGGTTCTCTGAGTATCTGTATGGGTGCCTCAGTGTTTGTGTGGGTGGGGTGTGTGTGACTCTGTGCATAGATGTGTGAGTGGGTGATTCACTGGGTGCATGGTTTCAAGAGTGCGTCTGTGATGGACTGTATGGGTGGGTGAGGGTGTGTATGGGTGTGTTAGTGATTGAATGTATATCTCAGTGGTACATGTGTGAGTAACTACATATGTGAAAGGCAGTATATATGTGTGTTGGAGTATATAAATGGCTATAAGTGAGAGTGTGTGATTGTGAGAGTGGCTATATGGATGAGTGTGTGCTTGCATCAGTGATTGCATAGGAGTGTAAGAATGTGCTAGTATTTTTATGAGTAAGTGAGCTGGTGTGTATAACTGTATAGGTGAGTAAATGGGGGTGTGATTAATTATTAGCATGACTGACTAGATGTGTGAGTACCTCTATGGATGAGTTGCGTTGTGTGAGTGTTTATATAGGTGTATGAGTGCATATGATAGTCCTGTACTGAGTGACTGTAAGTATGAGTGACAGTACGGGTGAGTGAGTAGATGTGTGTGTGTAGACCTAAGAATCAGTGAGTGGGTATGTACTTATTGGTATTGGAGTGTGTATGGTTTTGAGAATGGCAGTCTGTAATTTAGAGTGGGTGTATCAAAAGTTATATTAGGGTGTGAGAAGATGCATTAAATTCTCACATGGATGATGTCATCAGTGATGTCATTTGAGATGTCATCAGTGATGTCATCAGTGATGTCACTGACCATGTCATGAGTGAAGTAATATGTGACGTCATCAGCAGTGCATTGCGAGGCGCGAGTTATAGTTAGCTGAACTAACTATAACGGGGAATTTCACGGGTTTTGTACTAGTGCAATGTCCAACTAACTATAACTTTCCCTAAAACCTATGGTTTTTTCAGTGAATTTCAAAGGTTTTTTAAATGCTAAACCCTAACTATAACAGGCCTGAAACCTATGGTTTTTCAGTGAATTTCAAAGGTTTTTAAAATGCTAATTCCTAACTATAACAAGCCTGAAACCTATGGTTTTTTCAGTGAATTTCAAAGGTTTTTTAAATGTTAATTCCTAACTATAACATGTCTGAAACCTATGGTTTTTTTCAGTGAATTTCAAAGGTTTTGTAAATGACAATTTTTAAATGTATTAATTGTTATATTTATTTTTTTTGATACTGATTTACTACATTTTTTTAAACTATTTATTTTTAGATGTTTTATTTTTTAAATTACATTGTAATTACATTATACATTACATTACAAAATATACTTTCTCAGAATGAATTACTTTAGTTTAAATACTTTGCAAATAGGCAATAGACTTTTAAGTACAGTAGTTACAGTTGTTGCAATGGGCAACACAATTTCAAACACAATGCAACATTGAGCTCAATGTGAATTTCTAGCTAAATGCAATTAGTTACTTTATGGATTACTTTTCTAACCACAGGACTGGATCCTAGATTCAGTCCTGGGACATCTCCTGTAAACAGTTGAGTAAAAGCGTTTTGGTTACAGTAGTGATTTTTAAGGAATATTATTGTATTTTAAAAGTTGACACTTAGAAACTTTTTCACATAGAATCACCAATGTTATCCTATGGGAGGAAATTCACTTAGCAGGTAAGTAGTGTTATCGTTACTTTTTCTTACTCAGTGGTGGATCCTGGATCCAGCACTGGTGCATCTCCTGTAAACAGTTGAAAGAATGCGTTTAAGTCATACAGGCGATTTTTAAGGAATATTTGTAGTTTGTGAAAATCAACACTTTGAAACTTTTCTGCTGAAAAACAGACAATGGATTCCTACGGAAGGAAATATAAGTTACTGGTAAGTACGGTTAAAATTACTTTTCAGGATCAGTATTGGGCTGAAAGATGCAGCACTGAGGTCTCTCCTGATAACAGGTGAGTAAATCGGAATTCGTATTTCGGCTGATTTTAGAGGAATATTATAAAGTTCCAAAACTCCACACTTAGAAGAATTTCCAAGTGAAACCAGTCAATGATATCCTATGGAAGGAAATTCAAGTTACTGGTAAGTACCGTTAAAATTACTTTTCAGGATCAGTACTGGGCTGAAAGATGCAGCACTGAGGTCTCTCTTGATAACAGGTGAGTAAATTGGAATTCGTAGTTCGGCTGATTTTAGAGGAATATTTGCACAATGGTGAAGGGAGGGGGCGGGGCCTGAGGTGACATCTGTGCAAACGCGCCCTGTGGCGCGTTTTAAGTTGGGGGATTAAGTCCCCTTGAATCATGAGGGTCCCTGGGGTCCAACTAGCCCACCCTGTACCTCCAGTATGCGCCAGGGAGCTGCGTTGCAGTTAGGTGTTCAGAGGCCACGCCCCTTTTTGCACCTCTCTGCAACGCAGCTCTGTGGCGCTTTCTGGACGTACCTGGTGGGCTAGTTCGCCCTCAGGGACCCTCAGGATTGAAGGGGATTTCATTCCCCATCTTAAAATGCGCCACGGGGCCTGTTTGCACACATGTCACCTGAAGCCTCGCCCTCCCTTCACCACTATGCAAACGTGCCCCGTGGCGCGTATTAAGTTGGGGATTAAGTCCCCTTGAATACTGAGGGTCCCTGGAGTCCAACTAGCCCACCATGTACCTCCAAAAAGCGCCACAGAGCTGCGTTGCAGAGAGGTGTAAAAAGGGGCGGGGCCTCTGTACACCTCTCTGCAACGCAGCCCCCTGGCGCATACCGGAGGTTCCTGGTGGGCTAGTTGGCCCCCAGGGACCCCCAGTATTCAAGGGGAATTACTTCCCCTTCTTAAAATGCGCCAGGGGGCGCGTTTGCAGACTGCTGCAGGGAGGGGGCGGGGCCTCGGCACGATGCCGGTCTTTTTTTTTGTGCTTTTTTCTGCCCAGGGGACCCCCTGAGCAGACCTAGGGGGTCAGGGCGTTTCTACCCTGCCCCCTTTGTGCGTTTTGCGCACTTGTTTCTTGTGGTTTTTTTTTTTTAAATCAGTGGGATCCGTGCACCCTAAGCGCATCCCGCCGATTTTGAAAAAAAAAATGCTTTTTTCTGCCTAGGGGTCCTTGTGGGACCCCTGAGCAGACCTAGGGGTCAGGGTGTTTCTACCCTGCCCCCTTTGTGCGTTTTGCGCACTTGTTTCTTGTGCTTTTTTTTTTAATCGGCGGGATCCTGGCACCCTAAGCGCATCCCGCCGTTTAAAAAAAAAAATGTTTTTTTCTGCCCAGGGGTCCTTGTGGGACCCCTGAGCAGACCTAGGGGTCATGGTGTTTCTACCCTGCCCCCTTTTGCGCTTTGCGCACTTGTTTCTGTCCCTCGGTTCTACCGAGGGATAAAATGGCTGCCAACACTTCCTGATTTGGAGTGTTGACAGCCACTTGACAGCCAATTAGCATGCAGCTCGTGATCGGGACGGTGCGCGCAGGGTGCGCTCAGGATACGCGGACCCTACTCGCACATAGATATATATGTGACTTTACTTTTGATTTTCTCAGGAACTACTGAACGGATTTACACCATTTAAACAAAAGGCACGGCACTGAACCAAGGGCTACCTCTTTGCCAAATTTGGTGTAATTCCGTTCAGCAGTTCGGGCTGTAGCTGCGACTAAAGGTTCCTATGGAAAAATGAATGGGGAAAATGCGTTTTGGGACCCCCCTTTTTTCTCGGCCCCCGCTTGACGAATCAACCCGAGACTTTCAGGGTAGGAGCGGAGCGGAGCGCCCCAACAAGTTGGAAGCTTTCGCGAAGATTCGTCAACCGGCGCAAGAGTTATTTCAAATAGAATGTCGCGGATTTCCTACGGATAATAGGTCCTAACTATAACTATCTACTGGCGACCACCAGTAGATAATATATATATATATATATATATACAAATAAAAAAATTAACAAATAAACTACAAGAAAAAGGCAGTTTAATCATACATAGAAAAAATGTTTTACTAAAAATATCTTACACATTACAAAGATTTCTATATATAAAAGATATAAAATCAAATACACAAACACATAATGATAATAATTTATATTTAAACAATATTAACAAAACTATTAAATTCTAGGAATAATAAATATACTATTCCCACTCCAGTCACTGCAACAGTAGGGAATGTGTTGGACACCGAACGGTTGAAATTTACTATTCCTACTTCAGTCTGTGCACTAGTAGGGAAAGCATTGGACTAAGGAGGGATAAAAAATTACTATTCCCAACTCAGGGCCCGGTTCCGATCTCGCTAGGCAAGCCCTCCGTACGACTCAGATCCGGAGGGTTTTCCGAGCGAGACGTGCTCCTGGAGTCCAACCGAACGAGTACGATGCAGCCATATGGTGGCGGACTCGGTTCGCTCGGACTCCCATTGAACTCCATGGGAGCCTGTGTACAGACGCGTACACAGGCTCCCATGGCAGAAAAGGGGTGGGGAAAAGCGTACACCCTGTGGCGGACACCCCATGTTGCCTGTCACACTGTGCATGCCTGTATCGGGGGGACACATGGGCACACCCCGTGACAGTATTGGAAGGCCCAGGGTGCAGGGGGGGCCTCCTACGGCCCCACGAAGTACGCTTCCGACAGCCGTTTCATCTCGCTGAGACCGAGGCAAAGCGGCTGTCGGAATCGTGCATCGTAGTCGCTCGATCGGCATTCGGCTCCATTGCGCTGTACGATCCGGCTGCGAATGAGTCGTACGGAGCGGTTCGGGTCCGGAAACGATTCGGTCAGCGCTTACGCGATCTTCGCATCGTACTTGGTCGTTCGTACCTGTGTACGATTCGGTCGTAAACAATGGCTACGAATCGGATCTGGCAAAGCCAAATCCGATTCGAGGCCTTCCGAGCGAGATCAGAATCGGGCCCTCAGTCTTTGCAAAAGTAAAGAAAGCGTTGGACTTAGGAGGGGTAAAAATTACTATTCCCACTCCACTCATTGCAACAGCAGTAAAAGTGCTGGACTCAGAAGGGGTCAAATGTACTATTCCCACTCCAGTCTGTGCAGAGAAAGTACTGCACTTCAAACACATATCTTATTTTAATATATGTGTTAATTGAACAAAAAATATAAAACTCTCAATATAAAAATTATATATATATATATATATATATATATATATATATATATATATATATATATATATATATATATAATTTAAAAACCAATTAAAAAATCCCATACTATGATGCCACATACCTAGCAGCCCACATTTATAATATGATCAAAATAAAAATGTATAACACAATTAAATTATTAAGTAAAAATAAAATAATTACTAATAATTGTTAATTAACTATGACTTAAATAATGTACCCCCCTATCCCCTAAAAACACAACAAACACCTAATATATGACATAAAAATATATTTATTAAACTATTTGCATAATTATATATAAATTACATATTGTCTTTAAAAGTAATAATTAATTGTTATTTAATATTTCCTTAATTAACTTCCCACCCTGCATGCCTACAAACCCAACAACCCACATCTAAAATATAACCTAAAAAATATAATATCACATAATATACATAATTATCATTTAAAAATAAAAATAATAAATTGATAATTAACTATTAATCTATTATTACTTAATTAACTTCCCACCCTATGCCCCTACAAACCCTACAACCCACACCTAAAATATAACTTACAAAATAATATTGCACAATTTAATCAATCAATCATGGGTTTGTTAAGCGCGACTACTCACCCGTAAGGATCTCAAGGCGCTGGGGGGGAGGGGGGAGAGGCGCAGGGTCCTGTCCATCAAGGAGGAGGTCTATCGAAGAGCCATGTTTTGAGGTTCCTCGTGAAGTTGGGAAGTGATGTCGTCTGTCTGAGGTGGAGCGGGAGGGCGTTCCAGGCCCTGGCCGTGAGGAAGGAGAAGGAGCGGCCTCCTGATCTGGACTTCCTGGTGCGAGGGACCACGGCGTGGGAGAGCTGGGCTGATCATAGGGTCCTTTAGGGTGCGTGGAATGTGAGTCGGCTGTTCAGGTATGCTGGTCCGGTGTTGTGGAGGGATTGTGTGCATGGGTGAGAATCTTGAAGGTGATTCTTGCCTCGATGGGGAGCCAGTGGAGTGTGCGCAGGTGCTGGGTGATGTGGCAGTGTCGTGGCAGGTTGAGGATTAGTCTTGCGGCGGCATTCTGGATGTTTTGAAGCTTGCGGGTGAGGTTTTTGTTGATTCCGGCGTAGAGTGCGTTACCGTAGTCAAGTCTGCTGGTGACGAGGGCCTAAGTGCCGGTCTTTCTGTGTTTGAGGGGGATCCATTCGAAGGTCTTGCGTAGGAGGTGGAGGGTGTGGAAGCAGGAGGATGCAACGGAGTTGATCTGGCGGTCCACCTTGAGTTCAGAGTCCAGGATGATTCTGAGGTTGCGTGCGTGGTCCATGGGGGTGGGGGGGCTTCTGAGGGCGGGGGGCCACCAGGTGTCATTCCAGGCATCGGGGTGTGGGCCCATGATGAGTACTTCTATTTTGTCCATGTTGAGTTCTAGACAGCTGCTCTTCATCCATTTGGTGACTGCTTCCATGCCTTCTTGAAAGTTGTGTTTGGCTGCTTAGGGTTATTGAGTCCGTGGGTTCTGACGATGGGGGCGAGCGGAGCCATGTAGATGTTGAACAACGTGGGGCTGAGGGAGGATCCTTGGGAGACTCCGCAGGTGGTCGGTGTAGGGTCCGAGAGGAAGGGAGGGAGTCTGACCCACTGTGTTCTGCCGGAGAGGAATGAGCGGATCCAGTGGAGGGCCTTGTCCTGGATCCCTGCATCGTGAAGTCTGCGTGTTAGGGTGCGGTGAGAGACTGTGTCAAATGCCGCTGAAAGGTCGAGGAGGATGAGGGCTACTGTCTCTCCTCTGTCCAGGAGGTACCGGATGTCGTCTGTTGCGGTGAGGAGGGTGGTTTCTGTGCTGTGGTTCTTTCTGAAGCCGCATTGGGAGTAGTCGAGGATGTTGTGCTCTTCGATGAAGGTCGCGAGTTGGCGGTTGATGGCTTTCTCAATTACTTTCGCTGGGAACGGGAGCAGGGAGATGGGTCTGTAGTTCTTGAGGTCGGTGGGGTCCGCTGAGGGTTTCTTCAGAAGGGGGTTGATCTCGGCATGCTTCCAGTATAGGGGAAGGAGGTGTTTGCGAGGGAGCGGTTGATGATGTGGCGAAGCATGGGGGCGATGGTGTTGGCGGCTCTGTTGAAGATGTGGTGGGGGCAGGGGTCCGTGGGGGCCCCGGAGTGGATTGACTTCATTGTCTTCAGTGTATCTTCGGTGGTGAGGGCTGTCCAGCTGTCAATTGTTGGCTTCAAGGTGTCGGGGGTGGTTGGTGAGGGTTCTGTGTGTTGGCTGTCTTCATCGAAATTGTTGTAAATGTTCTTGATTTTGTGGTGGAAAAAGGTGCTGAGTTTGTCGCAGAGGTCTTGTGAGGGAGGGATGTCTGTAGACTCGCTGATGGGTTGGGCGAACTCCTTGATGATGCTGAAGAGTTCTTTGCTGTTGTGCGCGTGCGTGGAGATTCTGTCTTTGATTGCTTTCTTTCTTGTATTTTTGATGAGTTGGTGGTGGGCGTTGGTGGCAGCTCTGAAGTTGTTGTGTGCTTCTGTAGATTTGGAGTTTCTCCAGGCCATTTCGAGGTGGCGGCATGTGCGTCTGGTTGTTTGGTGGTGAACCAGCTGGCTTTCCTGGTGTGTGTGTTGTTGTTCTTCTTGATGGGGGCTATGGTACATACATAATTAATTGTCAATTAAATAATTACTATTAATTCAAAATGAATTATTAATTAATTTTACTTAATTAACTTCCCACCCTGTACCCCTGCAAACCTCACAAACCGCTACCACACTATAAACTGCAATTAACAATTAATTTAAAATTATAAACAACTTAAAATTACAAACTATGTTCAAAAGCATTAACAACAATTATACAAACAGTATATAACATATACAATTATAGTATTATTTAAAATATATAAAGTTAATTAAACAATGATATTTTTACAACTTTATTATTGAAAACAATATTAACAATCACGATATTCTTGGAAATTATATTACTTACCTTAAAAATTCATATTTTTGTCAACAATATATCTGCATCACACTATTTATGTGGCAGTTATTTAAAATGAAATATTTGTGTAGCACAAAATTTATGACCCGATATTATGTCCAAATACCCAGAGCATGATTTCCAGAAGGAAGGGATGGGAAGTATGCTGCTCATTGTCCAGCATCCTCTGTGTTTCCAAAAGAAAGCAAATTGACTGCTGCCAGATTTCTCTCAGGACTTCCAGCTGGAGACAGTAGGACATGGCTTGTAGCAAAATTGCCCAACTTCACAAAAAGCAATAGATTTTCTGTGCTAAGCTCATCTATGCACCTCTATACAAGAGGTGCATAGATGAGCTAAGCACAGAAGATCTATACTTACCTACATGCACTTATCTTACCAGTATTTCGATCCTTGATATTTTAGCCACAATATTTTGGTACTCCAATGTTTCTGTAGTCGATATTTTGACATACAACCACATAAGTCTATAGAACACTCACACTGAAATATTATTGTCTTCAATAGAGCTCCCAACGTTCCAGTGTGCCAACATTCTAATATTAAATAAAGATTACTACACGAAAATCAACTCTATGAGTTAAGGGCACATCTATGTGAAGTGGGTATTTTCTAATATGGCCCCTCAGATCATTGTGCTGAAGTGTTTTGTTTGAAACACACATAAGGGGATGGAAGGGATTGTTGCAAATAGTTTAACCCACTGGCAATCATTCCAAGCAGCATTCCAATCCATGATTTTTCACCCTGTGTCCCTTTCTAGAAAGACACCTTCCAGCAAATCAGTACTTACCTGCCCCTCATGTGGAACAGTCTGTCGCAAACTGTCAGACAAGCCCTTCCAAAATAGAACACAAGCAACCCCTAACCAGTTCAGCCTTGTTAGGCCCTAACAAAGTAGCTTAGATCCTGCAGCACTGCAAGCAAGGGACACTTAGGGTGTTGCATCAAACACACACAATATGATCTTAGGAAGTATTGTGTAGAACTACTCAGATTCTACTGTTAAATAAGTACCCAACCAACATTGGTGGCGCCATGTCTTGCAGTTCCTATATAACCTATACAGGATCTGCGCGTTCGGATAACATAAACTGTGGGATTGGTGGCGGACGGATTCCGTGCACCCCCACAGGATACGTTATCCTGTCTGTATCAGCTAGCTCACAGTGCCACTAGAGTCTCCTCTTATCGGGGAGAGAATAGTTCTTGGTGATGCAGCGGATACAATAAAAACAATTTTCCTCCTAGGTCATTTATCGGTCATCCAGGGGCGACTTATATTTTCTCACATCCACATGACGATGGGGCCCATAACATCGCCTATCACACACACACACACACCTGGATTTCCTCTACACCTTTACGAAATTCTATACTCCTAGGAGAAATATGAGAACTAAATGAAAAAACATCATTTATGTACCGCTGGAAGGAGCCGGGATATCTTATTACCTTAACCTATCACTTTCTTAGTTATTTCTTAAGATATTCCTGCTCATTGTTTTGTCGATGGATCATCTAGTAAGAAATCAGTTTATAGTGATTAAGACCAGCTAAATCACAATAACCAATTACCAGTTTCACAATCATTTAGTAAAATAACCACTGAGTCGTTTGATTTACGAATCTTAAATCTTTATATAATTTTAAAGGCATGAAAAAGAATTTAGACTTTTTATTCAATTATTCATTCATTATTAATTCAAATATTTATTAAGCAAAATCAATTTTATTGCAGAAAGGAAATTTTGTCATGAAGCAAAACCCTAATTACCTGCCTATCTTCCTAATTTAGCCTAATGATTTCTAACCTAAGTTTAAGATTTAAAAACAACCTGATTCTCATACTCAACTGGAAAAATAAGACAGCAACAGAAACTTCAGCTCATCAGCATCAGCTACCGCAACCCGTCTCATCTAACAGTCTTTCAGCATCTCCCCTCAGTAAAATGGATCGATCTGGAACACCAAGCACTGGAAACCACCAACTCCAACACCGACTCTGACTGCGACTACCCCTCCCACTAAGAGTAGGCCTTCTTATACCCTAATTCTAACTTTGCTAACTAAATTGTTTCAACATTAATAACGCGCTTTTCTTTCATTGGTTCACTCATTTCATCTATTCATTCTTAATCAAGCTCTCCCGGATCCAGCTTGTTCTTTTGGAATGTATATGTTCATTTCCTTTCTCACAGTTCAAGACATGTTTCCATCCGCTTTGATCAGTACATTTGTAACTTCTTTCGATACATTCGAGAACTCTGCAGGCATTGTCCTTTCTCTTAAAACGGTTTCCCACGGTTCTTTGCTGATCACCACGGCACACTATCAGTTCAATTAGGTCACATCAGCCTTGACCATTCTTGCATCTTAGCCTCTCAACACCATCACGTGGTTAGCCTTTCTCCAACTTTTTCTCCCTTGTCACGCGTTTTCCCAGCACATGCGCACTCTAATAACCGGCAGCCATTTTATATCGCCACTCGCTTATACTTAGAAGCACTATTTAGAAATAAACAAAACATAATTAAAATAGAGAAACATAGCCTTTTCGTTTCCCTCCCGTCATCTACGTACCCCAATTAGTTATTACCTAGCAGAAAGCAACATTTAAACTGTTCCTTACTTACCATCACTATTGTTTTTGCAACAACACGTTTATATTCTATGAAGCACAAATCATGCATTTATTATTTATTTAGTACGCAATTATTTTATGTTATAATTAGTCACACAGACATTCGTTAATAGATTATTCAGCATATATACTTGCGTGTTACCCTTCCCTCACGTACATTGTTGATTAATTCATTTAAACGAACAATTTTATTAATTATTTATAAAAATTTGTTAGGGGTTAAATTTTTTTATTTTATCTGCTCCATCAACTCCCCCTTTGGTGATTTTTAAATCACCACATAAAACCCAAGTTATACTTCTTTTTCAGGCAGCATATGTCTTTCATCCTTTTGCTTTTTGTTAGTTATACATCTGTTTCCATTTCATCTTGTCTTCTTGTCTCTTTATACATGCTTTCTTTCATTTTCTCTAACTCAATTTCACCCATTTCTCTCTCTCTTTCTTTCATTAATCTGTTATTTCTTTTATCTTATTTTGTCTTACTTTTCTTTTTATACACGTTATTACAATTTTCAACACCATGGCTAACAATATTGCTACAGTTGCTATTATTATAACTTTCCCTATCATTCTCATTCTTGTTAACCAATTTGCTACTGAAGAAAACCCTCTACCAAGTTTTCCCAGGACACTTTCAACCTCCAGTGGAACTAGTTCTTTGTGCAAATTTGTAATATTTGTAATATACTTTTGTATATTTTCACTTTTATCAGGAATGTAAGTGCAACAATGTTGGACTTTCAGCATTCCACAAACTCCACCCTCTTTGCCAAAAGAATATCAAGGGCAAGTCGATTTTGCATCACCATAGCTCTCATGGCAACCATTTCGGTATTTACCATCAAGAACCCTCCCGCAGTATCTGTAGACAAACGATCTACTACTGTGGATAACTTCCGAATTTTAAATGCATTCAAAGATATTCCCACTGCTGGTATTAATGCTCCAAAAATATCACCTACAATTTCTGAAAAACTTTCCCTCTTTCTACGTGTAAAGCTATTAATCATCTTGTATGTTCCTTTTTCTTCTCTGTCCATATGAAAGATTTTTGGAAAGACCAGGCCTACATAACAAGTTCCATACCAATGGTCCGGTAACCTGTAATAAGCTCTATTCCCACAAATATAATAGATACCTGGAAATATTGGATCTTTTCCACCTTTGAATCCCCAACCTCCCAAAATTTGATAATTGTCATGGCAGATACTGGAACCTACAAAATAATTGTCATAGACTGTCTTATTTCTCCTAATACACAACTTTCCTGTTTGCGGCCAATCTAATGTCATTGCTGCATTTATCTTTTTCCCTTCATGATTTTCTTCCTCAAACGTCCATAGATATGTTCCTTTCTCTTTTATTGCTTCTCTTTGAAATTTCATTCTCCTTTCTTCAACCATTTCTAAAAATACCTTTTCTTCTTTCTTTAACTCACAGGTAAGGTTGTTTTTAGCTATTTCTTCTAATGTTAAAATTTTATGCTCTAAAAAGAATTCTCCTAAAACCTTTGCTTGTTTTACTTTGTTAAGTTCTGGAACTACAGGAACATTTGCAAAAATCTTATCTATATCAGTGTAATAAAACTCTAATTACCTGTTTTATAAAATAAACTTGCTATGACACTACAGGTTATTCCATAAGTTAGAGGTAGGTGATGATAAGTCACACCTTCTGACACTGATGCAGGCAACTGCATACAAACATAACAATCTCTCACATCCATTGTCTCTACATATTCGTACAACAATTTTGTAAAAACATTTTTAGAAAAGTCTGTTACTGACTTATCCTTATGTAATTCTGCACTACTTCTTAAAATAACTGGTTCTTTAATATTAGTTTCTTTTTCTGGTTTAGTATCATTCTTTGCTTCTATTACAGCTATACTAATAGGAATTGTGATTGCTAAAACTATCCATACTGTCATTAATAATCCTGTACAAAAGCAGCACATTTTACACCATCTTTTTACAAACTCACATTTATCTCTTCTATCTCTAGTATTTTCCATTTTGTTTTTATCTTTTGTTACATCTCAGAAAATTGTGTCACTACACCTCAGAAATGACTTAGATGCCACTCTGCTTTCAAAAGTCTTTGCTTGGTACTTTCTTTTAATTCTTTTCAGAATTCTTTCGTTGTCACATCCGGTGATTTGTCATATCCAGTAAAATTGTCACATCCGGCAGAAGCACTTTAAGTCTTCACTTCAGGTTTGTTGCATCTCACCTTTACCCATTCGGTTTCTTAGTCTCGGGTTCTCGTGAGTGTTTCCTTCTTCTTTGTAATCCGTTAGAGCGATGTACAGCCACTCAGGTGACTTGTATTTCGAATTCACTTTCTTTGTTCTTTTAGACTTTTGCAGTCTTTTTCCACTTGGCTTTTCTTGTTCCTTTTGACTTGTTATTTCATTCACCTGTTCAGCACTTTTTTCTCCTGTTCTTATTATTCTGTATCTCAATTTTCTTATATAGTTGCTGGGCCAATTGTCTCCTTTTCTTGGCCTTTTGGCTTCACCTTCTTTTTCTCCTCTTTCTGATTTCCAGTTTCTTTTTCTTGATTCAGTTCTTGTTTTCTCTTCTTCTCCGCTTTCTTCAGATTCAGTTTCAACTTTTTCACAATTGTCTCTTATTTTGAAACTTATGATCTCATCTTCTCTTACTGGTGGATCTGTCTTCTCCTTCTTGTGTTCCCTTATTACTGTCCCTCCTCGATGTTCTTCCGAATTGGTATTTTTCTCACTCTCTGCTTCTAATTTTCCCTGTTCTTTTGTTTCACTATCTGTCCCTATTGCTCCTCGGGGTTCTTCTCGATTTTCTAACTTTTTATTTGTCTCTTTCCCTACTTTGTCTATTAATATTACTTTCGAAGGATTTCCACCATAACTTGTACTTGGTTGCTCATTTAGATCATTTTCTTGTTCATTCTCTTCTCTAATTGGTTTAAATCCCCAAGTTCTCCTTTGAAATTCTTCACAGTTTTCAACTGAATCATCAGATCCTGAACTCGTATCAGATATTTCCAGATGTCGACTTACAGGTCGATCTTCAAGTTCTGGAATTTCTGTAATTTTTCCTTCTTCTTCTTCTTCCTCTTCCTCTTTAGAGGTGCTTGCAGTTGGGGTTTCCAGATGTCGACTTTCAGGTCGATCTTCAAGTTCTGGCACCCTTTCTCATATTCTTACTGTCCCAGTTGCTTAACTCTTATCCCACACTTCCAGACGTCGACTCACATGTCGATCTGCAGGCTCTTGAACTCTGATTGTGTGGCTGGCATGGACCCAGTTTTTCACTCCTGCACACTTGACTGCAGTTGTTGTCACTAGGATTACCTGTCGTGGCTCGTCCCAGCGAGGAACTAGACAGTTTCTTCTCCTGTGGATTTTTATGCGGACCCAGTCTCCTGGATTCAAGTCGTGGGCTGGTTTTCTTTCAAGAGTGGTCGCAACCGGTCCAACCTGATGAAACACAGAACGCACCACATCAGCCAGTCCTTTGCAATAATCCAGTACTAGATCATCAGTTATAGTCAATAACTTGCTGACAGGTACTTGTGCTTGTCTCATTGCTCGTCCCATGATCACCTCATGAGGACTAAGTCCAGTTTTCTTTTCAGGAATGCTTCTGATGGTCATCAGGACAAGGGGCAGTGCATCGGGCCATTTGAGTCCTGTAGCTTGACACATTTTTCCTAACCTGTTCTTAATTGTTCCATTAATTTGCTCTACTACCCCAGAAGCCTCTGGTCTGTATGCACAATGCAGTTTTTGTTTAATACTTAATGCTTCACAAATTAATTGAATCAACTCATTTTGAAAATGTGTTCCTCTATCTGTCTCAACCGTGACTGGAAAACCATACCTTGGAATGAACTCTCACAGCATAAGTTTTGCTACCGTTATTCTAGTGGGGTATGCCTCCACCCAACGAGAAAACAAACAGACGACCACTAGAACATATTTTAGTCTGTTACAAGGGGGCATTTCGATGAAGTCTAATTGCATTTTAGTGAACGGACCTCCTTCTCGTCCTATTGTTCCTAGACTCACTATTGTCTTTCTTCCTGGATTAAACTGTTGACAAATAAGACATCTTTGACAAAGACTTTCAGCTATGGCTCTGAATTTTGGGTTATACCATGTTTGTCTAAAAAGTCTGATCATTGCATCTCTCCCAATATGAGCTTGTCCATGGTACATCCGTGCCATGTCTGCAATCATGCTATCAGGCATAACTGGTCTTTCATCTCTGTAAACCCACACACCATTGTTTTCTTGTCTTCTACATCCTGCTTTTATCCAGTAATCTTTTTCCGCATCATTTGCAGCTTCCTGTAACTGTCTCACCTCATCCCATGTCTCGACAGTGTTAGTAAAAAGCAAAGGAGAAGAGATATGCTCCCTTTCGCGATTCTTGTTTAGGGATACCATGTTCTCTGCACAATATTTGGCTATCTCGTCCGCATAATTATTACCAACAGCTATGTAATCTTCATTTTTCTTATGTGCTTTGCATTTTACTACAGCTATCTGCTTAAGCAGCTGTATCGCCTCAAGCAGTTTCTTAACAAAATCTCCATTTCTGATAGGTGTTCCTGCAGACGTCAAGAAACCTCTTTGTGACCAAATCTGACCGAAATCGTGCACTATACCGAAACCGTACTGGCTATCGGTCACGATCGTAACTCGCACATTTCTTCCCAACTTACATGCTTGAATCAAAGCAATCAGTTCTGCAACTTGGGCAGACCTTATTCCTTTCAGACAAGACGCTTCCATCACAGTTGCCACTGTGCACACTGCGTAAGCTGCGCTTAAAACTCCTTCTTTCGTTCTCAAACATGAGCCATCCACAAACATGACATAATCTGATTCCTTTAAAGGCTCATCTTTTATGTCAGCTCTTGGTTTTGTGCAATATTCCAGCACATTCAGACAATCATGATCTACTTCATCTTGTTCAATTATACTCTCTTCATCTGGCAATGATGTCGAAGGATTCACATTCATACATCTATCTATGGTCACATTTTCTGCACTCAAGATTACTTTTTCGTACTTAGTCAGCCGACTATGTGTCATGTACTGTGTTTTTGTTCTTGTCAAAAGAATCTCTACTGAATGGGGAACATATACTCTCAGTGGATACCCCATCACTATACCTTCACTTTGTTCCAGACTTACACAAGTAGCAGCAACAGCTTTCAGACATCCAGGCAACGCTTTTGCTATAGGATCTAAAACAGCTGAAAAATAAACAATTGGTCTCTTCATTGTTCCATGTTTCTGTACCAGTACTGAAAATGCACATCCATCTCTTTCACTGTAGTACAATTCAAAATCCTTTTCATAGTCAGGCATTCCTAAAGCAGGGGCCTCACACAACTTCTTTTTCAACTCTTTGAAAGATTTCATTTCTTCGTCATTTAATTCAAAAGGGTCTTTTACATCCTTCTTGGTCAGTTTTTGTAATGGTTTAGCAATCAAGGAAAACCACTTATCCATTGTCGGCAATATCCAACCATTCCCAGAAACATTATTACCTCTCTTTGCGTCATTGGTGCTCTCATTCCTTGAATCATTTTTACTCTTTCTGTCGCTATCTTTCGCACTCCTTTCTCAATTTTATGCCCTAAATATTGGACTTCTTTTGGCAAAACTGCAATTTCGAAGGGGACACTTTATGTCCTCTTTTCTCTAGATGGTTCAGTAAAGCAATTGTATCGCTTACACATGCTTCTTTTGTTTTCGATGCCACCAACAGGTCATCGATATACTGCACCATCACTGACTTTTCTGGCATTTTCAAATCTTCCAGGGACTTCTTTAAAATCTGATTAAAGATTGAGGGGCTTTCTGTATACCCCTGAGGAATTCGGCACCATGCCAAAATACGCTCTCCGAACCGGAACGCAAATAATGGCTGGCTATCTGGATGTAAAGGAAAAGAGAAAAATGCATGACACAAATCTATCACTGTGTACCACTCAGCTTCATGTGGAATTTGGTATAGAATTACTGCAGGGTTTGGCACTATTGGACAACAAGGCACAACTATTTTGTTGATCTTTCTCAAATCCTGTACTATTCTATATGTTCCGTTTGGCTTTTTCAGTCCCATAATAGGTGAATTACATGGACTGCTCATTATTTCTTTCAGAATTCCCTGTTCGATCATTTTATTTATTACAGGAGTTATTCCTTCAATTATTTCTGGAGTCAATTTATACTGTGGCGTATTTGGGTAAGTTGTTCCTTCTTTTACTGTTACTTTTACGGGATCTACTTCTTTCATTAATCCAATATCTTCTCCTGTAAAATCCCACACATTTTCTTTCACTGCATTTTTCAGTTCTTTTGGAAGTTTTTCTGCATCAAATGCAGGAAACAAACCATTCATTTCAGGTTCTTGATTCATCAATGTTACTTTATACAATACATCTTCATCTGGGGTCTGGAGTCCAATTCCATCTGGCGTACAATAAATTGTGCAATTCATTTTGCACAAAAGGTCACGACCTAAGAGATTTACAGGACTACAATCGCACACTACAAATCTATGCATTTTGCTAAAAGAACCAATTTTTACTTCCACTAATTCAGTAAGTGGTGTTTTAATCTGCTGATTTGCTACTCCTACTACTTGGATGTATTCACCTGAGAGAGGAAGGTTTGGAATTTCCACTGATCTAACAGTAGAACGGGTAGCTCCAGTATCGACAAGGAATGTTACATTTGCACCATTCACTTCTCCATCCACAAAGGGACCAGACTGATCTACCTCTAGAGTTGCGCCAAGTACGCACTCTTTCCCTCTCCTAGGCACCGTCAGAAACTTTCATCCGCCTCATCCTCATTCTGTCGCAACCAATACTGAGAAATGTTAGCTGCTCGCGGCAACTGTGTTACCTGCTCTCCTCCGTAGAATCCTGTTTCTGTACTGTATCTTTGCTGGTTAACAGTGTTGGGAAGTGGTGGTTGTGGCACCTGACCTTGTTGAACAACTACCTCATTCTGCACCTGTGGAGTTAATGATTGATTTTCCGGATTAGGTTTAGGTGGGAACTTACACTCGTTTCTCTAATGCCCTAATTTTCCACAATTATGACAGGGCCATTTCTTCTTTGCCTCCTCTAGACTCATTTGACCTTTCCCTTTACCTATGTTAGGTCGCGATTTATTCTGTCCTGTTTCATTCCCACTATTATTGTCCAATTGAGCTTCTTGCTTTTCTGCCACTTTCACCTGTGCCCACATTGCCTTCTCTTTCAATTTACGCTGTCTACTCTCAATATCATCACTACAATACTTAGCATACCTCAGTACCTCATCTACCGTGCCATTTTGCCAGTTAATCATATGTTGTTTAATCATTTCACTAATCTCTGGTTTCAGCCCAAACACAAATCTGTATACGAAATGACTCATATCTTTTTCACTCAACTCCTCATATCCACTATACTGCTTGAAAACCAACAACAATCTCTCATAGTAGGCATGTACAGACTCCTTACTTTCCTGTGTAGTTCTATCAATTTTTACCCAATCTGTTTCTTTAGGAGGAATCTTAATTTTCAAAAAGGTAATCACCTTATCGTACTTCCTCATCACCTCAGGACCTGGAGCTCCTGTCTTAGGATCTCTTGGATATTCTGTAGTTGGCCAGTCAACTGTAATTTTACACTCAGACCACAAATCAGTTGGCACCACTATGTCAAACAATCCATCTAAATCTATCCACAACACTTTTGAAACCTTCACAAACCTCTCCACTTGTCGGTACCATTCAACTGGTTTCTCTCTCAGTTTCGGGAATTCATTTGTAAATGACAGTATATCCTGTCTAGTCCAGGGAACATGCACATAACTACCACCTGGAGTTTCTCTCATAGGGTATTCTCTTGCAACAGGTTCTTTTTCAGTTATCATAAAAGCCAAAGAAGCTTTGTCTGCAGTTTTCTCAGTCTTTTTGTCCATCTAACTTTCCATCTGTCCACATCACCCCATTTTCTCAGTAAAACAATTAACTCTTTTATCTGTGTCAGCCTTCCTGCTGTGTTCAAGTTTTCAATATCTTTCTCACAAAAGTCTACTCTGTACAGTTTCTGCAATGTTTTCACTTTCGCAAAATCTACTCCAATTTCACTTGCTATCTCTTCTAGTTTGTCATGTAAATTTTTAGCTCTCCATGTAATACTTTTGCACAGAAACATGATTTCATCATCCTGGTAATTTTTTAGCTTTTCTGTACCAATCGTCCCTAAAAATAATTCTTCCATGTCAATCTTTAACCCAATTACATCTAATGGTTTTTCTTCTGGTTCTTTTATTTTAAATGCCTTCATCCACTCATTTAACTCATCAGGAGTCGGACCTATGGGTGTATTATTTAGTTCTATCCAATTACCACTCTTTTCAGGAGTCTCTGTTGCAGATTCTGTTACCATATGCATTTTTCTACCATTACACTCATTCACAGTCAAATTTGTAGGTGGACTTGGTCTGTAGGTACTAGTCAAATTACTTGTACTTGCACTTGGTTCCATCCTTTCTTTTTCTCTCTGAAATTGTGAACTCATAGGAATCACTAAAGACCGTTCATCAATTTTCTGATTCTCAAAAACTGGTATTACTGGACCTATTGTTACAGGTACAGTCACAGCTTCCATGTTTTTCGTTAATTCCCTAATTTTCTCAGTCAGTTCCTTTGTTGTCCTTGCTAATTCAGTTGCATTGTCACTTTCTACTCCTTCATTTTGTGAAGTTCTTATTTGATCTTGTGACCTATTTATTTCAATTCTTCTTACCGGACTTTTATTTCGCACAGTCTCTATTAGCGGTGCATTTGGTGTCACCACTGTAGAACTCTGCTGATACGGAGGGGGATTTCTATTTAGAATATCTTCCAGCAATTCATCATCCGTTTCACTCTCATGCATATATTTTTCCCTCTCCATATGTTTCTTTTTCTCAGTACGTTTTCTCTTAGTCTCTTCCTCAACTGTAAAAGCCGGAAACAAACCTCCTGTCATGTTAGCACATCTCCATCGTTTTATTCTATCCTCATGATTTATTCCCTACATTCTTCCAGGCATAAACTCATGATCCCTTAAACCTCTGAATCTCTCTCACTCATACATCTCATCTTCCCATTCCGTCAATGCTTCAAACTGTGTCGGTCTAGGTTTAGGTTCTAAATTTGTCATCTTTTCTCGCAAATATCGCAAAACCGCTACACTAAATGAACCATTCTCAGGGAAAGCTAATGCACCATCATTCTTCGTATACTTTTCCCAATTTTCTAACCATATGCATGTATGATATCCATATTTCAGCATCATATGTGAAGCTGCTGATTTCGGCGGAGGAATTACTTGTCCCTCTCTAGTCACAACCTTTTTGTCTTTCTTAAAGAAATTCTTAATTTTTATCGTCCATGACGTTCTCTCCCTTTTATACTCGTAATACGGCATGTTTTCGATTGGTTTTTCTCTTCAAAACCAGCACTGTTCCGTGTACGGAACTTCAACCAATCACAGCGCGACTCACACCAACACACCAATCAGAACGATTCCCTTCGTCCGCGGACCAACCAATCCTAGCGCGGCACTTTTCTACGTCACTCTTGTCTCTGTGTTCACGTGACTAGCGCACTATCCAATCCTAGCGCGGCACTGTTGATGTCACTCCTGCTCTTTTACCCCTCCTTTACAAAAATTATCGGCAATTTTCTTTTCACTGTTTCTTCGTTAGTTACAACAATTAAAACAATTCCATAGTCTGATTCGCTAAACCAAAGTGACAGCTTTGTCCTTTTACACAAGAATCCTGTATTTCCAGTAGGCAGCGCTTACCTCTACCCTACCACAGAATTATTAACTTTCGCCGATAAAGTAGCACTTCCCTCTACCTTACCCTTCTTTCAAGCAAACAGTAAACCCGTTTCTCTGGGGATAAGACACATGTGGAGACTATGCTCCTGAGAATTAAGGCCAGAGTTTCACAAGAAAACATGATTTGCTATCTCAGTTACACACCTTTCATACAGAAATCCCTAACATAACACAACCTGTGTTATTACCAAAATTTGAATTCAGACCATGTACCAAATTCCATGTGACTTCTCTTGCCACACGTGTTCCACTTCCTACATCCCAGAAGCGTGAAAACTCACATATAACATAACGCGACTCAACATATAGTATTAGTCATCAAAAATAATCAATAATCAATAATCAATAATCAATAATCACCAAACTAATCTATAGAAACCATAACTCTGCTACCAAAAAATCTGATGCAGCGGATACAATAAAAACTATTTTCCTACTAGGTCATTTATCGGTCATCCAGGGGCGACTTATATTTTCTCACATCCACATGACGATGGGGCCCATAACATCGACTATCACACACACACACACACCTGGATTTCCTCTACACCTTTACGAAATTCTATACTCCTAGGAGAAATATGAGAACTAAATGAAAAACATCATTTATGTACCACTGGAAGGAGCCGGGATATCTTATTACCTTAACCTATCACTTTCTTAGTTATTTCTTAAGATATTCCTGCTCATTGTTTTGTCGATGGATCATCTAGTAAGAAATCAGTTTATAGTGATTAAGACCAGCTAAATCACAATAACCAATTACCAGTTTCACAATCATTCAGTAAAATAACCACTGAGTCGTTTGATTTAAGAATCTTAAATCTTTATATAATTTTAAAGGCATGAAAAAGAATTTAGACTTTTTATTCAATTATTCATTCATTATTAATTCAAATATTTATTAAGCAAAATCAATTTTATTGCAGAAAGGAAATTTTGTCATGAAGGAAAACCCTAATTACCTGCCTATCTTCCTAATTTAGCCTAATGATTTCTAACCTAAGTTTAAGATTTAAAAACAACCTGATTCTCATACTCAACTGGAAAAATAAGACAGCAACAGAAACTTCAGCTCGTCAGCATCAGCTACCGCAACCCGTCTCATCTAACAGTCTTTCAGCATCTCCCGCTCAGTAAAATGGATCGATCTGGAACACCAAGCACTGGAAACCACCAACTCCAACACCGACTCTGACTGCGACTACCCCTCCCACTAAGAGTAGGCCTTCTTATACCCTAATTCTAACTTTGCTAACTAAATTGTTGCAACATTAATAACGCGCTTTTCTTTCATTGGTTCACTCATTTCATCTATTCATTCTTAATCAAGCTCTCCCGGATCCAGCTTGTTCTTTTGGAATGTATATGTTCATTTCCTTTCTCACAGTTCAAGACATGTTTCCATCCGCTTCGATCAGTACATTTGTAACTTCTTTCGATACATTCGAGAACTCTGCAGGCATTGTCCTTTCTCTTAAAACGGTTTCCCACGGTTCTTTGCTGATCACCACGGCACACTATCAGTTCAATTAGGTCACATCAGCCTTGACCATTCTTGCATCTTAGCCTCTCAACACCATCACGTGGTTAGCCTTTCTCCAACTTTTTCTCCCTTGTCACGCGTTTTCCCAGCACATGCGCACTCTAATAACCGGCAGCCATTTTATATCGCCACTCGCTTATACTTAGAAGCACTATTTAGAAATAAACAAAACATAATTAAAATAGAGAAACATAGCCTTTTCGTTTCCCTCCCGTCATCTACGTACCCCAAATAGTTATTACCTAGCAGAAAGCAACATTTAAACTGTTCCTTACTTACCATCACTATTGTTTTTGCAACGACACGTTTATATTCTATGAAGCACAAATCATGCATTTATTATTTATTTAGTACGCAATTATTTTATGTTATAATTAGTCACACAGACATTCGTTAATAGATTATTCAGCATATATACTTGCGTGTTACCCTTCCCTCACGTACATTGTTGATTAATACATTTAAACGAACAATTTTATTAATTATTTATAAAATTTGTTAGGGGTAAAAAATGTTTATTTTCTCTGCTCCATCATTGGCAACCTCAGAAAATGACAACCCTGATCCCTCAGAATCGTGGAAACAATATACTACCTTTCACTCAGTCACTCGTGCTCACTTAGGGGGTCATTACAATGACGGGCGGATCGCCACCCCCGTATTGCGGTGGCGATCCGCCCGCCATTTCCCACCGCCTGCATGTCATTTCCCCCCGCCACATTACAATGGCGGGGGGAGCCCGGCGGAAGGAAAGACCGTCCGCCGGTTTTCCGCCGGTCCCACAGGGGAACGGGCGGTAAAGGACCCTAATATGGTGGCGGTGTCTGCAAGATACCACCATCCATATTGGGATGTTGGCGGAAAGCAGCCTTTCCATGGCGGTGTTGCCGCCATGAAAAGGCATGTGGTCTTTGCTTCTGGGGGCCCGTTGCGGGCCCCCAGGATTTGGGGGAGTGGAGGGTGCACATGGGGGGTACCTATGGTACCCCCTACATTTGAATGCACAAGGAGGCAGGCACCGCGCGGTGCCTGTCATGTTGTGCATTCAAATGCACAACATGCGTTTTTCATATTGTGGCGGGTGCTGGTGACAGCACCACCTGCCGCAATGCGAACAATACGGCATGCCACCGCCACCGTGGTGGAGGAATCCTAATACCCATGGCGGGACCGCCGCACCCCTTGCGGACGGTCCCGCATTCCGTTGCGGTGGCGGGCGGACTTTGTCCGCCCGCCATCGTAATGTGCCCCTTAGTTTGCCTCAGAGAGATACACAGAATAAACAGTCGGGGCATTTCAATAAGTATTTATTGAACAGTTGTTATTCTTGTGTGGAATAGATGAGCTGCAACAACCGTTAGACAGTAGCAGAGATATATGAGTAGCAATACTATGAAAGTAAAGGGATGGTATAGTTCTACCATCTTGCAAGAATCATGGATATATACAAGTATATAAAACACATGATAAAAAGTGCGTACTCCTACGATGCCTCCCTAACTAGATGTACCTAAATGTACCTAGCATCTATGTAGGTGTTATGCCAAGAATCCCTCTAGGATCTAGTCCACCCCATTACCTGAGAGTTAGAGAATATGGCACCCCGTCCTGGCCTCGAGTTGGACACCCCATGAGGGATGTTAGACCACTGCTAGCTGGAGCGTCTGCATGCAGGAACCTCAGCATCTCTGGTCAGTGTGTCAGCTGGGAAGTCACGGTCTCCTCTATCTTCCTAAGCAAGATGTGTTGTATATATACCCATAGGTCTCCCCAGGGGTCCTACCTTGCTGTGTTACTGTGTCGGCCTAAAGGATGACGTTGGGCATGAACTTTATACAGAGATATTATACAGGAGATGGTAATCCTACTGTTAGTCCTGCTGTGCTTCCAAGAAGCCTCATGCATAATGTATGAGAATCGAACCAGGGAAAAACCTGCGTTCTGAATGCAGTGTCATATCTAGGTAAAAGGTCAGTGCCTAACAACCTTTATGTATGTAATGTAGGGAAAGATGTAGGTGAAAGGTTGCAATGTTACCTGCGCCTATATAGGGTACCTATATGGAATATAACACCCACTCCTGTTCCGAATAGACGACATATGTAACCTATTACAATATTACTAACAATACTAGATAGTGGTACGCACAAAGTTTATAAAAACATCTTTTGAACTAAAATGTTTAAAACTTCTAAAAAAACTTAAAAACGTGTTAAAAAAATTAGCAAGCCCTAGCTCTAAAATGTCCGTTGATATAGTCTGGATCACTATAAGCATTATAAAGCCATGAATGCCCAAAAAATAAAAGGAATGCCAATTTAGTTCCATAGTTCCAAATTTGAGCTTGTTTAAAAAAGGGCACATTTTTCCCAGCACACGACGAGCCAAAATGATTTCAAATGTTTATGTGTCCTGGCTGGTAGACGCAACATTTTCGTTACTTGCTTCCGCAGTAGACGGCCCCTTAGCACCTCGCAGAGCACATCAATTGAGCACATATGTTCCACGCTGTCCACAGCCGGTGCTGGGGCAGCTTGTGCGATGTTCAAAGCCTGGGTGTCAGAGGAGGAGCCGGTGTTCATACCAACAGGTGTTGTTACTACCCGTGGGGGCTCAAGGAATGCAGCCATCAACATTGGAATACGCTGAGGACAATGCAGAACATGGGCCGTTATTGGGTCCAGTAACGCATTCAAGTCCGGTTGCGCGAATGATGGGAGTGTCAAACACAGGTCTAACACACATTCTTCTCTGCAAAACAGGCATCAGAGGACAGGTAAGATGCAGTCTATCCAGACCAGTCGAAATGACAAGAACCAAGATTCACTTAGTTCTCTTAGGCGAGGCGTGCCTAGAAGTTGTACCATGCGGTCACGGTATTTATGCTCCAGGAGTGTTCTTTCCTTCGCCTTGGTGACTGGGACGCCCATTGCGTAGCAAATAGAAAACAATCAGGATACCTGCTATTAGAAACAGGATCAGTGGAAGTTCTCCAAAGATGCTTCCGAATACAGAATGTATGAAGTTTGGTATAACTCCAAGTACCGTCTGAAAGGTGCTCAGAAGTCCAGAACCTATGGTCTTAAATAGGTGGACAATGCCTGTCGTATCAGACATGTTAAAGATACGATTCACCATTTCTGCGAAATGGAAAGGGCAGTTAGTATGAATGAGCGCCTGTATCTCTGCCGAAGACCTTGCAAGTTGAAGATCAAAAGTCTCTTGAGCGGAGGTTAAGGGTACAGGCTTCTGTTGAAGCATGGCTTTCATTCTGCTTAGAGTATCAAACCGTATTAAGGAAACATTCAGTGAAGGCCATAACGGCACCTCCCTGACTATATGTGTCAGTGGAAACAATACTTGCGTACAACAGGTAACCCTGGAGCTCACGGTTACCAGATATGCGATGCCTGGGAGCATGCCACAGCAGCCTTGACCGTTCAGCATCAAGTAACTCCCATTTGAAAGTAGCCTGAATGCTGGAGTAATCACTGCAGCTGGGGCACCCTTCAAATGACAGGACAGGTTTGCTACAGAACCATTACAAGCTCCGTGCAACATAATATCATGGCATATGAGTGATCCACTTAAAGCATTCTCGCAGTTTGTACCACTCAAAAACACTTCTCGATCCCCACTCCAGCATTGAAATCTGTATGGTACTTCCCAAGATTCCTTAATGTATTCCTTACCCATTTCTTCATATCTGCCTGCCTGCTTTTGTTCAAGGCAATACTGAAACTGAAAAGTAGTGACCGGTAGAGTTATGTGGCCATGGATTAACCATTCTGTAGATTGCGATTCTGCCACTGTGAATGGTAATGTATCCTGTTTTTCGATACGCAGCATTATATATTTTGCTCCCCTTTGTGCCATTTCTATCTGTTTATCTGTTAGATTGTATTCAGAAAACAGAGACGTGCTGTTGATAAAACGCCAAGGCACGTAGCCTGCACGCAAAGATTGCAACGTCCAGCTTAACAACATAATAAAACGTAACTGTGATTGCCCGTGTTGTAATATGGCCAAATCTTGTTCTAGTATGTCTATCGCAGAAGATACAATGTTGCCTAAGGAATATATCCTGGAGGTCAGTGTAGTTAACCCATTGTCTACCACTGTTAGAGATTTTTCTAGATTTATACGGTCTATTTCCCGTAGTCTCTCTGCGGCCTCTTGTTGGGATATTTTCCACATTTCATTGTAGACAGCATAATAGAAACGTTTCTGACGTGGCTTCCTGGGACCTATTAGAAAATCCCTAAGATCCACATCCTGTGACAGTAAGGATAAGTGTTGTTTCACCTGAGTGAGTGTTGAGGTTTTTAGCCAATCAAGGCACAACTTCCCAACACTGTAGGATGTCACTACCCCCGGATGTTGTCTCTGTACATAACGTGGATCTGGCCTATGGATACTCAACCCTTCAGTTTTAACCATGAATCTTGCTTGACAACTATTAGTGTCTGTGGGCCAAATCAACCATTTTTTCCAATCGGGTTCTGATCTGTTGTATTGTATAATGTCATCTACTGTAATGTCTTCCTGTGATGTTTTGTAGCCCTCGGTATGTGATGGAGTCGGCAACTGAGGCGTGTTCATGTCTTTGTTCTTGGCTAGTCCAAGGCAAGACGACTGTTGCACTGTCTCGTTCAAAAACATGATTTGTTGAGGGATGAGGCATGCTCTAAACAAAGCTTCTGTCCCCTGTACCTGCCATTCCCTAGTACCCCAGACTGATTTCAGGTCTATGATGTCTTTCCACAAGGCAAAACCTTGTTCGGACAACTGGGCAATAAAGGAAGCAGAGTAAATCTGTTTGGTGTTTGTCAACATATTTTTCTCTGCTGATGTTGGTGCAACCTTATAATAGTATGAGGCTGGGTCAGACATATTAAACCCTGAAAAATATGGAAACTTCTGTGTAAATGTTTTTGAACTACCTTTCGGTGGTGTTGGACAATGTTCCCACTGGTGGTATGTGAACACATTTCTAGGATTTGCAGATTTATGCAGAAAATGATGACCATAATATTGATAACAATACATACTGTCGAAATCTGATGTGCTTTCCAATGTTTTACTATTAGAAAACGCAGCAGATTTTTCCAAATCAGATAGCATGTTATTCACAGTTTCAAAATCCCAATCATCGGAAAATGTACTTGAGGTGATGATATCACTCAATGATATTTTAAATAAATGAGGAATTTTTAAAATTTCAGTCGGACCAAATATATCAAAATCAACCTTGTGCCACACTATACCATCAGGTATAGGAACTGCTGTAATGTTCATTGATGACAAGTCTCTTTGTTCCCGATGAGATGATTGGTGTGGTTTTAAAAGTAAGTTCACCTTTTGGGCTGCAGAGCTTTGTTGAATGTATTTCCCATTAACAAGCATACTAAAAGGGGGCGTGGCCAGCTTCCGAGCATGGCGGACGTGAATTAGGCGAGCTCTGGAGCCCGAGCTCGAATATCCTGAAATCATACATCCTGAATCATTATTTAGACCCCAAACGGGTCACAAACGGAAGAATTCCAAACACCCAATGCATTGACGCATTGCAACTGCACTAACCCCGGTCTTGCGAGGCTGATTAATCGAGACTGAGGAAGAAACTGCTGCAGGGGGAAGGGCCGAGAAATAGCGCAGTTTGCCGACAACGGAGACCGGAGCCTGCCCGGGTGATCGCTGCGACCTCCCTGCAGGAGGGAACGCTGCCCCGTGGGTAGCCGCACCGACGACTGGAGATCCGATCCCGAGCCCTGGAGCGGAGCGACCCGCGAGTGGCCTCGGCCCTGCCCAGCACTGGGAGCGGGTGCGCTGTGGGAGCCATGATTGGCCTGGGCCTGAGCGGGGAGTCCGGGCGACAACACTCCTGAGGCTGTGCACTGCCCCAGCCAGTGATCCGAGAACCGGCGTGTCACTTTCTCCCCCCTCTCTGTGTGAGGCACCGGAGGTTGCGGCCCCGACGGGACGAGGTAAGCGGCGGGCGGAGGGCCTTGCCACACGAGCCCTACACAGTAGGCCCAAGCTGCGGACGTGCGGATCTCGCCATAGGCGGCATCGCTACGATTGTGTGACACCTGGGATTAAACCCCTGTACTGTGTGCTGCATCTGAGGGGTGGGAAGCATCGGACAGCAGCTTCCATCTCTGTGACCCGCACTGAGGACACTCCAGTGTGTAGACTGCGAGGGGTATACGTCGGCCCTCCTGTTGATGATATGAGGGTGTGAAAGCCTCTAACGCTCAACCAGATTCCACAAGAAAGAATGTCGGGACAGTGATCGCGAGTGTTGAAGTGTGGTGGCTACCTTCCCCCCCGCCCCCCCCATCAGTGTGCCTGGCATGAACTCCATTACGGCGACCCCAGGACCACAGTCGATGGCTGTTGTGATCTCGCTGGCCACCATAGACTGCTGGGCGCATTGTATTGATGACTGAAGGCTGCGCAGTATCCTGAGGCACACTCTGCCTCCCCTGCCTTTGCAGCAGCTTGCCCTGAACCTCGGGAGCTTCCTTCTTGACAAAGCCGGCTCTGCCCAGCCACTGTATTTGGGGCTGAGAGAAGGTGCGGCTGCACACACCACTGTATTGCTTCTACGACTTACTGACTGGCTTGACTCTTGGCACGTCCTGCGAACGGCTCTCCTCCATGGTGCGGAGGAGCCGGTGAGTGACCAATGCTACAACCTGCGCGGCATCGCCCTCCTCGCCGCCGGGGCTCCTGACCGTTGGACGCCCAGGCCGATTGTTAAGGAGGTATATAGTAAGACAAACCTGACCAGAGAGATGGGCCGCTATAGGGGCAAAACCCAGGAGGCAGTGGCTACTAACTCCCAAGGTGTGGATGATGGAGATCCGGCCCAGAGCATGCAATCACTCAACACAATCCCACCCACAGTCGACGAGGGTGCACTGGACAAACTGGACTTAATACTGAGTGAAGTTAGGGAATCCCGAAGAGCCATAGAACAGCAAATAGGCACCCTTACTACCAGTTTTACCCTACTGAAAGCGGTTCATACTAAGCTGGCTGATACGGTGAAGGATCATAGCTCCATGCTGAAGGATCTGGTGCCACAACATAAGGAGCATGCGAGTCAGCTCCAATCCCTTCGGAAGCAGGTCACGGGCTGATGGATAGAGTTGAGGACGCGGAGGGCCGGGCACGGCGCAGTAACAGTCGCGTCATTGGACTACCGGAACGGAGTGAGGGAACTGAGGCAACGACCTACATGGAACTTTGGTTTCGCACACATGTGGCCCCTGAGGGTCTCTCAGAATTCTTCTGCGTTGAGAGGGCGCATCGGATCCCCACAGGGAAACCAAGAGTGGGAGCCCCGCCGAGACCCTTGATCGTGAAAATCCTCAACTACAGGGACCGCGACAAGCTGTTGCAAATAGCATGTGAAAAACCACAGATACAATTTGAGAACTGCCAAATCTCACTATATCCTGATTATACGCTACTGGTACAGCGTAGGTGCTCTTCCTTTCAAGAGGTGAAGAGAAAGTTACGCACCATGAATCTCAAATATGCGCTACTATTCCCAGCACGTTTGAAGATCATCTACGAGCAGAAGACCTACTTTTTTGAAAGTCCGGAAGATGTCGAGGAATAGCTAGAAGTTATGGAACCTACACAACTCTCGGGCCGATCCCCTTCTAACTCATGTGGCCCCGGAACTCCAAGACACCGTCGATCGCAGCGAGTGACTGAATCCACCAGCGTGTTGCCCTTTCCTGGGCCCACACAGGGGCAAGTCCAAATAGGTAAAGAGACGGCCCTGACGGCTGCACACACCTTCAGAGACAACTCCTCCTGCAGGCTGTCGGAATCGTCGGAACACAGCACAGTCTGCTCGGACTTGGACAGCAGCCTACAACTCTTTCCTACTGTGACGCCGCAAACGGCAGATGGAATACTGGGATAACGGCTCACTCACGCTGTTTGCATCGATATGAACTGTCATCCAGGGGCGCATTGCCGGGGTGCCATCCCCCTAACACGCCGACATCGTAATCAGCCCCTAAGTATTGCTACACCAAAGTCAACTGTATGAGTTAAGAATGTACCTACGTAAAACGGGTGTGTTCTGTTATGGACCATTAGCTCACTGTGCATAATTTGTATTCTTTTTACTTTACTGTATTCATCTTTATTGCGGACCATAGAGCGATAAAAGTACATTAAAGCCATCATAATAATTGCAAACATAATTAATTTAAAAACATTGTCCATTACAATGATATAAAAGGATTAAGACATGCCTAGATTTTTCCATGCTCTAATCATTTCAGCAACATTAAATTCTACAAATTATTTCATTCTAGACTAAAAACAGATACAATTAAGGTAATAAAATTGAAGCACATCAATTCATAATAATTGAAAATATGGAACACACTAGCATAACGATCTGCTGTGTGGATACATAAGCCAATTACTGAATGAAAAAACAATCACAAAAACCTTTTCCATAAATACCACATTGAAAATAAATATCTAGAGGCATCAACAACTATTGGCTGGTGTGTATCAGTTTTCAAAATCCTAAGTGCCTCCAAACAATGTGATGTACCTAAATTCCTGCAAAGTTGGACTAGTCATTTAGACCTGAATTTCTTATGAACTGGGCAAAAATATAGAGCATGGGCAACTGTTTCCTCAGCTGTACCACAAGATTGGCATTTCTGCACCGGAGCATGGCCCTCACCTCTTCAGCAGCTGTTGAATGTGCGCAGAGGAATTGATCCATGACTAAACTGAGTGTAGAGCTTCCTTGCTAGGGCCAGTTGTACTTCATTCAAAAAATCCTCCAATCTGTAAGTGTCTTTATGCCCAAGAAATCTTACTGTCAAAGATCCTGGAGAAGAACTCATCAAGAGAGATGACAACTTAAGCCCCTTGTAGAATCTAGCAAGTTCCTATTTGGACACATACAAGCTGGCCTCAGCAGAATTATCCCATAAACTTGCTTTGCCCATGCTTTTTAGTGTTGCCCTAATGTGATGGAGCTAGGGCAAATTTCCTGGCCCTAATAACCCTAAAATCTCATCCGGGGCCAACCGATAAGAGATCAGCTTGGGGGTGGGCCACATTCTCTTCCAAAAGAGAAGGGGCCTAAAGCCAATTCCCTCAGAGATAGGTCTAACACCTAGATCTAATCAAAGGGGGGCTAATGGGGTGGTGGGGGGAGGTTCAACAATTGCCTGATGAAACTATTCTCAATCTTCATGATGGCACTTACAGGTTTATGTCCCCAAAGCTCGGCCCCATACATAGTAGCACCTAAAGTTTGTGATTTATAGATCTCAATGATGGGACTAATTGATTAAAAAAAGGACCCCCTATTTACCCTGTAGAGCATGCATGTGTGCTGTGTAAGTTTGAGCCTTTGCTTGGCAATATACGACGACCAGTCCATATGTTCACTGAGGGTTATCCTTAGATAATCAAACATAGACACTCTCTCCAGAGGAAATCCATTCAAACTAGGGTTTGGGCATGTACAGTGGGATGGATTAAAGACAAAAAATGTGGTCTTTGCGATGTTAATTTCAAAACCTCTTGACTTACAGAAAGCATTGAAATTATTCAGTACCCTTTGAATACCCTTTGGAGTTTTTCAAAGAAGGAGGGTATCATCAGCAAATATCAATGTAGGCACCTTTACAGAGGCAAGCCTAGGTGCATCATTATTAGTAGTATTCAGTGTGTCCATTAGGCCATTAATGTACAAACTAAATGGTATTGGGCCAGCATGCAGCCCTGTCTACCCCCCCTGCTAACAATGAAATTTCAGAGTTTCCAAAATTTGCCACCACAAACCTGTGCAAAATTCTTCTTGTGGAGTCTCTTAATTATATGGCACAGGTAGGATGCTACACCCATATCGGCCAAAACGAACCAAAGTAAATTTCTCTGGACCAAGGCAAAAGCTGACTTTAAATCAACAAATACCAAATAGAGGCTACCACCCTCAAAAACAACAGTTATCCAATATAAAAGTTGTAATCTAAAGACTTGGTCTATCATAGATGTGCGCTGCCTAAAACCTGCTTGAAAGGGGCTAAGAACGGATGTATGACGCTACATCGCAAACTATTACAATGCATACTTTTACAACATGGTTTTTACAATGCAACTTCCATTACAATGCATGCTATTACAACGCAAGCCATTACAATGCATGTACCATTACCATGTAAATTACTATTGTAACACTGCCAGGTGCTTGCCTCAGGGAAGGTGCTGGTCAGTGAGGCATATGCATTGTAATGGCATGCATTGTAATAGCATGTGTTGTAATGGAACTTGCATTGTATTGGCTGCATTGTAAAGGCATTGCCTTGTAATGTCTGTGTTGTAATGGATGTTTCCCGCTTATTTTCCTGTATCCAGTCATGTAGTCTCTCTAATCACTCAAGAAAATATGTTTTGCATCGTATCTATCAGGCTAATGGGTCTGTAGTTGCCAGGCAACAATGGGGAACCTTTCATATAAATAGGGATGATTTCAGCTCCTGCCCAAGAATGGGGGATGGGCATCCCCTCCATGATAGCACTGAAGACTACCCAAAATTAGGGGACCCAGATGCCAGGTTCTGAAAGATAAAGGTCTCCAGGTATTTTATCGATGCCAGGGGCCCTGTGAGGGGCGATCTTATTAATGGCTCTAAGCACTTCCAGGAGATTTATCACACAGTAATCCTTCCAAGCAAGCAAAGGCAACTCCCTGGTAAGCAGGCCCCTCCCACTGGTTACTGCCAAATGATCACCTTGTCCCTTTGGGGCACCATACAGGGACCAGTAGTGCTCATTCCACGCATCAGCTGAAATATTATGCTCTATGTTGATTCCACCCTCACAATTCCCAGTGGTAACTATACTCCAGAATGCCTTAGAATCCTAACACTTAGTGGTACAAAGGAAAGAGTCCCATTTTGCTAGTTCCCACTCTTTTTTGGCAGAGTTAATGGCATTTTTGTAAGTGACTCTCGCAGTTCGAATCAAATTACCATAAGGATGTGTTCTTCCTGGGGCCCCTAGAATGTACTTCTACATACAATAGATCTTAAAGTGTGCCAGCTAACATTGGATGTATCTTGTCCACCCTGGCTAATTGGGAGACTTTGCCATCAGATGTAATAGCGTTGCTCAAATCTATAAGAGAAGAACACACCGCATTATAGAGAGCTTCAATTGAATCAGAAGACTGCTCCAATGCACCCATTGTATTCTACGTTTGGAGGAAGTCAGTCTAAGTCTACCATCCAGCTGATCAATTCATGTCACCCTTGTGCTTCTATGGGCAGAGGTAAATTGAGGGACAGAGTGTTATGATCGCTATCATGTTCTTGATCTAGTACTAAGGGCCACAACCTTACATCAACAAGGATGTAATCTATTAGGGATGAGCACCCTACCCGATTAAACATATGGGCCCCCTGGCTGTCTGACTTAGTGGGCCCATTGCAAGCCTATAAAGATTAATTAAAAGTAAGGGTGTTAATTTGAAGTGCCAAGGGGGACCATTTCTTAATGAGTGGTATAGACAACACTGGAGTAGCCCAGAGCCTATCCTCGTCATACAAGGTATCATCATAGTTAGCATCAAGGGGCTCAAAATGACAGTTAAAATTGGTGTTGACAAAAGGTTCAATAATTACTCTATGACCGGGGATTCATGGCCAATGCCCCTGGTCTAGAGTACACATTGACCAAATACACATCAACTCTGGGGATGAAGGTTAATAAGACACACAAAATGTCACCAGAGAAGGTCTCTATCATTTTTGCCGAGCATCCCAGGTGCGTGGCGACCCATGTAAACAACCCCCCTGATGGTCTGTCCCTCCCCTCTCCGATGGCTGCCTTAAAGAGGGCTGATAAGCCTGAACGCTGGGCTCCCTTGGTCAGCCAGGTTTCTTGAAACAAGCAGATATCAGACTGGTCTATGATTGACCCCCAATTACCACAATTCAATTTGCCCTTCAGCTCAGCAACATTCCACAACACCACTTTAATGGGCTTTGTAACAGGCAAGGTACTTGGAGTTACCATGATACCCTCCAGAGCATTGGACTAAACCAATTGTACGGACACTTGACTTGTCCCCCCAGTCGTAAAGTTGTTTACACACTACTGAGGGGCTCACAAAAACCTGATTCTCAACCCATCACACTATTACCCCTTTTTACGGAGCAACCATCCATGCAGGAACCTTCTCAATTAATGAAATCCTGGCAAGATGTAGGGGAATCTAAGGAGGCACCTCACCCTCAGGATCTGATCAACCACTAAGTTACGATGAACTGTCGGGTGACCATCATCCCACATATTGTCATCCAAATGTGGAGGTCTAGCCAAATGGGGTGAATTCTGGCCTTTAGTACTTTTAAAATTTACCGTCCACCCTCCAATACAGTATTCTTAATCACCCTGAATAGACCTGGCAGCATGGCCCGCTTTAGTGTTGCTAAGTCAGTACATCCCCTCCAATACATCAAGTCAATTAGCTACGGGTACCTTAAAAGTCAGGGCACATGACACCTGAGGAGCAGAAGAGCCATATTTGGGATTAAAACTCCAGGAATTAGGTGCCCACTGGTGGAGTTTACCAGTAAAGGGAGGTCTATAAAAATAACACAGAGGGGGCGTGGCCTAGACTCCAATGGCGTAGGACGCACGAAGGCTGAGCTCCGCTTTCCAGGGGCGGCCCGGGGCATAAATCAAGCGATTTAAGGCACGGGGGGCAAAGTCTGTGCCCCCCCACAGACAGCGTATAGCCCGCTGCAGACTCCTGGAGTCCTGGGAGGACCTCGACCCGACGTAGCGACCGGGAGAGCCGAGAGCGGTTGATCGCGGCGACCCCGTCCGCCATCTTGCCCGCACCGGAGTGTCGGCCCTAGTCTGCGGGTGACGTGAGCGGAGCTGGACCTTGGCCGGAGGGGGACCTGCAGAGAGTTGCTTGCCCCCAGAGAACTTGCCTGCGGCGGTGGGCTGAGCTGAGGAGCCTGGCCCCGTCCTTTGAGAGCGGACTCCGGCCGGGCTCCTGAGGCCCCGCGAATCCATCGACGGAGACCGGGGAGGAGCGGAGCGACAGACGGAGGTGAGGAGGGGGAGCGCATTTGGCCCGGGGGATGGAGAGGCGTCCCTGAGAGGGCTGAAGACTGGCGTGAAAACCTGCGGCTGGGGGTGATATCCTCCCCGCCCCCCGGCTGAGCCTGAGGCCGTGGACCTCGTGTGCCCCTCCCCCATACAGTGACGGCCCGGAGAGGCCGGAGGAGCGGTGGTGTGCAGACCCAGAGGCCTAGTGGGCCCATCACGCACAGCACTGAGACCCGGAGGGGATGACCGGAGAGCTGGCCCCGAGCTGAAGGTGCATGATACCCCGCAGAGACTGCCCTGGTAGGCCCCTGCTCCTAGATACCTGACATTGAGGGTAGAGGACCCTGAAGCGTGGGGAGAGCTTGGCCGGGACAGCGGTGAGAGGCAGCAGGGAGGGCCCTGATTATTGGACTGGACTGGCAGAGGGGGTACCCTATACTGAGCTCGAGGGACCGGAGCGACTCGGGGGCCGGATCGGGCTCCTTCCCGTGCTCGAGCAAAACGGGCGGGAGGCTGCCCTAGGCTAAGCTGAAGGTGTCGGGGCCTCGCCGGAAGGCGACGGAAGTGAGTGGCCCCTACGAATTGAACCAAAGGTGGCTGGAGTGTGGGGTATAGACCCACGGGTCGGAACCTCCTGCCGGGACCGGCGAAAAGGGGGACTCGAGTTGATCCGAAGGGCAGACCCTGTGGCCGGGCCTGCGCAGCCTTGCCCTGCCACCGAACGGACTCGCGACGCATCGACTGGGCGGGAGCGAGGAGGCCCCGGTTTGGAACCAAGCGAGGGCGAGAGGGCTCTGCACCCCCGGCGCAGGAACCATGACTAAGCCAAAGACGGGGAAGGCCGCAGCCCAACTGGCGCCTAAAGATACCTCAGTGGCGGACCTGTGGGGAAAGCAAACCCCGGTAGCATCAGGGGACGACACAGCAATGACCTCCAAGTTGGACATGCTTGAACCAGGCGCCATTACACAGGCATTTATGTCTAGCTTCCTTCAGGACATCAAATCAGAGATCTCATCTCTTAAGCTAGAGGTCAAGTCCTACCTCACGGACATTAGACGAGATGTCGCCGAAATTGGCACTAGGGTGGATGACCTGGAGCACACACTCGACACGCGTACAGAGGAGCAGGAAGATCTTAGGCGCCGCGTCCAAACTCTGGAGGAGCAACATGTGGAACTCCAAATCAAACAGGAGGATTTGGAGAACAGGAGCCGCCGGAATAACCTCCGCGTCCGGGGTGTGCCACGGGGCGCAGAGGGACAGGACATAATGACATATGTCGCAGACTTACTGCATGCGGTCAGGGGAGATGAGGACTCCTCCCCACCCACGTTGGACCGAGCACACAGGGTGGCACCCCCGCGGGAAACACCAACCTGATCCCCGACATCCTGACCAGGGTACACTTTTATACGGAAAAGGAGGCCATCCTCCGAGCGGCCAGGGCGACCGAAAAGCTGGAACACGAGGGACACGCCATCCAAATCTTTCAGGACCTATCGCCATTCACCTTGCGCCGCCGGAGGGACTTCCGGCCAGTCACTGCCAAACTGAGAGAAGCCAACGTCAAATATCAATGGGGCCACCCGTTTGCTCTGATCTTTCACTGGGAGGGAGGCGCAGGTCTCTGAGATCTCTTCGTGAAGCCCTCCAACTGCTGAACATCTCGTCTGGATCGAGGCCTTCCTCCCCGGGCCCACGGAGCCGACGTCCCAGATCTCCCTCCGCCCTGAGTGGTCGAGGGTCGGGCGCCCCAGGGCTGGAACATCCGGAGCAGGGGGACTGACCTACAAGCCAAACAGGACATTATCCAACACCTACGGAATATGGAGGCGCCACAGACTTCAACAAGAGAGGGCCTGAGATCGAGGCCGCCTTCCCCCTTGGGGCTAGCGGGGGCAACTGATGTATGGTTGAGAGACATCCACGGACAAGTGGACTGGCAGAACATGCCCTTCGCGCCCCATTGTCAGAGGCTTCAGATGGGAGAAGGCGTTGGGCCACCTGGACTACTTGAACGAAGTATTGGGGCAATTAGGCGTATATACACTTATTAGGTTTTGTCTCACGATGAGGGTCAGGGAGGCAATATTTGGCTCTTCCCCGGGAGGGGGATCATGCCCGCAAAGCACCACAATACCTTGCCGGGATGGGTCTAGCGCGGGTGGGATTTTGGGAGGGCTTATCTATGAGCGTTATTCTAGGCTGCCGTATCCATGCCAGCTATACACTGGTATAGACTTGACGGGGGGCGAGGGGCCCCTCCCCCACACCAGGCGGTTAACCTAAAGGTGCCCGAGTTTTCTGGATCGCCCAAAAGCTTGGAGGGCAGGGGCGCCGGGGTGCGTTATTGAGCTCCGGATATATCCCGGGGGTCCTCCTGTGGCTCCATCTGGGCGCATTTCTCCCCGTTGCTACCGCGACGGGTCGCCCCTGGGGGTGGATGGCTCTTGCCCCCAAGGTAGTCTGAGACCTACCCCGCCATTTCCTTAGTCCCCAAGGGGAGTGACTTCCCCAGAGCCGCCCTGGTTCACACCATTGGGCTGCTCCTGGACTGAAAGGCCCTGTTGGGCCCAGTTGGCCCTTTAGATATTTAGTAAATTTTCCATTCTGGGAATCTTCCCTCTTCTATTCTTTTCCTTATTCCCTTTCTTTCTCTGGACTCGAGGGGAGGGCCCCGAACCGCAGCGAAGGGCCAGGGCTCTGAGACTGGCAGCCTTGGGGACACCAGGTACAATAACTCACACTCCGCCCCTGGGGGGGATTCTACGCTTGCTCCAACATTTACAGTGGTTGTCGACTCAGGCTCTGACCAGAGAGAGATGGGACTCCATCAGTCCCGACCAACGCATGCCTTTCCGGGTACAGATCAATGGCTCAGCTTAAATGTCTCTCCCTTAATGTCAAAGGCCTAAATGCCCCGAATAAGAGGGGACAGATCTGGCGCTACCTCCAACTTCAGGACCCGGACATTGTTTTTCTCCAAGAGACCCACTTACTACGGGCCGATACTGTTCACATGTCTCACCCTAAATTCCCCCTACGAATATGGGCGTCGGCAACATCTAAGACAGCAGGGGTGGGGATCCTTTTAAAATGGGTCTCTCGGTGAACATAGAACGCACCGTCCGGGATGCGGAAGGTAGATCTCTTAAGCTCCAGCTATCAATACAGGGCAGACAGCTTACCCTCCTTAATTTATATGCACCCAATCAGGCACAAGATGCCTTCATCCGCCACCTCCTCCACACCTCCCTCTCCAAGGAAACTAATCCTATCATCCTTGGGGGTGACTTTAATCTAGTTTGGGACCCCACCATGGACCGCACCTCCCCCTCTTACCAGGGAGTAGGGGCTATGTCTGCCGCTCTCAAACGAGATCTGGAAGCTTTGGGCCTGGTAGACGCTTGGCGCTATAAGGAACCGGACACACGGGACTACACTTTTACTCCCATGTGCATCGCTCGCACTCCCGCATAGATTACCTTTTTCTATCCCACGCACTCATTCGCTCCCTAGAAACAGTAGGGATTTCAGATATCTCTATTTCGGACCACGCTCACTTAGAGATAACCTTGTCCGCCTTGGGCCGACCTTTGAATTCCGCCCGCGCTGGCGACTCCCCGCAGGTGCTCCGCGATCAGGTGGATGTGGCTGAGCTCAGACAAGCTATACAATCATACTTTGAGGCCAATGACCTCCCGGAGACCACAATACCTATGCTGTGGGATGCCTTCAAGGCCACGATCAGGGGCGTTATCACTTCCATCTCTATAGCCCGCAGGCGGGAGTCTCGCCTGGTGGAAGACAATCTCACCCGTGATCTTAAAACCATGGAACAACAAAATCGGAACGCGCCTAATACCGTCACAAGCAAGAGACTAGCCTCCTTCGGGGTCAGCTTAAGGCTCTCCGGGTGAACAAAGCAGAGCGGTCTCTCTTGACTCTTAAGCAGAAGTTCTATGGAGGGGGCAACAGGGTGGGATCCATGCTGGCGCGTCGTCTCAGGCATCAGATCTCTAAGGGTCATATCGCAAAAATAGTCCAAAGTGGGGGGTTGGGCTACATCCGAAAAAGCTAAACAACAGGAGTTTCACGCCTTTTTCTCCGAACTATATGGTCAGGGGAGACTAGGAGAGACCAGGTAATTCCCTTTTAGCTACTTGCGCCTGGACGCCACTGACCCCCTTCTTTAAAGAGCAATTAGAGGAACCTATCCTAGCGGCGGAACTCCTAAAGGCCTTAAAGGGTATGCCAGTGGGGAAGTCCCCAGGGCCTGATGGCCTAACACTGGCGTTTTATCGCCTCTTCCTCCCCGAACTTCAGGCCCATCTATTGCGCCTATTTAACTCATTTGCGGAGGCGGGGTCGGTGACGCCGACTATGGCAGAGGCGGAGATAATCCTTATCCCTAAACCTGGGAAGGACCCCACGGCATGCGCCTCTTTTCGGCCTATCTCCTTATTAAACGTAGATGTCAAACTATATACCAAAATCCTCGCCCAAAGGATAGGCCCTCACCTCCCGGGCCTGATAGAACCCGATCAGGTGGGGTTTGTGAGGGAGAGACAGGGAGCGGATAATATTCGCCGAGTAGCCCACCTGGTGCAAAAGACACAGCATTATAATACACCGGCCTTTCTGCTCTCCCTGGACGCCGAAAAGGCTTTTGACCGGGTTGACTGGTCCTTTCTGCGGGCGGTCCTACAACGCGTGGGACTCGGACCGACTATGACTGCGTGCATCATGGCGCCGTATGCGGCGCCCTCGGCACGGATCCGAGTAAATGGTCTTCTCACTCCGTCCTTCCCCATCAGCAGGGGTACGCGTCAGGGGTGCCCGCTCTCACCCTTACTGTTCGCTCTTGTGGTGGAGCCCCTGGCGATCGCTATCAGGCAGTCGACAGAAATTCGGGGAATACACATAGGAGGAGTAGAACATAAAATTGGCCTCTTCGCAGATGATCTTCTCCTGACATTAACGGAACCAGCAAGCTCAATACCCGCACTATTGGACATTCTTTCTCAATTCGAACTGATATCGGGTCTTAAAATTAATCTTTCCAAATCGCAGGCACTTAATCTCACTCTCCCCCAGCTACAGCTGGATAACCTAGGTTCAGTTAACCCGTTTCAATGGGCTACACATTCCATACGATACCTGGGGATTAACGTTACTGCTACCCTAGATACCTGGACTGGAGCTAATTGGCCGGCATGCAGGACGGCTGTCCGGGCTGAGCTCCGACGCTGGAAATCACTCCCAATTTCGTGGCTGGGCCGCTTAAATGCAGTTAAAATGGCGATTTTGCCAAAGGTACTATACCTTTTCCAGACTCTCCCCACGCCGATCCCCCAGAGAGATATCCAGAACCTCCAACGGGATCTCACGGCGTTCATCTGGGGGAGGCAGGCCGCGTTTCTCCACACGGGTCCTGTTGCTACCTCGAGACAGGGGTGGACTGGCTTGTCCCGATCTGCTCGTATACTACTGGGCCTCACACTTGCGATACATATCGGAATGGTCGGTTCGCGAAAGCGAAAAACACTGGTTCCATATGGACAGGGCAGTGGCGTGTCGCCCACTGTGGGACCTGGCCTGGATTAGACGGGGGGCCAGACATCGAAGTGCATACATAGCTACTCCAACCAAGACGGTCTTGGAGATCTGGGATAGGATCGCAGTACCCCGTGGGCTCACTACATTCCCCTCTCCCAACACATCAATAGCGCTCAACCCGGATTTCCCGCCGGCCCTACCCCTAAAGTCGTTTTCGGCTTGGGCGGCTGGGGAGTGCCGGGTCATAGAACAACTTTTTGAGAACGGTATCTTTAAATCTTTTGACCAGTGCAGACGGGACTTCAACCTTCCAAAAACCACGAACATGGAGTACTTTCAGTTCCGGCACTGGATCCGGGCCCCTCGTACATGGAGGGAGCCACGAGGCGCCTAACACCTTTTGAAACACTGGTCCGTGCTTTTGACGGTTCCCGGGGCTGATTTCCCGGACCTATAAAGTGCTTCAACACTCACATTCGGTGCCCCCACACACCTATCAGCGCCAGTGGCAGACGGACACCGAAGGAGACATAGACTCGGACCAATGGGAACAGTTATGGCGCGATATCCCTCGTATCTTTAAAAGTATAACACAACAGGAATCGGTCTATAAAGTCATGACTCGCTGGTACTATACTCCTCTTAGACTCCAGAAGATGTACCCGGGCTTCACCCTCTATGCTGGCGATGCCAGGCGGCCCAGGGTTCTTTTCTTCATATATGGTGGACTTGTCCACTCATTCTCACCTTTTGGAGAGAGGTGATGGGCCACGTTGGAGAGGTAGTGGGATTCCCTTGCCAAATGACCCGAGGGTGGTTATACTGGGACTCCGACCGACGGCTATTCGAGCAATGAAACACACGGACTGGCATCTGATATTCCACATGTTCACTGCCGCTAAGCAGGTCATTGCCATACATTGGAAGAAAACGTGCTCCCCTCGTCCTTGATCTGGCTTACTCGCCTCTGGCATGTGATGGCAATGGAGCTCCTCTCCCATAGGTTGGCAGGTACGGATGCTAAATTCGACCGCATTTGGCTGCCACTGGTCTCGCATCTCTCTCGGCTGGAGCATACACGATCGGTGCCCCCAGGTTGAGAGCCCTCCAACTCTTTGCGGACCCCATACTTCCACGAGGGGAACCCTATGAGGAAGACACACAGTAGGGAGAACAGGGATGCAGTCCCCTCAAATAAGCCCACAAACAGGCCACGGGAGAGCCCTAGGCCCCTTCACTTCCGAAGAACTGATGCACGGAGATACCTCCCCTGACTATCCTTTCATCTCCTCTTTTCTATCCTTTCTCGTTTTTCTAATCTCATTTTAACTATCCCTTCTTCTTAGTTGATTCTCCAGACATAGACAGAACAATGACCGTTTCAGCTTACTGGTCGCGGACACCGCAACTAATACCTCCGAATGTAGAGCCTAGGTGAAGCTACATTGAGGGACATTCTATCTAGAAGGGGTGCCCTGCCGAACACATACCGCGTCTTTAGGAGCCAAGACCTTTTGGCCCTGAGAGATACACTACCACACTATAGGTGCATACATGGGGAACACCGACCTTACTAAGGATAACAAATACAGAGATTAAGGGTTTGCGCTAGAGGTTGATTGTAAGAAGTAAACTGCCTGTTTCATGTTATTGCACTATCTCTAAAAATTTAGCTGTTGTTTTTGTTGTAGTTGGATGTTATTTAAACTGAATCTCTTACATCGCATCCGGACAGTCGCTCTGGTAAAAACGCCCACTATAACGGACACTGTAAGATTGTTCTTACCATTGGCAATGTTTTGTTACCCTGAGCCGTCCTATATCATACCATGCTCGTTATCTGTCATATTAATGGCTTTTGTCATATGAAAATTTAATAAAAGAGATTTAAACAAAAAAAAAAAAAAAAAAAAAAAAATAACACAGAGGTAAGAGTGTTATGGCCAAACCTGGCTCCTGTGTGGAAAGTTCACCGGCCAGAAGATTGTACGCCAGCTGTGGACTCCTAAAGTTAATGATAACACAGTCACCAGCCTTATCTATGGGACCCTTCCCAATCCAGCTCACCCTACGAGTTAAAAGAATACTGCCAGCCATATCAGGGGGGAAGTTCCTGTATCTTGTAAGCCAATGCAGACATTTGTTAGTTAAATCCTCATGGGATTCCCTAGGCCCCGTTTTTAGGTCGAGCCTATAGTGGCAGCACGCATGCGCTGCTTGCTTTGCGAGGCATGCAGTATTCAGTATGGAGTGGAAGCTCCGTGGAAGCTCTGCCCAGTATCCGCCCATCTTTTTCATTGGCTTAGTTCCTAAATGCTGCCTTCCGATTGGCTTTAGGCTTGTTAGTCCCTCCTTATGACAGGCATGTCGTCATTTGTATCCTTCCATGGCTACTGGCCCCTTTACTTCGAGTGTTGCACAGTATGTTTTTTATTTATACTGTGAGCACTATTTACTTCCTGTGCCTCCCCCTCCCGCAGCCCGTGCGTTCTCGCCTGCATGCACTCCTGTTTGCAATGCAATAGGTCTCGCCTAAATGCGAGTCCTATTGCATTGCAAATGCTTGGTTAACTAGACAGCAATTAAGAAGAACAATCCCCAGAAATATCTTCGCAGCGTAGGAGATGGCAAGACGGTGGAGTTTGATGTTGTCACCGGAGAGAAGGTAAGCAAGCAGTCGTGTCTCATATCCCTGGCGCTGTCTCCTGGCTGCTCCTTGCCACCTGAGCCTGTTTCCTGAAGCCAGCCCTCCCGCCCCCGAGAGGCCGGCTCTCTGCCTGGCAGTCCAGGTGGCATGGTGGAGTTGGTGTTTCTGGAAGCTGGTGGTCGGGCCTGGTTTCTTTCCGTGATGATGAGCGCCTAGAGAGTGTTACTGCGCCTGCGCCACCGTCGCCATTTTGGATCAGCAATCCTGCCTGGTGCCATGGTGTGTCAGTGTGGGCCCCACCTCGAGCTTCCACGAGTGGCTGCATGGCAGACAGGGTTTGCTTCTCAGGTCATTATTTCCACCCTTGGGCTTGCCCCACAGTTACTCTTTCTAGTAAATCCTTGGGTGGGTCATGGCTATGTTTCCCGGCTATGACGTGCTGTCCTTCCTTCAGTGTCCTCCTCTCACCATTTCTCTTCCTCTGCAGGGAGCAGAGGCCGCCAATGTTACCAGCCCAGAGGGTGTTCCTGTCCAGGGAAGTCGCTACGCTGCAGACCGATGCCGTTACCGACGAGGCTATTACAATAACCGCCGCTGTGGACCCCCTCGGAACGTAAGTCTGTCCTGGGCCCTGGGGAGACTGAGGCTACCATGGGTGCGCTGGAGTGGGTCATGTTTGAGTCCAAGACGCTGATGACTGCGAGGCCTAGTACATGTGGCAGCATCTCTAGATAGGACAGGGTCTGCTGCACCACTGCACAGGCAGTGGCAGTGCACGGCTCCTAAGCCCATGTCTATCACCGGAAGTTACTAGTGTTTGGAAGTAGTGAGAAAGCGACCATGTCCACAGCAGGTGCTGGGCTGAGAGGCAGCGCCCCTCTAGCAGACCTGGGAGGGTGCAGATCCTCACCCCAAGCTCAGCTAGCTTTTAAGGTGCGTCTGATGGTGATATGGTGCGATGCGAGCATGAACACTCCCCTACTGCTGACAATGTGCACTAGCGTGGCCTGGTGCATACTAATGGTGGCCCCACTCAACCAGTTCCCCCACCCCTGGGTACCTTTGTGAGCCCCTATGCCCTGGGTTGCGCCACCCCCCTGGTTGTGACCCCCTTGTATCGTCTTTGCTTCCTCCGCACCAGGGGGAGGAGGAGGAAGACGAGAAGGAAGAGGAGGAGGGCGGTCGCGGCAGCCACCCACCGCAGCAAGCTGGCGATGGAGTGAACCCCCGAGGGCAGGGGCAGCAGCGGCACCCACAGTTCAGGCAGCGGTGCCTACAGCTCTATTACGTACAGCGCAGCTTCAACCGCCGCCCGCAGGGCCCCAGCCAGCACTCCGGCGCACAGGTAACTACTGCACTCCACACTCAGGGTTCGTGGGTGTCCTCCAACCCCCCTCCCTCACAGGTGGTAATGGTCCCTGAATGTTGTGAACTGGCATCAAGGCGCAGCAGCATCAACGCAACCCTCTCTGCTGCCGCCCACAGAGCCCAACGGAGTACTCCACACCCTGCATTCTGGAGATCTGACCGAAGAATTGTAGCTTTAAATTCATCATCTTGAGATGTATCCCGTGGTAGTCAGAGCGGCTGCCTGTTAAGGGCTTATACGAGTTCATACATTAGGGAGGGGTGCTTCATCATGCTGGCTACACAGTTGGATCTCATTGCATGTTGCGTACATTTCTGATGCTTGGGGTGTAACCACCTCAATTTTGGACATGAAGTAGCCAGAATTATGGAAGATTGGGCTCTTGTTTCGGGGTGCTTCAAGTTGCACTAATGTCTAATTTATTTCAGGTATTCCGTCCCCCTGACCCCCTCCCCCCCAAAAAAAACTATACGTGTGACTTTGGGCCATCCAGACAGAATAAAAAGATTCTTGGTGCTGTGCTAAATGGGAGGCAGTGGTATTATTTAAATATCAAACTGCTTTTGGAAGCTAACTTATTATTTTTTTTGTATTGTAGAGTGGCATGCTTACTCTGCAGGGTTTGCTGACAACTGTCCTGGTTGAACCTGCTAAATTTAACTAGTGATGCTGCTCTGGTCTATGTGGAGGTGGGGGGAGGATACTGCATGGGATGAGTTACACAGCACGACAGCTGTCTGGGAAGCTAGTCAATTTGCCCATGTGCTTCAACATTGGCACGCAGTTGGGCACGCTTAATCCTGTGTGTGCTCAGTGACACTGCTGTTCCTTTTCAAGCTCTGAAATTCTTGCCATGGAAGAGGACCACGAGTTACTTAAAAGTGGGAGGTTGGTCTTGATGTGCTCGCAACCGTAGAGTTGAAGGATCCCACTCTGCCTGGGCTTTTCCTACATTGTGGCTCACCAGGAGGATTTTAGTTGGTTCAGACAATGTGGCCTAAAGGTGGAGCTGCCATTGTACAAGTTATAGCCTCCTGGGCCTAACGTGCACAATTGTCCGTTCCTAGCCTTTCTTTACAGCATGAACCTAAGTCGACTCTCATACTATGCATTCCTCTGCATTGAACACCTTGAGTGGAGAGACCTACCTACACCAAACCTTGTTGGTGGGTTATTTTAGCTGTAGAGGTAGGCGCTTCCATATCCCCTGATCCACATCTACTGATGTGGGTCTTCGTGTAAATGTAGGTATCCTCAGTGCTGCATGGGCGTGGTCTTGAAATTCACACCTGGATTTTGCAAATGCTACAGCGCCTGTTATGTGCAGCGTAGTTCAAAGGTGCACGGAGTCTGACATGCACCGTTTCCCCTAGTGGTGACTTTACATGGTCGCATCATTGCTGGAGGCACTGCTGGCACGAATACAGTCTTGCTGGTGACTTGTCTGTACCTCTCAGCACTAAGGTATAGACTGAAGGAGGTAGTGAGGCTACCTGCCCTGTTTGCTCCAGTTTCTTCCATTTGGGCAGTTGCAGGGACATCTCGGAACTGTCTTGATTAGAGCTCGAGCTTTGAACAGCTTTAACCCTACGAAATACTCTAGTTTTGTTCTTCTAGTGTTCAAGTTCTTGTGTGCTGGTCGTAAAGCCTTGACTGTACCCATCTCCTTAAGCTTGCGTTCGACATCTCTTCTAGGGCAGGAAGGTGAGATCAAGGAAGGCGGTGGCGAAGTAGGGCCAAATCAGAACCCGCAGCCAGGACACCAGCCCAACTACAGGCCACGGTACCGCAGGTGAGGAAGCGGTGTTGTCACCAGGAGCAATACATGGGTGGAGGGGGACTGAGGAAAGTATCTATTTGTACTACTGTAGCGTAATCCCAGGGGGACCAAGCTGGTGTGATGGTGCTGCCAGCAGGGGGCATATGCTGAACACCCAGAGTTGCCTGTTACTTTGTTTCTCTGTTTAAATTGTATGAGCAGGGCCACTAGAATTATGCAGCAAGGCAGGACCAAATTATCTAACAGGATTCATTAAATTATGCAACATGAAAATGTTAATTATGTGGCATAATGCAGCACTTTTGTGATGGTATCGAGTCATTATTTTGTCGTTTTTACACGTCAATGTCTGTGCACAGGTTTCACCGTATTAGCTTAATACTCATAGAGGAATATGTAACAAAGTTGATGTCAACCTTTGCGAAGTGACCTCCACTGCACAGCAATACACGTTGCTGCAATTTTAGTGACTTTATCCATTTGAGCTAGAGAGTTTTTTTTGCTAATCTGTAAATTATGCACCGATTTGTGGTAAACCTGTCAAATCTATATTTATGCAAACAAGCTGCAGAATTGCATAATTCCAGTTGCCTTGTTTGTAAGCATCGTGCTGCAACTTGAGAGCACTGGCTTCATGGTGGCAAGGAATTTGTGCTAATTAATGGGGTGTGGTCCCAGATCTAGTCCGAATAGGTGGATGGGTGCAATTGTAGTCAGGAGTACACATAGAATGATAGAGATGCAGGGACCGCAGGAGCCGTGTACACTCAAAGTCCACTTTGATTCCACAGAGGACCCCCGCGCCCAAGGCCACCGCCTGTTGCAGGGGAAGGTGACAACAAGGAGCACCAGGGTGAGAACATTGCAGTCTCTGACCAGCAGCACCAGCCCCAAAACTGACATGGGTACAGGCGCCCCTACAACTATCGGCGCTGCCCCAACCTGCAGAACACTCAACCCCAAGATGTCAAAGAGGTAATTTTGAAGAGCGAAATGCATGGAGACGATTGTTTGGCACGTTGGGATCTGTATACCAGTTGCACATCTATGTCCAAGCAATGAATCATTTGCAGTTTGTGTCCTTGTAGTAATGTTGGAGAGATGTGCTGTGGTGTCCACACTTGACTCACTTGAGCCACTTGGTTAGGAATGTTGGATCAATTGCTTCTCCGAAATGTTTGCATTTGAGTTGAACTAATGTTGTGCACTCGATTCTGTTGGTGATCCAGTTTACTGTGGCTGCATGCTGCTCTGCCAAGTATCTAGTGTGTGTTTGTTGCTAGCTGGAAGTAGCAGAGGTCTTTGTCTACAAAGATTACTGTGTTGCAGTCTAATCCCCCCGTTACCTGAACCTGCTGTAATCTGGCATGCCTTTATGGCTGTTTTCAAGGCGATGTAATTATTGGCAATACATGATCAACAGTGATACAGTAAAGGAATTCACAGCATGAAGTTAAGGATTGTCTTGTGGACCACGGCAGTGAGTAATGGAACCGAGCAGACAGTAGCGCACTTGCTCACACTGCAAGTACATGGATGGGGCTAGCTGAGCACTTCAGGTGAAAGGCCAATGTTTCCCTCCCTGCTGGTGTTAGTGCTTGACTAATCTCCCATCTAGGCCACCTTGGTTCCTGCTCAGCATCTTTTTGGGATTTGACTGCTGTATCCCTAGAGTAATCTGTTCATGGCATCTAGCCCTAGCAGTGTGTAACTGTAGATACACATGCTTTGCATACCCCTGCCATCTAGTGTTGGATCTGGCTGTACTCTGATTTACTATACCTTGTAAATTCTGTACCACTGGAAGCCCCCAGTGGATCTTTCTTTGTGGTATCTAAAAATACATGCTCTACTCTTATATAGGTGTCAGATTTCTTTGTCTTGTTTATTTATTTAACTGTGTTCTTGCTATTTAAATGCTTTATACGTGTTCCTTTGTGTAAGACTTTCTGCTGAGGGCCACAGCTATCCAAGGGTAAGCTGCAGATTTTACAAATGTAACCTAAGGGTCCTAAAGGGGTTGGTAAGTGTTTCACGATGAGGTTGGACAACCACACCATATAATAGACCCCCCCCCCTTCTTCACAAATGTGCTGTGGAGTGGGCTTTAGGTAAAGGCCAGGGTTTGGATGCAACAGCTCTTGAATCGTACTTCATGGTGAATTGGAAACCTTCTGGTGATGTTGTCCCCAACATAAAGCATGTGGCTTTTTGACCATGGACGATTTGCCTTACTACTTTTGTTTAGTAGAGATTGAGTCTGTCTGACCTCAGGGCTCTCCCTTTGCACTGATGTGCAGTAAATGAGGAGATGCATTGCAGCCTCTGTAAATTCTTCAGCCTTCAAACAAACCAGAGGGCTTCATCAGTGAATGATTCAGAGAACTAGATTTGCTTGAATCCTAACATCGAATGGCAGCACTCTCTCCGCTTCTGTGCTTGCTAGTTTACTAGCACTGGTTTGGGTGGTTGATCGGGATAAGTTGTTCACTTGCTGCAGCTTGCACTGCTTCAGTGGTAACTAGTATGATTTCTACCCAAGTTGCAGGCTGACTGACGCTATGTTTGCTCTTGTATTGGTTCATCAAGTCTATGTAGAGGTGGTAGTGCTGCACTCCATTTACCTGTTTTTTTTTTTAGTTTTGTGCACTTCATGCGCTGCCCATGAGTGAGTTAAGTCGTTGTCTTTCTTTCAGGGCAAGGTGGCCGAATCCACACCAGTGGAGAGCCCTGCTGCTGCAGTGGTGGCCAGCAGGGAGAGCAAGGCTGAGTGAGGTTCGTCTCCCCAGGATTCCTCCACCATCCATCCAGGTGACTATACGGATTCGGCTCCATGGGGGTGGGAGGGTTACACTTTGGGATCCAAGTGTGTGGCCATTATTTAACTGACCTTAATGTGGCCATTTGTGGCAGTGATGGGTCACTGCAGATCCGTGCTTAGAAGTCTACTTCTGAGCATGACGTGGTGGGTGGTGCAGGAGCGGGTGTACCCACCTCCCCCCGAGGGTACATGACAGCCTCCTCTGTGTGAGGCAGTGGACCCAGACCAACACGATCTCAGGCTGTTTTTGTGGCAGTGCAAACTGCTCGGTTTCTACGCCTGTTCTAGTCTGCAGCTGCAGTCACCACCACCCGATTAACTCCCTCATCAGGCAGGTTTACAATCCTCCAGTATGGTAAACCTGCTGCTGTGCTTAAAATGCGATCTGTAGGAACAGGTGTCACATGTTTTCAGGTTTTGACAGAGTTGGAATGGTTTGTCACAGAGCAGTCAGGCTTATCTAAAGAGGCAATGTGTAAAGTATTTGTGCACTACGCACACACAGTAACACAATAAAAACACCACTTCAGCATCATCTCGACACAGCTTAAACTCTGCATCACTCAGCACCAGTGCAGCAGCACTTCATCACTCTTTCACCTGAGCACCGCATCAGCACCGGAACATCTCTGTATCCGCACAGAACCATCTCTGCATCACCAGCGCAGCACCACTTCAACCTACATGTCTCAGCATCAGCACAGCACCACTCCCGCATTAGTGCACGATCGCAGCCCCACCTCAACAGCAATTCAGCATCACCACAGCACTAACTCAGCACCACCTCATTATCACTAGGTAACACATCTGCACCAGCACACCACCACCTCTGCCTCACTCAGCTCCACCTCAGTCTTCCTCAATCTGGCGTCTCTTAATTCTTCCCAAGTGTCTGTCCGCAGCTCCCATTGTAATTTAGGTACTATTTCCCACCCTCCCATAGTTTATTCCCCCATCCTCCATAACAAAAAAAAGAGCTAATGGACAAGCATTGGAACAGGCAGCATTGAAGGACAAATGAAGACCTTTTTTGTTCTTTTTTTAATAGGGTCATTCAGTTGTGCATAATGTCTTCTTGGTTATATATATGGTAACCATTTTTTTTTTTAATAGTGTTTTACATTTTTTTCTTTAACACTCATGGCCTTTTAGGCAGTGGAAGATATACATAATATCCCACAACTGCTTAGACTGTATTACATTTTCCACATCTGTTAATATATGAAGCTGTTGACAGTTCCGTAGCATTCTATTGTAACACGATTATACATTGCGAACTTTACAAACTTGTGTTAGCACTTGCAGGCATCAAGTGCCATGTGAGTTTCTTGAACTGGCCTATGGGGCAGGTTACGTCTACGTATTCAGCGTGTTGTGGTTTGTCAGGTAGTGGGCTCTGTATCCGAGTCATTGATATTTATGCACGGGAGGGTTTAGTCGACTGTAGTCTTTTCGGTGCATGGGTATATCAAGGCTGTGCTTTTCGCCCTGTTTTGGAAGGGGGAGTGGCATGAGGGTGAGGCGGGGGAAGATGTAAAGTGCTGAACCGGGTCAGTCCTGAGGGCGGAGATAGTGTTCGGTTTGAGGAGCTAAGTTAATCTTGTATGGGGTTGGTGCTGTTTCTTGTAATTAAGTTTTGATTCTTAGTATGTTAAAATAATTTTGCCAGTTTTGAGTTAGTACTTCGGAGGTTCATTTGTGTCGTCTTGCAGCAGCACGTGTTCCGCGATCAGTGCCCTATTGAGGTCTGCAATCCATATGTGCGTGTGTGCTGGTAAAATTGATTTCCATGACATGGCTAGCCTGCGTTTGGCTAGGCCAAGTGTGAGGCTAAGAACTTATTGATTTTTTCGGTGTAGTGTTGCACTTGGTTATGCCCAATAGGAAGTATGGTCCTTGCGCTACAACTAAGGTCTCTGTGGCCTCCGAAAGGATGGTTGCCACCTGATTCCAATAGGATATTTGTGGGCAGTCCCAAACCATATAAATAAACATGGCTTCAGGGTTGTGGCAACGGGGGCACATGTCAAGGTAGCCCTCACACATTTGTGCTAGTCTCTGTGGAGTTAAATATGTATGATGTAGGTAACTAAATTGTGTATTTAATTCTAGCATTTGTAGATATTATTTTTGGGTAGCTTATACTTTGTGCCCATTGTTTATCTGTTAGTGTAGTTACAAGTGCAGCATCCCAGTATTCTCCAAGCAGTGCCATGAGGGTTGTGGTGTCCAGTCTTAGAGTTGTATAGCATAGTAATACATGTTCCGTGTGTTAAGGGCGTTTGGAGTGTGTCAGAGGTTTTAGGTTTGTCCTGCTTGGTGCCCCACGTCCTAAATAACTGGTGTGTGAGCGATGCGTATAGTTGGAAATGATCCAGGAGAGATTCCATAGTCTTCCACCAGTGTAGTAAATTCAAAGAGCGTGGATTCGACAAATAAGTTCCACCATATCTTTAGCGTTGTGTCCCCATTTTTGAAGCGGGAATTACCTCTAAAGGCAGATCTAGGGCGTAAGGTGGAGGTGAATGTCTAGTCCGTACATACCGGATCCAGCAGCTATGAGCCGTGGACATTAGTATATTTTCTGGGCTCTTCTGGATCACCGCATCTGAACCATCTAGCCATTCCAGGATAGTTATAAGGTAGCAAATACTTAAGACACTTAGATTAACTTTTCAACATGCTGCACAGTAGCCACACTTCTCTACAACATAGCTTAAAGACCATGGCAAAGCCAATCATTCTGACTAAACACTTATAAGTGCCAGTGCTTGTTAGATCTGGAACCCATGATAAAATCACAACATAGGGGCTAATTTCATGCAAAGATAGAATTGCTTGGCAGATCGGCAAATGCGAGACAGATATGCATTTGGCATTTACTCCTTATATAATGGGCAGAAAAAGGCAATAAATAATGGAATTCTGCCGAGGGGATTTTCAATTCATAAGTAATTAATCAAATGATAAAGCATTTCTCCTCCGTTTCACGAGTCTTAAAGCCAGAGGGTTATAACACACATGCACACTGAATTCTTTAAAGGTTTATTCTTCTTGCCCTTGGAGTTAAAACTGAGACAAGTGTACTACCACAGCATGAAAATATTGTCCATTGTTCACAATTTAATTACATTTTCTGAAACGTCTAAAATTGTCAGTCATGTTAGTAGTTTCCAACCTCTGCCTATGCATTTTGGAACAATATGCCATTCTAACTTTGTTTAATAGTTTCCCCTGAGTTCTTCATTTTACTAAGAATAAGATTCAGCCTAATAATGGCTATTAAGAATAATCTATAACTCAGATCAATAAAGGAAGCTTGAAACGGACAAGACGCACTTTGCATTTTAGAGCTGTTTTAGCAAGATTTCCACGTGTTTTTTTTTTAAATCTCTGGCTGCAGAGGAAACATGTAATGCTGCGTATTGAAATTCAAAACTCCGAAGTCTTTAGTGACAGAAAACTACTCTCCATGTGAAATTTGACCCCAGATTCAATCCTTTAATTGTTTAGTTGTATTCCATGTCATTTGATATGTAAGAAAAACATACTTTAACCTCAAATTCCAAATGCATACACATTAAGAACAAATTATGACTATTGAAAGGAACAGTAGAAAATCATTTCTTCAGCATGAGTGTGTGTGCGTGTTTTCAATAACAAAGTGATATATTTTGAGAGGCATACTCAGTGTAACCAAGCAGTTTCCACTTCATGTGCCTCTCCCCACAGGGGCACACTGACAAACACTATTACGCTACCATGTCCCCCAATTTCTTTGCCCATTAATTTGAGTAGCATATTTACTGAATGTATGTAACTCACTCCATAAGAAAACTTTCTGCAACTTTAAGTTCATAACACATTGAAAACAACTCAAACAATGATTGCCTCTGCCCACTTTCTGCACACCTTCCAGACTATATAAAAATAAGCAATATCTATAGATTATTACAACTAATTAAATTCAATCATGTCAGATCTTCCTATATTTAGGGTCTAACAGCGAACTGTCTCCCCATCCTCTCACTACCTCCTATAACCAAAACCTTCATGTGTCCTTTCCTGCATTGCCACAGGAACCCCATGCCACCGTGGCAGACAGCACCAGGAAATTGACAGACTGCAAACAAGGAAAAACAAAAAAGAAAAATATAGAAATAGGAATTTGCCATCTATATATCACAATAAGGCTCCTATCCTTATCGGAATATTCTGCTTCATTTAAATGATCCTGAATAGCACCTTTCTCTCCATGTTCAGCGATCCACCGCTCTCTAACTAGGCTTGTGAGCTACTAATAGCTTTTCATACACACATGAATAAATAAATACATGCAGACAGAAAATGAAAATGAAACAAAATAAAAATAAACTCTAACCTGATACCTTTACCATCCTCTCAAAATTGAAAGGAAAACAACACAACAAAGTTGGTGAAGGGAGAATGCACCTGAAAGGCCTATTAAAAGCCACTAAGGGGCTTATTTACAAGGCCCTTGCGCCACTTTTGCGTCATTTTTAACATGGGAAAAGTGACGCCAAAGTGGCGCAAGGGCCTTGTAAATCTGCCCCCAAAGGTTTTAGACCCAGCTGTCAACTCCACACATCTATTCTGAGCCCTGCACAACCACTCTCTCTTCCACTGCCTTGCATCAACCAACAGCAGATTACATTTTAAAAATCGGAACAGTATTCATATGTGTCCAGCATTCCCTAACCTCCAGAAAATGTAGAAAATCAATAAAATATGCCTGTTTGGCATAAAACAGCTGGAAGGACCACGCACAAGAGAAAAGATTGCAACAGATAGCTTTCAGTTTCTTCCCCTTAAAAGAATATCTGATTCATAACTGGACAGCCACAAGGAATCTGGAAAGTGATGTAATCAGTGCTTAATTTGTAAAGCAATTAGGGCAGGGATGTCAGACTGCCAGTGCTACTGAAGGTCAGGGTGAAAAATACCAAGGCTGTGTGTACTTGATTCCATCTAATGTCTCTTTAATCCACCACCAGACACTCCATTGCTTCTGTAAATTCTTTTTCACCCGTGCTTTCTTTTTTTGTCACTGTTTTTTGTCTTTCGCTTCATCCTTCTTTAGCCCTTTTATGTTTTTTTCTTTATTTCTCTGGATTGGACTGTCGAGGAAAAATAAGTGCTGATTCTTAAAAATGACTGCAGGTGAGCCCCACCTTCAATTACCAACTCAAATTAAGCACAGAGTATACAGTATTTTGAAGTACTGTTGAATAAAATTCTCCGTCATTCTTTAGAATTGTAAGTAAAACTGTAATTGATTTGTGAGAATTGTAATTTGCAATTAATGTTTCACCAAAATGATAATCTGTATTCTTGTGAGGGTAGATAAGTAATTTTAAGGCAAGAAACAAATAATGCAAACAAATCTAACATTAAATTATTAATTCAAATATATTTATGATCATATGCATTATACATAACCCTGGGCGGAGTTCGCGGAGGGGAATAAAAACGCAGCCGCTCTACGCGGAGCTCTGCAAGTGGCGGAGTGCGTTATAAAAATGCTGTTCGCAGTGATTTGCGGTGCCGAATGCCTGTCCGCACTATGCAATCATTGTGAACGGCACCATGCACACCGCAAGCGGGTGCTGCTTTCCTTTCTGCCACTCGAGTAGATTTTTACTCGAGCTGCAGCTTTCTCAATGCGAATGGACAGTTTCTCAACGCGAGTGGTCGCGAGCATACGCGACACTCGCAATGAGAAATCTGACCCGTCCGCGTTGAGAAATTTTGCCGGGAGGTTGATTTTCCATGCTCGCGCTCGCCAAATTGATGCTGACGATCGCGAACGAGGAAAAATCTCGCCAGGAGGTGGATTTTCCTCACTCGCGCTCGCTAACATGACGTTGACGAAAGCGAGCGAAGAAAAAAACTCCGCTCCGCAACTCGAAGTGGAGTTTTTTGGAACTCCGCGATCTCTGCGTAACGCAGAGTGCGGAAAACTTAGATTTAAACAACAGCATTCGCAGTGCATCACAGCCATCGAAGGCAGAATAAACTATTTATATCAATATCAAACTATGTAGGTAATTAAAGCACTGGGAGAACGCTGTCATTTAATATGATGGAGAAACAAACACACAGAGAGATGGCTGCCATGAAACTATCAATCAACCAATAGAAATGTTACTACTGAATTTAAAAACATGGTTGCAATACCGCATTGTTGGACTGCTAGTATTGAGAAAGGTGAAAGCCAAAACACGTTTATCGACATTAAACAATTACTGGAATGTCATCCCGTAAGTGCTCCATGTTTTTCCTTTAGGATTAACAAATGCATATGCATATATATATATAATATCTACTGGCGGTCGCCAGTAGATAGTTATAGTTAGAACCTATTTTCCATAGGAAATCCGCGACATTCTATTTGAAATAACTCTCTTGCCGGTTGACGTATCTTCGCAAAATTTTCAAACTTTGTGGGGCGCTCCGGTCTGCTCCTACCCTGAAAGTCTCGGGGTGATTCGTCAAGCGGGGCCGAGAAAAAGGGGGTCCCAAAACGCGTTTTCCCCATTCATTTTTCCATAGGAAACTTTAGACACGGCTACAGCCCGAACTGCTGAACGGAATTACACCAAATTTGGCAAAGAGGTAGTTCTTGGTTCAGAAAGAACCCTTTTTGTTAAATGGTGTAAATCCGTTCAGTAGTTGCTGAGAAAATCAAAAGTAAAAGTACATATATATCTATGGCCGCGTAGGATCCGCGCACCCTCCCGATCACGAGCTGCATCCTAATTGGCTGTCAACACTCCAAATCAGGAAGTGTTGGCAGCAATTTGGCCCTCGGTAGAACCGAGGGACAGAAACAAGTGCGCAAAGCGCAAAAAGGGGGCAGGGTAGCAACACCCTGACCCCCTAGGTCTGCTCAGGGAGTCCCACAAGGACCCCCTGGGCAAAAAAAAATTTTTTTTTTTTTTAAAAATCGTCAGGATGCGCTCAGGGTGCGTGGATCCTGCCAAAAAAAATAAATAGAAGCGCGGTCTCCCGCGCTTCGATGTAAATTTGCCCCCGGGTGGCCCAAGTCCCGGGGGCATGCGGGGGAGGGGAGTGTGTAAATTGTTTATATGGGGGGCCTCTAAGGCCCCCAAGCCCCGGGACCGCCACCCCCGGGGCTTAATTAAAAATGGTGCGGGAGGGCTCTCCTGCCCTCCCGCAGCCCCGGGGACCGCCACCCCCCGGGGCTTCTTTTTTAAATTTAAAATAATATGTGGGGGCTCCAGCCCCCACACGCCCGGGGACCACCACCTCCCGGGGCACATAGAAAATAAATGTGGGGGTCCGTTACGGACCCCGAGCCCCGGGGACCACCACCTCCCCGGGGCTGTGCAATTCAAGGGAGGGGGGCCGCGCGGCCCCCTCCTGGAGCCCTTGATGGCCCTGGGGACCGCCACCCCCAGGGCCGGCTCCTGCAGTGTCCCGGGTGCCTACCCCCGGACACTGTAGTTTGCAATGACAGGACGGGAGCCTCGCGGCTCCCCTTCCTGTCATTGCAAACTGCTTTGGATATTGGAGCGAGAGCAGGGAAACCTGCTCTCGCTCCAATATCCAAAGACAATTGCTTTTCCACACGGGGAGCAGCATGTTAGCTGCTCCCCATGTGGAAAAGCAATGCCGGCTCGCGCAGGAGGCGGGGAGCCGGCTGGGACTGTGGGGGGATTGGGGACCCCCACAGTCCCCAAACAGAGGCCAGGCCCCGGGGGATGGGGTCCCCGGGGCCATAAGTGGCCAGGGAGGGGGGCCACGCAGCCCCCCTCCCCAAATTAGTAAAAAATAAAAATAAAATTAAAAAAAAGTGCAAGGCCGGCCCCGGGGGATGGGGTCCCCGGGGCCTTAAATGGCCTGAGGGGGCCACGCAGCCCCCTCCAAATAAAAAAATTGAGGGCATGCCCCGGGGGATGGGGTCCCGGGGCCAATACAGGCCCAGGGAAGGGGGCCACGCGCCTCTTCCCGTTTTTTTTTTTCATTTAAAAAAAAAAAATGCTCAGGCCCCGGGGGATGGGGTCCCCGGGGCCAAAAGTGGGCAAGGGAAAGGGGGCCACGCAGCCCCCTCCCTTTAAAATTTTAAAAAAACGACCGGCATTGTGCCGGAGGCCCCGCCCCAATCCCTGCAGTACTCTGCAAACGCGCCCCTGGCGCGTTTTAAGAAGGGAAGTAATTCCCTTGAATACTGGGGGTCCCTGGGGCCAACTAGCCCACCAGGAACCTCCAGTATGCGCCAGGGGCTGCGTTGCAGAGAGGTGTACAGAGGCCACGCCCCTTTTACACCTCTCTGCAACGCAGCTCTGTGGCGCTTTTGAAGTATATGGTGGCCTAGTTGGACTCCAGGGACCCTCAGGATTCAAGGGGACTTAATCCTCAACTTTTGCACAGTGGTGAAGGGAGGGGCGGGGCTTCAGGTGACATGTGTGCAAACAGGCCCCGTGGCGCGTTTAAGATGGGGAATTAAATCCCTTCAATCCTGAGGGTCCCTGGGGCCAACTAGCCCAACAGGTACATCCAGAAAGCGCCACAGAGCTGCGTTGCTGCGTTGCAGAGAGGTGTAAAAAGGGGTGTGGCCTCTGTACACCTCTCTGCAACGCAGCCCCCTGGCGCATACTGGAGGTTCCTGGTGGGCTAGTTGGCCCCTAGGGACCCTCATGATTCAAGGGGACTTAATCCCCCAACTTAAAACGCGCCACGGGGCGCGTTTGCACAGATGTCACCTCAGGCCCGCCCCCTCCCTTCACCATTGTGCAAATATTCCTATAAAATCTGCCGAACTACGAATTCCGATTTACTCACCTGTTATCAGGAGAGACCTCAGTGCTGCATCTTTCAGCCCAGTACTAATCCTGAAAAGTAATTTTAACCGTACTTACCAGTAACTTGAATTTCCTTGCATAGGATATCATTGCCTGCTTTTTGCTGAAAAAGTTTCTAAGTGTTGATTTTTGAAACATACAAATATTCCTCTAAAATCAGCCGAAATACGAATTCCGATTTACTCACCTGTTATAAGGAGAGACCACAGTGCTGTATCTTTCAGCCCAGTACTGGTCCTGAAAAGTAATTTTAACCGTACTTACCAGTAACTTGAATTTCCTTCCATAGGCTAACATTGACTGGTTTCACTTGGAAATTCTTCTAAGTGTGGAGTTTTGGAACTTTAAAATATTCCTCTAAAATCAGCCGAAATACCAATTCCGATTTACTCACCTGTTATCAGGAGAGACCTCAGTGCTGCATCTTTCAGCCCAGTACTAATCCTGAAAAGTAATTTTAACCGTACTTACCAGTAACTTGAATTTCCTTGCATAGGATATCATTGCCTGCTTTTTGCTGAAAAAGTTTCTAAGTGTTGAGTTTTGAAACATACAAATATTCCTCTAAAATCAGCCGAAATCCGAATTCTGATTTACTCACCTGTTATCAGGAGAGACCTCAGTGCTGCATCTTTCAGCCCAGTACTGGTCCAGAAAAGTAATTTTAACCGTACTTACCGGTAACTTGAATTTCCTTCATAGGCTAACATTGACTGGTTTCACTTGGAAATTCTTCTAAGTGTGGAGTTTTGGAACTTTAAAATATTCCTCTAAAATCAGCCGAAATACCAATTCCGATTTACTCACCTGTTATCAGGAGAGACCTCAGTGCTGCATCTTTCAGCCCAGTACTAATCCTGAAAAGTAATTTTAACCGTACTTACCAGTAACTTGAATTTCCTTGCATAGGATATCATTGCCTGCTTTTTGCTGAAAAAGTTTCTAAGTGTTGAGTTTTGAAACATACAAATATTCCTCTAAAATCAGCCGAAATCCGAATTCTGATTTACTCACCTGTTATCAGGAGAGACCTCAGTGCTGCATCTTTCAGCCCAGTACTGGTCCAGAAAAGTAATTTTAACCGTACTTACCGGTAACTTGAATTTCCTTCATAGGCTAACATTGACTGGTTTCACTTGGAAATTCTTCTAAGTGTGGAATTTTGGAACTTTATAATATTCCTCTAAAATCAACCAAAGTACGAATTCCAATTTACTCACCTGTTATCAGGAGGGAACCCAGTGCTGCATCTTTTAGCCCAGCACTGACCCTGAAAAGTAATTTTAACCGTACTTACCAGTAACTTATATTTTCTTCCATAGGAATCTATTGTCTGGTTTTCAGCAGAAAAGTTTCAAAGTGTCGATTTTCACAAACTACAAATATTCCTTAAAAATCGCCTGTATGACTTAAACGCATTCTTTCAACTGTTTACAGGAGATGCACCAGTGCTGGATCCAGGATCCAACACTGAGTAAGAAAAAGTAACGATAACAGTTTTTACCTGCTAAGTGAATTTCCTTCCGTAGGATAACATTGGTGATTCTATGTGAAAAAGTTTCTAAGTGTCAACTTTTAAAATACAATAATATTCCTTAAAAATCACTACTGTAACCAAAACGCTTTTACTCAACTGTTTACAGGAGATGTCCCAGGACTGAATCTAGGATCCAGTTCTGTGGTTAGAAAAGTAATCCATAAAGTAACTAATTGCATTTAACTAGAAATTCACATTGAGCTGAATGTTGCATTGTGTTTGAAAATGTGTTGCCCATTGCAACAACTGTAACTACTGTACTTAAAAGTCTATTGCCTATGTGCAAAGTATTTAAACTAAAGTAATTCATTCTCATAAAGTATTTTTTGTAATGTAATGTATATTGTAATTACAATGTAATTTAAAAAAAAATATGTAAAAAAAAATTGTTTCTAAAAATGTAGTAAATCAGTATGACAAAAATTAATATAACAATTAATACATTTAAAAATTGTCATTTACAAAACCTTTGAAATTCACTGAAAAAAACGTAGGTTTCAGACATGTTATAGTTAGGAATTAGCATTTAAAAACCTTTGAAATTCACTGAAAAAACCATAGGTTTCAGGCACGTTATAGTTAGAAATTAGCATTTAAAAAACCTTTGATATTCACTGAAAAAACCATAGGTTTCAGACACGTTATAGTTAGAAATTAGCATTTAAAAAACCTTTGAAATTCACTGAAAAAACCATAGGTTTTAGGGACAGTTATAGTTAGTTGGACATTTCACTCGTACAAAACCCGTGAAATTCCCCGTTATAGTTAGTTCAGCTAACTATAACTCGCGCCCCGCAATGCACTGCTGATGACGTCACATATTACATCACTCATGACATGGTCAGTGACATCACTGATGACATCACTGATGACATCTCAAATGACATCACTGATGACATCATCCACGTGATAATCTGATGCACCTCCTCACACCCTAATATAACCTTTGATACACCCACTCTAAATTACACACTGCCATTCGCAAAACCATACACACTCCAACACCAATAACTACATACCCACTCACTGATTCTTAGGTCTACGCACACATCCACTCACTCACCCGTACAGTCACTCATACTTACGGTCACTCAGTACAGGACTATCATATGCACTCATACTCCTATATACACACTCAAACACCGCCACTCATCCATAGAGGTACTCACACACCTAGTCAGTCATGCAAATAATTAAACACACTGCCATTTACTCACCTATACAGTTATACACACACCAGCTCACTTACTCATACAAATACTAGCACATTCTTACGCTCTTATACAATCACTGATACAAGCACACACTCATCCATACAGCCACAATCACAATCACTCACTCTCGCTTATAGCTATTTATATACTCCAACACACATATATACTGCCTTTCACATATGTAGTTACTCACACATGTACCACTGGGACATACATTCACTCACTAACACACTCTTACACACACTTACCCACCCATACAGTCTATCACAGATGCACTCTTGAAACCATCCACCCAGTGAATCACCCACTCACACATCTATGTACAGAGTCACACACACCCCACCCACACAAACACTCAGGCAGCCATACAGATACTCAGAGAACCAATCAATAACCCATATAGACACTCATGTAGCTATTCGCAAATCCATGCATCCACTTACACACCAACAAACAGACGGATACAGACATTCACACAGTTTAGTCACTAACCCATGCATTCAGTAAGATACGTTTAATCACTCACTTGTAGAGTCAGTCACGCACGTACTAAATCATCCATTCAGACACTTATACACCCACTCATTCTTCAATACGCCTTTCCCTATATATATTAAACATATTTAAACTTTACAGAAACACACAGTCACTGGATGATGTCATCAGTGATGTCATTTGAGATGTCATCAGTGATGTCACTGACCATGTCATGAGTGATGTAATATGTGACGTCATCAGCAGTGCATTGCGGGGCGCGAGTTATAGTTAGCTGAACTAACTATAACGGGGAATTTCATGGGTTTTGTACGAGTGAAATGTCCAACTAACTATAACTGTCCCTAAAACCTATGGTTTTTTCAGTGAATATATATATATATATATATTTATATATATATTCACTGAAAAAACCATAGGTTTCAGGGGCGTTATAGTTAGTTGGACATTTCACTCGTACAAAACCATAGAAATTCCCCGTTATAGTTAGTTCAGCTAACTATAACTCGCGCGCCCGCAATGCACTGCTGATGACGTCACATATTACATCACTCATGACATGGTCAGTGAAATCACTCATGACATCACTGATGACATCTCAAATGACATCACTGATGACATCATCCTTGTGATAGAGTGGCAGACCTCCTCTCACCTTAATATAACCTTTGATACACACACTCAAAAATACAAACTAACATTTTCAAAACAATGGACATACCAATACCAGTTACAACACACCTATTCAGTAATTCCAAGATCTACACACACATCCACTCATTCACCAACAGTCCCTATACAGTCACTCATACATGTACTCACTCATCATATGTACTCATACACCTATACATCCTGTTACACACCGCCACTCATCCATAGAGTTACTCACACACAGGCACGGCCCATGGTAGGAGTGCAGGTCGGGCGGTGATGTGGGGCGGGGGAGGGGCAGGGTGGGGGGTAGTAAACTACGGATTAAGGCTGAATACAGGTAAGTAAAACATTTAAATAAATAAAAAGAATTTCGTTGTGAGCGCTGCATCGCCAAATGCGATGCAGTGCGCGCACCCCCACCCTGCCCCTCCCCCGCCCCACGTCACCGCCCGACCGGCCGCGCCTGCTCACACACATAGTCACACATGCAAACAAAGTATCAAACATCCATTTACTTGCATATACAGTTATACACACACTACCACACTTATTTCTACAGAAACTTACACATACTTAATCTCTTAAACAATCACTTATAGAAACACCTACTTATTTGTACAGGAACTCTTCCAATCTCTCACTCTCACATATACTCACTTATATACACCAATACTCACATATACTAGTTTAAAACATATGTAGTTACTCATAAAGACACTATTGAGACAGTCATTCACTCACTAACACACCCATACACATACTCATCCACCTATACAGTCCTGCACACATGCTGTCTTCAACACATACAAACAGTGAGTCACTCATTCATGCATCTATGCACTAAGTAATACCCCCACCGAACCATACAGACACTCAGACACTCATACTGATACTCAAAAAACCAACTAATAACCCATATAGACACTCATGTAGCTACTCACCAACCCATGCAGCCACTTATACACAAAGTGAGAGACTGATACAGATATTTTCATATTTAAACATTACTCACTAACCCATGTATTCACCAAGATACACTTAGTAGGTTATACAATCAATTTTACAAAAAGAAATCATCCATTTAGACACTTATTTACCCATTTATTCTTCCATCGACCTTGAGATATACATATATAAAACATATTTAATTTTCAGAAAAACACACATTCACTGGATGATGTCATCAGTGATGTCATCAGTGATGTCATTTGAGATGTCATCAGTGATGTCATCAGTGATGTCACTGACCATGTCATGAGTGATGTAATATGTGACGTCATCAGCAGTGCATTGCGGGCGCGTGAGTTATAGATAGCTGAACTAACTATAACGGGGGAATTTCTATGGTTTTGTACGAGTGAAATGTCCAACTAACTATAACGCCCCTGAAACCTATTGTTTTTTCAGTGAATTTCTAAGGTTTTTTAAATGCTAATTTCTAACTATAACGTGCCTGAAACCTATGTTTTTTTCAGTGACTTTCTAAGGTTTTTTAAATGCTAATTTCTAACTATAACGTGCCTGAAACCTATGGTTTTTTCAGTGAATATATATATATTTATTATACTATGTATACATGTGAAAATGTCTCGGTCCCCTGTTTGCCTCGGTGGCACGGAAAAAATGGGTGGAACTGACATCAGCACGCCGACGAGGTCCTCTTATGGCTCCGATGACGTCATACAGTGTCGCGAGCGGAGCCGTGCTCGTTGACGTGGGAGAGCTAGGAAAGAATTTCCTACCGTGGAATGCTGGTGCAGGGGATATTCACCTAAGTGTTCAGGCTAGTCCTTTGGGAGCAACTGTTTATGTTGCCACTCCAGAAACCGAAACCAGTGATCCGAGGGCAGAGGTCCTGCAGATGGCACACGAGGTGGGGTGCCCAGTCGTGTGCACCGGCGGGACAGCGAAGTGACAAGCACCACAACCCACAAAAAAGGTAACGAGGGCACTGAATACCACAGGATCTTCTCTTTGTATCTGGCAGGAACAACAAAGTTAAAATGCCCTAGTACCAAAATGTAGAATTAGTGCTACAACGGTCTTCAAGAGGACCTGCGATGCTGCTTCTGCCTCCCGTACCCTGGAGGCGGCACATGGGTCACGCGGTACGGTCATACTGCGGTGGGACGCACATTCGTTGACCTCTCATGGCACTGCTCCACACTTCAGGGAGGATGCTTTCCATTAGCTATGTTTTCGGATGACATGTCGCGCCGGCCCCGTCCAACAACAGAACTCCTTTAGATCAAAACAGACTCTTCCACTCTCTCACCGGAAGTGAAACCAGGCCACGCAGACACTTTCACAATACAACAGCTGGGAATGCACTTTTCGGTAAAAAAACACATTCCTTCCTCCTAATTAATCAAATAAACATCTCACTGAAGAACAGGGGCCAGCTTCGATCGGTAAACAGCCGTTACAATGACTTTTTACTTTGCGATACCATTACAACGCATGCATTACCACGCATGCGTTGTACATCACAAAGTCATTACTACGCATTTTTTTAGAACGCATGGTCATTTACCACGCATGCCTTTACAACAAATTTTGTTGTAAAGGTATGTATGGTAAATGACCATGCGTTCTAAAAACATGTAGACGATCCATGTCGTTGTAAGGAAACAGAGGCTGTTCCGTTTCCTCACAACGACGTGCACCGCCCCTCAGAGATGACGTGAATCAGGAACCACGAGGAGAGAGGAACCATGAGGAGTGAGAGGTAAGGGAGATTGGGCATGGGGTGGGGGTTTCTTTTCTAGGGTTTAGGGTAGTGCAGTGGTGTTTGGGTGGTCTAGGGGGTCGTGCTGGGGTAGTGTTTTAGGGTTTAGGGTAGTGCAGTGGTGTTTGGGTAGAGTAGGGAGTCATGCTGGTGGTAGTGTTTTAGGGTTTAGGGTAGTGCAGTTATGTTTGGGTAGTGTAGGGTGTCGTGCTGGGGGTAGTGTTTTAGGGTTTAGGGTAGTGCAGTGGTGTTTGGGTAGTGGAGGGGGTAGTGTTTTAGGGTTTAGGGTAGTGCGCCCAACCAGCCACAATATCCGTGGACTAAGGGGATCCTGACTCTTTGGAACGCTCCGTCAATTGAATAATTTGGGTCAAGGGCCCTACCACGTCCAAGACCTATCAATTCCTTTCTTGGGATCCCTCATATACTTGGAGAAAAAGATACATAGTTTCTCATCAATTTCAGGCGTGTGTGCCACCTTCCCCTTCAGTGAGGGACTGGGGCATTCTCCCCTCATCCTACTCCTGACCTCCCTTTCAAGGGGTTGATGGATTTTCCCCACCACATACTCTGCCACTTTGGCGTCAGGTGTCCACTCTGCCGACCTAGGATGGTAAATTTGGGTAGGCTCGAACATGTCCGAGTGGACCCCGTCCCCAACCGGGGACTGAGAGGAGTGGGACTCTGGACGCCAGGGACGCCCGAGTCCTTATCCTCATCGGAGGAGAAATCGTCCTCCGATACACCCTCTCCCTCTAAGGGAAACCCGCCGTCGGGGTCTACAATAGTGGTGACAGTGTCGCAATTTTCTCAGGGCCCCTCCTCCTCCCGGCAGGGTGCATGTTTTAGCGTTCGCGCACTCTTGAGGAAGGTCTCCGTAAGTTTATCAAATCCTTCCAAGTGCCCGCGTTATGCTTAACGGCCCTTTATTCCCCATCTGGGAGCTACTTTGACCCGCCACCACCAGATCTGGGTCACTGAACACCCCAGGGATGCTTTTCGCCAGCTTATCAACCTGATCCCTAAGAGGAGCCAGCACCCTAGAAATAGCCAGAGAGAGGGCTTGGTCCACTGCTGGAGGGAGAAGTTTGGGGGCCATTCCTCCTCCACTTCCTGGTAGGAGGAGTAAAAATGGTCTTCTGGAGAAGACATGATAGCAGAGGGTGTGAGCACAGAACAAATGCCCTTAAAATCCTTAAGACAGCCCCTCGCCGGTGCTCCATCAGCTGGGCTTTCCCCAAAGCTGTTATAAGAATAGACTGAGGCGCAATACCAATTACGTGGCCGTGTGGGGAAATCACCGCGTAGCGGTATCAAAATTAGGCGAGGGTTGGTCGGGAATCAAGCGGACACTAAAGGAGTGACCGGATTCCCAAACGCGCGTAAAGACCAGCGGGAGCGCTCGACGGAGCTGCCTCGCTCGGACCAGATGCGCCTGACAGGATCTCACCGCGAGCAGAGCACACAGCGGGAGAAACTGCGAGGGGGAGAACGCTCTCGGGCAAGAGCCTGCTGCGCAGGGAATATGAAACAATACCAAGGCAATAATGCTAATAACGTGCACAAGAAACCGCTATACAAACAGCAACAACGTCAGATTAAGCCAAGAATGTAAGGAATGCACTTAACAGACGAGCAGTGAAGAAAGAGGAAGCAGAAGGGACGTCACAATATTATATACAATGGACTGTGATATGATTGGACTATAGTTGCCTTGGAGACTACCCCCCTAATGGTTCATGGGTTGTGTAATCTTTTGTTTATTGATTGTTGTGTTATGTTTTCTTTGAACTGCTATGCAAATAAAGTGAGGAAAGATATGCATAATCCTCGCCTCCGTCCTGCCATAGAATTCATTAAACTTTATTTGATCTGATTTAAAAACATAGATCATAAAAGTGTACATAAAAACAGTAAATCCTCTTTCCTAATACAATACAGTGAGAATTAATTAAAACCAGTAGGTAAAACAGGTGTTACAAAGCCCGGTTCAGAGCAACTTCATGTTAACAGAATCGTAAAGTTCAATGTTTCGCAAGATCAATCTCATGTACTTCGGGCAAAATACGCAATAAGGGGTCCAAGTAAGATGTAACGCTCCAATACCTGACCAGTTTGCACTATATAAAACTGCAGAAAAACTAAAAATAAAAAGTGTTTTGCACACTTCTGTCATTGGGCTATATGTGGGCTACATCTGGGTGATATTTGTGCTACATTTGGGCTCTTTTTTCTCTGGTGGCCATCTTGGGAGACTTATTTATTATGAAGTTTCCTCATTTTGTTCCTTTTTAAATTAAATGTTTTAAGTGTTACCAGTTTATTCCAATCAAGATGGCTTCAGGTGTGACATACTTTTGTCATAAGTAAGACTGTTAGCGCTCTAGTTGTTCTTTAGAACACTCTGGGAAGCTGCAGTAGAACACAAAGGCATCAACTGACAGTCTCTGCCCTTGTTGGATGTACATGTTTTACTGAGAATGTCAGACTTCATTCTCACATGACTGAGAAAGATAATGTGAATTTACAGAAAATATGCTCTCATTTTAGCTTCTGGAGCACCTTCCAAAACTGTATGGGACAAGCATGTGAAAATAGTTTTCTCTCAAACATGATTCATGATATCCCAGCAGAAGGTTTTTCACAGGGTAAAATCACCTTAGAACACACCACAATTCCTGAAATTAGTATGGTACCATCAACAAATGAATTCTAATGTAACTAAAGTCTGTTATCACCCTTTATAGTTCTCCTTTTGGTAACCCTCAAAATCTTTGATTCACTACAATGCATTTCAATGGGGTACTATCATTTATATTGGTCCCAAGATGGCTGCCAGCAATTCCAGGATGAAGTGCTGACAGCCAATCAGATCTCACGATGACATGTGTGGTTAGGCTCCGCCCAGATACATATGTGTGTTCTTTTTCAAATTTCTCAGGAACTACTGAACGGATTTACACCATTTACCCAAAAGGCACGACTCTGAACAAAGGGCTACCTTGTTGCCAAATTTGGTGTAATTCCGTTCAGCAGTTCGGGCTGTAGCTGCGACTAAAGGTTCCTATGGAAAATTGCATGGGGAAAACACGTTTTGGGACCCCCCTTTTTTCTGGGCCCCCACTTGATGAATCACCCCGAAACTTTCAGGATAGGAGCGGACCAGAGCGGGCCATAGGTTTTGAGAATTTCACGAACATTCGTCAACCGGCGCCAAAGGTATTGGAAATAGAATGTTGCGAATTTCCTATGGAAAATAGGTCCAAACTATAACTATCTACTGGCGACCGCCAGTAGATAATATATATATATATATTTCAATGTCACAACAAGAAACGCTGAGCACTCGAGTCTTTGTGATTTCGATAGATTTTTCTGTTTATTTAACGTGCAGCCATCACAGAACTGACAAATGCCTTTAGGCCTCCTGGCCTTTGTCAATGTCAGTTAAACAACGTGAACTCTCACCTTTTAAAACCAAACATATTTCATTGGGCAGTTACACCAGCCAACAGCATAAAGGACAGACCACATTCTATTGCACATAGCCCTTCATAACCATATAAATACAGCTGCCATGTTTTAACGTGTAGACTAATTGGTTATACACATAACTAAACATCAACATGCTGCTTAAAAATTATATAATCCAAAAACAAATGAATAGTTGTGATAAATATCCACCATTGATATAAATATCTGATGTCAATACTCATGATTAATCGATAAATACATATTTTTGTGATTCATTGGACAATTGTACCAGTTTTTAGCAGCATCAAGAATGGACTCCAATTCGTTTCAATGAGTCCCTCATACCCTTGCAAATGCGGTGGCAATTTTGCAATATATAAAAAATCATTGACTATTCAAATGGAAAAAACTTCAAAGCCATCCGTCCTGCCCATGGCCCATGCTATTTACAAATCATTATATCAAAAGCAAATTCATAGCTGTGACAATAATTGACCACTGGCGTCAAAAATTCATATCTAAGCTCATGATTGATGGATTAAATATAATCATTGTGTAACGTTAACCATATTAATTCATCAAGGATTTACAAGACTTAAAATTGTGCCCCGAATGGGCAGTGGTATTTTATCGGTTTATATCTGCATCCACCCTTCTTTATATAACTGAAAGGGCAATCCACTCTCTGTGTGTGCTTCCTAATTCTAATTTGAAAATTGAATTTATTATCAATAGTACACTCTAGGATGTCACATGAAGTCTTATTATTGGCTGTTGTTTAAGAAAATAAATGAAATACAGACATGGATATGTTTTTGAATCTATGGAGTAAAGTATACCTGCTGTCTAGAGTGTGCTCTGAACTTTTGACCTACTGGCTCCACTGGGTTGCTAGGTACAGTGAGCTAAGACTATATTGGGGGAGAAGGGTGCTAAAGAGACACAACATTATTTTAAAGTTGGAGTGATAACACAATGCAAGTATCGGCAAGTTTTAATTTCCAACTGAGGACTATGTAATAAACTGTTGTGTAGTATTTCAATTTCAGAAAAATTAAGCTAGATATCAGTTTGAACTCCTGTTTTTTTTCACGATTTCTCCACGGTGACGCAAAAACATTGCAAAAACACAGCGACAGGAATCTTGTTTTGAAAGGGAGGTAAAAGATTAACAGATGCTAACCATTCGCAAGTGGAGATGCAGTAGTTTAAAATGGAAGACATGATTTCATTTTCTGCCTTTCTCATGATGATAGAGTAGAAAGTTGAAGAGGTTGCCATTTTAGACTTGCTTTGTATGAGAGTGGTGTACCATTCTTGTGCTTAGTTTTTTATAGGCCTGCGCAGTGAACTCCGCTCCGCTCGCGGAGTTTGTGGAGTTTTCGGAACTCCGCGTTACACGGAGCTTTGGAGTTCCGATAAACTCCGCCCCGCGTAGCGTAGCAGAGTTTTTTCCTCGCTCGCGTTCGTCAATGTCAAGTTGGTGAGCATGAGCGAGGAAAATAAACCTCCCGGCGAGATTTCTAAACGCGGGGGGTCAGGTATCTCACCGCGAGTAGTCGCGTATGCTCGCGACCGCTCGCTTGCGTTGAGAATGCTGCTGCTCGAGTAAAAATCTACTCGAGCGGCAGAAAGGAAAGCAGCACCCGCTTGCGCTGTGCATGGTGCCGTTCGCAATGATTTCACAGTGCGGACAAGCATCCGGCACTGAAAATCACCGCGAACTGCATTTTTCAATCGCACTCCGCCGCTTGCGGAGCTCCGCGTAGCGCGGCAGAGTTTTTTTTCCACTTTGCGGAGTTTCGCATAGCGCAACTCCGCGAACTCCGCCCAGGGTTTGTTTTTTACAAATCTTACCAGTGTCAAAACTATGGAGAAAGAGCTAAAACAATAATATAATCTACAAAATGAATTCAGTGGTATGTATATAAATTTGTAATTATTTTAAGAATGTACTTTAGAAATGAAGATGTATGGCCAGATGGTGGCCTTAAAACTAGCGCTCTTGGACTCTCCCCCCCTCTCACCAGCAATTTGCTCTCCATGTAGCCCTCTCAACTTGGCAAAACTAAAAAATGTACCCTGGGACCCAGTGAGGCATGTTGTGGAGCCTCTTAGCGGCCTCCCGACTTGTGGCGTGGTGGCGTCCTGGCTTTGGTTGGCATCCCCTTGGCTTCCATACTCCCGGAGCTTAGCTTGGAGTTGCCTTGGAGCTAGGGGCAGAGCCGACCTATCTGGATCTTCGGCGTCAATGCCTCCAAAAGTTACGCAGGCGAAGCCACCTACACCAATGGATACATCAGGTACCGCCAAATCTGGCTCATTGCAGCAACGGAGTGGGAAGAGCGGCATTATTAATAATAATGCAGGAGAGAAAAAGAGAGGTGACCTGCATAGCGAAGATGGCGGTAAGCTTGACATACTCTCTTTGTTTTTATCTGGGAAAGGGAAAAAACAAAGTAACTTGCAGAAAGATGCTGGAGGGCTAGCAGGAGGTACAGGGAAATTGGTAAAACCTCCTTTAAATCAAAGACAAGGTGAGAAAAACACACACCTCCCTCGTGACCAACCTAAGGGTCAGATAAGCAACACAGGGGATGCCCCCCTAAATGCTGAGGCTTCAGGAGGTGAAATGTATGATTCTTTGACCCCTGCCCTATAATAATGCTAATAACGTGCACAAGAAACCGCTATACAAACAGCAACAACGTCAGATTAAGCCAAGAATGTAAGGAATGCACTTAACAGACGAGCAGTGAAGAAAGAGGAAGCAGAAGGGACGTCACGATATTATATACAATGGACTGTGATATGATTGGACTATAGTTGCCTTGGAGACTACACCCCTAATGGTTCATGGGTTGTGTAATCTTTTGTTTATTGATTGTTGTGTTACGTTTTCTTTGAACTGCTATGCAAATAAAGTGAGGAAAGATATGCATAATCCTCGCCTCCGTCCTGCCATAGAATTCATTAAACTTTATTTGATCTGATTTAAAAACATAGATCATAAAAGTATACATAAAAACAGTAAATCCTCTTTCCTAATACAATACAGTGAGAATTAATTAAAACCAGTAGGTAAAAACAGGTGTTACAAAGCCCGGTTCAGAGCAACTTCATGTTAACAGAATCGTAAAGTTCAATGTTTCGCAAGATCAATCTCATGTACTTCGGGCAAAATACGCAATAAGGGGTCCAAGTAAGATGTAACGCTCCAATACCTGACCAGTTTGCACTATATAAAACTGCAGAAAAACTAAAAATAAAAAGTGTTTTGCACACTTCTGTCATTGGGCTATATGTGGGCTACATCTGGGTGATATTTGTGTTACATTTGGGCTCTTTTTTCTCTGGTGGCCATCTTGGGAGACTTATTTATTATGAAGTTTCCTAATTTCGTCATTTACTGCAGTCTCCTCAGTAGGAAATGCTTTCAGTTTTTACTTTGATTCCATCAAGAAGGCATTCAGATGTGTCACACATTTGCCATAAATTCAGAATGTTAGCACTCTAGTTGTTCATTAGATCACTGTAGTAAAGCTACTGCTCACCAGGGAGTTAACTGGAAGTCTACTGCTGGTATTGAAAGTGATTGTTTCAGTCTGCATGTCAGAATTTTCGAATGAAATAGAAGAGGATTTGAGATCTCATTTAAAACATTCCCAAAATTTTCTTTCTGCAGCACTAACCATAATTTCTATGGCAAAAAGAACCCCTCATTTTGTTCCTTTTTAAATTAAATGTTTTAAGTGTTACCAGTTTATTCCAATCAAGATGGCTTCAGGTGTGCCATACTTTTGTCATAAGTAAGACTGTTAGCGCTCTAGTTGTTCTTTAGAACACTCTGGGAAGCTGCAGTAGAACACAAAGGCATCAACTGACAGGCTGCTCCTGTTGAAATATAACAGGAAGATATTTGAGATCTCACTTAAAACATGTCCTAATTTTTCTTTCTACAGCACTAACCATAATTTCTATGGCAAAATGAACCCACTCATTTTGTTCCTTTTTAAATTAAATGTTTTAAGTGTTACCAGTTTATTCCAATCAAGATGGCTTCAGGTGTGCCATACTTTTGTCATAAGTAAGACTGTTAGCTCTGTAGTTGTTCTTTAGAACACTCTGGGAAGCTGCAGTAGAACACAAAGGCATCAACTGACAGGCTGCTCCTGTTGAAATATAACAGGAAGATATTAGAGATCTCACTTAAAACATGTCCTAATTTTTCTTTCTACAGCACTAACCATAATTTCTATGACAAAATGAACCCGCTCATTTTGTTCCTTTTTAAATTAAATGTTTTAAGAGTTACCAGTTTATTCCAATCAAGATGGCTTCAGGTGTGCCATAATTTTGTCATAAGTAAGACTGTTAGCGCTCTAGTTGTTCTTTAGAACACTCTGGGAAGCTGCAGTAGAACACAAAGGCATCAACTGACAGTCTCTGCCCTTGTTGGATGTACATGTTTTACTGAGAATGTCAGACTTCATTCTCACATGACTGAGAAAGATAATGTGAATTTACAGAAAAATGCTCTCATTTTAGCTTCTGGAGCACCTTCCAAAACTGTATGGGACAAGCATGTGAAAATAGTTTTCTCTCAAACATGATTCATGATATCCCAGCAGAAGGTTTTTCACAGGGTAAAATCCCTTAGAACACACCACAATTCCTGAAATTAGTATGGTACCATCAACAAATGAATTCTAATGTAACTAAAGTCTGTTATCACCCTTTATAGTTCTCCTTTTGGTAACCCTCAAAATCTTTGATTCACTACAATGCATTTCAATGGGGTACTATCATTTATATTGGTCCCAAGATGGCTGCCAGCAATTCCAGGATGAAGTGCTGACAGCCAATCAGATCTCACGATGACATGTGTGGTTAGGCTCCGCCCAGATATATATGTGTGTTCTTTTTCAAATTACTCAGGAACTACTGAACGGATTTACACCATTTAACCAAAAGGCACGACTCTGAACGAAGGGCTACCTTGTTGCCAAATTTGGTGTAATTCCGTTCAGCAGTTCGGGCTGTAGCTGCGACTAAAGGTTCCTAAGGAAAATTGCATGAGGAAAACACGTTTTGGGACCCCCCTTTTTTCTGGGCCCCCACTTGATGAATCACCCCGAAACTTTCAGGATAGGAGAGGACCGGAGCGGGCCATAGGTTTTGAGAATTTCACGAACATTCGTCAACCGGCGCCAAAGGTATTGGAAATAGAATGTTGCGAATTTCCTATGGAAAATAGGTCCAAACTATAACTATCTACTGGCGACCGCCAGTAGATAATATATATATATATATATTTCAATGTCACAACAAGAAACGCTGAGCACTCGAGTCTTTGCGATTTCGATAGATTTTTCTGTTTATTTAACGTGCAGCCATCACAGAACTGACAAACGCCTTTAGGCCTCCTGGCCTTTGTCAATGTCAGTTAAACAACGTGAACTCTCACCTTTTAAAACCAAACATATTTCATTGGGCAGTTACACCAGCCAACAGCATAAAGGACAGACCACATTCTATTGCACATAGCCCTTCATAACCATATAAATACAGCTGCCATGTTTTAACGTGTAGACTAATTGGTTATACACATAACTAAACATCAACATGCTGCTTAAAAATTATATAATCCAAAAACAAATGAATAGTTGTGATAAATATCCACCATTGATATAAATATCTGATGTCAATACTCATGATTAATCGATAAATACATATTTTTGTGATTCATTGGACAATTGTACCAGTTTTTAGCAGCATCAAGAATGGACTCCAATTCGTTTCAATGAGCCCCTCATACCCTTGCAAATGCGGTGGCAATTTTGCAATATATAAAAAATCATTGACTATTCAAATGGAAAAAACTTCAAAGCCATCCGTCCTGCCCATGGCCCATGCTATTTACAAATCATTATATCAAAAGCAAATTCATAGCTGTGACAATAATTGACCACTGGCGTCAAAAATTCATATCTAAGCTCATGATTGATGGATTAAATATAATCATTGTGTAACGTTAACCATATTAATTCATCAAGGATTTACAAGACTTAAAATTGTGCCCCGAATGGGCAGTGGTATTTTATCGGTTTATATCTGCATCCACCCTTCTTTATATAACTGAAAGGGCAATCCACTCTCTGTGTGTGCTTCCTAATTCTAATTGGAAAATTGAATTTATTATCAATAGTACACTCTAGGATGTCACATGAAGTCTTATTATTGGCTGTTGTTTAAGAAAATAAATGAAATACAGACATGGATATGTTTTTGAATCTATGGAGTAAAGTACACCTGCTGTCTAGAGTGTGCTCTGAACTTTTGACCTACTGGCTCCACTGGGTTGCTAGGTACAGTGAGCTAAGACTATATTGGGGGAGAAGGGTGCTAAAGAGACACAACATTATTTTAAAGTTGGAGTGATAACACAATGCAAGTATCGGCAAGTTTTAATTTCCAACTGAGGACTATGTAATAAACTGTTGTGTAGTATTTCAATTTCAGAAAAATTAAGCTAGATATCAGTTTGAACTCCAGTTTTTTTTCGCGATTTCTCCACGGTGAGCGCAAAAACATTGCAAAAACAGAGCGACAGGAATCTTGTTTTGAAAGGGAGGTAAAAGATTAACAGATGCTAACCATTCGCAAGTGGAGATGCAGTAGTTTAAAATGGAAGACATGATTTCATTTGCTGCCTTTCTCATGATGTTAGAGTAGAAAGTTGAAGAGGTTGCCATTTTAGACTTGCTTTGTATGAGAGTGGTGTACCATTCTTGTGCTTAGTTTTTTATAGGCCTGCGCAGTGAACTCCGCTCCGCTCGCGGAGTTTGCGGAGTTTTCGGAACTCCGCGTTACACGGAGCTTTGGAGTTCCGAAAAACTCCGCCCAGTGTAGCGTAGCGGAGTTTTTTCCTTGCTCGCGTTCATCAATGTCAAGTTGGCGAGCATGAGCGAGGAAAATAAACCTCCCGGTGAGATTTCTCAACGCGGGGGGGGTCAGGTTTCTCATTGCGAGTCGTCGCGTATGCTCGCGACCGCTCGCGTTGAGAAACTGCCCATTTGCGTTGAGAATACTGCTGCTCGAGTAAAAATCTACTCGAGCGGCAGAAAGGAAAGCAGCGCCCGCTTGCGCTGTGCATGGTGCCGTTCGCGATGATTTCACAGTGAGGACAAGCATCCGGCACTGAAAATCACTGCAAAATGCATTTTTCAATCGCACTCCGCCGCTTGCGGAGCTCCGCGTAGCACGGCAGAGTTTTTTTTCCACTTTGCGGAGTTTCGCATAGCGCAACTCCGCGAACTCTACCCAGGGTTTGTTTTTTACAAATCTTACCAGTGTCAAAACTATGGAGAAAGAGCTAAAACAACAATATAATCTACAAAATGAATTCAGTGGTATGTATATAAATTTGTAATTATTTTAAGAATGTACTTTAGAAATGAAGATGTATGGCCAGATGGTGGCCTTAAAACTAGCGCTCTTGGACTCTCCCCCCCTCTCACCAGCAATTTGCTCTCCATGTAGCCCTCTCAACTTGGCAAAACTAAAAAATGTACCCTGGGACCCAGTGAGGCATGTTGTGGAGCCTCTTAGCGGCCTCCCGACTTGTGGCGTGGTGGCGTCCTGGCTTTGGTTGGCATCCCCCTTGGCTTCCGTACTCCCGGAGCTTAGCTTGGAGTTGCCTTGGAGCTAGGGGCAGAGCCGACCTATCTGGATCTTCGGCGTCAATGCCTCCAAAAGTTACGCAGGCGAAGCCACCTACACCAATGGATACATCAGGTACCGCCAAATCTGGCTCATTGCAGCAACGGAGTGGGAAGAGCGGCATTATTAATAATAATGCAGGAGAGAAAAAGAGAGGTGACCTGCATAGCGAAGATGGCGGTAAGCTTGACATACTCTCTTTGTTTTTATCTGGCAAAGGGAAAAACAAAGTAACTTGCAGAAAGATGCTGGAGGGCTAGCAGGAGGTACAGGGAAATTGGTAAAACCTCCTTTAAATCAAAGACAAGGTGAGAAAAACACACACCTCCCTGGTGACCAACCTAAGGGTCAGATAAGCAACACAGGGGATGCCCCCCTAAATGCTGAGGCTTCAGGAGGTGAAATGTATGATTCTTTGACCCCTGCCCTGGAGAAAATGCTACAAAAAAAGAAACATATAGGACTGAACACTGTTCGGAGTGATACCTTGATTAAAAGGGCAGAGATAGATACCCTTTTAAATACAGATGAACTAAGAGATGAGCCGAAGGGAAACAACAACATTATTGTGCAAAATACAAAAGGGGAAATGGATTCAGGTGACTATTTTTTCTCGCTTTCGGACCCGTCGGATACATCTGGCGACAAAATTGAGTCGAGCAGTAGATCCGGATCTAGGGAAATGACCTCGAGCAGTGGACACAGTGAGTCAAGCAGTGTATGCCCGGAAGATCAAAAGCAAGGGACAGACGCATCGGAAACTGCCCCCAGGACAGTGCGAAAGGGGTTCGAGCATGACAAGGATGTTACTCAAGATGGGAGGGATGAGGCCCTGATATGAGTCTACTCATTCTCGGCCAGAATAAGGACAGGCGAGGGGGGTGTAACTAAACATCTAACTAAGGATATAGTGGAGAAACCTGAAGATATTTCGCTAGCTGTGATTTATAAAACCATCATGGCTCACAGGGAAGAAACCAGTACCAAAACTCAATGGACCCAAGGCACGTGCCGTAAGTTACAAAATTCAATCCGATGCATTGCAAAATCTTGCTCTGAATTTGTGGAAAGATTTAACGAGGCAGAAGCCTGAATTTCGAAACTGGAGGATGAGCTGGCAGCCCAAAAGGCAATCACAGAGTCAATGCAAGCATCTAAAGATGATACACAGTGGAAGCTAACAGATTTGAAAAATCATCTCCGGCACAATAATTTGAGAATCTTGAGGATCGCCGAGGGCATACAGGGTCAGGACACAAGAAAATTTGTTGTGGATCTTTTTTCTGAAGCCTTCCCGGAGCTCTCACAGTGGGATTGGAAGCAATAGATACAAAGAGCACACAGATTTCCATTTGTACAACGTGGAAAACCAGGACAGAATACCTCCAGACCCAGAGTGATTTTGATATCCGTTAATAACTTTCTGGCTCGCCAAGCTGTATACGAACTTGCATGCCCAGATAGAATGAGGATGGGGAAGGGTACAGAATTCTTTGTAAGGCCAGACTTCTGTCATCAGATGGTGGAAAAACGATGGCTATTAAGACAGCTTATTCTCCCATTTCAAGGCAAAGGGGCTCAAGCATTTTTACTTAATCCAGCAACGTTGAAGACTATATATAAGGAGCAGACTCAGTTTTTTACTTCGGAAGTGAAGGCAAAAGAATATTTACAATCTATCTCCTAAGAGTTAACAGAAGATACATGTCCTTTCTTGGGTCTTGTATTGGTATATTTGTTTGTTTTTTCTTTTTTGTTCTCTGACTCCTTATCTGTGTTTCTTCTTAAATATTCTTCTTTTTTCCTTCTTTTGTTCTTTTGGGGGCTCATAGATCATTATCTAAGTAGATAGTGTGAAGTTATATGTGTGAGGGGGGACTACTGAGGAGTGCTAGTTATCCATCACTGGGACCATAGGTCCTAATGCCTTATCGCTGGTAGGGTGGGGGATGGCTGCGAGGCTGCTTATCAGCCCCGCGTAGATGGGGAGGGGAGATGGGGTTGGGGAGGGATTGGAGGGGGGCTTGAGGGGCACGGGGGTGGCCTGTGAAGGGCGGTTTGGGTGGAAAAGTAAATGCAATTCAAACAAGTGGAAGATAGAGGCACAAAGATATATGAACATTTATGGCAGATTTAGTAAATCAAGGGATATAGTAGCATATGATGGGGGATAAGATGATAATTTCTAGACTACGCATCCGAGAATTAAACCGGTGTACTGCGGACAGGAGCAGCTGTGAGTATTAGCTTACGCAGATGATATAGCGGTTATAACATCTGAACCGAAGGTAGCTATACGCGAGATAGAGGAGTCGGCACACAGGTTTGGATCTGTATCTGGGTATAAACTCAATACCTCGAGAACGCAGATTATCTGCACAAACCAGGCCTGTAATAGGGACCCTAGAGTAACTAATGAAGTGACATATTTGGGTGTTAAGATTAGGACATGTTTAAAGGAGCTGGTGGATGTCAACTGGAGCGCTATTCTTACTAGCATTAAACAACAGCTAGAGAGAGCTGAATGCTTACATCTCTCTCTGGTGGGGAAGTGCTATATCTTAAAAATGATGATCTTCCACAAAGTTTTATATTATTTTAGATCTGTACCACTAGAGCTTACTCGGGTATAGTTACAACAGCTGCAGTCATACTGTATCAGGTTTTTATGGGATCAAGGGACATCGTGCAAAGCAACGTGCTTCATGACATTACCCTGGGAGAAAGGTGGCTGGGCTGTACCAGACTTCACTCTTTATTATTATTCCTGTATCCTACAAAATATGCGGATAATGTTGACAGGGGAGGAAGTAGGCAACTCTGCGGAGTCTCCATCTATATATCAGATGTTATTAGCAGTGGAGATCAAGAACTGCTTATTTAGGATGCTGGAATTTAATTACTACAAAAAGACCTGGTTTAAGGTGATACTAACTGCCTATAAGGTGTGGAAGTTGGTAGGGAAAAAGCTACAGATAGAGAGGGTTTGTTACTATACACCCATAGCTACACCCACTTTACTACCTGCTGTCTTTAGGGACAGGATAATTGATAAGTGGAAGAGTAAAGGGATTTTATATATAGGTAATTTATATAGGGAAGGGGATCTTCAACCTTTTACAATGTTAGCTGTTAAATATGAACTCCCCAAAACTGAATTCTTTAAGTTTTTACAGATTCAAGATTTTTTAAGTAAAACACAGAGGATTATAGAGCCAAACCCAATTATCAAAGCTATTAGACGTAAACAGCAGATTGGGGTTGTATATAAGTGTTTGTTAGACATGCAGAAAGATGATTTATAGGTGCACAATTTGAAATGGGGAAATCGATTAGGGTCCCAGGGTGTATATATGGAACAATCAATTGATGTGGCGGGGAGGATCTTAGTCTCAGACAATTTGAAAGCAAAGCACTTTAAAACTCAATTTAATTCATACCATACACCTGCTAAAATGTTGAACTGGGGAGGAGCTAATGATGGGAAATGTTTTCTGTGTGGGGCAGATTCAGCTGATATTGTACATATTTTCTTTATGTGTGGGCAACTAATGCAACTATTAGGTCAAATGGAGAAATTCCTCTTGGAAATCACTGGGGTTGGAATAAGAATCACGCCATACATCATGTTGTTGGGTATAGGGGAGGGCATAACAGAGGAACATCCAGCCTTTGAATTTCATTATTTGATCTTTATTGCTGTAGCTGTGGCACAAATATGAATAGCCTCTATGTGGTTGCAGAAGAAAGCCACAACCTTTGAAATGTGGAGAGCTAGATTCTATGTTACTTTTAATTTGGAACACAGTCTTTATGCTCTGAAAGGGTCACGGAAACGGAAATTAGGTTTTCAAGGTATGGGGCCCGATTATTGAACATATGAAAGATTAGATTAGTATGCATATAATATTGTACTTTGATTGATTTCATACATGGTATTTTACCCCGGTTTTATGTTGCTAATGAAATTTGTTACTTCGTATGATTTTAGGAAAGGTCTGTACATTTTGATGTATGCCTTATTTTTGAAAGGACTTTGTATTTATTTATGTTATGGATTGCAAAATAAAAAAAAAGAAGAAATGAAGATGTATATGAGAGTTTGATTAAAAGGAGTATCACAGTGATGAGAAAAAATATATGAGATGAACTGTATCTATAAGGGGGTATATGTTTAAGAGGTTAGTGGTGGATTTTTTGGGAAGTAAGAGAAAAATGAATAAGTGCTTGTTTATTACATTGTGTATTGTATTGAAAAATAACAGTATAGTCTTGTGGAATGTTGCAATGATGAACTAAAAATGTTTTAAATGTCTAAACATCATGTTCAGAATAGATACATCTGTCATTTGCATTCTGGGAGTAGTCATAATGTCAGTAACATTATTGACCAGGAACAGTGTAGTGAGAAATAAAAGATGGGAACATGTTGTCTGCCTGTATATGATTAGAAAGAAGTAATACTTGTTAGGTATGTATTGGTAAGTGTTTGTCAATGTGGTTTTTAACTTATAGGACCACTTTGCATATTCTTGGATGGTGAGATTTGGTTTTTGTGCTTGCACATAGATATATATACGGTGGGATGTTTGAGTTTGCTTTAAGATGCAGAAAGGTATATATTCTGGGAAAGATGGCTTGAAGGTGTACATCTATTAAGAAATCACATATATGTTTACATGGTTATCTATGTTCAGTAAGGCTGATGAAAATCTCATGTATATGGTGAGGGTAGATCATATTCTTTAAACATAGTTTGTTTAAAATTGAGATGGATTAATAGTGCAGATTGCCTCTAGAGTTCTTGTTCTTGCTTCATTTCTAGTGTAACTTTTGTTTGAGATATGCTGAATATATGTTTTAGAAGCAGAAGAAGTATTTAAGAAATCATGTAGGTATGCCATTTGCAAAAGGTTTTGTGTTTTGAAACTTTTCAAAATGTTGTTATCCATTGTAGAAACTTACTGATGCATGTGCACGCTCAGTAGCAAAGCAATGTATGTTTCTAGAGGGCCATGTATGCAGTTATATATCAAGTGTGATACCTAGTTTTCACTCACACATAGCTCAGAAGAAAAGCATGTACACAGTAAACAGGTAGTTTGATACTGACAGAAGGAATAACCAATGATTGAGAGAAATAGTGACAACTGTTATGTATCTAACAGCAATGAGGGCACTTTCTTAGTCAGTCAGGCAGTATTCAGGCACTCATGGAATCACACAGCCACTACTCGGGCAGCCATCAAATCAGTGATTCACTATCCATTGAGTTATTCAATTATCCAGAAACTATACATGTACTCTTGCAATCAGGAAGGCAGAAATGATGTAGTCATTGAAGTATGTAGGCACTACTTATAAACTCATCTAATCACCTAGGTACTATCTATTGAGTTATGCAATTAACAAGGCTGTAACTATGCAATCATTATAACATTCGCGCAGAACCTATGCAGCCATCTAAACACCCACTTATAACCCATGCAGTCAATGAAATACTTAGGTACACGCGTGCACTGATGAAACACTCAGGCTCTACTCATGCACTCATGTAATTATGTAGAAAGTACCATTGTAGTAAATAACCCTGGGCGTAGTTCGCGTAGTAGCGCTACGCGTAGCTACGCGAAGTGCACTTCGCACTACGCGAGCTACACGTAGCACTACGCGAACTGCGTAGTACGGTAGGAAATGCTGTTCGCAATTATTGCACAGTGCCGGATGCTTGTCCGCACTGTGCAATCATTGCAAACGGCATCTTGCACAGTGCAAGCGGTCGTTTTCTGCCACTCGAGTAGATTTGTACTCGAGCGGCAGCTTTCTCAACGCGGACTGGTAGTTTCTCATCATGAGCGGTCGCGAGCATACGCGACCACTCGCAATGAGAAACCTGACCTCCCCGCGTTGAGAATCTCACCGGGAGGTTTATTTTCCACGCTCGCGATCGGCAACTTGATGTTGCTGATCGCGAACGAGGAAAAAGTCTCGCCGGGATGTCATTTTGCTCGCTCGCGGTCGCCAACTTGACATTGAGGACCGCGAGGAAGCAAAAAATGACCGCTACGCTACGCGTGTTTACACTGTGCTACGTGCAACACGCGTAGTGCGAAGTGGCGAAAACTTCGCAAACTACGCGAGCGTAGCGTAGTACTTCGCCCAGGGTTAGTAGTAAACCTATCACCCATCCAGTACCTCTGCAGTCATTAAATTACTGAGCCAATAGTCTTGCAGTAATACAATCACCCTAGCAGTATACTTACTTTCATCCAATCTCTCAAGCTTTAAAAATGGAATCATGCAGTCACTCAGACACTAGTCATGCACTCATCTATTTAGGTAGACATTACTGATGCACTAATTCAATACTCCAGGCACAACCCATGTAGTTATGTAAGCATCCAGGCACTATCTATTCAGTCAACCAAAAATAAATGGGCAGTATATAATCGCTAAAACACTATTCATCCACTCATCCAATAGGCTAGGTGCTCTGCATGGGCTTAAACAATCGTATATGCACTATCCATGCACTGCATAAATCACCTGTATACTATGTATGCACTCTTGCAATCATCCAGGTACTAGAGTTGCACTAATTTAATCATCCTACCAGTATCTATGCATGTATTGAATTATTGAAGCATTAATCATGCACTTGTCGAATCATTTAGGCTCTACTCACGCACTCATCCAAAGACCCAGATACGAATGGTATACTCATGCAAACATGCAGGCAGTAATTATGCAGATATGGAATGACCAATGGAGTTATGACATATTCAGGGAATCATCTAGTCACTACTTGTACCCTCAGAGAATCACCTAGGCACTACCTATGCACTCATTCAATCATCCAGGGAGTACTGATGTATTCAATCACAAACCCATGTATTTACAAGTTTTACTGAGGAATATGTAGTCTTTAGACAATATGGGTGATAGGTTTACCACAATGGTACTCTCTACGTAATTACATGAGTGCATGAGTAGAGCCTGAGTGTTTCATTAGTGCACGCGTGTGCCTCGGTATTTCAATGGGTGGGTGTTTAGATGGCTGCATGGGTTCTGCGCAAACATTATAATGATTGCATAGTTACAGCCTTTTAAAGTGTTAAATTTAAAAAGTGTAGAAGAAGGAGAGATGCAGTGAAACAGAAAGAACGAGTTGAGAGAGTAGTTGATAAGGCCTTTGCTTAGAAGAAGAAGCTTTTAATTTTGATTCTAAATAGAATGAAGACTCTTAACAAAATAGTGTTGTACATGAGGAGACAAAACAAGAAGAAAAGATTAGTGAATAGAAGTAACTGTTCTACATTTTTTAGTGGACAATGGATATATACTTCTTGTACAGAGTCTTTCTTTAATGAAGAAAGTTATCTCCAGGATAACAAATTGTCACTGACCATGTCATGAGTGATTTAGTATGTGAGGTTATAAGCAGTGCATTGCGAGGGCGCGAGTTATAGTTAGCTCAGCTAACTATAACTGCTGCATTTCTCAGGTTTTGTACGAGTGAAATATCAGCCTTACTATAACGTCCCTATAACCTTTGTTTTTTTTTGTGAATATACATATATATATATACATATATATATACACATATATATATATACATATACATATGTATATATATATATATATATATATATAAAAATATATGTGTATATATATATATATTCACTGAAAAAACCATAGGTTTCAGGGGTGTTACAGTTAGTTGGACATTTCACTCGTACAAAACCATAGAAAGTCCCCCGTTATAGTTAGTTCAGCTAACTATAACTCGCGCGCCCGCAATGAACTGCTGATGACGTCACATATTACATCACTCATGACATGGTCAGTGACATCACTCATGACATCACTGATGACATCTCAAATGACATCACTGATGACATCATCCTTGTGATAGAGTGGCAGACCTCCTCTCACCCTAATATAACCTTTGATACACATACTCAAAAATACAAACTAACATTTTCAAAACAATGGACATACCAATACCAGTTACAACACACCTATTCAGTAATTCCAAGATCTACACACACATCCACTCATTCACCAACAGTCCCTATACAGTCACTCATACATGTACTCACTCATCATATGTACTCATACACCTATACATCCTGTTACACACCGCCACTCATCCATAGAGTTACTCACACACATAGTCACACATGCAAACAAAGTATCAAAAATCCATTTACTTGCATATACAGTTATACACACACTACCACACTTACTTCTACAGAAACTTACACATACTTTTCTCTCTTAAACAATCACTTATAGAAACACCTACTTATTTGTACAGGAACTCTTCCAATCTCTCACTCTCACATATACTCACTTATATACACCAATACTCACATATACTAGTTTAAAACATATGTAGTTACTCATAAAGACACTATTGAGACAGTCATTCACTCACTAACACACCCATACACATACTCATCCACCTATACAGTCCTGTACACATGCTGTCTTCAACACATACAAACAGTGAGTCACTCATGCATGCACTAAGTAATACCCCCCACCGAGCCATACAGACACTCAGACACTCATACTGATACTCAAAAAACCAACTAATAACCCATATAGACACTCATGTAGCTACTCACCAATCCATGCAGCCACTTATACACAAAGTGAGAGACTGATACAGATATTTTCATATTTAAACATTACTCACTAACCCATGCATTCACTAAGATACACTAAGTCAGTTATACAATCAATTTTACCAAAAAAAATCATCAATTTAGACACTAATATACCCATTTATTCTTCCATCGACCTTGAGATATACATATATAAAACATATTTAATTTCCAGAAAAACACACATTCACTGGATGATGTCATCAGTGATGTCATCAGTGATGTCATTTGAGATGTCATCAGTGATGTCATGAGTGATGTCACTGACCATGTCATGAGTGATGTAATATGTGACGTCATCAGCAGTGCATTGCGGGCGCGCAAGTTATAGTTAGCTGAACTAACTATAACGGGTGAATTTCTATGGTTTTGTACGAGGGAAATGTCCAACTAACTATAACGCTCCTGAAACCTATGGTTTTTTCAGTGAATTTCTAAGGTTTTTTAAATGCTAATTTCTAACTATAACGTGCCTGAAACCTATGGTTTTTTCAGTGAATTTCTAAGGTTTTTTAAATGCTAATTTCTAACTATAACGTGCCTGAAACCTATGGTTTTTTCAGTGAATATATATATTTATTATACTATGTATACATGTGAAAATGTCTCGGTCCCCTGTTTGCCTCGGTGGCACGGAAAAAATGGGTGGAACTGACGTCAGCACGCCGACGAGGTCCTCTTATGGCTCCGATGACGTCATACGGTGTCGCGAGCGGAGCCGTGCTCGTTGACGTGGGAGAGCTAGGAAAGAATTTCCGTGGAATGCTGGTGCAGGGGATATTCACCTAAGTGTTCAGGCTAGTCCTTTGGGAGCAACTGTTTATGTTGCCACTCCAGAAACCGAAACCAGTGATCCGAGGGCAGAGGCCCTGCAGATGGCACACGAGGTGGGGTGCCCAGTCGTGTGCACCGGCGGGGCAGCGAAGTAACAAGCACCACAACCCACAAAAAAGGTAACGAGGGCACTGAATAACACAGGATCTTCTCTTTGTATCTGGCAGGAACAACACTGTTAAAATGCCCTAGTACCAAAATGTAGAATTAGTGCTACAACGGTCTTCAAGAGGACCTGCGATGCCGCTTCTGCCTCCCGTACCCTGGAGGCGGCACATGGGTCACGCGGTACGGTCATACTGCGGTGGGACGCACACTCGTTGACCTCTCATGGCACTGCTCCACACTTCAGGGAGGACGCTTTCCATTAGCTATGTTTTCTGATGACATGTCGCGCCGGCCCCGTCCAACAACAGAACTCCTTTAGATCCAAACAGACTCTTCCACTGTCTCACCGGAAGTGAAACCAGGCCACGCGGACACTTTCACAATACAACAGCCGGGAATGCACTTTTCGGTACAAAAACCACATTCCTTCCTCCTAATTAATCAAATAAACGTCTCACTGAAGAACAGGGGCCAGCTTCGATCGGTAAACAGCCGTTACAATGACTTTTTTACTTTGCGATACCATTACAACGCATGCATTACCACGCATGCGTTGTACATCACAAAGTCATTACTACGCACTTTTTTAGAACGCATGGTCATTTACCACGCATGCCTTTACAACGAATTTTGTTGTAAAGGTATGTATGGTAAATGACCATGCGTTCTAAAAAACATGTAGACGATCCATGTCGTTGTAAGGAAACAGAGGCTGTTCTGTTTCCTCACAACGACTTGCACCGCCCCTCAGAGATGACGTGAAGCAGGAACCATGAGGAGAGAGGAACCATGAGGAGTGAGAGGTAAGGGGGATTGGGCATGGGGTGGGGATTTCTTTTCTAGGGTTTAGGGTAGTGCAGTGGTGTTTGGGTGGTGTAGGGGGTCGTGCTGGGGGTAGTGTTTTAGGGTTTAGGGTAGTGCAGTGGTGTTTGGGTAGTGTAGGGGGTCGTGCTGGGGGTAGTGTTTTAGGGTTTAGGGTAGTGCAGTAGTGTAGGGGGTTGTGCTGGGGGTAGTGTTTTAGGGTTTACGATAGTGCAGTGGTGTATGGGTAGTCTAGGGGGTCGTGCTGGGGTAGTGTTTTAGGGTTTAGGGTAGTGCAGTGGTGTTTGAGTAGTGTAGGGGGTCATGCTGGTGGTAGTGTTTTAGGGTTTTGGGTAGTGCAGTGGTGTTTGTGTAGTGTAGGGGGTCATGCTGGGGGTAGTGTTTTATGGTTTAGGGTAGTGCAGTGGTGTTTGGGTAGTGTAGGGGGTCATGCTGGGGGTAGATTTAGGGTTTAGGGTAGTGCAGTGGTGTTTGGGTAGTAAAGGGAGTCGTGCTGGGGTAGTGTTTTAGGGTTTAGGGTAGTGCAGTGGTGTTTGTGTAGTGTATGGGGTTGTGCTGGGGGTAGTGTTTTAGGGTTTATGTTAGTGCAGTGGTGTTTGGGTAGTATAGGGGGTAGTGCTGGGGTAGTGTTTTAGGGTTTAGGGCAGTGCAGTGGTGTTTGTGTAGTGAAGTGGGTCATGCTGTGGGTAGTGTTTTAGGGTTTAGGGTAGTGCAGTCGTGTTTGTGTAGTGTAGGGGGTCGTGTTTTAGGGTATAGGGTAGTGCAGTGGTGTTTGGGTAGTGTAGGGGGTTGGGCTGGGGTTAGTGTTTTAGGGTTTAGGGTAGTGCAGTGGTGTTTGGGTAGTCTAGGGTGTAGTGCTGGGAGGTAGTGTTTTAGGGTTTAGGGTAGTGCAGTGGTGTTTGTGTAGTGTGGGAGGTCATGCTGGGGGTATATTTAGGGTTTAGTGTAGTGCAGTGGTGTTTGGGTAGTGTAGGGAGTCATGCTGGGGGTAGTGTTTTAGGGTTTAGGGTAGTGCAGTGGTGTTTGTGTAGTGTAGGGAGTCGTGCTGGTGGTAGTGTTTTATGGTTTAGGGTAGTGCAGTTATGTTTGGGTAGTGTAGGGCATCGTGCTGGGGGTAGTGTTTTAGGGTTTAGTGTAGTGCAGTGGTGTTTGGGTAGTGGAGGGGGTAGTGTTTTAGGGTTTAGGGTAGTGCGCCCAACCAGCCACAATATCCGTGGACAAAGGGGATCCTGACTCTTTGGAACGCTCCGTCAATTGAATAATTTGGGTCAAGGGCCCTACCACGTCCAAGACCTATCAATTCCTTTCTTGGGATCCCTCATATACTTGGAGAAAAAGGTACCTAGTTTCTCATCAATTTTAGGCGTGTGTGCCACCTTCCCCTTCAGTGAGGGCCTGGGGCATTCTCCCCTCATCCTATTCCTGACCTCCCTTTCAAGGGGTTGATGGATTTTCCCCACCACATACTCTGCCACTTTGGCGTCAGGTGTCCACTCTGCCGACCTAGGATGGTAAATTTGGGTAGGCTCGAACATGTCCGAGTGGACCCCGTCCCCAACCGGGGACTGAGAGGAGTGGGACTCTGGACACCAGGGACGCCCGAGTCCTTATCCTCATCGGAGGAGAAATCGTCCTCCGATACACCCTCTCCCTCTAAGGGAAACCCGCCGTCGGGGTCTACAATAGTGGTGACAGTGTCGCAATTTTCTCTGGGCCCCTCCTCCTCCCGGCAGGGTTCATGTTTACGCGTTCGCGCACTCTTGAGGAAGGTCTCCGTAAGTTTATCAAATCCTTCCAAGTGCCCCGCGTTATGCTTAACGGCCCTTTTATTCCCCATCTGGGAGCTACTTGGACCCGCCACCACCAGATCTGGGTCACTGAACACCCCAGGGATGCTTTTCGCCAGCTTATCAACCTGATCCCTAAGAGGAGCCAGCGCCCTAGAAATAGCCAGAGAGAGGGCTTGGTCCACTGCTGGAGGGAGAAGTTGGGGGGGCCATTCCTCCTCCACTTCCTGGTAGGAGGAGTAAAAATGGTCTTCTGGAGAAGACATGATAGCAGAGGGTGTGAGCACAGAACAAATGCCCTTAAAATCCTTAAGACAGCCCCCTCGCCGGTGCTCCAACAGCTGGGCTTTCCCCGAAGCTGTTATAAGAATAGACTGAGGCGCAATACCAATTACCACCACCAGGTGGCGCGGGTCAATAACGTGGCCGTGTGGGGAAATCACCGCGTAGCGGTGTCAAAATTAGGCGAGGGTTGGTCGGGAATCAAGCGGACACTAAAGGAGTGACCAGATTCCCAAACGCGGGTAAAGACCAGCGGGAGCGCTCGACGGAGCTGCCTCGCTCGGACCAGACGCGCCTGACAGGATCTCACCGCGCGCAGAGCACACAGCGGGAAAAACTGCGAGGGGGAGAACGCGCTCGGGCAAGAGCCTGCTGCTCAGGTAATATGAAACAATACCAAGACAATAATGCTAATAACGTGCACAAGAAACCGCTATACAAACAGCAACGTCAGATTAAGCCAAGAATGTAAGGAATGCACTTAACTGACGAGCAGTGAAGAAAGAGGAAGCGGAAGGGACATCACGATATTATATACGATGGACTGTGATATGATTGGACTATAGTTGCCTTGGAGACTACCCCCTAATGGTTCATGGGTTGTGTAGTCTTTTGTTTAATGATTGTTGTGTTACGTTTTCTTTGAACTGCTATGCAAATAAAGTGAGGAAAGATATGCATAATCCTCGCCTCCGTCCTGCCATAGAATTCATTAAACTTTATTTGATCTGATTTAGAAACATAGATCATAAAAGTGTACATAAAAACAGTAAATCCTCTTTCCTAATACAATACAGTGAGAATTAATTAAAACCAGTAGGTAAAAACGGGTGTTACAAAGCCCGGTTCAGAGCAACTTCAGGTTAACAGAATCGTAAAGTTCAATGTTTCGCAAGATCAATCTCATGTACTTCGTGCAAAATACGTAATAAGGGGTCCAAGTAAGATGTAACGCTCCAATACCTGACCAGTTTGCACTATATAAAACTGCAGAAAAAATAAAAATAAAAAGTGTTTTGCACACTTCTGTCATTGGGCTATATGTGGGCTACATCTGGGTGATATTTGTGCTACATTTGGGCTCTTTTTTTCTCTGGTGGCCATCTTGGGAGACTTATTTGTTATGAAGTTTCCTAATTTCGTCATTTACTGCAGTCTCCTCAGTAGGAAATGCTTTCAGTTTTTTACTTTGATTCCATCAAGAAGGCATTCAGATGTGTCACACATTTGCCATAAATTCAGAATGTTAGCACTCTAGTTGTTCATTAGGTCACTGTAGTAAAGCTACAGCTCACCAAGGAGTTAACTGGAAGTCTACTGCTGGTATTGAAAGTGATTGTTTCAGTCTGCATGTCAGAATTTTCTAATGAAATAGAAGAGGATTTGAGATCTCACTTAAAACATGCCCTAAATTTTCTTTCTGCAGCACTAACCATAATTTCTATGGCAAAATGAAACCCTCATTTTGTTCCTTTTTAAATTAAATGTTTTAAGTGTTACCAGTTTATTCCAATCAAGATGGCTTCAGGTGTGCCATAATTTTGTCATAAGTAAGACTGTTAGCGCTCTAGTTGTTCTTTAGAACACTCTGGGAAGCTGCAGTAGAACACAAAGGCATCAACTGACAGGCTGCTCCTGTTGAAATATAACAGGAAGATATTTGAGATCACACTTAAAACATGTCCTAATTTTTCTTTCTACAGCACTAACCATAATTTCTATGACAAAATGAACCCCTCATTTTGTTCCTTTTTAAATTAAATGTTTTAAGAGTTACCAGTTTATTCCAATCAAGATGGCTTCAGGTGTGCCATAATTTTGTCATAAGTAAGACTGTTAGCGCTCTAGTTGTTCTTTAGAACACTCTGGGAAGCTGCAGTAGAACACAAAGGCATCAACTAACAGGCTGCTCCTGTTGAAATATAACAGGAAGATATTTGAGATCACACTTGAAACATGTCCTAATTTTTCTTTCTACAGCACTAACCATAATTTCTATGACAAAATGAACCCCATCATTTTGTTCCTTTTTAAATTAAATGTTTTAAGTGTTACCAGTTTATTCCAATCAAGATGGCTTCAGGTGTGCCATACTTTTGTCATAAGTAAGACTGTTAGCTCTCTAGTTGTTCTTTAGAACACTCTGGGAAGCTGCAGTAGAACACAAAGGCATCAACTGACAGGCTGCTCCTGTTGAAATATAACAGGAAGATATTTGAGATCTCACATAAAACATGTCCTAATTTTTCTTTCTACAGCACTAACCATAATTTCTATGACAAAATGAACCCCCTCATTTTGTTCCTTTTTAAATTAATTGTTTTAAGAGTTACCAGTTTATTCCAATCAAGATGGCTTCAGGTGTGCCATAATTTTGTCATAAGTAAGACTGTTAGCGCTCTAGTTGTTCTTTAGAACACTCTGGGAAGCTGCAGTAGAACACAAAGGCATCAACTGACAGGCTGCTCCTGTTGAAATATAACAGGAAGATATTTGAGATCACACTTGAAACATGTCCTAATTTTTCTTTCTACAGCACTAACCATAATTTCTATGACAAAATGAACCCCATCATTTTGTTCCTTTTTAAATTAAATGTTTTAAGTGTTACCAGTTTATTCCAATCAAGATGGCTTCAGGTGTGCCATACTTTTGTCATAAGTAAGGCTGTTAGCACTCTAGTTGTTCTTTAGAACACTCTGGGAAGCTGCAGTAGAACACAAAGGAATCAACTGACAGTCTCTGCCCTTGTTGGATGTACATGTTTTACTGAGAATGTCAGACTTCATTCTCACATGACTGAGAAAGATAATGTGAATTTACAGAAAATATGCTCTCATTTTAGCTTTTGGAGCACCTTCCAAAACTGTATGGGACAAGCATGTGAAAATAGTTTTCTCTCAAACATGATTCATGATATCCCAGCAGAAGGCTTTTCACAGGGTAAAATCACCTTAGAACACACCACAATTCCTGAAATTAGTATGGTACCATCAACAAATGAATTCTAATGTAACTAAAGTCTGTTATCACCCTTTATATTTCTCCTTTTGGTAACCCTCAAAATCTTCGATTCACTACAATGCATTTCAATGGGGTACTATCATTTATATTGGTCCCAAGATAGCTGCCAGCAATTCCAGGATGAAGTGCTGACAGCCAATCAGATCTCACGATGACATGTGTGGTTAGGCTCCGTCCAGATATATATGTGTTTTCTTTTTCAAATTGCTCAGGAACTACTGAATGGATTTACACCATTTAACCAAAAGGCACGACTCTGAACCAAGGGCTACCTTTTTGCCAAATTTGGTGTAATTCCGTTCAGCAGTTCGGGCTGTAGCTGCGATGAAAGGTTCCTATGGAAAATTGCATGGGGAAAACACATTTTGGGACCCCCCTTTTTTCTCGGCCCCCACTTGACGAATCACCCAAGACTTTCATGTGAAATTTGACCCCATATTCAATCCTTTAATTGTTTAGTTGTATTCCATGTCATTTGATATGTAAGAAAAACATACTTTAACCTCAAATTCCAAATGCATACACATTAAGAACAAATTATGACTATTGAAAGGAACCGTAGAAAATCATTTCTTCAGCATGAGTATGTGTGCGTGTTTTCAATAACAAAGTGATATATTTTGAGAGGCAAACTCAGTGTAACCAAGCAGTTTCCACTTCATGTGCCTCTCCCCACACGGGCACGCTGACAAACACTATTACGCTACCATGTCCCCCAATTTCTTTGCCCATTAATTTGAGTAGCAAATTTACTGAATGTATGTAACTCACTCCATAAGAAAACTTTCTGCAACTTTAAGTTCATAACACATTGAAAACAACTCAAACAATGATTGCCTCTGCCCACTTTCTGCACACCTTCCAGACTATATAAAAATAAGCAATATCTATAGATTATTACAACTAATTAAATTCAATCATGTCAGAACTTCCTATATTTAGGGTCTAACAGCGAACTGTCTCCCCATCCTCTCACTACCGCCTATAACCAAAACCTTCATGTGTCCTTTCCTGCATTGCCACAGGAACCCCATGCCACCGTGGCAGACAGCACCAGGAAATTGACAGACTGCAAACAAGGAAAAACAAAAAAGAAAGATATAGAAATAGGAATTTGCCATCTATACATCACAATAAGGCTCCTATCCTTATCGGAATATTCTGCTTCATTTAAATGATCCTGAATAGCACCTTTCTCTCCATGTTCAGCGATCCACCGCTCTCTAACTAGGCTTGTGAGCTACTAATAGCTTTTCATACACACATGAATAAATAAATACATGCAGACAGAAAATTAAAATGAAACAAAATAAAAATAAACTCTAACCTGATACCTTTACCATCCTCTCAAAATTGAAAGGAAAACAACACAACAAAGTTGGTGAAGGGAGAATGCACCTGAAAGGCCTATTAAAAGCCACTAAGGGGCTTATTTACAAGGCCCTTGCGCCACTTTTGCGTCATTTTTAACATGGGAAAAGTGACGCCAAAGTGGTGCAAGGGCCTTGTAAATCTGCCCCTAAAGGTTTTAGACCCAGCTGTCAACTCCACACATCTATTCTGAGCCCTGCACAACCACTCTCTCTTCCACTGCGTTGCATCAACCAACAGCAGATTACATTTTAAAAATCGGAACAGTATTCATATGTGTCCAGCATTCCCTAACCTCCAGAAAATGTAGAAAATCAATAAAATATGCCTGTTTGGCATAAAACAGCTGGAAGGACCACGCACAAGAGAAAAGATTGCAACAGATAGCTTTCAGTTTCTTCCCCTTAAAAGAATATCTGATTCAAAACTGGCCAGCCACAAGGAATCTGGAAAGTGATGTAATCAGTGCTTAATTTGTAAAGCAATTAGGGCAGGGATGTCAGACTGCCAGTGCTACTGAAGGTCAGGGTGAAAAATACCAAGGCTGTGTATTCTTGATTCCATCTAATGTCTCTTTAATCCACCACCAGACACTCCATTGCTTCTGTAAATTCTTTTTCACCCGTGCTTTCTTTTTTTGTCACTGTTTTTTGTCTTTCGCTTCATCCTTCTTTAGCCCTTTTATGTTTTTTTCTTTATTTCTCTGGATTGGACTGTCGAGGAAAAATAAGTGCTGATTCTTAAAAATGACTGCAGGTGAGCCCCACCTTCAATTACCAACTCAAATTAAGCACAGATTATACAGTATTTTGAAGTACTGTTGAATAAAATTCTCCGTCATTCTTTTGAATTGTAAGTAAAACTGTAATTGATTTGTGAGAATTGTAATTTGCAATTAATGTTTCACCAAAATGATAATCTGTATTCTTGAGAGGGTAGATAAGTAATTTTAAGGCAAGAAAAAAGTAATGCAAACAAATCTAACATTAAATTATTAATTCAAATATATTTATCATCATATGCATTATACATAACCCTGGGCGGAGTTCGCGGAGGTGGAAAAAAAATGCAGCCGCTCTACGCGGAGCTCTGCAAGCGGCGGAGTGCGTTAGAAAAATGCTGTTCGCAGTGATTTGCGGTACCGAATGCCTGTCCACAGTATGCAATCATTGTGAACGGCACCATGCACACCGCAAGCGGGCGCTGCTTTCCTTTCTGCCACTCGAGTAGATTTTTACTCGAGCTGCAGCTTTCTCAATGCGAATGGACAGTTTCTCAACGCGAGCGGTCGCGAGCATACGCGACCACTCGCAATGAGAAATCTGACCCCTCCGCGTTGAGAAATTTTGCAGGGAGGTTGATTTTTCATGCTCGCGCTCGCCAAATTGATGCTGACAATCGCAAACGAGGAAAAATCTTGCCAGGAGGTGGATTTTCCTCACTCGCGCTCGCTAACATGACGTTGACAAAAGCGAGCTAAGAAAAAAACTCCGCTCCGCAACTCGAAGTGGAGTTTTTTGGAACTCCGCGATCTCCGCGTAACGCAGAGTGCGGAAAACTTATATTTAAGCAACAGCATTCGCAGTGCATCACAGCCATCGAAGGCAGAATAAACTATTTATATCAATCTCAAACTATGTAGGTAATTAAAGCACTGGGAGAACGCTGTCATTTAATATGATGGAGAAACAAACACACAGAGAGATGGCTGCCATGAAACTATCAATCAACCAATAGAAATGTTACTACTGAATTTAAAAACATGGTTGCAATACCGCATTGTTGGACTGCTAGTATTGAGAAAGGTGAAAGTCAAAACACGTTTATCGACATTAAACAATTACTGGAATGTCATCCCGTAAGTGCTCCATGTTTTTCCTTTAGGATTAACAAATGCATATGCATATATATATATATATTATATATATATATATATATATATATATATATATATATATATATATATATATATATTTCAATGTCACAACAAGAAACGCTGAGCACTCGAGGCTTTGCGATTTCGATAGATTTTTCTGTTTATTTAACGTGCAGCCATCACAGAACTGACAAACGCGTTTAGGCCTCCTGGCCTGTGTCAATGTCAGTTAAGCAACGTGAACTCTCACCTTTTAAAACCAAACATATTTCATTGGGCAGTTACGCCAACCAACAGCATAAAGGACAGACCAAATTCTATTGCACATAGCTCCTCATAACCATATAAATGCAACTGCCATTTTTTAATGTGTAGACTAATTGGTTATACACATAACTAAACATCAACATGCTGCTTAAAAATTATATAATCCAAAAACAAATGAATAGTTGTGATAATTATCCACCATTGATATAATTATATCATGTCAATACTCATGATTAATCGATAAATACATATTTTTGTGATTCATTGGACAATTGTACCAGTTTTTAGCAGCATCAAGAATGGACTCCATTTCGTTTCAATGAGCCCCTCATACCCTTGCAAATGCGGTGGCAATTTTGCAGTATATAAAAAATCATTGATTATTCAAATGGAAAAAACTTCAAAGCCATCCGTCCTGCCCATGGCCCGTGCTGTTTACAAATCATTATATCAAAAGCAAATTCATAGCTGTGACAATAATTGACCACTGGCGTCAAAAATTCATATCTAAGCTCATGATTGATGGATTAAATATAATCATTGTGTAACGTTAACCATATTAATTCATCAAGGATTTACAAGACTTAAAATTGTGCCCCGAATGGGCAGTGGTATTTTATCGGTTTATATCTGCATCCACCCTTCTTTATATAACTGAAAGGGCAATCCACTCTCTGTGTGTGCTTCCTAATTCTAATTGGAAAATTGAATTTATTATCAATAGTACACTCTAGGATGTCACATGAAGTCTTATTATTGGCTGTTGTTTAAGAAAATAAATGAAATACAGACATGGATATGTTTTTGAATCTATGGAGTAAAGTACACCTGCTGTCTAGAGTGTGCTCTGAACTTTTGACCTACTGGGTTGCTGGGTACAGTGAGCTAAGACTATATTGGGGGGAGAAGGGTGCTAAAGAGACACAACATTATTTTAAAGTTGGAGTGATAACACAATGCAAGTATCGGCAAGTTTTAATTTCCAACTGAGGACTATGTAATAAACTGTTGTGTAGTATTTAAATTTCAGAAAAATTAAGCTAGATATCAGTTTGAACTCCCGTTTTTTTTCGCGATTTCTCCATGTTGAGCGCAAAAATATTGCAAAAACACAGCGACAGGAATCTCGTTTTGAAAGGGAGGTAAAAGATTAACAGATGCTAACCATTCGCAAGTGGAGATGCAGTAGTCTAAAATGGAAGACATGATTTCATTTGCTGCCTTTCTCATGATGATAGAGTAGAAAGTTGAAGAGATTGCCATTTTAGACTTGCTTTGTATGAGAGTGGTGTACCATTCTTGCGCTTAGTTTTTTATAGGCCTGCGCAGTGAACTCCGCTCCGCTCGCGGAGTTTGCGGAGTTTTCGGAATTCCGCGTTACACGGAGCTTTGGAGTTCCGAAAAACTCCGCCCAGTGTAGCGTAGCGGAGTTTTTTCCTTGCTCGCGTTCATCAATGTCAAGTTGGCGAGCATGAGCGAGGAAAATAAACCTCCCAGTGAGATTTCTCAACGCGGGGGGGTCAGGTTTCTCATTGCGAGTAGTCGCGTATGCTCGCGACCGCTCGCGTTGAGAAACTGCCCGTTTGCGTTGAGAATGCTGCTGCTCGAGTAAAAATCTACTCGAGCGGCAGAAAGGAAAGCAGCGCCCGCTTGCGCTTGGCATGGTGCAGTTCGCGATGATTTCACAGTGAGGACAAGCATCCGGCACTGAAAATCACCGCAAAATGCATTTTTCAATCGCACTCCGCCGCTTGCGGAGCTCCGCGTAGCACGGCAGAGTTTTTTTTCCACTTTGCGGAGTTTCGCATAGCGCAACTCCGCAAACTCCGCCCAGGGTTTGTTTTTTACAAATCTTACCAGTGTCAAAACTATGGAGAAAGAGCTAAAACAACAATATAATCTACAAAATGAATTCAGTGGTATGTATATAAATTTGTAATTATTTTAAGAATGTACTTTAGAAATGAAGATGTATGGCCAGATGGTGGCCTTAAAACTAGCGCTCTTGGACTCTCCCCCCTCTCACCAGCAATGTGCTCTCCATGTAGCCCTCTCAACTTGGCAAAACTAAAAAATGTACTCAGGGACCCAGTGAGGCATGTTGTGGAGCCTCTTAGCGGCCTCCCAACTTGTGGCGTGGCGGCTTCCTGGCTTTGGTTGGCATCCCCCTTGGCTTCCGTACTCCCGGAGCTTAGCTTGGAGTTGCCTTGGAGCTAGGGGCAGAGCCGACCTATCTGGATCTTCGGCGTCAATGCCTCCAAACGTTACGCAGGCGAAGCCACCTACACCAATGGATACATCAGGTACCGCCAAATCTGGCTCATTGCAGCAACGGAGTGGGAAGAGCGGCATTATTAATAATAATGCAGGAGAGAAAAAAATAGGTGACCTGCATAACGAAGATGGCGGTAAGCTTGGCATACTCTCTTTGTTTTTATCTGGGAAAGGGAAAAACAAAGTAACTTGCAGAAAGATGGTGGAGGGCTAGCAGGAGGTACAGGGAAATTGGTAAAACCTCCTTTAAATCAAAGACAAGGTGAGAAAAACACACACCTCCCTGGTGACCAACCTAAGGGTCAGATAAGCAACGCGGGGGATGCCCCCCTAAATGCTGAGGCTTCAGGAGGTGAAATGTATGATTCTTTGACCCCTGCCCTGGAGAAAATGCAACAAAAAAAGAAACATATAGGACTGAAGACTGTTCGGAGTGATACCTTGATTAAAAGGGCAGAGATAGATACCCTTTTGAATACAGATGAACTAAGAGATGAGCCGAAGGGAAACAACAACATTATTGTGCAAAATACAAAAGGGGAAATTGATTCAGGTGACTATTTTTTCTCGCTTTCGGACCCGTCGGATACATCTGGCGACAAAATTGAGTCGAGCAGTAGATCCGGATCTAGGGAAATTACCCCGAGCAGTGGACACAGTGAGTCAAGCAGTGTATGCCCGGAAGATCAAAAGCAAGGGACAGACGCATCGGAAACTGCCCCCAGGACAGTGCGTAAGGGGTTCGAGCATGACAAGGATGTTACTCAAGATGGGAGGGATGAGGCCCTGATATGAGACTACTCATTCTCGGCCAGAATAAGGACAGGCGAGGGGGGTGTAACTAAACATCTAACTAAGGATATAGTGGAGAAACCTAAAGATATTTTGCTAGCTGTGATTTATAAAACCATCATGGCTCACAGGGAAGAAACCAGTACCAAAAGTCAATGGACCCAAGGCACGTGCCGTAAGTTACAAAATTCAATCTGATGCATTGCAAAATCTTGCTCTGAATTTGCGGAAAGATTTAACGAGGCAGAAGCCTGAATTTCGAATCTGGAGGATGAGCTGGCAGCCCAAAAGGCAATCACAGAGTCAATGCAAGCATCTAAAGATGATACACAGTGGAAGCTAACAGATTTGAAAAATCATCTCCGGCACAATAATTTGAGAATCTTGGGGATCGCCGAGGGCATACAGGGTCAGGACACAAGAAAATTTGTTGTGGATATTTTTTCTGAGGCCTTCCCGGAGCTCTCACAGTGGGATTGGAAGCAATAGATACAAAGAGCACACAGATTTCCATTTGTACAACGTGGAAAACCAGGACAGAATACCTCCAGACCCAGAGTGATTTTGATATCCGTTAATAACTTTCTGGCTCGCCAAGCTGTATACGAACTTGCATGCCCAGATAGAAAGAGGATGGGGAAGGGTACAGAATTCTTTGTAAGGCCAGACTTCTGTCATCAGATGGTGGACAAACGATGGCTATTAAGACAGCTTATTCTCCCATTTCAAGGCAAAGGGGCTCAAGCATTTTTACTTAATCCAGCAATGTTGAAGACTATATATATAGGGAGCAGACTCAGTTTTTTACTTCGGAAGTGAAGGCAAAATAATATTTACAATCTATCTCCTAAGAGTTAACAGAGGATACATGTCCTTTCTTGGGTCTTGTATTGGTATATTTGTTCGTTTTTTCTTTTTTGTTCTCTGTCTCCTTATCTGTGTTTCTTCTTAAATATTCTTCTTTTTTCCTTCTTTTGTTATTTTGGGGGATCATAGATCATTATCTAAGTAGATAGTGTGAAGTTATATGTGTGAGGGGGGACTACTGAGGAGTGCTAGTTATCCATCACTGGGACCATAGGTCCTAATGCCTTATCGCTGGTAGGGTGGGGGATGGCTGCAAGGCTGCTTATCAGCCCCGCGTAGATGTGGAGGGGAGATGGGGTTGGGGAGGGATTGGAGGGGGGCTTGAGGGGCACGGGGTGGCCTGTGAAGGGCGGGTTGGGTGGAAAAGTAATTCAAACAAGTGGAAGATAGAGGCACACAGATATATGAACATTTATGGCAGATTTAGTAAATCAAGGGATATAATAGCATATGATGGGGGATAAGATGATAATTTCTAGACTACGCATCCGAGAATTAAACCGGTGTACTGCGGACAGGAGCAGCTGTGAGTATTAGCTTACGCTGATGATATAGCGGTTATAACATCTGAACCGAAGGTAGCTATACACGAGATAGAGGAGTCGGCACACAGGTTTGGATCTGTATCTGGGTATAAACTCAATACCTCGAGAACGCAGATTATCTGCACAAACCAGGCCTGTAATAGGGACCCTAGAGTAACTAATGAAGTGACATATTTGGGTGTTAAGATTAGGACATGTTTAAAGGAGCTGGTGGATGTCAACTGGAGCGCTATTCTTACTAGCATTAAACAACAGCTAGAGAGAGCTGAATGCTTACATCTCTCTCTGGTGGGGAAGTGCAATATCTTAAAAATGATGATCTTCCACAAAGTTTTATATTATTTTAGATCTGTACCACTAGAGCTTACTTGGGTATAGTTACAACAGCTGCAGTCATACTGTATCAGGTTTTTATGGGATCAAGGGACATTGTGCAAAGCAACGTGCTTCATGACATTACCCTGGGAGAAAGGTGGCTGGGCTGTACCGGATTTCACTCTTTATTATTATTCCTGTATCCTACAAAATATGCGGATAATGTTGACAGGGGAGGAAGTAGGCAACTCTGTGGAGTCTCCATCTATATATCAGATGTTATTAGCAGTGGAGATCAAGAACTGCTTATTTAGGATGCTGGAATTTAATTACTACAAAAAGACCTGGTTTAAGGTGATACTAACTGCCTATAAGGTGTGGAAGTTGGTAGGGAAAAAGCTACAGATAGAGAGGGTTTGTTACTATATACCCATAGCTACACCCACTTTACTACCTGCTGTCTTTAGGGACAGGATAATTGATAAGTGTAAGAGTAAAGGGATTTTATATATAGGTAATTTATATAGGGAAGGGGATCTTCAACCTTTTACAATGTTAGCTGTTAAATATGAACTCCCCAAAACTGAATTCTTTAAGTTTTTACAGATTCAAGATTTTTAAAGTAAAAAACAGAGGATTATAGAGCCAAACCCAATTATCGAAGCTATTAGACGTAAACAGCGGATTGGGGTTGTATATAAGTGTTTGTTAGACATGCAGAAAGATGATTTATAGGTGCACAATTTGAAATGGGGAAATCGATTAGGGTCCCAGGGTGTATATATGGAACAATCAATTGATGTGGCGGGGAAGATCTTAGTCTCAGACAATTTGAAAGCAAAGCACTTTAAAACTCAATTTAATTCATACCATACACATGCTAAAATGTTGAACTGGGGAGGAGCTAATGATGGGAAATGTTTTCTGTGTGGGGCAGATTCAGCTGATATTGTACATATTTTCTTTATGTGTGGGCAACTAATGCAACTATTAGGTCAAATGGAGAAATTCCTCTTGGAAATCACTGGGGTTGGAATAAGAATCACGCCATACGTCATGTTGTTGGGTATAGGGGAGGGCATAACAGAGGAACATCCAGCCTTTGAATTTCATTATTTGATCTTTATTGCTGTAGCTGTGGCACAAATATGAATAGCCTCTATGTGGATGCAGAAGGAAGCCACAACCTTTGAAATGTGGAGAGCTAGATTCTATGTTACTTTTACTTTGGAACATAGTCTTTATGCTCTGAAAGGGTCACGGAAACGGAAATTAGGTTTTCAAGGTATGGGGCCCGATTATTGAACATATGAAAGATTAGATTAGTATGCATATAATATTGTACTTTGATTGATTTCATACATGGTATTTTACCCCGGTTTTATGTTGCTAATGAAATTTTTTACTTCGTATGATTTTAGGAAAGGTCTGTAAATTTGGATGTATGCCTTATTTATGAAAGGACTTAGTATTTATTTATGTTATGGATTGCAAAATAAAAAAAGAAGAAATGAAGATGTATATGAGAGTTTTATTAAAAGGAGTATCACAGTGATGAGAAAAAATATACGAGATGAACTTTATCTATAAGGGGATATATGTTTAAGAGGTTAGTGGTGGATTTTTTGGGAAGTAAGAGAAAATGAATAAGTGCCTGTTTATTACATTGTGTATTTTATTGAAAAATAACAGTATAGTCTTGTGGAAAGTTGCAATGATGAACTAAAAATGTTTTAAATGTCTAAACATCATGTTCAGAATAGATACATCTGTCATTTGCATTCTGGGAGTAGTCATAATGTCAGTAACATTATTGACCAGGAACAGTGTAGTGAGAAATAAAAGATGGGAACATGTTGTCTGCCTGTATATGATTAGAAAGAAGTAATACTTGTTAGGTATGTATTGGTAAGTGTTTGTCAATGTGGTTTTTAACTTATAGGACCACTTTGCATATTCTTGGATGGTGAGATTTGGTTTTTGTGCTTGCACATAGATATATATACGGTGGGATGTTTGAGTTTGCTTTAAGATGCAGAAAGGTATATATTCTGGGAAAGATGGCTTGAAGGTGTACATCTATTAAGAAATCACATATATGTTTACATGGTTATCTATGTTCAGTAAGGCTGATGAAAATCTCATGTATATGGTGAGGGTAGATCATATTCTTTAAACATAGTTTGTTTAAAATTGAGATGGATTAATAGTGCAGATTGCCTCTAGAGTTCTTGTTCTTGCTTCATTTCTAGTGTAACTTTTGTTTGAGATATGCTGAATATATGTTTTAGAAGCAGAAGAAGTATTTAAGAAACCATGTAGGTATGCCATTTGCAAAAGGTTTTGTGTTTTGAAACTTTTCAAAATGTTGTTATCCATTGTAGAAACTTACTGATGCATGTGCACGCTCAGTAGCAAAGCAATGTATGTTTCTAGAGGGCCATGTATGCAGTTATATATCAAGTGTGATACCTAGTTTTCACTCACACATAGCTCAGAAGAAAAGCATGTATACAGTAAAACAGGTAGTTTGATACTGACAGAAGGAATAACCAATGATTGAGAGAAATAGTGACAACTGTTATGTATCTAACAGCAATGAGGGCACTTTCTTAGTCAGTCAGGCAGTATTCAGGCACTCATGGAATCACACAGCCACTACTCGGGCAGCCATCAAATCAGTGATTCACTATCCATTGAGTTATTCAATTATCCAGAAACTATACATGTACTCTTGCAATCAGGAAGGCAGAAATGATGTAGTCATTGAAGTATGTAGGCACTATTTATAAACTCATCTAATCACCTAGGTACTATCTATTGAGTTATGCAATTAACAAGGCTCTAACTATGCAATCATTATAACATTCGCGCAGAACCTATGCAGCCATCTAAACACCCACTTATAACCCATGCAGTCAATGAAATACTTAGGTACACGCGTGCACTGATGAAACACTCAGGCTCTACTCATGCACTCATGTGATTATGTAGAAAGTACCATTGTAGTAAATAACCCTGGGCGTAGTTCGCGTAGTAGCGCTACGCGTAGCTACACGAAGTGCACTTCGCACTACGCGAGCTACGCGTACCACTACGCGAACTGCGTAGTGTGGTAGGAAATGCTGTTCGCGATGATTGCACAGTGCCGGATGCTTGTCCGCACTGTGCAATCATTGCAAACGGCATCTTGCACAGTGCAAGCAGTCGTTTTCTGCCGCTCGAGTAGATTTGTACTCGAGCGGCAGCTTTCTCAACGCGGGCTGGTAGTTTCTCATCGCGAGCGGTCGCGAGCATACGTGAGACCACTCGCAATGAGAAACCTGACCTCCCTGCGTTGAGAATCTCACCGGGAGGTTTATTTTCCACGCTCCCGATCGGCAACTTGATGTTGCTGATCGCGAACGAGGAAAAAGTCTCGCCGGGATGTCATTTTGCTCGCTCGCGGTCGCCAACTTGACGTTGAGGACCGCGAGCAAGCAAAAAATGACCGCTACGCGTGTTTGCACTGTGCTACGTGCAATTCGCGTAGTGCAAAGTAGCGCAAACTTCGCAAACTACGCGAGCGTAGCGTAGTACTTCGCCCAGGGTTAGTAGTAAACCTATCACCCATCCAGTACCTCTGCAGTCATTTAATTACTGAGCCAATAGTCTTGCACTAATACAATTACCCTAGCAGTATACTTACTTTCATCCAATCTCTCAAGCTTTAAAAATGGAATCATGCAGTCACTCAGACACTAGTCATGCACTCATCTATTTAGGTAGACATTACTGATGCACTAATTCAATACTCCAGGCACAACCCATGTAGTTATGTAAGCATCCAGGCACTCTCTATTCAGTCAACCAAAAAGAAATGGGCAGTATATAATCGCTAAAACACTATTCATCCACTCATCCAATAGGCTAGGTGCTCTGCATGGGCTTAAACAATCGATATGCACTATCCATGCACTGCATAAATCACCTGTATACTATGTATGCACTCTTGCAAACATCCAGGTACTAGAGTTGCACTAATTTAATCATCCTACCAGTATCTATGCATGTATTGAATTATTGAAGCATTAATCATGCACTTGTCGAATCATTTAGGCTCTACTCACGCACTCATCCAAAGACCCAGATACGAATGGTATACTCATGCAAACATGCAGGCAGTAATTATGCAGATATGGAATGACCAATGGAGTTATGACATATTCAGGGAATCATCTAGGCACTACTTGTACCCTCAGAGAATCACCTAGGCACTACCTATGCACTCATTCAATCATCCAGGGAGTACTGATGTATTCAATCACAAACCCATGTATTTACAAGTTTTACTGAGGAATATGTAGTCTTTAGACAATATGGGTGATAGGTTTACCACAATGGTACTCTCTACGTAATTACATGAGTGCATGAGTAGAGCCTGAGTGTTTCATTAGTGCACGCGTGTGCCTCAGTATTTCAATGGGTGGGTGTTTAGATGGCTGCATGGGTTCTGCGCAAACATTATAATGATTGAATAGTTACAGCCTTGTAAAGTGTTAAATTTAAAAAGTGTAGAAGAAGGAGAGATGCAGTGAAACAGAAAGAACGAGTTGAGAGAGTAGTTGATAAGGCCTTTGCTTAGAAGAAGAAACTTTTAATTTTGATTCTAAATAGAATGAAGACTCTTAACAAAATAGTGTTGTACATGAGGAGACAAAACAAGAAGAAAAGATTAGTGAATAGAAGTAACTGTTCTACATTTTTAGTGGACAATGGATATATACTTCTTGTACAGAGTCTTTCTTTAATGAAGAAAGTTATCTCCAGGATAACAAATTGTCAATGACCATGTCATGAGTGATGTAATATGTGAGGTTATAAGCAGTGCATTGCGGGGGCGCGAGTTATAGTTAGCTCAGCTAACTATAACTGCTGCATTTCTCAGGTTTTGTATGAGTGAAATATCAGCCTTACTATAACGTCCCTGTAACCTTTGTTTTTTTAGTGAATATACATATATATATACATATATATATATATATATATATATATATATATATATATATATATATATATATATATAAATATATATGTATATATATATATATTCACTGAAAAAACCATAGGTTTCAGGGGCATTATAGTTAGTTGGACATTTCACTCGTACAAAACCATAGAAAGTCCCCCGTTATAGTTAGTTCAGCTAACTATAACTCGCGTGCCCGCAATGCACTGCTGATGACGTCACATATTACATCACTCATGACATGGTCAGTGACATCACTCATGACATCACTGATGACATCTCAAATGACATCACTGATGACATCACTGATGACATCATCCTTGTGATAGAGTGGCAGACCTCCTCTCACCCTAATATAACCTTTGATACACACACTCAAAAATACAAACTAACATTTTCAAAACAATGGACATACCAATACCAGTTACAACACACCTATTCAGTAATTCCAAGATCTACACACACATCCGCTCATTCACCAACAGTCCCTATACAGTCTCTCATACATGTACTCACTCATCATATGTACTCATACACCTATACATCCTGTTACACACTGCCACTCATCCATAGAGTTACTCACACACATAGTCACACATGCAAACAAAGTGTCAAAAATCCATTTACTTGCATGTACAGTTATACACACACTACCACACTTACTTCTACAGAAACTTACACATACTTACTCTCTTAAACAATCACTTATAGAAACACCTACTTATTTGTACAGGAACTCTTCCAATCTCTCACTCTCACATATACTCACTTATATACACCAATACTCACATATACTAGTTTAAAACATATGTAGTTACTCATAAAGACACTATTGAGACAGTCATTCACTCACTAACACACTCATACACATACTCATCCACCTATAGAGTCCTGCACACATGCTGTCTTCAACACATACAAACAGTGAGTCACTCATTCATGCATCTATGCACTAAGTAATACCCCCCACCGAGCCATACAGACACTCAGACACTCATACTGATACTCAAAAAACCAACTAATAACCCATATAGACACTCATGTAGCTACTCACCAACCCATGCAGCCACTTATACACAAAGTGAGAGACTGATACAGATATTTTCATATTTAAACATTACTCACTAACCCATGTATTCACTAAGATACACTTAGTCAGTTATACAATCAATTTTACAAAAAAAATCATCCATTTAGACACTAATATACCCATTTATTCTTCCATCGACCTTGAGATATACATATATAAAACATATTTAATTTTCAGAAAAACACACATTCACTGGATTATGTCATCAGTGATGTCATTTGAGATGTCATCAGTGATGTCAAGAGTGATGTCACTGACCATGTCATGAGTGATGTAATATGTGACGTCATCAGCAGTGCATTGCGGGCGCGCGAGTTATAGTTAGCTTAACTAACTATAACGGGGGAATTTCTATGGTTTTGTACGAGTGAAATGTCCAACTAACTATAACGCCCCTGAAACCTATCTTTTTTTCAGTGAATTTCTAAGGTTTTTTAAATGCTAATTTCTAACTATAACGTGCCTGAAACCTATGGTTTTTTAGTGAATTTCTAAGGTTTTTTAAATGCTAATTTCTAACTATAACGTGCCTGAAACCTATGGTTTTTTCAGTGAATATATATATTTATTATACTATGTATACATGTGAAAATGTCTCGGTCCCCTGTTTGCCTCGGTGGCACGGAAAAAATGGGTGGAACTGACGTCAGCACGCCGAAGATGTCCTCTTATGGCTCCGATGACGTCATACGGTGTCGCGAGCGGAGCCGTGCTCGTTGACGTGGGAGAGCTAGGAAAGAATATCCATGGAATGCTGGTGCAGGGGATATTCACCTAAGTGTTCAGGCTAGTCCTTTTGGAGCAACTGTTTATGTTGCCACTCCAGAAACCGAAACCAGTGATCCGAGGGCAGAGGCCCTGCAGATGGCACACGAGGTGGGGTGCCCAGTCGTGTGCATCGGCGGGGCAGCGAAGTGACAAGCACCACAACCCACAAAAAAGGTAACGAGGGCACTGAATAACACAGGATCTTCTCTTTGTATCTGGCAGGAACAACGAAGTTAAAATGCCCTAGTACCAAAATGTAGAATTAGTGCTACAACGGTCTTCAAGAGGACCTGCGATGCCGCTTCTGACTCCCGTACCCTGGAGGCGGCACATGAGTCACACGGTACGGTCATACTGCGGTGGGATGCACACTCGTTGACCTCTCATGGCACTGCTCCACACTTCAGGGAGGATGCTTTCCATTAGCTATGTTTTCTGATGACATGTCGCGCCGGCCCTGTCCAACAACAGAACTCCTTTAGATCCAAACAGACTCTTCCATTCTCTCACCGGAAGTGAAACCAGGCCACGCGGACACTTTCACAATACAACAGCCGGGAATGCACTTTTCAGTAAAAAAAACACATTCCTTCCTCCTAATTAATCAAATAAACGTCTCACTGAAGAGCAGGGGCCAGCTTCGATCGGTAAACAGCCGTTACAACGACTTTTTTACTTTGCGATACCATTACAACGCATGCATTACCACGCATGTGTTGTACATCACAAAGTCATTACTACGCATTTTTTAGAACGCATGGTCATTTACCACGCATGCCTTTACAACGAATTTTGTTGTAAAGGTATGTATGGTAAATGACCATGCGTTCTAAAAACATGTAGACGATCCATGTCGTTGTAAGGAAACAGAGGCTGTTCTGTTTCCTCACAACGACGTGCACCGCCCCTCAGAGATGACGTGAAGCAGGAACCACGAGGAGAGAGGAACCATGAGGAGTGAGAGGTAAGGGGGATTGGGCATGGGGTGGGGGTTTCTTTTCTAGGGTTTAGGGTAGTGCAGTGGTGTTTGGGTGGTGTAGGGGTCGTGCTGGGGGTAGTGTTTTAGGGTTTAGGGTAGTGCAGTGGTGTTTGGGTAGTGTAGGGGGTCATGCTGGGGGTAGTGTTTTAGGGTTTAGGGTAGTGCAGTAGTGTAGGGGGTCGTGCTGGGGGTAGTGTTTTAGGGTTTAGGGTAGTGTAGTGGTGTATGGGTAGTGTAGGGGGTCATGCTGGGGTAGTGTTTTAGGCTTTAGGGTAGTGCAGTGGTGTTTGAGTAGTGTAGGGGGTCATGCTGGTGGTAGTGTTTTAGGGTTTAGGGTAGTGCAGTGGTGTTTGTGTAGTGTAGGGGGTTGTGCTGGGGGTAGTGTTTTAGGATTTATGTTAGTGCAGTGGTGTTTGGGTAGTGTAGGGGGTAGTGCTGGGGTAGTGTTTTAGGGTTTAGGGCAGTGCAGTGGTGTTTGTGTAGTGAAGGGGGTCATGCTGTGGGTAGTGTTTTAGGGTTTAGGGTAGTGCAGTCGTGTTTGTGTAGTGTAGGGGGTCGTGTTTTAGGGTATAGGGTAGTGCAGTGGTGTTTGGGTAGTGTAGGGGGTCATGCTGGGGTTAGTGTTTTAGGGTTTAGGGTAGTGCAGTGATGTTTGGGTAGTGTAGGGGGTCATGCTGGGTGTAGTGTTTTTGGGTTTAGGGTAGTGCAGTGGTGTTTGTGTAGTGTGGGAGGTCATGCTGGGGGTATATTTAGGGTTTAGTGTAGTGCAGTGGTGTTTGGGTAGTGTAGGGAGTCGTGCTGGGGGTAGTGTTTTAGGGTTTAGGGTAGTGCAGTGGTGTTTGGGTAGTGTAGGGAGTCGTGCTGGTGGTAGTGTTTTAGGGTAGCGACCCTTGACCTTGCCAGGTAGGTCGCTCCCCCACCACACAGCTCCGCCTGTGTTGTCTGCCCGCTGCTTCTGCAGGTAAGATCGCCCCTCCGCTTGTGGCCCCGGTGCCCGTATTTCTTGCTTGTCTCCCCATTTTCCTTCTGTGCCCCTCGCTGCCCCATTTGCGCTGTGCCTGTAATTCTGTCTGTTTTTCTCCCCCATTTTCCTTTCTGTGCCCCTCGCTGCCCCATTTGCGTTGTGCCTGTAACTCTGTCTGTTTTTCTCCCCCTTTTTCCTTTCTGTGCCCCTCGCTGCCCCATTTGCATTGTGCCTGTAATTCTGTCTGTTTTTCTCCCCCATTTTCCTTTCTGTGCCCCTCGCTGCCCCATTTGCGTTGTGCCCGTAATTCTGTCTGTTTTTCTCCCCCATTTTCCTTTCTGTGCCCCTCGCTGCCCCATTTGCGTTGTGCCCGTAATTCTGTCTGTTTTTCTCCCCCTTTTTCCTTTCTGTGCCCCTCGCTGCCCCATTTGCGTTGTGCCCGTATTTTTTGTCTGTTTTCTCTCCCCTTGTACTTTTGTGCCCCCGCTGCCTCTCGCCATTCCCGCCGCTGCGTCCCCTGCGGCCCCGCCCCTGACTGCCCATTCGCTGCCCCTGCCTTCCGCCTCCTAGCTGCTCCTCCCTCCCACCTCCCCATAAATGGCGGCCGCGCGCAGCGGGCACGCCGCTGGCGCGCCGAAGGCGCGCCAAAGGCGAGCCCGTCTGCGCCCGTCCGCGACTGGACCGCGCCCAGCGCCAGAACCCCTGGATCCCACCGATGCAACACTACTCGACGGACCTACGACGCCGCCACCCTCACCGCACTCAATGCCGGCCGGAACCCTGCCTGCTACCGAGCCTCACCGAGACGCACCCACGGACCCTTCACCTGCCAAACCTGCCGATTCACCTGCCCCCGGACGTGCACCACCTCCGCCAAGTCGAGCACCAGCAGCAACCACCTGAAATGCATCCTGTTGAACACCCGCTCCGTCCACAGGCACGCCGTGGAACTCTGGGACCTGCTCGACGCAACAGCACCGGACATCGCCTTCCTCACCGAAACCTGGATGAACGCCTCCTCAGCGCCCGACATCGCCATAGCCATCCCGGACGGATACAAGATCACCCGGAGGGACCGCGTCAACCAGACGGGAGGAGGCATCGCCATCGTACACAAGAACACCATCCGCATCTCGACTAACTCCGACGAGACCTTCACCGCCGCCGAACACCTACACTTCCAGATACACACTGACCCCAAGACCACCCTCCGAGGCACTCTCATCTACAGACCCCCGGGACCACGCACACTATTCAGCGAAGACATCGCAGACTTCATCAGCCCGCACGCCATGCCCTCCGCCGACTACATCCTCCTAGGGGACCTCAACTTCCACCTGGAGAACAACAACGACAGAAACACCACCGCCCTGCTGGACAACCTCGCCAACCTCGGACTCAAGCAACTGGTGAACACGCCCACCCACTACGCCGGCCACACGCTTGACCCCGTCTTCTCTTCCAGCAAGCACATCTCCTTCAGCCACGCCACCGGACTCCACTGGACCGACCACAGCTGCGTCCACTTCAGCTTCAGAAAGACTGCGACCCACCACCACCCGCAACAGGCTCCCCGCCGGAGCTGGAGCAAGATCACCGCCGAGCAGCTCACCGCCTCCCTCAGCCAGAACACACCCACCAACACAACGGACCCAAACGAAGCAGCCAGCAACCTCGCCAAGTGGCTGACCGCCTGCGCCGACGACCTCGCACCACTAAAAACCCTCCCAGCAGACCCGGAAGCAAGAAAACCCCTTGGTTCACCAACGAACTCAAGGAATCCAAGAAGAACTGCCGCACTCTCGAGAAAACCTGGCGACTCGACCAGACCACAGACAACAGGACCGCCCTCAAGCACGCCACCCGCAAACACCACCAGCTGATCCATGCCACCAAGAAGTCGGCACTCAAAGAATGACTGGACAACAACGCCCATGACAGCAAGGAACTTTTCAGCATCGTCAAAGAGTTCTCCAACCCCAGCGCCGGAAACAACGACATCACCCCCTCGCAAGACCTCTGCAACTCACTCGCCGCGTTCTTCCACCGCAAGATCACCGACATACATAACAGCTTCGACGCACAAACCACGCACCCTACCGCCGAACCAACGCCCGCCACCACCACCCTCTGCAACTGGACCCCGATCAGCACCGAAGACACCACCCGCACGATGAACTCCATCCACTCCGGATCACCAACCGACCCCTGCCCACACCACGTCTTCAACAAAGCCGACGCCACCATCGCACCCCATCTCCGGGACATCATCAACTCCTCCTTCCACACCGCCACCTTCCCGGAGAGCTGGAAGCACGCCGAGCTTACCGCCCTCCTGAAGAAACCAACGGCGGACCCCACCGACCTCAAGAACTACCGTCCCATCTCGCTCCTTCCGTTTCCGGCCAAAGTCATCGAGAAGACCGTCAACAGACAGCTTGCCGCCTTCCTCGAGACGAATGGATCCCTCGACCCCTCGCAGTCCGGGTTTCGGGCCAACCACAGCACCGAGACCGCCCATATCGCAGCCACCGACGACATCAGAACCCTAACCGACAACGGGGAAACAGCAGCCCTCATCCTCTTGGACCTCTCCGCGGCGTTCGACACCGTCTGCCACCGCACCCTAGTGAAGCGCCTCAGCAACATCGGAATCCGAGAGAAAGCACTGGAATGGATCATCTCGCTCCTCGCCGGAAGAACCCAGAGAGTCCGCCTCCCCCGTTCAGATCCGAGGCCACCGAAGTCATCTGCGGCGTTCCACAAGGATCTTCACTCAGTCCAACCCTCTTCAACGTCTACATGAGCCCCCTCACAGCCATCGCACGCCAACACAACCTCAACATCATCTCCTACGCCGACGACACCCAGCTGATCCTCTCCCTCACCAACGACCCCACCACCGCCAGAGCCAACCTACACGACGGGATGAGAGACGTCGCCGACTGGATGAGGAACAGCCGCCTTAAACTGAACTCAGACAAGACGGAAGTCCTCATCCTGGGCTCATCACCCTCCGCCTGGGACGACTCCTGGTGGCCCCCGGCCCTGGGCACCGCGCCCAAGCCAACGGACCACGCACGCAACCTGGGCTTCATCCTGGACTCCTCCCTGTCGATGACCAGACAAGTCAACGCCGTCTCATCTTCGTGCTTCAACACCCTGCGCATGCTCCGCAAGATCTTCAGATGGATCCCCACTGAAACCAGGAAGACCGTCACCCAGGCACTCGTCACCAGCCGACTGGACTATGGGAACACCCTCTACGCCGGAACCACAGCCAAACTTCAAAAAAGACTCCAGCGCATCCAGAACGCCTCCGCACGACTCATCCTGGACATCCCCCGACACAGCCACATCACCGGACACCTGAAAGACCTGCACTGGCTCCCTGTCAGCAAGAGAATCACGTTCAGACTCCTCACCCACGCACACAAGGCCCTCCACGACCTGGGCCCAAAGTACCTCAACGACCGCATGACCTTCTACACGCCCACCCGCCAGCTACGATCAGCCAGCCATGCCCTCGCCACCGTACCACGCATCCGCAGAACCACCGCTGGAGGAAGATCCTTCTCCTACCTGGCAGCCAAGACCTGGAACTCCCTCCCCACTCACCTTCGGCTAACCCAGGACCATCTCTCCTTCAGGAAGCAGCTCAAGACCTGGCTGTTCGAGCAGTAACTTACCCCCCCCCAGCGCCTTGAGACCCTCCCGGGTGAGTAGCGCGCTCTATAAATGCCGTGATTGATTGATTGATTGATTGAGTGTTTTAGGGTTTAGGGTAGTGCAGTTATGTTTGGGTAGTGTAGGGTGTCGTGCTGGGGGTAGTGTTTTAGGGTTTAGGGTGATGTTTGGGTAGTGGAGGGGGTAGTGTCTTAGGGTTTAGGGTAGTGCGCCCAACCAGCCACAATATCCGTGGACAAAGGGGATCCTGACTCTTTGGAACGCTCCGTCAATTGAATAATTTGGGTCAAGGGCCCTACCACGTCCAAGACCTATCAATTCCTTTCTTGGGATCCCTCATATATTTGGAGAAAAAGGTACCTAGTTTCTCATCAATTTCAGGCATGTGTGCCACCTTCCCCTTCAGTGAGGGTCTGGGGCATTCTCCCCTCATCCTATTCCTGACCTCCCTTTCAAGGGGTTGATGGATTTTCCCCACCACATACTCTGCCACTTTGGCGTCAGGTGTCCACTCTGCCGACCTAGGATGGTAAATTTGGGTAGGCTCGAACATGACCAAGTGGACCCCGTCTCCAACCTGGGACTGAGAGGAGTGGGACTCTGGACGCCAGGGACGCCCCGAGTCCTTATCCTCATCGGAGGAGAAATGGTCCTCCGATACACCCTCTCCCTCTAAGGGAAACCCGCCGTCGGGGTCTACAATAGTGATGACAGTGTCGCAATTTTCTCCGGGCCCCTCCTCCTCCCGGCAGGGTGCATGTTTAAGCGTTCGCGCACTCTTGAGGAAGGTCTCCGTAAGTTTATCAAATCCTTCCAAGTGCCCCGCGTTATGCTTAACGGCCCTTTTATTCCCCATCTGGGAGCTACTTGGACCCGCCACCATCAGATCTGGGTCACTGAACACCCCAGGGATGCTTTTCGCCAGCTTATCAACCTGATCCCTAAGAGGAGCCAGTGCCCTAGAAATAGCCAGAGAGAGGGCTTGGTCGACTGCTGGAGGGAGAAGTTGGGGGGCCATTCCTCCTCCACTTCCTGGTAGGAGGAGGAGTAAAAATGGTATTCTGGAGAAGACATGATAGCAGAGGGTGTGAGCACAGAACAAATGCCCTTAAAATCCTTAAGACAGCCCCCTCGCCGGTGCTCCAACAGCTGGGCTTTCCCCGAAGCTGTTATAAGAATAGACTGAGGCGCAATACCAATTACCACCACCAGGTGGCGCTGGTCAATAACGTGGCCGTGTGGGGAAATCACCGCGTAGCGGTGTCAAAATTAGGCGAGGGTTGGTCGGGAATCAAGCGGACACTAAAGGAGTGACCGGATTCCCAAACGCGCGTAAAGACCAGCGGGAGCGCTCGATGGAGCTGCCTCGCTCGGACCAGACGCGCCTGACAGGATCTCACCGCGCGCAGAGCACACAGCGGGAGAAACTGCGAGGGGGAGAATGTGCTCGGGCAAGAGCCTGCTGCGCAGGGAATATGAAACAATACCAAGGCAATAATGCTAATAACGTGCACAAGAAACCGCTATACAAACAGCAACGTCAGATTAAGCCAAGAATGTAAGGAATGCACTTAACTGATGAGCAGTGAAGAAAGAGGAAGCGGAAGGGACATCACGATATTATATACGATGGACTGTGATATGATTGGACTATAGTTGCCTTGGAGACTACCCCCCTAATGGTTCATGGGTTGTGTAGTCTTTTGTTTAATGATTGTTGTGTTACGTTTTCTTTGAACTGCTATGCAAATAAAGTGTGGAAAGATATGCATAATCCACGCCTCTGTCCTGCCATAGAATTCATTAAACTTTATTTGATCTGATTTAGAAACATAGATCATAAAAGTGTACATAAAAACAGTAAATCCTCTTTCCTAATACAATACATTGAGAATTAATTAAAACCAGTAGGTAAAAACGGGTGTTACAAATCCCGGTTCAGAGCAACTTCAGGTTAACAGAATCGTAAAGTTCAATGTTTCGCAAGATCAATCTCATGTACTTCGTGCAAAATACGCAATAAGGGGTCCAAGTAAGATGTAACGCTCCAATACCTGACCAGTTTGCACTATATAAAACTGCAGAAAAACTAAAAATAAAAAGTGTTTTGCACACTTCTGTCATTGGGCTATATGTGGGCTACATCTGGGTGATATTTGTGCTACATTTGGGCTCTTTTTTTCTCTGGTGGCCATCTTGGGAGACTTATTTGTTATGAAGTTTCCTAATTTCGTCATTTACTGCAGTCTCCTCAGTATGAAATGCTTTCAGTTTTTTACTTTGATTCCATCAAGAAGGCATTCAGATGTGTCACACATTTGCCATGAATTCAGAATGTTAGCACTCTAGTTGTTCATTAGATCACTGTAGTAAAGCTACTGCTCACCAGGGAGTTAACTGGAAGTCTACTGCTGGTATTGAAAGTGATTGTTTAAGTCTGCATGTCAGAATTTTCTAATGAAATCGAAGAGGATTTGAGATCTCACTTAAAACATGCCCTAAATTTTCTTTCTGCAGCACTAACCATAATTTCTATGGCAAAATGAACCCCCTCATTTTGTTCCTTTTTAAATTAAATGTTTTAAGTGTTACCAGTTTATTCCAATCAAGATGGCTTCAGGTGTGCCATACTTTTGTCATAAGTAAGACTGTTAGCGCTCTAGTTGTTCTTTAGAACACTCTGGGAAGCTGCAGTAGAACACAAAGGCATCAACTGACAGGCTGCTCCTGTTGAAATATAACAGGAAGATATTTGAGATCTCACTTAAAACATGTCCTAATTTTTCTTTCTACAGCACTAACCATAATTTCTATGACAAAATGAACCCCCTCATTTTGTTCCTTTTTAAATTAAATATTTTAAGAGTTACCAGTTTATTCCAATCAAGATGGCTTCAGGTGTGCCATAATTTTGTCATAAGTAAGACTGTTAGCGCTCTAGTTGTTCTTTAGAACACTCTGGGAAGCTGCAGTAGAACACAAAGGCATCAACTGACAGGCTGCTCCTGTTGAAATATAACAGGAAGATATTTGAGATCACACTTGAAACATGTCCTAATTTTTCTTTCTACAGCACTAACCATAATTTCTATGACAAAATGAACCCCATCATTTTGTTCCTTTTTAAATTAAATGTTTTAAGTGTTACCAGTTTATTCCAATCAAGATGGCTTCAGGTGTGCCATACTTTTGTCATAAGTAAGGCTGTTAGCACTCTAGTTGTTCTTTAGAACACTCTGGGAAGCTGCAGTAGAACACAAAGGCATCAACTGACAGGCTGCTCCTGTTGAAATATAACAGGAAGATATTTGAGATCTCACTTAAAACATGTCCTAATTTTTTTTTCTACAGCACTAACCATAATTTCTATGGCAAAATGAACCCCCTCATTTTGTTCCTTTTATTAAATTAAATGTTTTAAGTGTTACCAGTTTATTCCATTCAAGATATCTTCAGGTGTGCCATACTTTTGTCATAAGTAAGACTGTTAGCTCTCTAGTTGTTCGTTAGAACACTCTGGGAAGCTGCAGTAGAACACAAAGGCATCAACTGACAGGCTGCTCCTGTTGAAATATAACAGGAAGATATTTGAGATCTCACTTAAAACATGTCCTAATTTTTCTATCTACAGCACTAACCATAATTTCTATGACAAAATGAACCCCCTCATTTTGTTCCTTTTTAAATTAAATGTTTTAAGAGTTACCAGTTTATTCCAATCAAGATGGCTTCAGGTGTGCCATAATTTTGTCATAAGTAAGACTGTTAGCACTCTAGTTGTTCTTTAGAACACTCTGGGAAGCTGCAGTAGAACACAAAGGCATCAACTGACAGACTGCTCCTGTTGAAATATAACAGGAAGATATTTGAGATCACACTTGAAACATGTCCTAATTTTTCTTTCTACAGCACTAACCATAATTTCTATGACAAAATGAACCCCATCATTTTGTTCCTTTTTAAATTAAATGTTTTAAGTGTTACCAGTTTATTCCAATCAAGATGGCTTCAGGTGTGCCATACTTTTGTCATAAGTAAGGCTGTTAGCACTCTAGTTGTTCTTTAGAACACTCTGGGAAGCTGCAGTAGAACACAAAGGAATCAACTGACAGTCTCTGCCCTTGTTGGATGTACATGTTTTACTGAGAATGTCAGACTTCATTCTCACATGACTGAGAAAGATAATGTGAATTTACAGAAAATATGCTCTCATTTTAGCTTCTGGAGCACTTTCCAAAACTGTATGGGACAAGCATGTGAAAATAGTTTTCTCTCAAACATGATTCATGATATCCCAGAAGAAGGTTTTTCAGAGGGTAAAATCACCTTAGAACACACCACAATTCCTGAAATTAGTATGGTACCATCAACAAATGAATTCTAATGTAACTAAAGTCTGTTATCACCCTTTATAGTTCTCCTTTTGGTAACCCTCAAAATCTTCGATTCACTACAATGCATTTCAATGGGGTACTATCATTTATATTGGTCCCAAGATGGCTGCCAGCAATTCCAGGATGAAGTGCTGACAGCCAATCAGATCTCACGATGACATGTGTGGTTAGGCTCCGCCCAGATATATATGTGTTTTCTTTTTCAAATTTCTCAGGAACTACTGAACGGATTTACACCATTTAACCAAAAGGCACGACTCTGAACCAAGGGCTACCTTTTTGCCTAATTTGGTGTAATTCCGTTCAGCAGTTCGGGCTGTAGCTGCGATGAAAGGTTCCTATAGAAAATTGCATGGGGAAAACATGTTTTGGGACCCCTCTTTTTCTCGGCCCCCACTTGATTATTTCACTCCGAGACTTTCAGGATAGGAGCGGACCGGAGAGCCCCAAAAGTTTTGAAAATTTCACGAAGATTCGTCAACCGGCGCCAAAGTTATTTCAAATAGAATGTTGCAGATTTCCTATGGAAAATAGGTCTTAACTATAACTATCTACTGGCGACCGCCAGTAGATAATACATATATATATATATACACATATATATATATTTATATATTTATATATTACCTAATGGCGGTCGCTTTAGGTAGTTATAGTTGGGACCTTGTTTCTATTCAAAAAATCTTTTTTGATTTGCCAATATCTTTGACGCCGTTTGATGAATCTTCTTGAATTTTTCAAAACTAATGTCCTGCTCCGGTCACCTCCTATCTTGAAAGTTTCGGGGTCATTGGTCAAGGGGGAGCCGAGAAACAAGGGGGTCCCAAAATGCATTTTCTCAATGTTAATTTCCATTGGAAACTTTAGACAAAGCTACAGCTTGAACTGCTGAACGGAATTACATGAAAGTTGGCAAAAATGTAGCTCTTGGCTCACAAAGCGTGCTTTCTTTAAATGGTGTAAATCTGTTCAGTAGTTCCTGAAATATTCATATTTAAAATATTTATATATCTGGTGACCGCAGTGGATCCGCGAACACTCCCGAGCATGAGCTTGATCTGATTGGCTGCCAACATTCGAAACCAAAAAGTGTTGGCAGCCATCTTGTGACTCAGTTGAACCGAGTCACAATAAAAAAGGTCATAAAACAAGAAAAGGAGGCAGGCTATAAACACCCTGACCCCTAGGCCTGTCAGGGTGTAACACAGGGACCCCCATGGCCAAAGAAAGCTTCTTTTTTTTAAATAATTCAGTTGGATTCACATAGGGTCCGGGAATCTGGCCAAAATGTTTTTAAAAAACGAAGCATGGGCTTCCGCGCTTCGTTTGTTTTAAGCCCCCGGGTGGTCCAAGTCCCGGGGGCAATGCTTTAATATGTAGCGGGGGCCCGTGGGGCCCCCCACAGCCCTGGGGACCACCACCTCCCTGGGGCTTCAATTTATTAGGGTCGGGGGGGCCTTGCAGGCCCCCCAAGCCCTGGGGACCACCACCTCCCCAGGGCTACTTCTAAATACTAAGTGTGGGGGGGCTCGAGCCCCCCACACTGCCTCGGGGACCACCACCTCCCTGGGATATTGAATAATAATGATATGGGGGTCAGTTGCAGACCCCCAGCCCCGGGGCCCACCACCTCCCCAGGTCTTTAAACACTAAGGGAGGGGGGCAGCACGGCCCCCCTCCAAGAGCCTTTGATGGCTCACCCCCCAGGGCCAGCTCCAGCAATGTCCCAGGGTGCCCACCCCCGGGACATTGCAGTTTGCAATGGCAGGGCGGGAGCACTGCTCCCGCCCTGCCATTGCAAACTTCTGCTTCGCTTCATGGAAGCGAGAGCAGGAAACCTGCTCTCACTTCCATGAAGTGAAGCAGAATTGCTTTTGGGCAAAGGGAGCTGTATGTCAGCAGCTCCCTTTGTCCAAAAGTAATGCCGGCTCCCGCAGGAGGCGGGGAGCCAGCAGGGACCGCAGGGACATTGGGGCTCCCCCTGCTTTCCCCAATGTAAGAGCATGCCCCACGGGATGGGGTCCCCTGGGCGGATACCGAGTAATGGAAGTGGGGCATTTTTTTTCTCTCGATTTTGTAGTCACTACCCTATTGCAGCTCTAAGCGCGGCCGCCCTTGTAACTTCGCATTGGATTCGCGGATCCATCTCAAATAAATAATTTAATAGTATATAATTTAGAAGGTAGTGTTGCATTTGTGAACTTGCTTTATAGAGTTAGTGAGATTGAAGTTAATGATAAGATTAAAATTGATAGAGTTAGTAAAAATATATAAAATTAAAATTTTAAAGTCAAACCTGAAAAGTATATTGTGTTGTAGTACATTGAATTTGTGCTTTTGCAAATTCGCGACAGATTCGCGAATCCACAAAAAATATAAAAAGAGTATGTATGTTTAAAAGAAAATAAGATTCACTTTTGTGTTATATGGTAGCTCTAAAAAGAGCCCTTGTTTTCATTATGAGTTTGTTGTAGCTACATGTAAGTGCGGATGCACAGCTTAAGGTTGTTGAGAAAGACTCTGTTCCCTTGATCTGTGAAGTATACTCCATCACATCTGTAGATGTCATCCATATCAAAACATAGATTGTTGTTATAGATGGAGCCCATCCTATGGTCTCCGAGGTAAGCAAAAACAGATTTATTGACATTCTTTCTAGCTTTCTCAATCTGTGGACAGAATTGATTTGACCACTTCCATTTCTGTCTTTGGCATATATTAAAGTATACAAAGACAGTTTGAGGGAAAAGCAACATCAATTGAGCAAAGGAATCCTTCATGAGCATTTCCAGACCTACCCTAGTCAATGTGCCTAGGTCATTACAACCACAGTGCACAATCATGAGGTCAAGGGGTTGGAGATGCAAAAAGGTTTTAACCAAAGGCAACAATTGGTGCCACTTTAATCCTCTCTATGTAATCCATTTAATATCCACATTTTGCAAAGCTAGGTCTTTGTCAATACCTCTGTGTTCAGCATACCTTTTGCACCAGAAAACAAAGCTGTGCCCAACGATCCATACTGTAAGCATCTTGAAGGGATGTCTGGAAGTAATAAAAATATGTCTGCAGCTGAGGTAGTCAGTTCATAGAATGAGAGGTATCTAAAAAGGTAGAGAAGATGCCGTTTTTGAAAAAGCAGATAACTGATTGGTTGTTCGTGAACATTGTACACTCAAAAATAGGATGCATGTTACTTACCTAAAGAAGCAAATTTCTTATTGGTTATTAAAAACATTTTCAAAGGCACAGTAGATAGGATAAGGTAATATTTTGCAAACGTCAACCACACCTGCTATTTGCATTTGTAAGCTAGTGCAGTGAACTTGAAAATATGTTGAACTTGTGACCTGTCAGTACAGTTGAATGTTGCAGAAACTGTTACTATGGAAACTGTGATTAAGCAGAATGGGGGAAGGGTTGAAACTTAACTGTGGTTTTGAAATATGAAATTGTAATTTATATATAAGTGATATGTTATTAAAGCAAGATTTCCCAAATCAGTACTATGTTTAAAAGTGGTGTGTTCTTAGAAAATAATGCTAGTATTATTAGTAATAGGTTTTTGAACTGTATGGATTCGCGGCTCCATCGCAACGCTACACTGTGGCACCGTGGTGGAGTCACGACTCCAGTAAATTACAGAACCAGTTTAGGCAGTTTAAGAAGACAGTTAGAAAGGGTGTATATGTCTAACCAATAGAAATGTGTTTCACAATTTGAAATAATGTAGGAAGGAATGTGATTTGTGACTTACATTTATTTGTGTGGAGAAAGAGAGGGAAAGTTTGCCATTACTGGTTTTACCTTGTTGAGAGAGGTGCATTACATTGATTGTGTGCAAAAGAAAATCTTATATGACTTTCTGATGTTTCATATTCTACAATACTATTTGAAAGGTGAGTTACAAATTTGTGAGGTGTATTATGTATTATGTAGTAGAGCTTTACTGTTTGTAGTGATATTTTAATATTTGAAAAGCTTTATTTTCAAACTTAAAAAATTATTCAAGAACTGTGATGTTTGAAATATGTTATTAAATGTAGAGATGTGTATTGTAGTTTTTTTAGTTGCACTGAAATGATGATTGAAGTACATTGTGTATAGTAATAAGTGTACATTGGTAGATGGAATAGCGATTATGGTAGTTTGTATTAGTGTGCGGAAATGTACAATTGAAGCACACCGCATAATTTTAGGTGTCGCTTTCAAATTGGAAGTGCAGACAGTCAAGCTTTAAGGTGTGCATGGACTTGTGACTGAGGTATGTCTCTACTTGCATATGTATTCTCATATGTCTTATACATTTGAAGATGCATGATGTATAACAGAGAAGTGTTGCTGCTTTGTATGTGGCTAGGCTCAACACTGTGAGTAGTACTAGAATGGAGAAGCAACAGCACAAAAGTGAGGTTTTAGTGATTAGGCTACTCTGTATAAGTCTCTAGAGAGGTACAGTTGAACTATGCCACATCATTTTTGGTGTATGCTTGAAATGGGAAGTGTGTTCTGTGAAGTCTTCAGGTCTGCAGAGTGTTGTGACTGAGGAAAGTCTCTACTTGGAGATATATTCTGATATGTGTCATGCATTTGAAGATGCTTTACATATAAAACACAGGTAAATGTCAATTTTTATGTTTTGTTTATATATGGTGTCACTAGCTAAAGGTACAGACACATGCATGCATGCTGTCAGGAATATGGTGAGACTTACAACAAAGACATGTGAAGGGTTGCTGCTTTGTATTTGGCTAAGCTCAACACTCTGAGTAGTAGTAGAATGGTGAAGCAGCAGCAGAAAAGGGAGGTTTAAGATATGTTGCTAGAGGGATTAGTGATTAGGCTACTTTGCATGAGTCTGTGGAAAGGTTCACTTGAAGTACGCCGTAAAAATCTAGGTGTCTGTTTAAAATGTGAAGTGCAGTCTGTCAAGTTTTAAGGTCTGCATGGTGTTCTGACTGAGGTATGTCTGTACTTAAAGATGTATTCTGATATGTGTTATCCACCTGAAGATGCTAGACGTGTACAACACAGGTATACATCTATTTGTAGGCTTCTTTTATATATGATGCCACTAGCAAAAGCAGAGACAAACGAAGGGTTGGTGGTTTATATTTTGCTAGGCTCAACACTCTAGGTGTTATTTTGATTTGAAATGGGAACACCAGTCTGTGAAGTTTAAGTTACTTTATGGTGTTGTGAATGACCTATGTGTCTACTTCTATATCTATTGTCTGATGTATTATACATCTGAAGCTGGTTGGTTTGGGTAGTAGTAGAGAAATCCTTTAGTTCTGCTCTGTCATTCTGTTGTAGAGGTTGTGATGTCTTCTGAATGAAGGAATTATGCAGTGTCTGACATAGTTGTTCAATACTCAGGTGCCATATTTTATGAGTAGAAATGAATACATACACTTTTTTTACTCAAATTTAGATAGTATGTGCTCTAAGATGTTATTGTTTAAACGTTTGGTTCATATTATAGGTTTGATAATATGTAAAGAGTACTATTCTAAATATTTATCTTGTATGGAGACATTTGCCATGCAATTGAAAGTATTTGTTTATTTATAGATGAGAATATTTGTATATAATTATTTTAATTATAAAAAGTTATTTTTTTCATATATTTACCATTATTACTAAGAAACATTGAATGTGGCAAGAAAAGATCAAAAGAAAAGACAAGAAAAATACAGTACTATTTAAAGGAAAGAGAAAAGCAGAAATTAGATGAAGTTCAAAATGTTACATTGAAGAAAAAGACTTCTGGTAAGAGAACTAAAGAGTTTGTTAAAAGACTTTTAAAGAATATAAAGAATTTTCAAAATGTGGAAAAGAGAAAGGTAAGTTCTACAACCAATCAGAAGGAAACGAAAAAAGGACATATTAATAGAAAATCATGTTATGGGAAAGCAATCCATGTTGAGAGAAGGCTGAAAGAATATAAAGACATTAGGAAGAGAACGTATAAAAGTAGAGTACTACAAAATTTATAGAAAGATTGTAAAAAATATAAAAGAAGATCAGCAGCTTATGAGAAAATGCAACAGATTGGAAGTGTAGTAGAAAAAGCTTTTGAATTGAAACAAAAATTATTTACATTGGTATTAAAAGGAATGAAAACGTTGAATAAAACAATGCAGTTTATGAAGGAGAAAAGCAAAAGAAAAAGACTGGTTAATAGAAGTAACTTTTGCAAAGTTTTTACTGGTGAATGGAAGCACACTTCTAGTACTGAGCCTTTCTTTAATGAAGAAAGCTATTTTCAACAAAATACATTAGTTCATGCAGTTTCTACTAGTGGTCGATGCTATGAGATGAAAGATGGTTGTCCCATTCCAAAAGTAAAGATGGTTATTTATTTATTTATTCTGTGTTTTCTATAGCGCGAACCAGACCCTGAGTTGGGTGTCAGAGCGCTCTACATTTACAACCACTTTGATATCAGCAGATATCCAATTCTTTCATATCAATAACATCTCTATGTGTTCCACTAACATTGGCAAATATTTGTCCATACACAAAAATATAGTGAGGAATAATAGAAATCATTAGATTACATTCAAACTTGACTTGTCGTACTTCATTATAGGAGTAGAGGCTCGCTATTCAAGCTCAGTTAATGGTAGGATCTTGCATCGGGAGGTGAACAGTTTCTTTGTTCTTTGTTAGGAACGTCGTATTGACATTCCCTTTCCCTAACTACTTAGACGTCCCTGTTGGTCGTTATGGGAGATATTTCCCCATCAGAAATGACTTAGGGGCCGATTCCGATCTCGGCCGGTAGGGCACCGAATCGGATTCGGCTTAACCAGATCCGATTCGGAGCCCTCTTTCCCGACCGAGTCGAACGTGCGTCCGGGCGAGCGAGTACGATGCGAGCACACGCGAAATCGCCGACCGACTCGTTCGCGGGTCCGAACCGCTCCGACCGACTCGCACGGACACGACTCCCACCGCGCAATGGAGACGTTCCCCGGCCGTGCAAGTACGATGCGCGCCTCGAGCAGTCCGACCGACTCGCGCCGTCCGGCTCGAAAGGGCAGTCGGAGCCGGACTTTGGGGGTCCGTGTCGGACCCCCCTGTACGCATAGCCGTGCGAGTCGCACACAGGGAGGACCCATGGGTCCCACCTACCTGTGGATGTACGGCGCAAGTTGCATCGACGCGTACCCGCTGTAGGGGGGGCCCTTGTTCGCCTCGCACCCATTGAGTCAATGGGAGCCCGCGTACGCGTTGTACGACCAGCTACCATTGACTTCAATGGGAGTCTGACCGACTCGAGTCCGATTGCATGCGTACGCATCGTACTCATTCGGTCGGGCTGCTAGAGTCCGATTCGGTCGGAAATCTCTCCGGGTCTGGCTCGGTCGGAGTGATTTCCGGCCTGAATCGGAATCGGCCCCTTAGTCTCCTTTTTGAATCGAGGAGCGTAAGTGATTCTTCTGATATTCGGTAGGAGCGAATTCCAAATCCTTGGTGCTGCTCCCGTGAATGCTCTATCGTAAGTTTTTTTCTTACGGAAGAGTGCTGGTTTCAGTAGAAAGTCCTCCGATCCCCTCGAGGGTCTAGTGCCTCCGGATAGCGTAATTTTATGAGCTAGGTAATATGGAGTTTTGTAGTGTATTGCCTTGTGAGTGATACAAGCAATTTTTAGCTCTATTCTTGCTTCGTATGGTAGCCAATTGATCGCTTTCAGATGAGGAGTGATGTGGTCGTATTTTCTTGTTCCCTTTATAAGTCTAGTTGCTGCATTGAGACAGGCTTTTAGGGGTGCTGTTGATATCTTAGGGAGTCCTGATAGGGTTTTGCATCCATATTCAATTCTTGATATGACCAGTGCTTGGACTGCCAATTTCAGATCATCGGGATTGATGAGTGACTTCAGTTTTCTGAGGTAATTCAGATGAAAACGAGCGTTTTTTGCCATTGTGTTGATGTGTGCTCGCATATTTAGATCTTTGTCCAGTGTGATACCCAGTGATTTGGTTGAGTCAACTATAGTAGGGGTACCATTTAGTGCTGTGATCATCTTGGTCCATTCTTTGAACTTGGCTGAACTTTTAGGAGGGGAGATCAGAAGGAATTCAGTTTTTTGTGAGTTGAGCTTAAGATGATTGTCAGGTAGCCATTCAACGGTTTTCTGGAGAGCATGGTTCATAGTGTTGATCGCTTCCGGAGATGATATCTTCATGTACAGCTGGGTGTCGTCAGCTTACATGTGAAACGAAATGTTGGCCTTATGCAGTACTTCAACACTCCATAAACCCGACCCGCACCACACAAGGCGAATCCCCCCAAGATGCCCCCACCCCCTCCCACGACTCTGTGGTGCAGCGTCTCGCGTCACTAGAAAACCAGATAGACTCGATCTCCCCCGGGGCCTGTCTGAAATCCTCACCAACCTAGATAAGGCGCGCAGACCCCCCAATCCCCTTCCTGGGTTCCCTCTACTTCCAACACCAACAGCCACAAGAACCCTTCCTGGCCCTCAGAAACCCACGAAACTCAGCTTCAGAGACTCCAAAGATTGGACACGGAACCCTGGCCACAAAAATCCCTAAGAAACTCACCCCTTCCCACCGGGGCTCAGAGACGCTCAAATACCGATATCAAACCCTTGACCTCAAGACCCACTAGAACAGAAGCAGCTATGTCTGACAATGAAGCAGCCGATCTAGCCTCCTCATATGACACACCTCCCTTTGACTCCCCTAAATCCAAAATCCAAGTGATCACGGGTCTCCGAAAAGACCTTCCCTGCACAAAACCCCGCGACCGCCCTTCCTCACCACCCTACCTAGGGCGCCCAAAGAAAAGACCCCCAGCAACAAAGAGCTTTTCAGCAACTGCTTGCTCATCAACTGCAGGTCGGCCTCTTTGCATGCAACTGAACTAGCAGAGGCCATCCTCTCGCATGACATCGACATTGCGTTCATCACGGAGACCTGGCTCAACAAGCTCTCCTCACCATGCTTAGACATGCTTGTACCCCCAGGTTTTTCCATCATTAACAAAGACAGAAAAGACCAGCGAGGGGGAGGGGTAGCTATCATCCATAAAGACAACATGGTCATCACGGAAATAGATTCATGCAATTACAACACATTTGAATGTCTCTCAACCAACATTAAGACCAAAGATAATGGAACTTTGCTCTGCCACCTTCTTTATCATCCACCAGGCAACACCTCCGCATTCGGGGATCACTTATCTGACCTGATAGCTCATGGTGCACTAGGAGATGCCAATAATCTAACTCTTGGCGACCTTAACCTCCGGTGGAATGAAACTAACAACCCGCTAATCCAATCGCTATCCAGTCTCCTCTGTGACAACAATTTAACCCAATACTGCACGGAGGAGACGCACTACAAAGGAGCCACCTTAGATGCCATCATCGCTCAAAGAAACACAATCACAATCAACCACATACTCTCCGTGGACTGGTCAGACCACCACATGATCTTATTTCATATCAACCAACTAACTCTCTTTCAAACGTCTATGCAAGACCCCCAAATGGTTGAGAAACTTCTCTCAGATTCCCTTGGGAGCCCTTGAAGAACGGATAAGCTCGCTTCTTCCCGACACCAACGACCACCTCTCCACAAATGAACTCACTGAGTGTTACAACGCAAAGCTAGTGTCCATGCTTGACCAACTAGCTCCCCTAAAGCTGAAAAAAGCCGAGCCATTCCATCCAGATCATGGTTCAACTCCGACCTCAATTCTGAAAGGAGAAAACTAAGAGCCAAAGAAAGAAAGTGGAGAAATAACCCTACCTCCATCCTCCGTGATCAACTCAAATCAGCCCGTAGGAAGTACAACAATCACATCAAAAACAAGAAATCCAGCTTTTTCCGTTCGGCGCTGGACAGTGCAAAAAACAGACCCAAGGAGCTCTATAGCATCATCAGACAACAAACCTCCAAGCCTGTGTCCTCCTCTATACAGGTGTCCAAAGAACTCTGCGACAACTTCGCCAACTTCTTCAATGATAAGATCACTAAAATCGAACTCTCACTGGACGTCAACAACACGCACCCCATAAAGAGCATCGCGGCTGGGACGCTTGATCTTTCTCCTGGTACCTCTTCCAATTCCTGGCTAAGTTTCCGCCCCATTCAAGAAACTGAGATAGTCACGTTGATCTCCACCTCCAAACCCTCAGCTCATGTCCTAGACCCCATTCCTCCCCTGCTGACCAAAAAACTGAAGCGCGCCTTAGCTCCGCTCTGGTGCACGATCATAAATAGCTCCCTGAAAAATGGAGTCGTTCCAGACTGCCTTAAAATGGGACAAGTCACACCCCTGTTGAAAAAACCCGGCCTAGACGGTACGGAGCTGAACTTTAGACCTGTGTCAAACCTCCCCCTTCTATCAAAAACCCTAGAAAGATGCGTATTACAACAACTAACACAACACATGGACAACATCAACCTCCTGGACCCCCACCAGTCTGGCTTCAGAAAAGGCTGTAGCACAGAAACCGCGATCCTCAACATCATCGACGATATCCACGGATCACTAGACTCTGACCAATGCTGCCTCCTCATTCTCCTTGACCTCTCGGCAGCATTTGATACGGTAGATCACAAACTCCTCATAAGGGCTCTCCAAAAAAGAGCTGGTCTTGGCGAGGTAGTCCTCCAATGGTTCTCCTCCTTTCTACACAATCGCACACAAAAAATAAAAATAAAAAACTTCACTTCCGACCTCCAACAAGTCAACAAGGGCGTCCCTCAAGGCTCGGTGCTATCACCGCAACTCTTTAACATCTACATGGAACCTCTCTCCAAACTACTCAGAAAAGCCAACATCCGCTTCCATCTCTATGCTGATGATCCTCAGATTTATTTGGAAACTACCTCTCTCAAAGACATTCAAAGACTCAATGATGTACTGAGAGATGTCCAACACTGGTTGACATGCAACCACCTTAAACTAAATCCTGACAAGACTGAGACACTCCTCATCTCGAATAAGGAAGATAACCCCCAAATTGCCGAATGGTTAAAGGCCGTCGATGCGCTCAACGGGAATCTCACTCTAGCAGACTCTGTCAAATCACTAGGCATCACTCTAGACCCAAAACTGAACATGACGAGACACATTAAGAATTCGGCCAAAAGTGCTTTCCTTAACCTCAGACTACTGAACAAAATAAAACCCTTCATTCCGCCCAGTGATCTCAAACAGGCCACCCAATCTCTGGTACTGTCAAGACTGGACTATGGGAACGCAGTCCTCTCAGGAATTCCAAAATCGCATCTGGCTCCCATCAAAACAATGCTGCATGCGGCTGCCAGAATGATCACCGGTATCAAGAAATTCGATCATATCTCCCCTGCACTCAGGGAACTTAAGTGGCTTCCAGTCGAAATGCGGATTAGCTTCAGAACAGCCTGCCTCACACATAAAGCCCTTCACACCGGCAAACCCGAATATCTGGTGAAAAACTCAAAAAAGCCAGCCAGACCAGGAACCTGAGAAGCTCAAACTCCCTCCTACTCATCCCACCAAAAACTAGAAGAAAAAAACTGCGGACCGATCCTTCGCCGGAAGCGCTCCTAAAATCTGGAACTCTATTCCCCCTCACATCAGAACCATTCCCTCCTTTGTAGAATTCAAAAGCCAACTCAAAACCCTGTTCCTCAACCGCTCCCTTGGGAGTGGATAGGATCACTCGGGACAGCTAGCGGACATCGCGCTCTGCTCCAGCTCTAAGACTCCGAAGAATCCTGAAGACTAACACTGTCCTGCACTATAATGTGTCACTCTTTTATTTTGCGTTCTTCTGTTAATATGTCGCTCTTCTATTTTGTATCTGGTGATTATCTGATATGTACCTGCTGTAAAGTGCTCCGATACCCTAGGGTCAGGCCAGCGCTATAGAAAACTTCTTAAATAAATAAATAAAATAAATAAATAAACTTCAGTTAATGGTTCGATGTATAGGTTAAATAGTGAAGGTGATAAAGTTGATCCTTGAGGGACCCCAATTTTAATTGTAGATGGTGGGGATAGCTTGTTGTCTACCAGGAATCTTTGCGATCTGTTCTCTAGGAAGGAGTGGAACCATTTCAGTACAGTTCCTGATAAGCCCATCCTATTTTCCAGGTGCTCTAATAATTTGGGATGGTTTACTGTGTCAAATGCAGATGATAGGTCTAGAAGGATCAAGAGACAGGTTTCATTACGGTCGAGGGCTAGTAAAGCGTCATCTACTATGTGTAGGATTGCTGTTTCCGTACTATGGTTTGGTCTGAACCCAGATTGGTAGTCATTAAGTAGCTCAAATTCAGTAATGTGTTGACTTAACTGATTGTGCGCACATTTTTCTAGTACTTTGGCTAGTAGGGGAATGGTTGTTACTGGATGAAAGTTGTTAGGTTCTGATGGGTTTTCTGTAGGTTTCTTTAGGAGAAGGACCACCTGTCCTGTTTTTAGGCAGTCTGGAATTGATCCTTGGGCAAGTGATTCATTAATAATCTTAGTCCAGTAGGAGATGACCATGTGGTTGCAGGATGGCCAGCATTTAGCTGGCAGCGGGTCATTGTAATGATTATTTGGTTTTAGAGAAAGTAGTATTTTGGTAATGTCATGTTGATCATATAGATTGAAGTTTGACCAATGGGCATTATTCTTGGGCATTACTTGAGTAGGTAGGGCAGGGTTTCTCCCTTGTTCACTCCTAAGGTTTGAGGCTTTTTCAGCGTTATTCTTGAGTTCTCTCTCCAGTGAGCTGGTTTTATCGGTAAAGAATGTTGAAAAATCTTCACAGTTCAGGTCTGATTTTGATGTTAGCATGGAAGATTTGGCTAATTTGTTCGATTGATCTTTTAGTAGATCGAAGAGTTTCCTTGGTCTGTTCTTTGCGTTTTCAAGTTCATTTCTAAAAAATTCTTTTTTTGATCTAAGTAAGCTTTTATTGTAGGTTTTTCTGGTTATTCTGAGTTGTTTTAAGTGGGGGGATGACGGAGTTTGTCTCCATTTTCATTCTGTTATTCTGAGTTTCCGTCTTTCTTCATTAAGTGATCCGTTGAACCAAGGATTTTTATCTTCGATCTGTATTCTTTTAAGTTTTAGCGGGGCAATGTCGTCAATTATTTTAGCTATCGTCTGATTGTAGTGATCTGTTAACTCGTTGACGTCCGTTAATTCTGAAGGGGGTTGGAGTTCTTTCTCGACTTATATTTTAAGAATCCCGGCGTTCAGATTTCTAGTGTCTCTCACCCAATGTTTGGGTTTGATTGGTTGCAATAGTGTTTTCTCTTTTTTGGCTGATATTTGGAAGGTGATGTAGTGGTGATCAGACCACTCGCAAGGGATGATAGAGATTTCTTGGATCGCATTTTCTTTGGAGATGATCCAGTCTAATGTAGCTCCTTTAGAGTGGGTTGGTAGGGCACATGCTTGAACTAGTGAGTGGTCGGCTAGGAATTCTTTCAGAATGTTGACCTGATTATCTTGGATGTCGTTCTAGTGAAGATTGAAGTCTCCTAGGAAAATATCATTGGAGTGAGGTTCTGAGTTAGTTGTAATAATTTCCATTAGATGGTCTATGAAAGTTAGGCTTTTGCCCGGGGCATGATAGAATGCAATAGTTTTAGAGATGGTGATGTTTGATCTGTGGATACATGCCACTCCTCCCATTTTGATTAGTCTATCTAGTTGTATAATGTTATAGTTTGGCGGTACCAGCAGGTCTAGGCATGGGGAGGATGATTCCGATAGCCATGTTCAGTTAGGATAGCCACGTCCGCATCTTGATTCAAGATTAGGTCGGCAATGTCAGCGGCATGTTTCATTGCTGAACGGCAGTTGATAAGTAGGCATGAGATCTTTTTTTTAGGGTTTTCTATGTCGGTGCTGTAGTCGGGCTCCTCTGGGCTTAGCGTTATTTCTTTCAGGTTATTTGAGTTTGGTTTTCTGTGCTTTGTATGTGTTATTCTGTTGGAATTAATTGGTACCACCTGAATCTTCTGGTTACTTAATTTGTCGGGGAGGTTGGAAGTCATATCGTGGGAGAGTAGTAGGTTTTGGATTTCAGTGTCCGACAGATATCTAAGGAAGGTACGTGGCCTGTAAATCCTATTTGATAGCGGTAGTGGGGTTGTATTGAGCTTATTGTGGAGATTGTGTGCTGATTTCTGACTCTAAATAATCTTGGAGAGATAGCTTTCTGAGAGCAATAGAGTATTCTTCATGTTCCTAATAGCGTTGCGCATGTCTATAGCTATCTTCTCTGTCTGGGCCATGAGGATTTCTAATTCCTTCCATGATGGAAGTGGGGGTTGGTGTTGTTGTTTTTGCAACGGGACTGCTGACATGTGGATCGTTAGGTTCGAAGGTTCCTCCTCCGGATGTTTGTATTTATCTTGTGTCCCTTCATTAGTTCTTTTTTTGCTCTGAGGGGTAGGTCCTGAGTTGATATCGGTCATGTTATTTGTTGTCTCAGGGCATTGGTTGTTGGGTGTTGTCTCCGACACCTCGGTGGTTTGTAATGGTGTGGACGTCCTGGCATCAGATGTGTGCAGATTGATAGCTTTCATTTGGAGTGCTTCTATGGGGTCATTGCTGAATGATTTGCGTATGTCTATTCTTGGGTTGCTTGCTGTAGAGTGTGTCTTTGTGTGTTGTCTAGTCCTAGAGGATCTGGAGAGTCGATTTCCCTGAACTGTTTTGCTGTCTCTCTTATCGATTACCCTCAGCTGATTATGGATGTAGGTGTCTGAGCTGTCGTCTTGTTGTTGAGCTGATATAGGGCAGTTATGGACCTGATCTTTTAGCGTTGCGAAGTAATCATCGAATAGCTCAAGATCCTTGCTGCCTGCTTGGATGAGTACCGTGCCATTTTTGTAGAGGGTTATATTTAGTGTGGCCTTTAGATTGTTTGACGGTTTTATACTCAACTTCGTTCCGTACGGGATGTTTCTTGATTCTTTGATGTTTAGGAGATTCAACATTGCGGTATGCCATTTAGCAAGTGATCTGGTGTAGAAAATTAAATCGTTAATGATTACTCCTTTTTTGAGGTATAGGAGGGTTCCTATACCTCCTATACCTCAGATGGTTCCTAGGAATGCGGAAGAAGTAATAGCTGAAGAAGTTCAAGGGAGGCATACACAAGCTCCGGTATACAAGTGGGATCATAGCAGTATTTGTAGTATTCAACAGGAATGTATTGACATATTACGAATTTTTATACAAGGATATGTCCAAAAAAGTCTTAAACAGAAGATTAAGATGTTACAAGGGCTAGATCCATGTAAAGTAAGAAAATATACTAACTTGCGGGGTCATTCTCTGGCTTGTCTTTCAAGAAAAGTGTGTCAAAGTACTTTACATCATTTAAGAATGTTAGCAGTACACTACTCAGAAATGCAGAAGTTAGTAAGGAGACTCTACTATGTAAAAAGTCCTGCATTATGTTTAAGTGAAATGAACACAGCTCTTTTGCATGGTTCAGTAACAGATGTAAAAAATGTTTGTGAGGAGTGTAGAGTAAGTGAGAGCTTGATAAGTGTAGGTGTTGAAAAATAGGTGGAAGATATTAGTACTGACAAGTTTGTAGAAGCAATTACAAAGTTTAAGATAGTTTCATCTGAAAAACCAAACTATGTTTGTATTTGTTGTTGACGTACTCACTATAGAAGTCAAACTAGGAATGTTGATCTATATTTAAAAAGTGAAAAGGAAAACAATGATAAGTGGGAGCAATTTGGTGCTTATTTGTTGGTGGTAGGTCATTTTGAGTTGGCTACTGATCAACGTATTTGTAAATAGTGTTACAACAAATTAGAAGAGAACAAAATGCCAGCAAGGGTGGTACATACCAACTTAGAGTTGGCAGGTATTCCTCCGGAACTGGCAGATTTAAATACATATGAGTCCATTCTTATTCAATCTGTGCACCCATTTCAGGCTATAGTTCATACGGAGCCTGTTGGACTTGGCCCTTTTTGCAGGGTCATCCCTAGACTTTTTGCCTTTCTCCTAGCCTTTTCTCTGACATGGTGTTGGTGGTTTTAGGACTCTGGGCACTTTAGCACTGCTGTTTAGTGTAAAGTGCGTGTGCTCTCTGTGATAAATATGGTAAGATTGGTCTACACCTGTTTGGCCTATTTAATTTACCTGTCAGTCCCTTGTAAAGTGGTATCTCATATACCCAGGGCTGGTGAATTAAATGCTACTGGTGGGCTTGCAGCGCTGATTGCGCCACCCACCAAAGTAGCCTTTCAAACCTATCCCAGGCCTCTGCCATTGCAGGGCCTGTGCACGCAGTGTTACTGCCGCTGTGACGTGGCACCTAAAGTGTGTGCCATGTCTGTGACCCCCCCCTTTTACTGCATGTCAGTCACCCCTAAGGTAGGCCCTAGCTAGTCCTATGGGCAGGGTGCATTGTAGGTAAAAGATAGGACATGTACATTAAGTGTGACATGTCCTGGTAGTGACAAACAGCCATTTTGGTTTCTCACTACTGTGGGGCTGCACTCCCATAGGAATGCATTGGGGATTCCCTGATAAGTGTTTCAGTGGTAATTCCTGATATGAGAGGCGCAGCGTGGTCAAGTTTGGTATATTTGGAATAGTGATAATAAATGCTGCGCAATGGTGTGCGCAGATTTATTATAACTATTTTAGAAATGCCACTTTTAGAAGTTGGCATTTCTGTGTGCTATGTGTCTGCCTGCCTGATGTGAATTGCATGTCTGGCTTTTGAGTGACAGGGGCTGGTGAGGTGTGTGTGGCTCCAGGAGGGGCAGGGTGAGTCAGCACTAGGCTGAATGGGACATCTACATTTGGAGTAGTGGGAGGAGTAGTCCCCTGACCCTGAATAGGCCTGTGCCTAGCCTGTACAATGCTGGCTCCGCCCCCCTGTGGTGTGTCTGATGACGAGCCCCCACCTGACAAAGGGGAAGAGGAGACTTGTAAACAAAGTACTCCAATTCCCCCCTGAACCATTTGCATCTGGTTCCCCCAAAGCCCTGTACTGCAGACAAAGGAAACTGTGATATAAATATAGGGGCTATGACCCCTTGATTTGTGCTGTTCCTGTGACTTGGGGAGCCTGTTGCTGCTGCTAGGCTCCAGGAGGAACCGCAACGAGGGACTGCCTCCCTGCTGGAGGGCCCTGTGTGCTGGCCTGCCTGGGCCCAGCTTTGCCCCCTTGAACTGTGCAGGACTTAGCGCCTTGTGAGTGCTATATTGTTTTATTCCCCCAAGAAGGACTTCAGCCTTGGCAGGGAAAGAGGAGCATGTTTGCTAAGCAGCACTTCGCTGCACACCGTCCAGAGGGAACCCCCGGCGTAGGGATTCCCCCGCATCGTGGTGTGCTTCAAGGCGGGAGCCCACCCCATGGTTTGCGCTGTTTGGCGGGAGCCCACCCCACCGGTGCTTTCGCTGATCTAGCGGGTGCCCCCCGCTCTATGCTTTTATTTCTCGGCGGGAGCCCACCCCGCATTTTGAAATTGCCAAAGGAGCCGCCGCGATCGAGTGCAGTGACCCGGAAGCCAGGCGGCCTTGCCTGGTTGTGGGCGGGGTCTACCGCGTGTCGCCGGAAATCTGTGCGGGGCTCCCGTGAGCGTGGGAGAGTCCCGTGGTACTGGCCAGAGGAAGCCTGGTGAGATGCGACGGAACCTCGCGGGCTCCAGTGATGGCGTTTTCAGCCTTCCCCCACCTGGCAGAGGGGGAGGAAGGCCACAGAGATCACCGGTGACGTGAGGAGAGATGCCGAAGGAGTCCTGAACCAGCCTGGTGAGTGGGGCTGACTCCAAAGTATTTCGGGTGCGGGGATTGGCACCAGAAGAGCCCAGTGACGTGGGGCTCCCGAGGCACATTGCCGGTGCCTGAGTGGTCCCGCAGGAGAGCGGGCCACTCCAACGGTGGGGGCCATTGTCTTTCAAAGCCCCAGAGGGGGGCTTCCAAGGCACCGTGGTGCCCGGGCTCATTTTCTCCACAGCTGCCACGCCGGACAGTGGGCAGCTCCAACGGTTGGGTAGTCTTGGGTTCCGAGCCCCAGAGAGGGGCTCCCCAAGCAGCACAGTTCTGCCAGGGCCATTTGTTTTGAAGAGTCCCAGTGGGGGACTCAGGGCCCAGGAGCACCAGCGCCTGTTTTGTCCTTCAGTTGCGCTGCTGTAGCGGGCAACTGCAATGTTGGTGGCCAGTTCTTTGTCAGTGAGGAAGGGGTGAGTTGCACCCCACGCCCCAGCGCCGGTGCGCACTTTGTGTTTGCTGCCAAGGCAGCCAGGGGGTCATTTGAGAGATTCCCCCTAGAGCCCTGACTTTCTGGACAAAGGGCCTTTGAGCCCCAGTGTATGGCCAGTTGGCCAGGGGGTCAGTTCTATGTTGGTAGGGTGCAAGGCCCTAATATGATACCTAATGCGTAATGTGGTTATGCTTATGAGGTGATTTTATAATGTGTTTATGTTGGTAATGCCTAATGATGTTGCATTTATGCTTATGAGGATGCCTAACGTCAGGTTATTAGGTTCTGTGGTCATGCCTCATGCTCATGTGATTTTGCCTAATGTCATGCTATGATGCTTGCATTTTATGCCTGAGCTAATGTGGTTTATACTTACTGCAATATTGCTAATCTCATTATTTTACCAGTAGGTACTGGTTGTTTTACATTTATTACTTGTACTTTTGTGATGGTTCTGGCAGCGACCCGATTGGCGCTGCCTTGTACATAGTCCCCTGTGAATATTGCCTAGTGCCAGTTGGCACAGTGTATATTGTGTGATTATGTTTCTAATGTGTTTATGATAATACAAAGGCTATTTCTATATAACCTTGTGTGGAGTTTCTTTTGTAGTGTGCCTAGTGTGTTGCTACTGTGTGTGTATGTTGCGCAAACTCTTTACACATTGCCTCTGAGATAAGCCTGACTGCTCGTGCCAAGCTACCAAGGGGGTATGCAGGGGTTATCTTCAGCGTGTAACTCCCTTGCCCTGACTAGAGTGGCGATTTCTGCCTGGCTTAGGCGCAAACCCTAGCCAACCAGAAATCCCATTTCTAACAGAGCCTAAAACAGGTAAGCTGCCTCCAACAGATTTACAAAGAAGTCTGAAAGGAAGAGTTGTGTACTTACCTTTAGATTTTAAGAAAAATATTGAAACTGTTGGTATAGACAGTGAGGAAAGTGAGCCTGTAGGTATTCTAGTTAATGGTGTACCAACAAAGAGTCAAGAAATATGGCAAGAGTTTGTAGATGTTAACAAACTTCAAAAGGCTACATTTTATCTGGTGCAGAATAATATTTATTATAAGAATGTAAGCGTGGATGAACAGGAAATATGTTTTGAAGATGAAACAGATATTTCAAGTGGCCAAATAGAAAAAGTGGACAAGTCTAGGAGTGAAGAGATTTATGAAGATTACAGTATACATCCTCTACATTCAAAAGAAGTGATAGGAAACAATATTGAATTATTTCAAATGATGAAACTGAAGGGAACTCCCATGAGCGTATGGGAAAAAAGTTTAGAAGCACGTTGTTTTCCACAGCTGTTCCCCACTGGAGAAGGTGGATGATATGATGAACGAGCAGTACAGATTCCAGCTTCAGAATACCATTCGACAAGATTGTACTCAGAAGATCCATGATTTCAACAGTGTATTCCATATATATTTCATCTTCTCTTTGAAAGTGTTTTGTCTGCACTTTCATATGCAGTGAACCATATATGAAAAACAGGAGTTCATCTTCCACATTTTTATGCAAAGGAATTCATGGACAAAGTTCAACAAAGAGATGAACAGTTAGAATCTCAGTTAATAAATTTGATGGCATGTCAACGTGGTACCAATGAGTATTGGTATCATCGTCATGGAGAACTTAAATGTATGATAAGAAATTTAGGTACCCCTACATGGTTTGTGACACTTAGCTGTGCTGAATATGCATGGGACCATTTACTTGAATTTCTAGGAGAAGCAAATTCAAATGTAAAAAATATTGAATTGAAGACACCTGGAGAACTATGTTCCTTGGATCCTGTAAATGTCTGCAGATATTTTAATCATAGGTTTCAAAGTATGATGTCATTTATCTGCAATAAAAATATTCCTCCTCGTGGAGAAGTAACTGATTTCTTTTGGCGAAAAGAGTACCAAGCCAGAGGTGCTCCTCATATACACATGCAATTATGGATCAAGAATACTCCAAAATTTGGATCTGATACTGATGAAACTGTTTTGTCTTTTATCGAACAGTATGTTACATGTGCCATTCCAAGAGATGGAGGAGAAAAGATGTCATCGATGTGGCAAATACTGTTGGCGAAAATACAAGTCTAAGGGAACATTTTATACAAAGTGCCGTTTTGGATTCCCACATCCGATAATTTCAAAAGGAAGAGTAAATAGTTTTATGTCAGCAGTAAGGCATACAATAACTCGGAAATCTCCAAAGAATACATTCAACTTAAAAAGAACCGGAGATTTAACGTATATTAATGACTACAATCCAGTGATTTTGACAATGTGGAATGCAAAACTGGATATTCAATTTGTTGCAGATAATTCAATTGCTGTTGCTCGCTATGTTACATCATATATAACTAAATCTGAAAAGACAGAGATGAAAGAAATGTGGGAAGAAATTTCACAGGAAAAGAGTCTTGGCAAGAAATTTACAGCTTTAGCTTGAAAATGCTTTCCCACCGAGCGATTGGATCCTATGAATGTTCGGATCAGTTGAGCTCTGCCAGTTTATATTCAAAGTCAAGAGGAATCATTTGGATAAGTTTAGGTCTTGCCTGCACACGAAATACAGTATTGAAAACATTACAAGAAATTATGGGGCAGATTTACAAGCCCCTTGCGCCACTTTTGCGCCGCCGTTGCGTCACTTTTGTGACGCAGCGGCGACGTAAACCATGCGCCACGTTGCGCATTATTTACAACGTGACGCATCTAGGGAGATGCGTCACGTTGTAAAGCCCTGCGCCACATGAAACCTGCGTCAGGTTTCATGTGGGCGTTCCTCCGCAGGGTGGGCGTTCCGTCGAAGGAATGCCTCGTAAAAGTGACGTAGTGAAATCTACAAGATTTCACTGAGTCACTTTTCCGACGCCGCTGCGACGAATCCTTACGCCTGCTTCAAGCAGGCGTAAGGAGTGGCGCACCACGTTAGGTATGGGCGGCCCACGAGCATTGCTGGAGTTGCGTCGCGCTTGCGACACGACTCCAGCAATGCGCCGCCCTTGCGCCACAGGATGCGACACGCATCGGCCTTTCCTTGCGCCACGGTGCGCCGCATTGTAAATGCGGCGCTTCCGTGGTGGCGCAAGGAGAGTATTGCGTGTCGCAACTATTCTGGCGCATCCCTGCTGATTTGCAGGGATGCGCCAGAAGTTGTAAATCTGCCCCGCGGCGCTTCCGTGGTGGCGCAAGGAGAGAATTGCGTGTCGCAACTATTCTGGCGCATCCCTGCTGATTTGCAGGGATGCGCCAGAAGTTGTAAATCTGCCCCTGAATACTTAGCACTGAATGAACCAGAAAGTACAGATATTGTTAAAACTAATATGTTGGATACATACTATCCCAAAAGGAGTCCATATATAGAAAAAGGATGTCTCTATGAAATACTTCAACATTATAGCATTAAAAGAAACATTACTGAAAATATAAATGAAGATAAATATGCAGTAATTGGATGTGACAGATGTTTGGTAAAACATGTCAAAGGAAATCTTATTAACCACCGAAAACTCAGTTGCAAAAGTCCAGATAAGAGGGAATTTTTCTATTTAGCACTTCTGCAACTGTTCAAGCCTTGGCGTAGTGAAGCGGAATTACTTGGAAATTTTGAATGCTATGAAGATTCTTTTAATGCATGTAAAGATAGGATTCAATGCACAATCTTCCCAACTGATCTACAAATGTTAAATGATGAGATTGAACAAGAAACTACTATTGCAGCTGAAATAGCTAGAGACAGTTCTCAAGATAGTCAAAGTTCGGGTCCACTAAGTCAAGATCCACTAGGACAACGAATTATTGAAAATGAAGCAGCAATAGCCATGAATGAAGTAGAAACTGCAATGCAACAAGCACAACAGGATGCTATTCAGTTGGAAAAGTTAAGAACAACTAAACATTGAACAAAAAGAAATATATCAACAAGTGACAGAACAGATACAACATGGTTTGCAACATGAAAAAAAATAATGCCAATGCTCATCATTTAAACCTAGTCTAATGTACATCAGTGGTCAAGCTGGAACAGGAAAAAGTTTCTTAATTAAAGTTTTGACTAGTTATCTATACAAAACTACAGAATCATATTTATCTTGTGTTGTAACAGCTCCTACTGGATTAGCAGCAAACAACATTAAAGGGATTACTTTACATTGATTACTTATGCTACCAGTTGAACATGAAAATAAATTGGAATATCACAAGCTATCTGGAGAAGCTTGTTATGAAATCTCAAGAGTACTAAAGAAATTTAAACTTCTAATCGTTGATGCAGTGAGCATGGTCTCAAACTTAATGCTTGCCTTTGTACACTTGAGAATGCAACAGATTTAAAAAACAGATTACGATGTTCTATTTGGAGGAAAACATGTATGTTTATTCAGCGATCTACTACAACTTACTCCTGTAAAAGGGCAACCTGTTTTTAAAACACTTGTCCATGAAGATACTAGAAAATCTTTGGGAAGTATTGGAAATGTGAACATTTGGTCACATTTTGAATATAAAGAACTTATTAAGAATATGCGACAAGCAAGTGATGAACATTATGGAAATATTTTTCAAGATATAAGAACTTGTGTATTGACAAATCATGGTAAACAAGCTTTAGAAAGTCAGCTTATTAGGAACTTGTTTACAACTGGAAATACAGTGGCTGAAATAATGTACAATAACCTTGAAGAAAATAAATCTATAGTTTGCCTAATGCCTGGACTGCAAGAGTGTTCTACATTTAATCAAGAACTTTTAAAACTGGAAAAACAACAAATAGTGGAAATTGAAGCTATTGATAAAATTGAACATCAAGGAGTGACTATTCTTCTCACAGAGAAACTACAGTCAAAATTGGATTCTTTGGAAAAGTCTGCATTTAAGACTCCATACTTTACATGTATGTATAAACTGTCGGGTAATTTTACGGCGTAATTTGAATGTAGAAGAAGGTTTAGTAAATGGAGCAATGGGAAAAGTTGTTGATTTTGTAAATTTTCAGAACAGAGATGGAAAGATGTTTGTAGATAAAATTTGATCAGATTAAAGAGGTAAGACAGATTGGTTGTTGTGTTGTACGTATTTTGCTTGTAAAAGACTTGTATGTTCGCAGAAAACAGTTTCCTTTGTCTTTATTATATGCAGTAACTATTCATAAATCTCAAGGTTTAAGTATAGACAGTGCTTTGGTAAATATTGGAAGTACAGTGTTCAAAGTGGGAATGGCATACGTTACATTGTCTCGAATAAGAACATTATCTGATTTGTATTTGATTGATTTTGATGAGAAAAAGGTTAGTGTAAGAGAGTACAATCGTTTAAGAAGACTTTATACTCCTCATTAGGTGAATATCCCATATATGAGAAACGTATAGTGTGTCCAAAACAGAAATATGTCAAACATTCAACTGAGGTTCAAAACAAGAAAACAATTGAAGAGAATCATGAAGGTGTAAAGAAAATGAAAATGGAAACTGTTGATGAGATTGTAGAATACCAGTTGGAAAACAGCTCAGGTATCAACTGCTATGCTAATGTGATTTTGAATGTTGTGTTTTATCTAGAAGAGCTTCATTGTGAAATTATGGGAAATCATGAAAAAAGATGTTGTTCTTTATTACGTCATGTATTTCAACAGTTGGTAACTGACAGAAGTAAAATACATACTGCTTCTGGTGTTCAACATCTTTTGGATACATGTACTGGTTCTTTGACATTTACTCTTAATGTACAACAAGATGCACAAGAATTTCTAATGCTTATGCTTGGAGTATTAGAACATGAAGGAATACAGATTGAAAACTTATTTAGAATAAGTTACAGATGGGATCATAAATGTGTAGTGTTTATTTACTTGCAGCACTGAAATAGACACAGAGCGATTCATATACTTGATGATACCAGATTGCAAATCAGTACCTTTTAACAAATTAGTAAAAACAGTCAATCAAGATATGAAATGTTCGCATTGTAAATCAGAGATGTTGTCATCATTACATATAGAAGGTTTTGGAAAATATCTCAATTTAATGTTTCAACGTTGTAGAGCAAATGAAAGAAAATTGGAAACCAAAATAATTTTTTTTTTGTTGCAAGTCAAATATCTATTTCAGGAAGAACTTTTATAGCAGTGGCTATTATTTTCCATGATGGACCTACTACAACATGTGGACACTATACTGTGTATTTAAAGTGTAATAAAGGATGGACACATTGCAATGATGCCCAATTGCAATTCAAATCTAGGTTGCCTTTCGAATTACCAAATTCATATTTGATATTTTTGAAGCCAAAGTTTTTAATACATTATTTGGCCTATTGGGAAGATGTGAACACGAATTAACAAATTTATATTGGATTATTTCGAAGCGAAGGTTTTGAAAACATTATTCGGCCTATTGGGAAGATGTGAACACAAATTAACAAATATTGGATTTTTACGAAGCAAATGTTTTCAATACATTATTCGGCCCACTGGGAAGATGTGAACAGAAAGTGGACAGGATTGAAACAATTACTATTTATAATTAGTGCTTGGGTTATTATTAGTGCTAATTGATATTGCATTTAGGAAATTGTGTTTAAAAGCAATAGTTTACATATTTGTTGTCTATATTGTACCAGATGTAAATGAGAGTGAACATTTTAGCAAATGTAATTGAAAGTAATAAAAGACTTAGGGGCCGATTCCGATCTTGGCCGGTAGGGCTCCGAATCGGATCCGGCTTAACCGGATCCGATTCGGAGCCCTATTGCCCGACCGATTCGTACACGCGTCCGGGCGAGCGAGTACGATGCGAAATCGTCGACCGACTCGTTCGGGCGTCCCGACCGCTCCGACCGACTCGTTCACGGGTCTAACTGCACCGACCGACTCGCTCGGACTCGACTCGCACCGCGCAATGGAGACGTTCCCCGGCCGGGTAAGTACGATGTGCGCCGCGAGCAGTCCGACCGAGCCGCGCACTCCGGCTCAAAAGAGCAGGCGGAGCCATACTTTGGGGGTCCGTGTCGGACCCCCTGTACGCGTAGCCGTGCGAGTCGCACACAGGGGGACCCATGGGTCCCCCTACCTGTGCGTGTACGGCGCGAGTCGCTTCACCGCGTACACGCTGTAGGGGGCGCCCTTGTCTGCCTCGCACCCATTGAGTCAATGGGAGGCCGCGTACGCGTTGTACGACCGGCTCCCATTGACTTCAATGGGAGTCCGACCGACTCGAGTACGATGGCATACGTGCGCATCGTACTCGTTCGGTCGGGCTGCATGGGTCCGATTCGGTCGGAAATCTCTCCGGGTCCGGCTCGGTCGGAGTGATTTCCGGCCCGAATCGGAATCAGCCCCTTAATGTACAAGTTGGATGTAATTAAGAAACTCTAGATAGGTAAACATATAGGTACACATATTGGAAATAATGCTTTGAGGTAAAAACAATTTTTTTCCACAATCTCGTTTATTGTTTTTTTCCCTGCTGTTGTATGATGATAGAACGTTGAAATCACTGTGTATGGTGAAGTTAAGTAGAATCTGAGAACAGCAAATAAGGGAAACTGAAAATGTTATGTAATTCTAAACTTATATTGTGTTCTTCAAAGCGTAATATTTTAATTTCTGTAATACATTACATTATATAACATTTGTTTTCTTCTTCTTTACAGTACGTAATGGTGAAGTTTGAAAAGAGTTTTAATTCAGTTTACGACAATACTATTCTAAAATAGTTCCACAGAGTTATGTATCTAAATTACTAAAAAATGTGAGAACACATACGAGAGTATGCATGATAACTAGGCCTGGGCGGAAAACTACGCTACGCTCGCGTAGTTTGCGAAGTTTGCGCTACTTCGCACAACGCGAATTGCACGTAGCACAGTGCAAACACGCGTAGCGTAGCGTAGCGTAGTGCAGTGGTCATTTTTTGCTTGCTCGCGGTCCTCAACGTCAAGTTGGCGACCGCGAGCAAGCAAAATGACATCCCGGCGAGACTTTTTCTCGTTCGCGATCAGCAACACAAGTTGCCGATCGCGAGCGTGGAAAATAAACCTCCCGGCGAGATTCTCAACGCGGGGAGGTCAGGTTTCTCATTGCGAGTGGTCGCAGTATGCTCGCGACCGCTCGCGATGAGAAACTACCAGTCCGCGTTGAGAAAGCTGCCGCTCGAGTAAAAATCTACTCGAGCGGCAGTAAAAGACAGCTCGCACTGTGCAAGATGCCGTTTTCAATGATTGCACAGTGCGGACAAGCATCCGGCACTGTGTAATCATTGCGAACACGCACCACGCAGTTCGCGTAGTGCTACGCGAAGCTCGCGTAGTGCGAACTTCACTTTGCGTAGCTTCGCGAAGCGCTACTTCGCGAACTACGCCCAGGGTTAATGATAACATTCATTTATGTGTTATTTATTTCTAATAAAAATAATGTTGAACATTTACACTATTCAAAAACTTTCAGATATCATCAGACAGATACTATCCCTGCACTCATGCAATCAGCCAGGCAAAACACATGCACTCATTAAATCATTCAGGCACTACTATTGCACTCATCCATTTTCTCAAACACTACCCATGCACTCATCCATGTACTCAGGCAGTAGCCATGCACTCCTGCAATCCCCCAGGCAGTACTAATGCACTCATCCAGGTACTCGGGCTCTACCCATGCACTCATCCAATCACTCAGACACTCTTATTGCACTCATCCCTTCCCTCAAGCACTATCCTTGCACTCATCCATGCACTCAAGCACTACCCATGTACTTCTCTATTCACCCTGGCAGTACCCATGCACTCATCCATGCACTCAGACACTACTATTGCACTCTTCCATTCCCTCAATCACTACCCATGCACTTATCCATGCATAAACGGCACTCCCCATGCACTCCTGTAATCACACAGGCACTACCCATGCACTCATCCATGCACTCAGGCTCTACCTGTGGATTGCTCCATGTACTCAGGCAGTACCCATGCACTGCTCCAATCACCCATGCAATACCCATAAACTCATTCATGCACTCATGCCCTACCCATGCACTCCTGCAATCACCCAGGCAATACTTCTGTACTCATGCAATCACCCAGGCACTACCCATACACTCATCCGTGCACTCAGGGACTACCCATGTACTTCTACAATCATCCAGGCACTACCCCTGCACTCATACAATAAACCAGGCACTAACCATGCACTGATGTAATCACTTAGACACTACTGTTGCACTCATCCATTCCCTCAAACACTACCTATGCACTCATCCATGCACTCAAGCTCTACCCATGCACTGCTCCATGCACCCAGGCACTACCCACGCACTGATGCAATCACTTAGCCCAAACTGTTGCACTCATCCATTCCCTCAAAAACTACCCGTGCACTCATCCATGCACTCAGGCTCTACCCATGGACTGCTCCATGTAACCAGGCACTACCCATGCACTCATGCAATCGCTCAGGCACTACTGCTGCACTCTGAATTCCCTCAAACACTACCTATGCACTCATCTATACACTCAGGCACTACCTATGCACTGCTCCAATCATCCAGGCACTACCCCTGTATTCATGCAATCAGGCAGACACTACCCATGCACTCCAGACACTACTGTTGCACTCATCCATTCCTTCAAACACTACCCATGCACTCATCCATGCACTCAGGCACTACCTATACACTCCTCCAATCACCGAGGCACTACCCCTACACTGATCCAATGAGCCAGGCACTATCCATACACTCATGCAATCACTTAGTCACTACTGTTGCACTCATCCATTCCCTCAAACACTACCTATGCACTCATCCATGCACTCAGCATCTACCCATGCACTGATCCATGTACTCAGGCACTACCCATGCAGTCATGCAATCATTCAGACACTACTGCTGCACTCATCCATTCCCTCAAACACTACCCATGCACTCATCCATACACTCAGGCCCTACCCATGCACTGCTCCAATCACCCAGGCACTACCCCTGCACTCATGCAATCAGCCAGGCACTACTCATGCACTTCTCCAATCACTCAGGCACTTGTTTTGCACTCATCCATTCCCTCAAACACTATGCATGCCCCATCAATGTACTCAGGCACAACCCCTGCACACATGCAATCACTCAGGCACTACCTACGCATTCCTACAATCACGCAGTCACTACCCTTGCACTCATGCAATCACTCAGACACTACCCATACACTCCTCGAATCACCCAGGCACTACCCATGCACTCATGCAATCAGCCAAGAACTACTCGTGCACTCCTTCAATCACTTAGGCACTTCTATTGCACTCATCAATTCCCTCAAACACTACCCATGTACTCTTCCATGCACTTAGGCACTACCCCTGCATTCATGCAATCACCCAGGCACTACCCATGCACTCATCCATGCACTCAGGCACTAACCAAGCACTCCTCCAATCATCCAGGCACTGCCCTTGCACTCATGCAATCACCCAGGCACTTCTGTTGCACTCATCCAATTACTCAGGCACTACTATTGCACTCATACAATCACCCAGGCACTACCCATGCACTCATCCAATCACCCAGACACTGCCCCTGCACTTATGCAATCAGCCAAGAACTACTCATGCACTCCTCCAATCACTCAGGTACTTCTATTGCAGTGATCCATTCCCTCAAACACTACCCATGCACTGAGGCACTACCACTGCACTCATGCAATCACTTAGGCACTACCCATGCACTCCTTCAATCACCCAGGCACTACCCATGCACTCATCCATGCACTCAGGCACTACCCAAGCACTCCTCCAATCACCCAGGCACTACCCCTGCAGTCATACAATCACTAAGGCAGTACCCATGCACTCCTTCAATCACCCAGGCACTACCCATGCACTCATCCATGCACTCAGGCAGTACGCATGTACTGCTCCATGCACTCAGGACCTACCCCTGCACTCATGCAATCACTCAGGTACTACTGTTGCGCTAATCCATTCTCTGAAACTCTAGTCATGCACTTCTCATGCACTCATCTATTCCCTCTAACACTACCCATGCACTCATCCATGCACTCAGGCACTACCCAAGCACTCCTCCAATCACCCAGGCACTACCCCTGCACTCATGCAATAAGCCAGGTACTACTCATGCACTCCTCCAATCACTCAGGCACTTCTATTGCACTCATCCATCCCCTTAAACACTACCCATGCACTCATCCATGCACTCAGGGTGCACCCATGCACTGCTCCATGCACCCAGGCACTACCCATGCACTGATTCAATCACTTAGACAAAACTGTTGCACTCATCCATTCCCACAACCACTACCCATGCACTCATCCATGCACTCAGGTTCTACCCATGGACTGCTTCATGAACCCAGGCACTACCTGTGCACTCATGCAATCACTGAGGCTCTACTGCTGCACCCATGCATTCCCTCAAACACTACCTATGCACTCATCCATACACTCAGGCACTACCCATGCACTGCTCCAATCATCCAGGCACTACCCCTGTACTAACTGTGGGCAATGAACTCCGCTCCGCTAGCGGAGGTGGCGGAGATTTGCTAACTACGCATTACATTGAAAACATGGAATTCATGCAAAAAGTCCAACTCCGCCACGTAGCGGAGTTAGCTACTGCACCCACAAATCTTTGATAAAACAACTTTACCTTTACAAGCTAAAAAGCATATAACCAATTCACAAAGGTGAGCTTTAAAAAATATCAGGCAATGAGAGAGTTGATGATTTTGCCCCTCCCCTAACCTAGGGGGAGGACCAAGCAGATGCCTTGAACACAAAGAGCATATGCTGAACAATTCGGTGGTGGTTCCATCCTCCTAGGACCACCCAACACAAAGTTATGGGCAAAAATACAATGCCAACCAAAGGCTCAGCTAAGCATTATGGGTCAAGATTCTAGAGTGCAGTGAATATTATAGTATTAGCTCTCAGCTGAGCCCGGATAGCCGCTGCCGCTTGAGGAATGTTTTGATATTAGATACTATAATATTCACTGCACTCTAGAATCTCGTCCCATAATGCTTTGCAGGGCCTTTGGTTGGTATTGTATTTTTGCCCATAACTGTGCTTGGGGTGGTCGTAGGAGGATGGGACCACAACTGAATTGTTCAGCATGATGTGCTCTTTGTGTTCAAGGCATCTGTGTGGTTCTCCCCCTAGGTTAGGGGCCACCTCTCACTGCTTGCTATATTTTCATTTTCACTTCTGTGAGATGACTATATGCATTTTAGCATGTAAAGATAGAGTTACTTGTTTTACCAAAGGTATGTGAGATTTCTGTTTTATTAATTGGGATGAGATGGAACGGGGGTACGGAGCGTAGTTTCACGGAGTTTTTGTTCAACTCTGCAGAATTCCGCGTAGTGGTACTCTGCCAACTTCAGGCAGACACTACCCATGCACTCATGCTATTATTCAGACACTACTGTTGCACTCATCCATTCCTTCAAACACTACCCATGCACTCATCCATGCACTCGGGCACTACCCATGCACTCCTCCAATCACTGAGACAGTACCTCTGCACTTATGCAATCACCCAGGGACTACCTATGCACTCATGCAATCACTCAGGCACTACCCACGCACTGATGCAATCACTTAGCCAAAACTGTTGCACTCATCCATTCCCTCAAACACTACCTGTGCACTCATCCATGCACTCAGGCTCTACCCATGGACTGCTCCATGTACCCAGGCACTACCCATGCACTCATGCAATCGCTCAGGCAGTACTGCTGCACTCTTGCATTCCCTCAAACACTACCTATGCACTCATCTATACACTCAGGCACTACCTATGCACTGCTCCATTCATCCAGGCACTACTCCTGTACTCATGCAATCAGGCAGACACTACCCATGCACTCATGCTATCATTCAGACACTACTGTTGCACTCATCCATTCCTTCAAACGCTACCCATGCACTCATCCATGCACTCAGGCACTACCTATACACTCCTCCAATCACCAAGGCACTAGCCCTACACTCATCCAATGAGCCAGGCACTATCCATACACTCATGCAATCACTTAGTCACTACTGTTGCACTCATCCATTCCCTTAAACACTACCTATGCACTCATCCATGCACTCATCCATGTACTCAGGCACTACCCATGTAGTCATGCAATAATTCAGACACTACTGCTGCACTCATCCATTCCCTCAAACACTACCCATGCACTCATAAATACACTCAGGACCTACCCATGCACTGCTCCAATCACTCAGGCACTTGTATTGCACTCATCCATTCCCTCAAACACTATGCATGCCTCATCCATGTACTCAGGCATTACCCCTGCACTCATGCAATCACTCAGGCACTACCTATGCACTCCTCCAATCAACCAGTCACTACCCTTGCACTCATGCAATCAGCTAAGAACTACTTGTGCACTCCTTCAATCACTTAGGCACTTCTATTGCACTCATCAATTTCCTCAAACATTACCCATGCACTCATCCATCCACTTAGGCACTACCCCTGCACTCATGCAATCACTCAGGCACTACCCATGCACTCCTTCAATCACCCAGGCACTACTCATGCACTCATCCATGCACTCAGGCACTACCCAAGCACTCCTCCAATCATCCAGGCACTACTGTTGCACTCATCCAATTACTCAGGCACTACTATTGCACTCATGCAATCACCCAGGCACTACCCATGCACTCATCCAATCACCCAGGCACTGCCCCTGCACTTATGCAATCAGCCAAGAACTACTCATGCACTCCTCCAATCACTCAGGTAGTTCTATTGCAGCTATCCATTCCCTCAAACACTACCCATGCACTCATCCATGCACTGAGGCACTACCAATGCACTCATGCAATCACTTAGGCACTACCCATGCACTCCTTCAATCACCCAGGCACTACCCATGCACTTATCCATGCACTCAGGCACTACCCAAGCACTCCTCCAATCACCCAGGCACTACCCCTGCAGTCATGCAATCACTCAGGCAGTACCCATGCACTCCTTCAATCACCAAGGCAGTACCCATGCACTCATCCATGCACTCAGGGAGTACCCATGCACTGCTCCATGCACTCAGGCTCTACTCCTGCACTCATGCAATCACTCAGGTACTTCTGTTGCGCTTATCCATTCTCTGAAACTCTAGTCATGCACTTCTCATGCACTCATCTATTCCCTCTAACACTACCCATGCACTGATCCATGCACTCAGGCACTACCCAAGCACTCCTCCAATCACCCAGGCACTACCCCTGCACTCATGCAATAAGCCAGGCACTACTCATGCACTCCTCCAATCACTCAGGCACTTCTATTGCACTCATCCATTCCCTCGAACACTTCCCATGCACTGATCCATGCACTCAGGCTCCAGCCATGCACTGCTCCATGCACCCAGGCACTACCCATGCACTGATGCAATCACTTAGACAAAACTGTTGCACTCATCCATTCCCTCAACCACTACCCATGCACTCATCCATGCACTCAGGCTCTACCCATGGACTGCTCCATGCACCCAGGCACTACCCATGCACTCATGTAATCACTGAGTCTCTACTGCTGCACCCATGCATTCCCTCAAACACTACCTATGCACACATCCATACACTCAGGCACTACCCATGCACTGCTCCAATCATCCAGGAACTACTCCTGTACTCATGCAATCAGGCAGACACTACCCATCCACTCATGCTATTATTCAGACACTACTGGTGACCTCATCCATTCCTTCAAACACTACCCATGCACTCATTCCATGCACTCAGGCACTACCCATTAACCCCTCCAATCACTGAGACAGTACCTCTGCACTCATCCAATCACCCAGGGACTACCTATGCACTCATGCAAACACTCAGGCACTATTCTTGCACTTAGCCATTTACTTAAGCAGTACCCATGCACTCATGTATTGACTCAGGCACTACCTCTGTACTCATTCAATAATGCAGGTGTCAGCCTTGCATCCATGCTTCCACAGACGCACTACCTATGCACTCATCCAATCACCCAGGCACTACCCCTCCACTCATGCAATCACTCAGGCACTATCCATGCACTCATGCAATCACTCAGGCACAACTGTTGCACTCATCCATTCCCTCAAATACTATCCATGCATTCATTCACTTATTAAGATACTACTTATACACAATTCTAACATTAATCATAAATACATTCATACAATAATTTGCTTGCATTACGTACAAGTTTTCTATTCTTTACCAGTTTAAGTGGTTCCATTCGAACCTTTTATTTTTTTTGTATTTTCTGAAATTTTTTGGGGGGGGCTGTTTTTCATTTTTTTTAATAGAAAAAAGAAAAGTTAAACAGTCCAACTCTGCTTTTTCTGTATAACTAGAAACATAAGCAAGAACCAAAAAAAAAGAATTAACACTTGTGACTCTTGATGAGTGTCTTCAGGGCATCAATGGATAGCTCTCCCACACATAGGGGCCGATTCCGATCTCGGCCGGTAGGGCTCCGAATCGGATTCGGCTTTACCGGATCCGATTCGGAGCCCTGTTTCCCGACCGAACCGTACGCGGGTCCGGCCGAGCGAGTACGATGCGAAATCGCCGACCGACTCGTCCGGGCGTCCCGACCGCTCCGACCGACTCGCTCCCGGCTCGAACCGCTCCGACCGACTCGCTCGGACTCGACTCGCACCGCGCAATGGAGACGTTTCCCGGCCGGATAAGTACGATGCGCGCCGCGAGCAGTCCGACCGAGCCGCGCCGTCCGGCTCGTAAGAGCTGTCGGAGCCGTACTTTGGGGGTCCGTGTCGGACCCCCCTGTACGCGTAGCCGCGCGAGTCGCACACAGGGGGGACCCATGGGTCCCCCCTACCTGTGCGTGTACGGCGCGAATCGCTTCGCCGCGTACCCGCTGTAGGGGGCACCCTTGTTCGCCTCGCACCCATTGAGTCAATGGGAGCCCGCGTACGCGTTGTACGACCGGCTCCCATTGACTTCAATGGGAGTCCGACCGACTCGAGTCCGATAACATACGGACGCATCGTACTCGTTCGGTCGGACTGCACGGGTCCGATTCGGTCGGAAATCTCTCCGGGTCCGGCTCGGTCGGAGAAATTTCCGGCCCGAATCGGAATCGACCCCATAGTGTCATAACACAGTGGTGACAGAGGATGGCAGCATCCACCAACTCCGGATCTATCAGGGGTTGTGGAGTGGTCAAAACAACCCCTGCAGATGTTGATGGTTGTTGTCCATCATTGTTGGATGCTTCTTCTTGTCTTGTATGCTCCACCTCACATGCCAGGCGAATTGGATTCATTGAAGAAGTGCCACAAGTGTACTTCTTCTCAGAGCCTCTCGATAAGATTTTGTGACAGATGTTACATGTCACCTTACGGGCATTTACTTTTTTTCGCCTTCTAGGACAGTTCCTCTTCTTCACTGGCTCTTCCACTTCCTCCATCTCCTCCTCGTGCTCCTCTGGGAAAGCTGCTGCCATTTTTCTAGATTGAAAATGAAAAACACCACAAAAAAAGAAAAATAGCCTACAAAACAGCAGACACACCCAAAAAGAAAGGACTGTAACAGGTGTTGGTTCCACCCATGAAGAGAATGAAAAGCTGTTCAACCAATGAGAAGCTTTCTTTCATTGTCACATGGGGTCGCGTAGGGGTCGCACACCCTACGCGTTTCCGTCGCACACCCGTAAAATGTTCTAAATGTTATATATAAAAGTAATTTGTTATCAGGACATTATGTTTCAAGGTATTTCAATGAACACTCTTCATGCAAAACCGATATTTAAATAGGAAACAGTCATATTTCAGAGTTTTGAAATTACGCCGAAGGCACGACTCCTACGCGATCCCTTAAATATGTGACGGCAGGGTTCGCGCACCCACCGCGTAGAACTGCATCATGTACGCGATACCATCGCGTCCACAAAAATCTGTCAAAAACATTTGAAAATACATTTAAAACACCTTTATTACCATTTTTATGTAGTCAGTAATAAACCTCTGCGTCTAAAACATATATTAATTCGTTCTAAATGTGTTTTTGAGCTTGACATTCGTATACCGGATTCGCGCACCCATTGCGTCGGATCGCGTAGGGTGCGCGACCCTTTTTTGTAAATTAAAAAAATAGGGAAAAAAGATAGTTATTATAAAAATACAACAAAACAACTTTCACAGTATTAAAATCAATCTTACAACATTTAACTTAGCAAAAAATTATTGAAAAAAAACATATATATTTAAAAAAAATCTTTTAATTGAAAATTCAATTATATTATATCACACTGATCAAAATTGCAAACAATAAAACTGTGTTTATTTAAGTAGACAACACTATAAATCTTTCATCAGCTATGTTATATATTTTTAAAGACAGATTATAATTATTTTAAGACAAAATAAAAATACTTAAAAAGACAAAGACAGAAAATAAAAAAATTGTTACAAACATGTTTTTATAAATAAAATCATGTACAAAAACATAGAAATTCACTGAAAGAATCACAAGTTTCAGGGACGTTATAGTTACGAATTAGCATTTAAAAAAACCGTAGAAATTCACTGAAAAAACCACAGGTTTCAGGAACGTTATAGTTAGGGATTAGCATTTAAAAACCCTTAGAAATTCTCTAAAAAAACACAGGTTTCAGGGACGTTATAGTTAGGGATTAGCATTTAAAAATCGTTAGGAATTCACAGAAAAAACCACAGGTTTCAAGGACGTCATAGTTAGGCTGACATTTCACTTGTACAAAACCAGAGAAATTCGGCTGTTATAGTTAGCTGAGCTATTTATAATTCACGCCCCCGCAATGCACTGCTGATGACGTCACATATTACATCACTCATGACATGGTCAGTGACATCACTGATGACATCTCAAATTACATCACTCATGACATCACTGATGTCATCATCCACTTAATATCTTATGCACCTCCTCACACCTTAATATAACCTTTCCTTCACCCACTCTAAAATACAGACTACCATTCTCGAAAGCATAGACATATCAATACCAGTTAGTACATATATACTCACTGATTCATAGGTCTACACACATATCTACTCATTAACCTATACAGTCACTCATACACGCAGTCACTCATCAATACAGCCACTGATATATACAGTCATACACCCATACATACACTCACACACCACCATTCTCATAGAGTTACTCACACACCTAGTCAGTCACCCAAAGAATAAATCACACTGCCATTTACTCACCTATACAGTTATACACACACCACCTCACTTATTCATACAGATACTAACTCAAACTTACTCTCTTCTACAATCACTGACAAAAGCACACACTGATCTAAACAGCCACTCTCACAACCACTCACTCTCACATATAGTCACTTATATACTCTAACACTTACATATACTGCCTTTCACATATGTAGTTACTCACACATAGACCACTGAGATATCCACTCACTCACAAACACAGCCATACGCACACTCACTCACCCATACAGCCCCTCACGTATGCACTCATGAACTAATACACCCAGTGAATCACCCACTCACACATGCATGCAGGGAGTCACACACACCCCCACCCACCCACACAGACACTTAGGCACCCATACAGGTACTCAGACAACCAATCATTAACCCATATAGACACTGCTGTAGCTACTCACCAACCCATGTAGCCACTTACACACCAACTAACAGACTGATACAGACATTTACACAGATTAGTCATTCACCCATGCATTCACTAAGACACGTTCAATCACTCACTTATACAGTCAGTAACGCACCCATTAAATCATCCATTCAGACACTCATACACCCACTCATTCTTCAATACACCTTGGCGTATATGTCATGAGTCTTAACACTGCTCAGCTCTGCAACACCCGGTACTAAAGTGTTTAGACAGGTTCCTAAAATCAGGTTCTGAGTTGTTACCATGATGAATGATGTGTATTAGAACATTGCTATACTCATGCAGGTATACCAAGGGTTTATAGAAATGGTCTGATGCCAATACACCATATTATTGTAAACGTGACTTGAAACTAGTATGCAAATAAAGACAATGGCAGTTTAAAGCTCTCGACCTCCTCTGACAACATGAGCAACGTGAGCACATGCTAACTGTCAAACCGCGCCGCATGAAATAATGAGCCAACGGTCTGCACCCGAGAGTATTTAAACCACACCCGCCCCCCGAGACCTGCTTAGTCTCGTTGTTCTCCAGTCACTCACTGGTTTCCAGGATTTTCCATGACGGCCTACCCGGATCGGCTCCTCTTCCAGTCTGCAGTCTTTTGGGCTGGTATCCTCTTCCGGCTGGTCCGTCTTGTTTCTCCGTCCTCCTTCCAGTCTCTTGAATTCTGGTTCCTGTAAAAGAAACAAAAAGACCTGAATAAAGACGACGATAACTCTCACTCTCAAGTAAGGTATCGCGTCTTCAACATTTGTAATCAGCGCTTCTTGGTGAGTCTATTTCTTTAATTTTCAACGCTGATTAGCATCAAGACTTTATTACAAACTCGAACTTGTGACTTTAACATTGGCAGAGTGCATGAAGCAGCTACGGAGTCAGTAGTGCTAAAACTCTGAGAACTTCAATTCTGGTACTGAATACAGAACTTTTGTGCTGGGCTCTCTGATTATTTACAGACTTGTTATGTATATGTTATTTACTAAAAGGATAGTCTTTTAAGGGAGCAAACAAAAGGAGAAACATATCTGGATATTTTATTGCAATTGTTTGTATGTTTAAATGTCTAGAGAGGACCAAAATAAGTCAAGCTTCAGATCTAAACACTTTAGGTACTTATAACAAATGTAGTCAAGATTCTGAACCAATTGTAATTCTTATGCAGTGAGTGACCTCTTTCTTGTTTTTGGTTTAGAAGTTCCTCCATTGCCACGCTGATTACATACACTCAAAGAGACAGGATTCCAGAACCCACAGCATCCTTGAGAACCCACATTTCCAGTATTTCCAGAGAGAAGGAGTTTCCGTGTGGTGAGGCGTCTGACGACATCTCTTCATTTCTCTCTCTCTTGTCTCATCCCCATTTCCTTACCCCCCTGGGGTGATATAGTTTGGCTGTGTATCTAATCTACTGCCTTTCTGTTTTTCTCCGGGGGAGTAGGGGACTTAACGGCATCAAGGTGTAACAAACTGGAAATCAGGTGAGTGGCAGTCATAACAGAAGACACAGCCACCAATTTGTTCACCTTGGTGTCGTATCACCATGGAACCTTCCACAGATATTACCCAATTGACAGATGTGGGAGCATATTACCAAGGATTTGCGATAATTATTGCAAAGCGCGCTTAGCGCTGTTTTTTTATCGCCGGCTATCGCTGGATGTCATCGCGGAGATAACGCGTTATTATCAACGCTTATCTCCAAGGCGATAAAAAATCCAGCGATAGCGGCGAAATCCAGCAATAGCGCGAGAAATCCAGTGATAAATTCACTGCGCTAATGGAAAGCTTGATAATAGGCAGGTAAGGACTTAACCTTACAATCCACCTCCCATTGACAAGATGGTTAAGTCAAGTTTTTATCAGGTGTTAAATTCCAGCGATAATCGCGGTTAGCGCAACTTTTTTTATCGCTTTGCGGGCATTGATAATAGGGGGAAGTTGTGTTTGCGACTGTTTGCAGTTGCTTTTAGTTGGGAACGCCTACTTTGCATGTCATTAGCGATAATTTTCGCTGACATGCAAAGCGGCAACAAAACGGCCGCTATCGCCATTAAGCTGTCGCTAACAGCTGTTAGCGACAGCTTGCTAATAGGGCGATAAAAATATCGCCGCTTTATCGGCAAAAAGTGCCGCTAAAGTGGCGATACTGCCCTTGATAATATGCCCCCTAGTATGAAACCTAGAAATGGAAATGCATCAGATTAAACAAGAAAATCTCTCACTTAGAGAAGAACTCTCAAGAAGTAGAGCAGGATTTACCAAATGGAGAGAAACCCAGACTTCTGATACTCGCCCAGTTTTAGCACCACCCAAGTTTGGTGCACATTCTTTTTCACAATCAGCCAATACACCTCTCGATTTGCCTCTTTCATGAGTCAATGCCAGTGGCATTTTTATGCAAACCCCAAGTCTTTGCCACTGATACTGCCAAAACTGCTTTTGTGATTTCTTATTTGGGTGGTGTGGCTGGTAATTGGGCCATACCCCTGATTGAAAACAATGATCCCTTGTTACACAATTTCACTGAATTTAAGGGTGCTATGACACGTCTTTTTCACGACATGTGTTTATACAATCTAGCGATAATGAACTCCTTAATTTACGTCAAGGTTCAAAAGATCTTCTGACATACTTAACCACGTTCAATCGTTTACTAGCTGAAACCCATTGGCCAGAGGAAAAACGCATATCATTATTTTACAGAGGTCTCAGGGATGATTTAAAGGATTCTTTGGCCCATATAGTTACTTTACCTGTAGACTACTCAGAATTCGTAGATTTAGTCATAAAATTAGATCACAGACTTGGTGAAAGGAGAAGTGAAAGGCCTCGAGGGGAGCCTAGAATCATAGTAATGAAAGCAGAAAAGAAAGAAGTAGAAGAAAAGACTAACGGTTCAGAACCAATGCAAATAGGTACTATTAAAGGCCCATTAAGTTCAGAAGAGAAGGAAATACGTCGTAAAGGTAATCTCTGCTTATATTGCGGCAAATCAGGGCACTTTGCAAGAGAATGTCCAAACAAACCTAAAAGCAAAAAGACAATTGCTAGCATAGATACAATCCATTTGGAGTCGGAAAACTAAAATTCTCGAAGGATATTGAGATCGATCCTTCGAGAAAGCCTCAACTCCAGGTCTCACAGTATGTTACAAATGTCATCAATCTAGTACCACGACATTTGACCATTAGAATAACATTTATTGTGTCTGCTCAGCAATGACATAGTCTCTCAGTTCCCCTAGACTCTGGTGCTACAGGTAATTTCCTTGACTTACAATTAGCTCACAAGATAGGAATTCCACAAATTGCAAAACAAACTCCAGAGCCAGTAAGAGCGGTTGATGGTTCGGCCTTGTCCTCTGGGCTCATTCATTTTCACACTGCACCTCTCACTTTGGTATCAGAGAATGGTCATACTGAACAAACCACGTTTGATTTGATTGATACTCCTAATTTTGGACTAATACTTGGAGTACCCTGGTTGGAGTTACACAACCGCAAGATAGATTGGGTTAAGAGAACAGTAACACTAGATTCGGCTTATTGTAAAACACATTGTTATAAAGAAGCCCAAGATCGAATCGTACCCTTATATTGTGCTAGTACCCAGTCTGATCTTCATATGCAATTGCCTGCTCATTATCAAGATTATGCAGATGTTTTTGATCCTGTGCAAGCAACGCAATTACCACCTCATAGGGTGTACGATTGCAGAATTGATTTGATCCCTGGAGCTGTACTACCTTGCAGCAGAATTTATGCGCTCACTGAACCAAAACACAATACTTAAAACAGTACCTTGACGAATTACTAGATTTGGGGTTTATTAGACACTCTACATCCCCTGTTTGATCTCCTCTTTTTTTGTGGCCATAAAATCGGGTGATCTCAGGGCTTGCATAGACTACCGTGCAGTCAATAAGGCTACTATCAAGAATAGGTACCCTTTACCACTCATCCCTGTATTATTAGATCAAATAAAAGGTTCCACTATTTACACCAAACTGGACCTTCGAGGTGCGTACCATCTCATCCGTGTAAAAGAAGGTGATGAGTGGGAAACTGCGTTTCGCACAAAATTTGGCCTATTCGAATACACTGTTATGCCATTCGGTCTATGCAACGCTACTGCAGCATTTCAATACTTTATAAATGAGGTGCTCAATGATTTTTTGGATATTTGTGTAATTGTCTATATTGATGATATTTAGATTTTTTCTAAATCTGAGCAAGAACATGTAAATCATGTGCGAGCCATACTACAAAGACTCAGAGAACATTCTCTCTACGCCAAATTAGAGAAGTGTGTTTTTCATGCCAGATCAGTGGAATTTTTGGGATATTTTCTCTCACCTGAAGGCATTACCATTGATCCAAGAAAAGTTGATGCCATTCTCAAGTGGTCTTCTCCTGGCTCAGTAAAGGATGTACAACAAGTCTTGGGTTTCGCCAATGTTTATAGGCGTTTTATAGCAAACTTCTCCTAGATAGTTCTTCCCATTACTCAGTTGCTAAAAAAGGCTCATGCCTTCTGCTGGACTGAAGAAGCTGAAACAGCTTTTCTTACCCTAAAAAGGCTTTTAGTTCTGCTCCTGTTCTTTCCCACCCTGACCCTGACCAACCATTTTTTGTGGAAGCTGACGCTTCTCAATCAGCAATAGGGGGAGTGTTGTTACAGAAAAATCCAAGAACGGGGTATCTTCATCCTTTAGCGTACTATTCAAGGAAATTACTCCAGGCAGAACAGAACTATACTATAGCTGAACGAGAACTTTTAGCAATAAAAGAAGTTTTTTGGGAATGGAGACACCATCTTTTAGGAGCCAAACATACTATAACAATTTTTACCGATCATAAAAATATTCAATTTTTTACTTCAGTAAAAGCACTCACCCCCAGACAAATGAGGTGGTTACACTACTTTAGTGAATTCGATTTCTTGATGACATATCGTCCAGGACACAAACAAGTATTATCTGATAGCTTGTCGAGAATAGATGAAAAAGAGAATAAAATAAAAAACTCTCCAACACAAAGTATAATTCGAACCAATAAAATACTTGCTGTAACAGAAACTGATGATTTTTTAAATAAGGTCAAGAAAGAATCTACCCTTGTTAATGAAGAACAATGGTTACGCAAAAAACAGAATTCAATAAAAGATGGTTATTTTTTCCATGATAATGCATTATATATTCCCACTAAATCATTGAGAAAACAAATCTTGGTCTGGCATCACGATTCTAGCACAGCAGCACATCTAGGCATACAAAAAACCTTGGAATTATGCTTAAGAAATTTCTGGTGGGAGAACATTTGAAATGAAGTACAAGAATATGTTAAGACTTGTCCCACATGTGCCCGAAATAAATCACGACATTTAGCTCCAGCTGGTCTCTTGCACCCTTTGCCCGTCCCATCTACTCCATGGCACACGATCAGTCTAGATTTCATTACTGAATTACCAAAATCTAACGGATTTACTACTATTCTGGTAGTCATAGATCTGCTCCCCAAAATGGGTCACTTCATTCTGTTAAAGAAATTACCCTCTGCAAAAGAATTCAGTGAAATATTCTTGCATCACATCGTTAAACTACACGGCCTCCCAAGTAAAATAATTTCTGATAGGGGCCCTCAATTTACCTCCAAATTTAGAAAACACCTGTGCACGGCCTTAGGAATAGAAGTGGCATTATCTTCAGCTTTCCACCCACAAACTGATGGGCAGACTGAGAAGGTTAATCAATACCTACAACAGAGTTTACGTTGCTTAACATCTGAACTAACTTCTCAATGGGATCAAGCTCTTCCCTCAGCAGAATTCTCTTATAATAATAACACTCACACCGCTTTGGGATGTTCACCTTTTTATTTTCTGACAGGTTTTCACCCACATGCCATTCCAACACAAGTCCCTACACACTCTAATGATATGCCATCCATCTCAGATCGATTAAAACAGTTACAGGTTATGCAAGACAAGGCACGAAAAAATGTAATCCAAAACAAAGAAAATACCAAACTACAGGCTGACAAACATAGAACTCCAGAACCACCTTATAAAAAGGGAGAACTTGTGTGGCTATCCACCAGTAATATTCATTTAGAAGGTCAAAGAAAATTACAACCTAGGTTTATTGGTCCTTTTCCCATTGAAAATGTGTTAAATCCGGTCACCGTAAAATTGACATTACCAAGCAAATTAACTATTCACCCAGTATTCCATGCTTCCCTCATAAAACCACATCATTCTATGACAAGAAAAGACAATCCCCCACCTCCAATCATTGTAAATAACCAGGTTGAGTACGAAGTACAGCGTATTCTCGACTCAAAAAGAATACGAGGAAAACTATTTTACCTAGTGGATTGGAAGGGTTATGATGCTTCTGAACGCTCATGGGAACCAGCATCTTATGTGCATGCACCAAGACTTATTAGGCGTTTCCACAGTCTATATCCAGATAAACACTGTCATGAGTCTTAACACTGCTCATCTCTGCAACACCCGGTACTAAAGTGTTTAGACAGGTTCCTAAAATCAGGTTCTGAGTTGTTACCATGATAAATGATGTGTATTAGAACATTGCTATACTCATGCAGGTATACCAAGGGTTAATAGAAATGATCTGATGCCAATACACCGTATTATTGTCAACGTGACTTGAAACTAGTATGCAAATAAAGACAATGGCAGTTGAAGGCTCTCGAACTCCTCTGACAACGTGAGCAACGTGAGCACATGCTAACTGACAAAACGTGCCGCATAAATTAATGAGCCAGCGGTCTACACCTGAGAGTAATTAAACCACACCCGCCAGCCCGAGACTCGCTTAGTCTCATTGTTCTCCAGTCACTCACCGGTTTCCAGGATTCTCCGCGACGGCCTATCCGGATCAGCTCCTCTTCTAGTCTGCAGTCTTCTGGGCTGGTTTCCTCTTCTGGCTGGTTTGTCCTGTTTCTCTGTCCTCCTTCCAGTCCCTTGAATTCCGGTTCCTGTAAAGGAAACAAAAAGACCTGAATAAAGACAACGATAACTCTCACTCTCAAGTAAGGTATCGCATCTTCAACATTTGTAATCAGCGCTTCCTGGTGAGTTTATTTCTTTAATTTGCAACGCCGATTAGCGTCAAGACTTTATTACGAACTAGAACTTGGGACTTTAACATTGGCCGAGTGCCTGAAGCAGTTATGGAGTCAGTACTGCAATTCTGGTATTGAATACGGAACATTTGTGCTGAGCTCTCTGACTATTTACAGACTTGTTATGTATATGCTATTTACTAAAAGGATAGTATTTTAAGGGAGCAAACAAAAGGAGAAACAGTTCTGGATATTTTATTGCAATTGTTCGCATGTTTAAATGTCTAGAGAGGACCAAAATAAGTCAAGCTTCAGATCTAAACACTTTAGGTACTTATAACAAATGTAGTCAAGATTCTGAACCAATTGTAATTCTTATGCAGTGAGTGACCTCTTTCTTGTTTTTGGTTTAGAAGTTCCTCCTTTGCCACGCTGATTACTTACACTCAAAAAGACAGGATTCCAGAACCCACAGCATCCTTGAGAACCCACATCTCCAGTATTTCCAGAGAGAAGGAGTTTCCGTGTGGTGAGGCGTCTGACGACATCTCTTCATTTCTCTCTCTCTCTTGTCTCATCCCCATTCCCTTTCCCCCCTGGGGTGATATAGTTTGGCCGTGTATCTAATCTACTGCCTTTCTGTTTTTCTCCAGGGGAGTTGGGGACTTAACGGCATCAAGGAGTAACAAACTGGAAATCAGGTGAGTGGCAGTCATAACAGTATATATATATATGACATTCTTAAACTTTTTAGAAACACTCAGTCATTGTATGATTTCATCAGTGATGTCATTTGAGATGTCATCAGTGATGTCATCAGTGCTGTCACTGACCATGTCAGGAGTTATGTAATATGTGACGTCATCAGCAGTGCATTGCGGGGGCGTGAGTTATAGTTTGCTTAGCTAACTATAACTGCCGAATTTCTCTGGTTTTGTACGAGTGAAATGTCAGCCTAACTATAACGTCCTTGAAACCTGTGGTTTTTTCAGTGAATTTCCAAGGTTTTTTAAATGCTAATCCCAAACTATAACGTCCCTGAAACCTGTGTTTTTTTCAGTGAATTTCTAAGGTTTTTAAATGTTCATCCCTAACTATAACGTCCCTGAAACATGTGGTCTTTTCAGTGAATATATATAGATAAATAGATAGATAGATAGATAGATAGATAGATAGATAGATAGATAGATATAGATATATATAGATATATGATTTAGCAGTTCCCTGCTATCCCACGATCACCTCCACTATCCAGGGCTGGTGCATAGCAGCGGTAGCAGGTCCCGCTTGTCAATGTTAGGTAAATCCTTATGTAAACATAAGTACACAAAAGAAAAGCCAGCACTCCAGGCGTCCTTAATCACCGCTTCAATTTATTGTGATGGCTGAGGGGTTTCGACCCTGCGGTCTTTGTCAAAGCCTCAATCAACAGTGTATGGTGGCAAGTCAGCTGCAGCATATAAACATGGAAAAAATATTTTGTTGAAAATAAACCCAAAGTTACTTTGGAAAAAATGCAATTTTTAAATACAGACCTCTGTACTATGTCCCATCTCTAATAGACTTTTTCCCAACTTATAAGCAACATTATTTCAAAATTGGCAGCATATGTAGATGTTAATATTCAACATGATTGATATCATGGTAATTTGCTTTACAATTTCACCTGTTCACAGAAGAACCCACAATGACACAAAGAATGTCCTGAAAAATCTCAAGACCCATTATGTACTGCTAAGACAGAGAAATTAATTTCAAATTTGCTAGGGTGCCCTTGAACATCTAGGTACAGATACCCATGCCAAGTGGCAAAGGTTACGAGATAAATATGTAAGAAAAAGATGCGTAGAACGTGCGTCAATCTCTACAATCTTGTATAGTGCATTAGGCCAAGTGCCCTATCATGTTCTGCACCAATCTCGAAAACATCTTATAGTACTGTAGGCCATTACTTCATAAACAAAAGGTTGCCACATCAGTTCGTTCAGCTGAAACTGACAATTCTGTCAATCAAGTGAAGAAAGTGTGTAGTGCAAAAGAGAAAACATAATAATAAAACCCCCACCACCATATATATCATTTAAAGCAATGATCCATCCAAAATCAGCATTCTGAATCCATGAAAAACAATAACACATTTATGCCTAACTTGTAAACATTCTTGTCAGCAGCTGCTGACCTATCCACTTGAGAAATCCTACATTTCAGTAGTGAGAGCATAACCTAAATCAAGAACAACAAACAATAACAAGATATTGTACAAACTTCAGTATTACATAGGGAAATTCCTCCATAATTGCTTCCTATGGTCTAGATGTGCTCATCCTAGGGTACGGTGAAGAGTCAATGGTGTGGTTGAAAGAAGCGGGGGGATTCCAGGGGGGCAAAGAGCAAAAGAAAACCATAGCCATACATGAAAATGTTCATGTACACATGTTGAGTAAGTGGAGAAATATATATGAGCAGTCTTATTGTTAATTAAATTGTCTACTTCAGTTTAGAATGACAGAAACTCTCAGTCCCACATGCTGCCTCAGCCTAGATGTATATGCATTTCTTCGTCCTGATTCAGACCCTTAGGATGTTGGCTATTCAGCAATATGATATATTTGGACTCCAATTTCCTTAGGAGTCTCTCTCTGTTTCCACCCCGCTTGGTCACTGTTGCCCTGTCAATGCCAAAAAATGAGATTCTATCAGATTCCGTGGAATGGGATTGCTGCCAATACCTCGCAAACAGGTAGCTCTGATCTTGATTTCTAACAGCGCGCAAGTGTTCAAGAATCCTCTTTTTCACTGGAAAGATTGTACTTCCTACATATTGTAATCCACACACGCATACAAGCACATATACAGTGAAATCACAGTTGCAATTGATGAATTTGCTGATTTTGGCCTCTCTGCTTGTGAATAGAGTGTATGTTTTCTTATTCCTGCTATGTGTGCATGCCCTACAGTTACCACATTTGAAAGCCCCGATTGTTCCCTCAACCTGGATCCCGCATTGGTCTGATGATTTTGAGGATAACTATGGACTAAAATATCCTTGACAGAACTGCTCTTCCTGTAAGTGATTTGCGGATGGGGACTCACTAGGTGTCCAATGACCTTGTCTGATCTCACAAGATCCCAATGTTTACCTATAAGGCACCTAACTGCTGGTGATTCATTGTTGTAGGTAGTAATCAGTCTCACCGGACCCAGGCCCTGTCATTTTGCTTTTGGTGTTAAAAGACACTCTTTGCTTCTTTTTGACACTTTTTCAACAGTTGTTTTGATGACCTTAGTGGGATAACCTCTCTCCTTCAAACGCCTACACATGAGATCTTGCTCCTTTATAAATGATTCTTGGTTGCTGTTGTCGCATTTAGCCCGGAGTAACTCCCCGTAAGGGATGCTCCATTTTAGCCTGGAGAGATGGTGACTGTGAGCTTGTAGGATGCTATTTCCAGCAGTTTTTTTTGCAGAAAAGGCTGGTTTGTACCCTGTCATCCTCTATCCTCACCATGATGTCAAGGAACTCCATCTCTTTACTATGGATTTTCCAAGTGAATTTTGGATTCAAATCATTTGTGTTCATCCATTGCAAAAATGGTTCCAATTTGTTATTTGGTCCATCCCAGATAACAAAAAGGTCATCAATATACCTTGTCCAAAACACAATGTGCTGTGTCCAGTTTACATTAGCATCTGTCAAAATGTGTGGGGCTTCCCACCACCCCATAAAGATTCCAGCAAAGCTAGGAGCAAAACAACTCCCCATCGCGGTACCAGTCAGTTGTTTGTCCCATCCATCTCCAAATAGAAATATGTTATTCCTTAAGTAAAATCTCCAGAAGCATGATCGAGTGGTCATACTGAGCAATAGGCTTGTCTCTGAAAAAATATTGGCACGCCGAAATCCCCAACTCATGATCTATGCATGTGTACAATGAAACAACATCTATTGTCACCAACGTGTATGTTACTTTCAAGGGGATATTCTGTATCTTAGTGAGAAAATCAGTCCCATCCCTGCAGTATGCCGGGAGATTAAGAACATATGGACATAGAAAGAAATCCAGATAAATGGATGTGTTTTCTAACAGACTGCCATTGGCTGAGATTATAGGTCTGCCCGGTGGGTCAGTCTTATGTTTGTGTACTTTGGGAAGTAGGTAAAAGCAGGGTGCCACAGGGAACTTGATCATAAGAAATTGATTCTCATCCTGACTCAAATGTTCCTTCTCCTGCCAACCCATCAACAGTGAATGATATTGTAACATAGTCTGCTTGTATGCCTCAAAGGAGGACTTCTCATTGCACCCTGACCACGAAAGCTGCTTCTTGGCCCCCTGGTTGTACTTATTGATGTCCCATAAAACTACATTGCCGCCTTTGTCTGAAGGTTTATTAACAAAGGATGTAGCCCCCCTTAACGTTTTTAGGGCCAGTCTTTGGCCCGATGTTAGATTATGTGCATATGTGTTTTGACTCTCCTTCCAAAGTTTTAGAAGGCCATTTGTCAGAACCTCGTGAAAAGTGTCTAAATTATCATGGGGTGTGAATGGGTTGAATCTAGATCTCTGACAAAAACTATTCCTACTGCTTCTGTCTGTTTCCATACCCAATCTATGTAGCAAATCCCTGTCAGTATCCCAGTTTCTCCTACCCTCCTCAAATTCCTGCAAGGTGGCAAGCGTGTGCAACATCCCCAATACTCAAGATGTCAGATGCTGCATCCTGAGTGCTGTCAACCCAATACTGCACTTCTTCTTGGTAACATCTTCTCTTGTTGCGTATGGCATTTAAACAATTTCAATTTTCTCACAAATAGAAATAAGTCAATACAAGTCTCTGCATATTTGAAATTCGATATGGGACAAAAGGATATACCCAATTCAAAGAGGGAGCGTTCATCATCTGACAGTTTATGGGTTGATAAATTAATGACAGTAAGATTTTTCTCATCCATTATATGTTCTTCTTGTTTTGCTGTGTGTTTCTCCCATGCAACATGTTGCTTTTTTGTGCTAAAACCTCCCATCCGTGTTTCTCTGTTTCTCTGTTGCCTCCTCTTCCTCTTGGTGTTTTTTTTCTGAGGTAGCTGGTTTAGCTGTAAAACGGTACTCTTCCAAAGTAAAGAATGGTAAGGTTTTTTGATTTGCGTTGCTTTCTTCCTAGTCCGAGAAGGTATCTGAGCTTGATTCCGATGTGGCCACCTCCTGTTGTCTTCAGGCATTCATTTGCCTAAACTCCTTTCTCGCAGCATCAAATTTCCTACCAAACATGAGAACCCTTCCAGTGGAGTAATCAATTTTTATTATTTTGTTTTCTCTTTGGCACTACACACTTTCTTCACTTGATTGACAGAATTGTCAGTATCAGCCGAACGAATTGATGTGGCAACCTTAGTTTATGAAATAATGGCCTACAGTACTATAAGATGTTTTCAAGATTGGTGCAGGACATTATAGGGCACTTGGCCTAATGCACTGTACAACATTGTAGAGATTGGCGTATGTTCTATGCATCTTTGTCTTACATATTTATCTCGTAACCTTTGCCACTTGGCATGGGTATCTGTGTACCTAGATGTTCAATGGCACCCTAGCAAATTTGAAATTAATTTCTCTGTCTTAGAAGTACATAATGGGCCTTGACATTTTTCAGGACATCCTTTGAGTCTTGCGGGTTTGCTGTCATAAAGTATGTATATTCTGTGAACAGGTGAAATTGTGAAGCAAATTACCGACAATGATATCAACCATGTTGAATAATAACATCTACATAGGCTGCCAATTTTGAAATAATGTTGCTTATAAATTGGGAAAAAGTCTATTAGAGACGGGACATATTACAGAGGTCTGTATTTAAAAATTGCATTTTTTCCAAAGTAGCTTTGGGTTTATTTTCAAGAAAGTATTTTTCTATGTTTATATGCTGCAGCTGACTTGCACTGTTCTTAAAGAAATTTGCCACCATACACTGTTGATTGAGGCTTTGACAAAGACCACAGGGTCGAAACGTGTCAGTCATCACAATAAATTGAAGCGGTGATTAAGGACCCCTGGAGTGCTGGCTTTTCTTTTGTGTACTTATGTTTACACAAGGATTTACCATATATATATATATATATATATATACATATATATATATATATATATATATATATATATATATATATATATATATATATATATATATATATATATATATATATAAATAAAACCTACTGGTGGTCGCAAGTAGGTAGTTGTAGTTAGAACCTTGTTTCTACTGAAAAAAGCATTTTTTCTTTTGCAATATCTTTGGGCCGTTTGACGAATCTTCGTGACATTTTCAAAACTAATGGCCCACTCACTTCAGCTGTTGTGTTGAAAGTTTCGGGGTGATTTTTCAAGCAGGGGCCGAGAAAAAGGGGTCCCAAAATGCGTTTTCTCCATGTCAATATCCATAGGAAACTTTAGACACAGCTACAGCCCGAACTGCTGACCTGAATTACACCAAATTTGGCAAAAAGGTAGCTCTTGATTCAGAAAGCACTCTTTTTGTTAAATGGTGTAAATCCGCTCAGTAGTTCCTGAGAAATGTAAACATTTCTCAGATATACAACTGGGGACGGAGAGGATCCACGAATCCTCCTGATCTCGTGCCTGCAAACTGATTGGCTGCCAAAACTTCAAACCAGGAAGTGTTGGCAGCCATTTTGTGACTTGGTTGAACTGAGTCACAAGAAAAAAGGTAAGAAAAACAAGAAAAAACAAGAAAAGTGGTCAGGGTGGAAAGTCCCTGACCCCCTAGGCCTGCTCAGGGGGCCCCACAGGGACAACCAGGGCCAAAAAAAGCATTTCTTTAAAAACAAATTGGCAGGATTCACGGTAGATCCACGAATCTGGCTGACAATAAAAAAACAAAGCAGGGGCATCCGCACTTTGTTTCCTTTGGGCCAGGTCCTGGGGGCAATTTAAAAATGAGATGCTGAATGCCCAGGGGAACGCCACCTCCCTGGGGCTTACAGATTGAATGCGAGGGGCCATGCTGCCCCCCACAGCACCAAGGGGCTGCCACCTCCAATGGGCTTAATTTAGAAAGATGTGTGTGGGGGGTTCCAGCCCCCCACACAGCCCCGGGGCCACCACCTCACCGGGGCTAAAACACTGTTGGAGGGGGCCACGTGGCCCCCTTTTTGAGCCGTAAATGGCCCTGAGGACTGCCACCCCCACAGGGCCGGCTCCAGCAATGTCCCAGGGTGCCCACCCCGTGACATTGCAATTTGCTATGCGATGTTCCCACCATCCCATAGCAAAGAAGTGCTCCACTTTGAAAAAGTGAAAGCATTTTGCTCTCACTTGTTCAAAGTGGAGCACTTTGCTTTTTACTCCAGGGAGCTGCATCTTAGCAGCTCCCTGGGGGTAAAAAGCAATACCGGCTCCCGCAGGAGGCTGATGCAAGAGCCGCTGGGACCATGGGGGCTTCAGGTTCCCCCCACTGTCCCAAAGGAGATGGCCATGCCCTGGGGATGTGGTCCCCGGTGCCGAAAATGACCAAGGAGGGGGGCCACTTGCCCCCCTCTCATTTAAAAAAAAAATAGAATGGCCGGGCCCTGGGGCATGGAGTCCCGGGGCATATATCGGCCTCAGGAGGGAGGCCGCACAGCTCCCCTCCCATTTTATTTTTATTAAAAAATAAAAAATGGGTGAGGCCCTGGGGGAAGGGCTCATCAGGGCCCAAAAGTGTCAAGGGAAGGGGGGCCACGCAGCCCCCTTCCTAAAATGACTCAACAAAAAAAACAGAGACGGCAACTCGCTGGAGGCTCGCCCCTTTCTCCTCTACTCTGCAAATACGCCTCTTGCGCGATCTTGGTTGGGGGATGAAGTCCCCTTCTCTCCTGAGGGTCCTTAGGGGCCAACTAGCCCAACAGTTACCTCCGGTAATCCCCACACAGTGGAATTGCTGGGAGGTGGTTGGAGGCCACGCCCCTTTTTCTACCACCTGCAAACACGCCTCTCAGCGCACTGCTGGTGGCCAATGATGTCCCCTTGCGTCCTGAGGGCCTCAAGACTAAAGTGGACTTCATCCCCCTAACAGCAGGGCACAGCAGGAGGGTATTTGCAGAGTGTTGGAGAAAGGGGGCATGGCCTCTGACCACCTCTCATCAATTCAGCTGTGTGAGGCTTACTGGAGGTACCAGGAGGGCTTCTTTACCCACAAGTTCTCTCAGAGGCTAGGGAACTTCATCCCTCAAATAGTAGTGGGCCAGGAGCCACATTTGCAGAGTGGTGGAGAAAGGGGGTGTGGCCTCTGACGACCTCCCAGCAATCACACTGTGTGGGGTTTACTGGAGGTAAAAGGTGGACTAGTTGGCCCCTAAGCACCCTCACGAGCGAAGGGGACTTTATCCCCCAACTCAGAAAAAAATCACAAAATTGTGAAAGGGGCTCCAAAATGGATCCGATTCCTGAGACTATAGGCCTGCCCGGGGGTGGAAATTTCTGTTTGTGCACCTTGGGAATTATGTTGAAGTAGGGGGTTCGTGGGTCTTTTTGGATGAGAAATTCTGCCTCGTGTTTCGTAATCCAGCCCTTCTCTAGGCCTTGATTGACTTTGAATGTTACTTCCTCTAATACGTCACTTGTTGGGTCCCTGCTTAGACGTTTATAGTGTTCTGTGTCATGTGTCCATGAGAAGTTTGACACACTCATCATGGTACATGTCTTTGGTCTTTGAGACCACTTGTTGAAAAAATGCCAACATACCTAAAGGATACGAAGGATGTACTAAATCTGATAAAAGAGTTCCCTTTCGACACTTCAAAAGAACTACTCCTCAGTTTTGATGTTGAATCCCTCTATACAAACATCCCACAGGAGGCAACACTACAGGTAGGTGAAAGAATCTTTGACACCATAGAATGGAATTCCATTACGCCACAGGATTTTGTTTTGGAGCTAGCACACCTAGCTCTAACAAGAAATGTGTTTGAATTTGAGGGACAACATTACTTACAGGTATATGGGAATTCAATGGGGAGCACCTTCGCTCCAAGTCTCGCCTGTCTGTACGTCCATGCTTTTGAAGCAGAATACATTCAAAGCGAAGTCAACCCCTTTGGAAAAAATATATGGCTTTGGAGACGCTATATTGATGATGGCTGGTAATATGGAAGGGCACACCAGCAGAAACAACCACCTTAGCTAACTGGTTGAATGCCCTCGACCCACATTTGCGATTCACAATGACAGTGGGTGGCAATGAACTCCCTTTTCTAGACCTCCTTATACATGCAGGGAATGGAAAGCTTACTACTGAAGTGCATTACAAACCAATAGACCGTAACAATTTATTACGCTTCGATAGCTTCCACCCTCGCAAACTAAGAGAAAACCTACCAGTAGGTCAATTTCTCCAGCTGCAACACAATTGCACTGAAAAAGAGGAGTATAGAACACACGCAAAAAAACTGCGCACAAAACTACTTGAAAAGAATTACCCTGAAAGAATAGTTAAAGCGGCCGACAAAAGAGCCCTTAACAACAATGGGGAACAGCTTCTCGAAACGTGGCAAGGCAAGATAATGAAGGACTCATCTGTGTATCTACTTATAACACGCTGTCTTACGCGTTCCAGAAGGTGATCAAAAGCAACTGGAATATTCTACAGAAGGGGGGTCTTAATATTGAGAAGCCAATGTTTTCATTCAAAAGAGGTACAAGCATCAAAGATCTATTGGTGCACACACGTCCCAAAACAATCCCCGAAAAAAACACGCAGTCTACACTATAGAACCTTCCTCCACCCACCGGACATTCACCATGTGGCAAGTGCAGCGCATATCCCTTGACAAAGAGAGTGAAAGAGGTAGACATTGGTCTTAGGACACTGTGGAGGTTAGAAACTCTCATGAACTGCAATTCAAAAAATGTAGTTTACATAATCAAATGTCCATGTAACCTTTTGTGCGTGGGAATGACTACAAGACAAGTCCACATTAGAATAACAGAGCACCAAAGTACAATCCGGTGCAAAAGGGAAGCCACCAGACTAACACAACATTACATACAAGCAGGCCGAATATATGATGTTACTTAGCATACCGTTACTCCGCAGGTATTTACTTCAAAGTTTTTACTTCGCAAATACCATTACTACGCATGATTTTAGTGTGCATGCTTTTACTTTGCAAATATATACAAATACATTAAAAATGCTTTTACTTCGCAGTTAATTATTACGCATACCGTTACAACGCGTTATTGGTACTTTAAAACAAAAAATTCATCGTAATAGTAACCTATCCCGTGGCACGCACCCTGAACCCTAAAAATACCCCCTACACCCCAAAACCCTATCTCACCCTGACCCCTAAAAATATCCCAGTACCCCAAAACCTAAATGCACCATGAACCCTAAAATTACCCCCTACACCCCAAAACCCTAACCCACCCTGACCCCTAAAATTACCCCAGCACTCCAAAACCTAAACGCACCCTGAACCCCAAAAATACCCCAGCACCCCTAAACCTTAAATGCACCCTTAACCCTAAAAATACCCCCTACACCCCAAAACCCTAACCCACTTTGACCCCTAAAAATACCCCTGTACCCCAAAACTTTAATTTGCACAGTAACTCCATTATGCGTAGTAAGTGCATGCTAAGTAATGGAATATGCGTAGTAAATGCATGCTAAGTAAATGCATGCTAAGTAATGGCATCTGCGAACTAAAATATGCATAGTAATGGTAATACGAAATAATGACCGCGTAGTAAAGGTAGAACACCAGCAGGCCACAATGACAGAGAGATGGAATGGTATGTGTTAGAAAGACTCACACAAACACGCCCTGATATGAGTGAGCCTCTACTCCTGTTTGAACAGAGATGGGTATACAGATTACGAACAGATCTATATGGGTTGAACGATGATATACCTTGGGGAAGCTTAAAACAAAGAAACTAAGTCTATTTGCAATATTAACAATATTGCTGCAATAGGCATACATGCATAGCACTGCTTACCCCATACCATCAAAAGATCTGATCTTATATTGAAGCAGAATTCCCATTCACCTCTAATATTGTGTATGGTTGTATACCGAGGACATATGCAGACTACAATCAATTGTTATTATAACAGTGATCGCAATATAATATGATCCGTGTTTCAGCATACGATATTTTGAAAATATGGACACATCAGGCAGTTAGAGACAACACTGACCACACTGCCTCTAATATCCTGAAAATGACCCACACAATTGTTCCTTTCTCCTTTTTCCAAGTTAGGAGAAGACTTTAGCATTGACCGATACGACACAGAGGGACATCAGCCCGATAGGAGGACTCCATCCCCCATGAGTACTCGGGCTGTGGTTTCTTCTGGTACCTGAAATCACTTCCGCCACAGCGAAGGCGGTAGAAGGCACATATTCCAAAGATTTAAACGTTTCACCCCATACGCAACCCCTTGTACCTCCGGCACAGAGTGGGCTGCGAACTAGGTGACACAGAAGGGCGCTACCTTTGACGAACTAAGTTTGGGTGGAGATAAGCGAGGGGCCGATTTGTTTGTCAGAAATACCCTTCTTTTACTGTTTCTTTTTCTTAATCACATAACTAATTATTAATAACCTAAGGATGTTGCTTGCCATTTAAGAGTGTTATTTCTTACTCTAAAAATGCATGCCCACATTGAATTCTCATAAATTAAAGAATCCATGTACAATCGCCCAAATATCTCTTCAGCAGTCTCCTCGACAGTAGCAATCTAACTACTGAAGATATACATAACCTAGTAAATGTCGTAGCTGAATGAATTTCAGCCTTTTTAAATATCTGCTGGAAAGTATGATCAAGACTAGTGGTTACATAAATAGTCCAGGCGATTTGTTTACATAGAGTTTTCAGCCTATCTCACTGAGAGAGCTTGCAGAATTATATTTAACAATGATATTGGAACAAAATCCTTGTTAAACATAACTAAACAGTAACACACAATAGAAAATAATAAACGGATAACACATCCATATGCGTGCTACTTTAATTGAAAAATTATCATTCTCTTTTTGCCAGTGTATGACTAAAAGGGCCCCCCCCTCTGTGACCATGGTGTTGGTATCCCCTAAAAACTAGGGTAAGAAACAGTACATATACGTCTATAAAGCAAATATTCGTGAATGTGTACAATGCTACAGATAAAAATAAGAGTTCTATGTTGGCCAATGGCCCTAGCACTTTAGTTCACATGGCTCTCCCCGAATTCCGGAGGGAGCTGCTGATAGACACTTGCACAAGCACGGCTTTAGGTGTTTCAAGTTTTCAACAGAAATACTCCTGCCTGGTTAATTCCAGGTTTTAGTTATCTTTGTAATTTTTGTTTCTTCTCACATTTCTCATATTTAGGTTTCACGTTCCCAATAACCAAAGTACAGGTAGGACAGACAGGTGGGGCCTTATTAGGCAGCATTCTTGAGTAACTAAATTAGTCTAAAGGTTAAACAGTGTTTCTTTTAAAAACATGTCACCATTAGGGATCCAAAAGCCCTGACGAATGCCACAGACCGTTTTAGGCTATTTAGCGATGGGCAGAAACATGTTGGCAGGTAGCGGTTGGGTGTGAGTCATTGTACTCTAGATACCCACCCATTTTGATTTTTAACCATACCTAGTGGTCCATAGAATGAAGATATTTCCCAAGGTTCACTAAGGTATTTTTAAGTTTATATCTGAATCCCCATTTCTGTTGGTGTTGTCCCATAAGATTCATGTAAGAACTCCCTCCTGTCTAGTCAGTCTTCGAGGAGGTTGAGTCCGCCCTGGTGGCACTGTCTTCCCAGGGTGGGGAAAGGATTCCTATGATGAAGCATTGTAGGAGAGTAGGATCTGCTTCACATGGGTACCCCCACTTTTTGCTGATGCTTCACTGTTTTTCGACCTTAGTCTGGCTGGGGCCCTGCTAATCAGAACCCCAGCCTAGCTGCTTCCTCTCTAAAATGGTTTCCATGTGCCTTAGGCACATCTCTGATTGGAATCTGGAGTGCCCTTATAAGTCCCTAGTATATGGTATACTATGTACCCAGGGCATAGGTACCTCAGAGGCCTACCAGGGGCTGCAGCATGTATTGTGCCACCCCTGGAAGGCCATCCAAACTGACACCACAGGTCTGCTACTGCAGCCTGGGTAAGGTGGTGCATGCACCCCTTACTGTGATATAGGTTACCTATATCACTATATACATACACACATATAAACCTATAAGTCACTCCTATGGCAGGCCTTATCAATCCTGAAGGCAGAGTGCGTGGTTCCTATGTGAGAGGGTGCCCCTGCATGAGCAGGGTCCCTCTGCAGCATTCGGAGACCCTTCTGGACGAAATTCTGACACAGAATCCTGGACCTTCGACGCTCTACTCAAGACTAGAGGACAGATGAATCTCCCTTGGGGTCAAGGAGTGACTCCCCTGCTTGGCAGGCACCAAAGAAGCAATTGTCCGGTCTGCATCGCCTAAGCTCCCGTCGGACGCCGAAGTCTTTGCATCACCAGAGGTGGATTTCCAGACTTCCCCGAGGCTGCCCTGAGTCCCCAGCAAAGCTGAGGCCGTAGCTGTCGTGGGTAACGTGGAACCGTGACCCCTGGACACCGCACGCATTTACTAGTGCCTCCTCTTCTGGGTCTCCCACGAAGTCGTGCTTTGGGCTCCGAGTAGCCCTAGCCTCCAGCACCAACTGCACCGAAGATCACTGGCCTCCACTCCACGAATGTCCTGTGAGCCAGCTCCACGTGCACCGTCTCGAGGCTCCTTCGCGGTCGCTAGCCCGTTGGCTAGTAGCCCTTCACGAAGGCCAATCCTTTTCTTCTTGGGCTCCCTGGTTGCTCCAGGCTTGCCCTCACTTACCCTTGCTGGGTGAATTCCTCAGACCTTGCTGGTCTGCATCATCGTCAATCTTCAACTTCATCGAGACTTGCCGTTGCCAAGGCTTGTTGGGTCCAATCCGGTCGCCGACACTTCAGCACTCAACAAACATTGTGTACCAGCCTGAATCCTGCTCCTGGTTGCCGACAACGCCTCCCGGACCTCGTGGCTGAAGAGTCAAGACGACCGGCAACCTACCTGAAGCACTCAACATCGGTGGGCATCTGCTCATCGCCTTCCTGGTCACTGGCTAGTGACCCAGACTCTGTCCCCTCTGCTTTCAGGTTCTTCAGATCTCCGATCCACTCTTGGATCCACCCGGACACTTTCCACTTGGTCGCCAGCAGCACTTTGCAGCAGATCGCCATTCAAATCGACGATGAAACCCGACCCCGAAAGGCACCTATGCACCCGGCTTCCCTGGGTGAGGTAACAAGAGTACTCCGGTGCTCCCGTGGGTAGAGACTCTAGAACGACCTAATTCTCAAAGGGTTTGCTCCAAGTCCTTCTTTAAGTGTCCCTTTTCTTTAATTTCCAAACCGCGACTTTCTCCATAGAAGTTAACGGCGTTTCGCGGCTGTGTAATTACACTGCACGCGTCCCCCGTGGGTCCCCTGTGTCACTACCTTGGGTGGTTCCTTGTGGTCCAAGCACTTCTAGAGGCTCTAGGCCTAGTGTCTAGCTCAATTGTGGTTCTTATACCACTTTATTGGTATATGGTTTGGTACGCCCCTAGGGCCCAAACGTGTATTTGTGCTATTACTGTGTTTAAATAACTTATAACTTATGTACTTCGAACTCTAGCCTCATAAAGAGACTAGAGGGGTGTGTTTAGTAATAAATACATATATTTTGAATATATACCTGGTGTGGTGCTCTTTCATTTGATCACTCAAGAGATTATAGACTGGTAAAACAAGCTGCTTTACATTCCTTCAAGACTTAGCCTGAAGGCTGCTCTCCATAGCTACCACTAGGATAGCTTTCAATAAGGTTGTCTTTAACCTATCTCCAATAAGGGGTTGTTTGGACTGGTGCAAGGTGCCCACTATAATTAGTGGACAGCATATGCCAGGCCAACTTCTCACATTGGTGTGCAGTGTGTGGGATTCCAGCTTGCTATTGTTTTACCAGATAATCTCAATTGAATTGATCAACTGAAAACCACTAAAGGTACCTAAGGTACATATAAATTAAGCTTAGTATACAGTAAGTTCTACTGAACTTAGAGTTGTGTGTTAAGGGATAGCACACCTTTCTACAACTCAAGAGAGTTTAGTAGGCCACACTAGAGTAGGTAGTGCATACACCACACCTCACTAGTGATGTCTTCAAAGCCAGGACCCAGTGAGTCCTTGCCAGAAGCCCCTGGGCTTCTTCCCTCCAAGTATGATACACTCCCATTCTTGGAATTGAGAGCATTATGCAATTTGAGGAAACTGAAGACAGGCCAAAGCCCCAACACCCAACATCTGAGAGAGATGTTAGAGGCTTATGATCTCAGCAGGCCCTTAGGGACTGAAGGGGTAGGAGCAGAGGGTGGGGCAGAAGATGAGGATGGGGCCAGGGGTAGCAACACCCCCAGCCCCCCCTCTGGAACTGACCAGGAGGGTGACAATGACCCTGACCTGGAAAACCCAATTCCTCCTGTGGATGAGGAGGAGGCTCAGGATGACCTCCACTTTGTCCCCCAGGAAGGATTGTGAGTGTGCCCAGAAGGTCTAGGTCTCCTTCTCAGGAGTCTAACCACTCGGGCACCTCAATAGGGACCTCTGTCTCCTCTCATAGGAGGGAATCCTCTCATGAGAGGAGAAAGAGGCTGATTCAATATGAGGAAGCTCAGCTTGAACTCAGAAAACAGCAACTGGCTATAGACAGGGAGTCCCTAGATCTCTACAGAGAGAGAAGAAAGTTGGGACTAGAGTCCCATGGTGGCAGCCATGTCCCTAGAGATAGGGAAAGGTCTTATGACTATAGAAACCTGAGCAAAATTGTCCCTCCCTACCAGAGTGGGGATGACATCCACAAATGGATAACTGCTCTAGAGAGGGCCTGTAAAGTACAGAAGGTCCCTCAGGAGCAGTGGGCAGCAATCTTGTGGCTCTCCTTTGCAGACAAAGGTAGAGACAAGCTCCTCCCTGTAAGAGAAGAGGATGCTGATAATTACAAGGTCTTGAAGAGTGCTCTTATTGATGGGTTTGGCCTAACAACTGAACAATACAGGTTGAAGTTCAGAGATGCCCAAAAAGCACAGACTCAAGACTGGGTAGACTATGTGGATTGTTCTGCTAAGGCTCTGGAAGGCTGGTTGATGGGCAGTAAGGTGTGTGACTTCACAGGATTGTACAATCTGATAATGAGGGAGCAGATTCTTAATAACTGTCAAAATCATCAGTACCTGGTGGACTCTGATCTGACCTCTCCCCAAGAATTGGGAAAGAAGGCAGACAAATGGGTCAGAACCAGGGTGAGGCAGAAGGTACAGAACCAAGGTGGTAACCCTAAGAAGCAAGATTCTAAGAACTCTGATAAGGGTGGGGAGAAGGGTAAAGATCAAAAGTCTTCACAAGGCCCCCAAAAATCTTCTTCAGGTGGGGATTCACAGTCTACCAAAGGGAAAGGCCAAAGAAAACCATGGAGCAAGGTCTGTAAGCAAAAGACCCACTGGACCAGTGATTGCACCAAGTCCAAAGACTCAAGTCCAGCCCCCACCAATGCACCTAAGGCACCTGTTCCCCCTAGTACAGTTACAGTTGGTGGTGGGAGTACTACAGCCAAGGGTTTAGTAGGGTTGACCCTGGGTACTGAGATGGGCTCTGACCTAGTCAGAGAACTCACTCAGGCTGTGTTAGTCTGTGATGGAGGCATGGATGTGACCTCCTCTGTGAGTCCCAGTAATCTGGGCAAGTACAGACAACAGCCTTTAATCAATGGACGAGAGGCTTTGGCATTTAGGGACACAGGGGCAAGTGTCACCATGGTGACACAAGACCTTGTGAATCCTGGGCAAGTTATACTTGGTGAGATGTACCAAGTGACCAATGCTAGCAATGTCAGAACAGACCATACTCTGGCAGTTGTTAACTTCTCCTGGGGAGGGGTAACTGGCCTTAAGAAGGTTGTGGTAAGTGCAGACCTACCAGTCGAATGCTTGCTTGGCAATGACTTAGAAACTTCAGCTTGGGCAGAAGTGGAGCTCAGGAACCATGCAGAAATGCTGGGGATCCCTGCAGATGTGTTTGCTGTGACCAGGTCACAAGCCAAAATGTCTAGCACTGAACAGGCCTTGGATTCTGGAATAATGGACCAAGTGCCTTCCAAGAGGAGGAGTAGTAGGGTAAAGGCAGTGCCTTCCCTCTTGGCTCAGAAGGAAGATCGGTCCCTTGAGGGGGATGATCTCAGTCCTGAGGAAGGAACTGTCCCAGAGGAGCTTGAACCTGACCAGGTTGAGTTCTTGGGGACAGGGGGACCTTCCAGGGCAGATCTGAGCCAGGAGCAGCAGAGCTGCCCCTCCCTTGAACCCCTCAGACAGCAAGCTGCTGCTGAGGCTGCTGGGAAAGCTAGTGGTCCCCATACTGTGTATTGGGATGATGGACTCTTGTACTCAGAGAGTAGAGACCCCAAGCCTGGTGCTACCAGGAGGTTGGTTATACCTCTGAAGTTCAGGGGCTTCCTATTGACCCTAGCCCATGATATTCCCTTAGCAGGTCACCTGGGCCAGAACAAGACTTGGGACAGAATTGTCCCTCACTTTCACTGGCCCCACATGTCTGAAGACACCAAGGAGTTTTGTCGCTCCTGTGTAACCTGCCAGGCCAGTGGCAAGGCAGGTGGCACTACAAAGGCCCCCTGATACCACTACCTGTGGTGGGGGTGCCCTTTGAAAGGGTGGGGATTGACATTGTTGGTCCCATGGATCCCCAAACAGCATCTGGGAACAGGTTTATCCTGGTGGTAGTGGATCATGCCACCAGGTACCCAGAGGCTATTCCCCTTAGGACCACTACAGCACCTGTGGTGGCAAGGGCCCTCCTGGGAATTTTCTCAAGAGTGGTCTTTCCTAAGGAGGTTGTATCAGACAGGGTGCTAACTTTATGTCTGGATACTTAAAGGCAATGTGGAAGGAGTGTGGAGTGACTTACAAGTTCACCACACCCTATCACCCACAATGCAATGGTTTAGTTGAGAGATTCAACAAAACCTTGAAGGGCATGATTAAAGGGCTCCCAGAAAAGCTTAGGCGAAGATGGGACATACTCTTGCCCTGCCTTTTATTTGCATATAGGGAGGTGCCTCAGAAGGGGTTGGTTACAGCCCTTTTGAACTTTTGTTTGGCCACCCTGTCAGGGGTCCACTGTGCTTGGAGAAGGAAGGATGGGAGTTACCTCTCAAGCCCCCAAAGCAAGACATAGTGGACTATGTACTTGGTCTCCACTCCCGGATGGCTGAGTATATGAAAAAGGCAACTAAAAACCTTGAGGCTAGCCAGGAACTTCAAAAGGCCTGGCATGACCAAAAGGCTGTACTGACTGTTTATCAGCCAGGACAGAAGGTGTGGGTGTTGGAGCCAGTGGCCCCAGCAGCTCTCCAAGACAAATGGAGTGGACCCCACACTATTGTTGAGCAGAAGGGTGAGGTTACCTACTTAGTAGACCTAGGAACACCCAGGAGTCCCCACAGGGTTCTCCATGTCAACAGGTTAAAACCATATGTGGACAGGGCAGACATGGGCTTGCTCATGGCTACTAATGAAGGGCAGGAGGAAGAGAGTGACCCACTCCCTGACCTGCTCTCACAGAACCCTGACGATGGGTCAGTAGATGGTGTAGCCTTGGCAGGCAGCCTCACTACCCAACAGCAAACTGATTGTAGACAGGTGCTCAATCAGTTTAGACACATGTTTTCACTGACACCCAGTCAGACCACCTGGTGCACTCATGAAGTGGACACTGGGGACAGTCTGCCTATTAAAAATAAGATTTATAGGCAACCTGACCATGTCAGGGACTGTATCAGGACTGAAGTCCAGAAAATGTTGGATTTGGGAGTTATTGAACCCTCAGATAGCCCTTGGGCTAGTCCAGTGGTCCTTGTGCCAAAACCTCACACCAGTGGTGGAAAAAGAGAGATGAGGTTGTGTGTGGACTACAGGGGTCTCAATGCAGTCACTAGGACTGATGCCCATCCAAGCAATGGTGGCCCTCGGATATGTCTCCCCCCCAGTCAGCTGTTAAGATCGTAAAAATTCTGGGAGTGAAAATGGATGACACTTTATCTATGATACCTCAAGTACAGTCGGTGGCGGGTACGTGCTTCGGGTTTTTGAAAATGCTCCGTAGGTTTCTTTTTCTATTACCGACCTCTCACAGAAAGACGGTCATTCAGGCCCTTGTCAGCTCCAGATTGGACTATGCCAACGTGCTTTATCTGGGCCTTCCAGAGTCTATCCTTAATAGACTGCAAGTTGTGCAGAACGCGGCAGCCAGAGCAGTCTTGAGACCGGATCTCCCACCATTTGAAGAATCTACACTGGCTGCCTGTCCGATGCAGAATACTCTTTAAAGCGTTGGTCCTTGCTTTTAAAGCTCTGCACGGCATGGGGGCACAGTATATCCGCAGAAGAGTCTCTTACTACATACCCGGCCGTTCCCTTAGATCAGCACATCATCATCTACTTGTCATCCCTAAGTGTCTCAGAGCCCGCCGTGGTGGACGCTCGTTCCAAGTGCAAGTGGCTAGATTCTGGAACAAGCTACCTCTATCGCTGAGACAAGCCTCAAGTATAATGGCATTTAGGAAACAACTGAAAACCTGGCTGTTCCAGCATGCAGTTTAATGGCCTTCTGCCTCGGGAACGTTGTTCCTCCCTGGCCTCTGTATCTTTCTATCCTAGCGCCGGGATACTCTATTGAGTAGCTGCGCGCTTTATAAATCCACTCTTAACATAACAATACCAAGGGCAGATGAGCTGATAGACCCTTTGGCCTCAGCCAAGTATCTAAGCACATTTGACTTGACAGCTGGCTACTGGCAGATCAGACTAGCTGATGCTGCAAAGCCAAAAACAGCATTCTCAACCCCTAGTGGGCATTATCAATTTGTGGTGATGCCCTTTGGTCTGAAGAATGCACCTGCCACTTTTCAGAGGTTGGTGAATACAGTCCTTACAGGTCTGGAAGCCTATAGTGCAGCATATCTAGATGATATTGCTGTCTTTAGCTCCACCTGGGAGGATCACCTGGTCCACCTCAGAAATGTTTTACAGGCCCTGCAAAAGGCAGGCCTGACTATCAAGGCCACTAAGTGCCAGATAGGGCAGAGTCAGGTTGTGTACCTGGGCCACCTTGTGGGTGGAGGCCAGGTTCAACTTTTGCAGAGCAAGAGCCAGACCATCATGGACTGGACTGCTCCAACTACCCAGACTCAGGTGAGAGCCTTCTTAGGCCTGACTGGCTACTATGGGAGATTTGTCAAGGGGTATGGATCAATAGTGACACCCCTGAATGACTTAACTTCCAAGAAAATGCCCAAAAAGGTTCAGTGGACAGTTAGCTGTCAAAAGGCATTTGATGACCTGAAGCAGGCCATGTGCACTGCTCCCATTCTACAGAGTCCTGATTACTCCAAGAAGTTCATTGTTCAAACTGATGCATCTGAATTGGGGGTAGGGGCTGTACTGTCACAATTGAATGAAGAAGGTCAGGATCAGCCAGTAGCTTTCATTAGCAGAAGGCTGACCCCTAGAGAGAAACGTTGGTCAGCCATTGAGAGGGAGGCCTTTGCTGTGGTCTGGGCTCTGAAGAAGTTGAGGCCATACTTGTTTGGTACTCACTTCCTTGTTCAAACAGACCATAAGCCCCTCTTATGGCTAAAACAAATGAAGGGTCACAACCTCAAACTGTTTAGGTGGTCCATTTCCCTACAGGGGATGGACTTCACAGTGGAACATAGACCTGGGAGTAACCATGCCAATGCAGATGGACTCTCTAGGTACTTCCACTTAGAACATGAAGACTTAACTGGCCAAGGTTAGTTTAATGTCCCTACGTTTGGGGGGGGTTGTGTAGGAGAGTAGGATCTGCTTCACATGGGTACCCCCACTTTTTGCTGATGCTTCACTGTTTTTCGACCTTAGTCTGGCTGGGGCCCTGCTAATCAGAACCCCAGCCTAGCTGCTTCCTCTCTAAAATGGTTTCCATGTGCCTTAGGCACATCTCTGATTGGAATCTGGAGTGCCCTTATAAGTCCCTAGTATATGGTATACTATGTACCCAGGGCATAGGTACCTCAGAGGCCTACCAGGGGCTGCAGCATGTATTGTGCCACCCCTGGAAGGCCATCCAAACTGACACCACAGGTCTGCTACTGCAGCCTGGGTAAGGTGGTGCATGCACCCCTTACTGTGATATAGGTTACCTATATCACTATATACATACACACATATAAACCTATAAGTCACTCCTATGGCAGGCCTTATCAATCCTGAAGGCAGAGTGCGTGGTTCCTATGTGAGAGGGTGCCCCTGCATGAGCAGGGCCCCTCTGCAGCATTCGGAGACCCTTCTCTGATGCTGTTTGTAGTGCAACCTGACCATATACTCTTAAGCGCATTATAACCTCGCGTTAAATGCTAACTTTGGAATGGCTGCACCGAAACATGTCGTGTTTGGTGTCAAACATCTTGGAATACTACCCCCCCGCCAATTCTGGCGGCGGGGTAGCATTCCACCCTTCTAGAGGGAGAGACATGTTAACCCTGGCCTGGCCGGTAACTTCTTTCTAAAGCCCTGGCATCACAAAATGGATGCTGCTGCCACAGACACAAGTCTGGCCTCCTGCTGCTGGACGAAACTCCGGCAGGGGAGGCCTGGACAATAGGTTTCCTGTCCCAGGGAGGTGTGACCACCTCCCCAGACAGGATAGTGTATATTGGGGCTGGGCGGGAGCACTTTCGGGTGCTTTGAAGTCCTGCACTGGGGGCACACTTGGTGTCCCTGTGCATACCCCAGTTCAAACCGGATCAGGGGCTTGCATCCCCTGCTTTGGCGCGAACTGGACAAAGGGAAAGGGGTGTAGCCACCCCTCTGCCCTGACCCACCCATAGGTGGGGCCACAGAGTAGTCCAAACCCTAAACTTAGTATAAGTATAGGAAACCAGTCCTTAGGACTTTAGATTATCCCTGGACGAAACTCTGACACAGAATCCTGGACCTTCGATGCTCTACTCAAGACTAGAGGACAGAAGAATCTCCCTTGGGGTCAAGGAGGGACTCCCCTGCTTGGCAGGCACCAAAGAAGCAATTGTCCAGTCTGCATCGCCTAAGCTCCCGTCGGACGCCGAAGTCTTTGCATCACCAGAGGTAGATTGCCAGACTTCCCCGAGGCTGCCCTGAGTCCCCAGCAAAGATGAGGCCCGTAGCTGTCGTGGGTAACGTGGAACCGTGACCCCTGGACACTGCATGCATTTGCTAGTGCCTCCTCTTCTGGGTCTCCCACGAAGTTGTGCTTTGGGCTCCGAGTAGCCCTAGCCTTTAGCACCAACTGCACCGAAGATCACTGGCCTCCACTCCACGAGTGTCCTATGAGCCAGCTCCACGTGCACCGTCTCGAGGCTCCTTCGCGGTCGCTAGCCCATTGGCTGGTAGCCCTTCACGAAGGCCAATCCTTTTCTTCTTGGGCTCCCTGGTTGCTCCAGGCTTGCCCTCACTTACCCTTGCTGGGTGAGTTCCTCAGACCTTGCTGGTCTGCATCATCATCAATATTCAACTTCATCGAGACTTGCCGTTGCCAAGGCTTGTTGGGTCCAATCCAGTCGCCGACACCTCAGCACTCGACAGACATCGTTTACCAGCCCGAATCCTGCTCCTGGTCGCCGACAACACCTCCCGGACCTCGTGGCTGAAGAGTCAAGACGACCGTCAACCTACCTGAAGCACTCAACATCGGTGGGCATCTGCTCATCGCCTTCCTGGTCACTGGCTAGTGACCCAGACTCTGTCCCCTCTGCTTTCAAGTTCTTCAGATCTCCGATCCACTCTTGGATCCACCCGGACACTTTCCACTTGGTCGCCAGCAGCACTTTGCAGCAGATCGCCATTCAAATCGACGACGAAACCCGACCCCGAAAGGCACCTATGCACCCGGCTTCCCTGGGTGAGGTAACAAGAGTACTCTGGTGCTCCCGTGGTTAGAGACTCTAGAACGACCTAGTTCTCAAAGGGTTTGCTCCAAGTCCTTCTTTAAGTGTCCCTTTTCTTTAATTTCCAAACCGCGACTTTCTCCATAGAAGTTAACGGCGTTTCGCGGCTGTGTAATTACACTGCACGCGTCCCCCGTGGGTCCCCTGTGTCACTACCTTGGGTGGTTCCTTGTGGTCCAAGCACTTCTAGAGGCTCTAGGCCTAGTGTCTAGCTCAGTCGTGGTTCTTATACTACTTTATTGGTATATGGTTTGGTACGCCCCTAGGGCCCAAACGTGTATTTGTGCTATTACTGTGTTTAAATAACTTATAACTTATGTAATTCGAACTCTAGCCTCATAAAGAGACTAGAGGGGTGTGTTTAGTAATAAATACATATATTTTGAATATATACCTGGTGTGGTGCTCTTTCATTTGATCACTCAAGAGATTATAGACTGGTAAAACAAGCTGCTTTACATTCCTTCAAGACTTAGCCTCAAGGCTGCTCTCCATAGCTACCACTAGGATAGCTTTCAATAAGGTTGTCTTTAACCTATCTCCAATAAGGGGTTGTTTGGACTGGTGCAAGGTGCCCACTATAATTAGTGGACAGCATATGCCAGGCCAACTTCTCACAAGCATGACACTAAAAAAGTGTGTGAGGTTTCGTCTTCCACTAAGGATGACTTTTCACAGATAAGAATCTAAAGTTGAAACTCGTGGTGCTCTATTTATACGTGTATGAGCCACAAATCTTGGATTATTGAATACATGACCTATCATTCCTTTACTGGTGCCACCGTACCAATATTTTTTGTTATGCATATTGAATGAAGGGATGTACGGTGCCCTACCCTTATCCTCTCCTTCACTTGTGTTTTCACAAACTGTGTTGTTGACATACACTCAAAACCATCTATATTGATAGTATACATTGTACTGATTTCACTCACATCCATCCTTCAGATTGCATGATTATTTTGGAAAATAACCTTCACAATTTCTCAAACTGATTCAAAGGTTCTGAACACCAAACCATAACTTTCAGGCACATTTGGCAATCCGTACCCCCATGTCACTTCTTACTCACATTATGTGTAGCTCCAAGTTGATATTATATACAATGTATCATTTTGTTCAAGTGTTCATGATACACTGCCTGTGACTGCACTGGCGAAATATGCATGACCAGTTTAGGGGCCCAGATTACTAAATTGCATTATTAATGGAAAAAAATCTACACTGTGGCTCTAACTGGTGCCCAGTACATGTCAAGGGCAAATATCTACTAGTCATTTTGAACATCTCCCTGCTTGTTGTCCATACATTTTAGTGTGGTGTATATTACAAATAGCAAATCCTTTATAATAATGTAGATTATTATGTTCACGATACAATTGCAAATTGCATTTATCAAAATTCAATTACAGTTTCACTTATAGTTCTGAAGAATAATAGAGACATGTAGGCATACTGCTTCACTGTGCAGTACACTGCATCCATTTTCAGTTCCATCTGGCTAGCCAGTGTTGAATCAGATATCCTCTGGATCACTGCCTGATCTCAACGAGGCCACTGTCATGATCCACAAAGGAAAAAGTGCACCAAGGGGAATCGGCTACCACCTGCAGTTCCAATCAGAAACCATCCATACATTCTTTTACAAATTACAAAGAGGAAGAGGCCGTCCTTTTGACGCCTACTCCTATTTGTTATTCAAAATGCATGGTAAAAGTGTTTTAAGAGTCGTAAATCATTTTGTGACTTGTAATCAGTGGCAGCTGGCAGGGAACAGGGTCACAGGACAGGGTCCATTTTTTTTTTTTTTTTAAAACACTTAACTCCTCACGACCTGGCTCTTCGATCAGTAGCAGCACCACCCCCCTCTTCCCACAGCGCCTTGAGACCCTCGCGGGTATGTAGTGTGCTTTATAAGTGACATGATTGATTGATTGATTGATTGACGGTCGCCGTCAGTCCTCCTTCGTTGCTTCTCATCCTGGCAAGTCCCGTAATCAGGAAGCACACAGGCTCCCCTAAGCCAATCACAATGCTGTAATGCAGTGTTGTGATTGTCTGACTGCCGTGGTTCGGCACACAGACGAGGACTGGGAGCCTGTGCATGTTCGCCACCCAGCTGGGAGGAGAACATGCACAGTGCGCATGACTGTTTGGCCGGCCAAGGTGACCGGTCAAACAGTCATGCGCACTTATTTTACACAAACCTCTCCTCCTTCCTGTGACAACGGCCCCGCCCCTCCCTAACCCAGCCCCGTAACTACAAAAAATAAAATGATAATAACAATGCGAACATCATTTTATTTTTCCTTTTCCTGCTCTGAGAGCAGTTGGGCAACACTCCTCCACCTTAGCGGAGGAGCCACCCCTGCTTGTAATTGCAGTCTCAAACCCTGTTCTTTTTTGGAATCGTAGGGTTCTCAACTGCTAATTGGACATCAGACTTTTGATAGCATAACCACATTACAAAAATTGGAGAAACATTATCTCACTTCAGAAAGTTGTATTCTTTTCAAGATATTTGGCTTATTTGTTGGTTGCTGTCTAATGCTTTGACGGAGCTGCACCGCACTATGAACAGTCGCATTATTTGGGCAGGGACAAATATACTAATCTGATACTGGTCAAACAAGATACATATTGAGTTGCATACATCCAATCTAACGATTTTTTGGTAGGCAGGAAGTGTATGACTCACAGCACAGTTCTTCATAAAAAGTGATGCAGTCCTTCAAGGGACGACCACATTCTGTCACTGAATTTCATTTAGTTAGCTTCTTCTAATTCCAAATATGTTCTCTGGGACCATCTTCTGCTTCCACAAAGCAATCTGACATTAAAGGCAAAGTGGTACTACTGTCCAGGGCTGGCTTTAGTGATGCTTGTGTTTGGTGCAGCAATATTCGTAATGACCTCCTTCTCCATGGAATCCGTCACTGACATCCACCAACGGTGCCCCTCATCTCTTCATAGCCCCTGTCCATTATTTCATTTTTTATAGTGCTACTCATCTAAATGTATTGAGTGCTTTACAATCCACACACATAATACACAGAGAGAATGAATCATACAAGTGTGTATATCAGTATATAGGAAATGAGGGCTACAAGGTGTTGGAAGTGAATATCCTTCATACTGGTACATGCTGAATGTTCAGAGTGCTTGGCCTGGTGACGCACAAATGCAGAATTTAAAATGTAAAACAGTGGTTGGGGTTGTCTTCTTTAATAAGAATTTACTACTACCCAATGGAACTGTTGAATAATATAGGAAAACATCAGGACGTCGAATCAGAATGTAGACTGTTCCCTATCTTCTTTATTTTGATTTCAAATGTCACAGCCAAAGAAAAAACACAGATAAATTGGGAGAACACGCACAACCTTTTCTCCAGGATAATCAATGTACTCAATGTGTAGCATGCTCACGGGGTTTCACTCTCTGACCAAAGAGTGTAATAACCAATGCAATTGTAGCGTACCCTGATAGGGTACTGATAGGCACTGCCAAGCCCCCAGTTTCCGGGGTTGATTTATTTGTCAATGTTGCACATGACTGAAACACAGAAAGTTTTTCAATGAATAGACGATGTTTTAATCGTTTTCTGTTATTGATATTCAATACAACTCATTGCTTGGTTTCAGCAACAATATGTAAATGCATAAATTGACAGGTGCAATCCTCTGTCCTTTTTCTCCATCCCAATGCATTTCGGGCAGCGAGCCCTCCGTCAGGGGATAGTTCTAGAGGGATACATATGATCAAAATCAATGGGGAAAACCAAAACATCATTCAATCCGTAGTTATCCGGCGTACGCAGGTGGGTTGATGGGTAAATCTGGGCTAATCTGGTGATTTGATTAAGCATAAATCCCCAATCCATGCAGTAGGTAGGTGGATATGTACATGTCGATGCAGTGAATCGATGATAACGATGATGGAGTGCCTAAATCATGCCAAGGGTTGTAGCAGTTTATGGGGAAACAATGCCTTCGATCGTAAACATGCAGATACCTGAAGGAGTACCTTACGAATCTGGGCGGTATGGTGGCGAATGAATGATGTCTACATGAGCCGAGTATCAATAATATGCTTTGGCAAGTGGCACACTGTTTATCAAAAAAACGATGCAAATCAGGCAGACCATCAAAACTTTTAAGGTAATGTCCATGACACCAGTGTAAGTCGCGGTGGGATACCGCGGAATGTTTACTCATGCAAGTGAATCGTGATGGGAGGAAAAATCGTGAAATACGATGCCAGTGATTATCAGGAAGTAAGTCGTTAAAAGCATAGTTCCAGCCTCCAATTAGCAGTGAACTGTGGTGAAGAAAGTTAAAAAAAAAATACCTCCGTAGAACGACCCAAAAGCCAAGCCTTAATCTGTCTTTCCCGTGACTTCTAAATCATCACATATTGCACATGCGGTAATGCGTATATAAACGAATAAATGCATAACACTTAGAAACATCAGCATCAAGTTTTCAAATAGCACATCCTGTCTCAGTCAATCACGTATTGCGCATACAATAACAAATACATGCTTATCGGTAAAAAACATCAGCATCAAGTTTCAAATTAGCGCATACTGCCTCAGTTGTTCGCGTATAGCATAGGCGGTAATGCGTGCGTTGTCAGATACATGCATGACAGTTAAAACAGGTATATCAAGTTTCGTGGAGTGCGTGCTGTCTAAATCGTTTTATATTAAACAAGCAAGAAATGCGCGCATAAACAGACACATGCAAAACAGTTACAAACATCGGCATCGGGTTTCGTATAGCGTGTGGAACGCGCGTTCGTAGTGAGCGGTTACTTACAGGATTCGAAGATAGACTGACTCTTCCGTGAAGTAGTGTGCCCCGGAGCTCGAAGGCTCCATGTTAAAAAGACATTGGTGCCATGAACAAAATAAACAGACTGTGTGCGTAGCACAGCCCGAAGGGGAGATGTGATTACCTAATATCCCTCCACTTTGCTTTCTGTGGATACTCTTGGCCACTTTATTTATTGGCGATTTTTCTATACTTCCCGGTTTTACACCGGCCAATGCCATATATTCTACCCGTTCCTTCATGACCCCACACACACTGCCTGCTCCTTGAGCTTATTTATGATCGCTTCTTCGCCATTTTTCACAAATTAAGGATTTGTTCATTGTGGATTTTGTAATTCTACCACCTTCCAATATGGCCCCACCACACATCTCCCCTTCAGGCTGTGCTACGCACACAGGGGCATATTATCAACGGCCAGCGATAATTATCGCTGGCCGTGCTTAGCGACAGATTCCCTATCGCAGGCTATCTCTGGAATTTATTGCCCTGGTAGCGCGCTATTAAAAACGCGCTTCTCCAGGGAAATTCCAGAGATAGCGAGGTTATCGCCGTTTTGCAGGGAACATCGCTGGTTTTCCAGCGATGTTCCCTGCAAAACGGCGATACTTCTGCTGATACGACCCTGTGGTCGTATCAGCAGAATCCACCCCTATGTTAGGGATGGCTAAGTCAGGATTTTAGCAGACGTTAGATTTTGGCGAAAACGGCCGTTTTCGCCGAAATCTAACCTCTGCTAAAATCATGTGGGCTGCCTTGTAAATATCGCGATGTGAACATTAGTGATATTTGCAACGTAGTCCATCCGGAGTGCGTCCACTTTGCATCTCATTAGAGATGCAAAGATGGGCGTTGGGGAAAAGGGCGATAATGCAAGGACTCACGCGATAGCGTGACCTTGCTGATTAGGCGATAAAATTATCGCCGCTTTTTGTCCGAAAACGGACGCAAAAGCGGTGATAATTGTTTATCGCCTCGTTGCTAATATGCCCCACAGTTGGTTTATTTTGTTCATGGCACCAACGTCTTTTTAACATGGAGCCTTCGAGCTCCGGGGCACACTACTTCACGGAAGAGTCGGTCTATCTTCGAATCCTGTAAGTAACCGTTCACTACGAACGCGCGTTCCACACTCTATACGAAACCCGATGCCGATGTTTGTAACTGTTTCGCATGTGTCTGTTTATGCGCGCATTTCTTGCTTGTTTAATACATAATGATTTAGACATTACGCACTCCACAAAACTTGATATCATATCGTTGCTGAAACCAAGCAATGAATTGTATTGAATATCAATAACAGAAAACGATTAAAACATTGTCTATTCATTGAAAAACTTTCTGTGTTTCATTCATGTGCAACATTGAAAAATAAATCAACCCCAGAAACTGGGGGCTTAGCAGTGCCAAGGGGGACTGACCCTATCAGGGTACGCTACAATTGCACAGCCAAAGAGAAACCAACCCATTTCATTCACCACGGTGTACTTCTTCAGGGTATTCATTTTATGTGTAGCAAGTGTGCATTGAGAAGATTCTCGTATTAGTGTGATTCACCACACATGGTTTCATATATATACTGGGTCCCCATTATATTTCAAACATGTGATCCTATATTTTTCATGCCAGGCTGCCCCCCATAAGTGACACCTCAGTCCGTGTCGGTTCAGGCTGACCACGATGGAGCGCTGGTCAGATGCATTGAGCGATAGGGCCCGGTCAAGTTTTTACCTCTGACTTAGTCACTGTTTTGAAGCTTTTTCTCTCAACGTCAAGCGGGTCTCCTCGGCAGGCCTGGTTTGGGTTTGAGGACAGTGGCTTGCTTCAGAGGGTTGTCTTGGTTGATTCCTGGAAGTCTCGTTGACGACGAAGAGTTCCGGAGCTTCAATGGGGCAAACATGAATTTCAGGTCGGGTCATGGTTCGACAACGCCAGCATGGCTCTCGATAATGGCTCGGTTAACTTATGGAGCTTCTTAGTCAAAATGCTCCAAATGATCTCAAACTTCTGGAGATGCCCCAGGAAGGTCCTTTTGGGTTCTTGATGTGTCCACAACAGCAGCCAAGGTTCCAGAAGCTCTGAGTTGCTCCTAGGGGAGTTGGGACTACAGTTCACACAATTCACATGGCCAAATCCTTTAAAGTCCAGCCGAAGGTGGTCAGTTGGTTCCTTCATGGTGGAGATTATACAGGTGGAGCTTGTTTAACCAGTTGCTTTCAGGAATTCCACTCCTTAAACTTTTAGTTCAAGGCAAAGTCCTTCTTTTGCTTTAGTTGCAAAGTGTGCAGTCCTCTTGGTGCAGGCCAGGGGTGTCAGCAGGACAGTCCTTCTTCCTTGTGTTTCTTCAGTCAGGGATCTGAGTTGCTAAGCAGCTCTCCCATATTTATCAATTCTTCTGGGGTGACAAGCAGGGGGCACCACAGACCAATGAGGTAGAGGGTGCCACCCTCAGGTATGACAACTTCCTCCAAAATGTGGCATATTTGTGTCCCAGAAAGCACTGTTTGTCAAAATCTACAATGGAGAAAATCTCTCCTGGAGTTTCAGGTCTGGCTAACCAAACCTAGCAGTGTGGCTAACTTTTGCTACCACACCCATTCCAGACCGTCTGCTAATTCAAGTACAGGGGCTCCCATCTAGCTGGGACTGCAGGAAGTGGGGGTGCCACTAGGTCCTGTCCTAAGTGTCATTACCTTTTAGAAGACCAGTTTGACTACGCAGCCCCCTTCCTGCCTTTTGTTATGCATCTTGCAGATCTCCTCCAACCAGATGTCTCTTTGTTTCCTTTCAGGCCACTTGACACCTCATCAGAGCAGCTTGTATCTGCCTGTCAAAGGCTGGCCAATCAGGAGAGGCTACTTTAGAGCTGGATTGAGGCACATCAGAAAAGCAAGTTCTATAACGTATTTTCTGTCATAGTTATAATAATTCTAACTTTGCAAGTTGTTGGATTCATTCTAACTATTATTTAGACACTTTATAGTATAATTGTAGCTTGCTCCTGTCAATAGTAAGGCTTTATTGAAGTTTAATAAAGCCTTCCCATGTTGTCCTATGGAGCTAATGTACTACCAAGGGAAAAACGAAACTGGCAGTTTTGCTCTCACCAGGGCATTTAAAACATCTTTTATAATGTCCCTGCTTCTAGTTAAAAGGCAAGGGGGGTGGGGACTTAGGGTGACCTTTTTGTAAAATTAAGGTATTTTAGGACTATGAAGGTACCTTTAATTCCAAAGTAGAATGTTCATATAATTTTACTTTAAAGGATGCCTGCAAAGCAGGGCTATTAAAATGACAGCAGGTAACACAGCATTACACACTAAAGTGCATTAAATCTGTTGGCCCTCTAAGCCTACATGCCCTACTATATACTAGGGGCTTACAGGTAGGTTGCCATACCATTTGCAATTACACCTAATTACCATTTGCCTTTAAAACAGAGCACTGGCCCTTTTCCTGGTTAGAAGACTTAAGGACACAATCAGAGTCAGTAACCACCAGTATCAGTCAAAAAATGGTGGTGATCAGCACAAAAAGGATGACTTTCCCACCAAAACCCTATGTGGTGAGTCACAAACGTATGAGAATTGTCTCATGGTATACTGGCTATGTATAATATGAATCCTGTGAAGAAGTACCAGGGGTAAATGAAACGTGTTGGCTTTGTCTTTGGCTGTAATGTTTAGATTTACAAACTCATGTAACTGTTTTGAAATCTAAAATAAAGAATACATGGAACAATTTACAATCTGATTGGACTTTTTGCATTTTTACTTTCTGTTGGTGCACCACTATATGTGTTTTCCTATATTGTTGGCTGTATGGTACACCCTTGAGTAGCGGGTGTTTATAATGTGTCCACATCACTTTTTTGCATTCACTACTGTTGGGAAAGTGGGAAGGTGCTGTTCATTTGGGTTCACTGCTCAGTGTATGCAATGCACCCTTAAAATAATGCAAGATTTACGGAAATAAAAAATAATCCTTAAAATTTGTATTCAGCTGTTTGATGCAGGTTCATAGCTCTCTGTGCTATATTAGAGGGATTGTAATTTATGTAAGCAACAAAAACATATCTATGCCAAAAGCAGTAAACCACTAGTCTATCTACATAAAATACAAATCTGTGATATGCATGTCACACGTTATGCTTTGCAGCAGGAGCATCACCCATATATGCTTACCATGAGCCAAAACTGCTGCTAGACAAAATCCAGATCTTGCCAGCAAGTGCATCATTCTCCACACTTAATTTGACATCTTTATTTTAATTATTACTTAAAAATTGTTGAGCACACAAATAACTTCTCAGCAGGTGCATTCAACCCTGTAAGATATTGTAAGATGCAGCACCCCTGAGCTTGGCTCCCAGTGCATCCCCACCGGTCTGACCACCCTAAAACCGACACTGAGGTTCTTTTTTAAACAGTTTTTTAAAATTCCTTTACACTAGTTCGGCATGTTGGATACATTCTTATTAGTTATTTGGGTATATTGGCTTGCAACAGTATTGTGGCAAATTGGAAATCGATTTTTTTACAGGTGAAAGTAGCTTTACAAGTCTGTAGCTATGCCATGTGATGTCTTTGAACTAGCATAACACGTTTGTACATTTTGCAAACTGTGTTAAATTACTAAAAAGAAACCAAACACTACAATTAAGAGACAATAGAGGCGCACAATGCACTAAACCTTGAATTGTAGAAGCACACTTTAAGATCACAATTCAAACAAGTTCAGACCTGTTAAAGGAGACATTATAATCAAAACAAAGCTGCTGAGGGGAATGCTTGCCATAGTCTTACTCTGGATCACATTCCGCACAGCTTTGTTTTGATCCCTGTGCCACTCCAGGTTGATAGTATCCACACACAGATCAGTCTTGGTCCTGCTCCTATAGTAACAATCAAGCCCACATCCTCTCTGAACATTAACTCAAGCAACCCATTCGAGTTTCAGCCTTGCCAGGCCTCATCATAGAGGGGCATCTTGGATCCAATGGTCCATCAATATTTATACCACTTCTGTGCATACGCATTGTTCTTTGGATATCACATTGAAACAACACAGGGTGATGAATGGAATGCTAGCAAATGTCTCCGAGACTTGCAATGGGCCTATTCCAGTGCATTGGACATTTACCAACTGAGTCACTCCAAATGCGAAAAAACAATCTTGGTCCTGCTCAAATAGAACGTTTTTGCCTTAGCTCCCTGGTAATATCCCATATGAATGGGAACACAAGCAACCCCAGACCGACTGCAGTTAGGGCATCACATTGCACTTAGGGCATCACATTTAATCAACAACAGTTTGCATTGGTTTCTTGGTTACTGCTCAGCTCCAGATTCAAGGCAGCAAGACTTCTTCTTACATAGTTCTCTCTCTCTCTCTCTCTCTCTCTCTGTCTCTCTATCTCTCCCTCACTCTCTCTCCCTCTTTCTCTCTTCCTCTCCCTTCTCCTTAAACACGCACATCGACGCACACACAAATTCCACTTTTCTGTGCAACAAAATGTATATGACCACTTAAACCCCAGTAGATATGTGAGGCTACTCTATGGCTGCCCCACATTTTCAAAATACTTTCTAAGTAGATGGCATAAGGCAGTTGTCATGACTGCCAGTTGAATCTCAGCAAGGACGAAAAGACCTTCATGCTAGTTCTGTACAATGGTATGTGATTATCCCACATAGCTAAAAACACACAGTGCTCACTCACAATATCTTAAACACTCATGAATCCTACTATCCCACATGGGTTACAGAGGGTCCTCCTGTAGACACATCTCATGGCAACCTGTGACACCTGGCTAACAAGAGAACACAGATGGTAAAATAAGGTATAAATCTGGACCCCATGCACCATAGTGTAGACAGTGAGGATTTAAATAAAAATGCATCTGGCAAAATGAGAACATATTTGGAAGCCAAGTCAAGGTCCTGCACCAGGATACATGTTGGATGTCTTCTTCATGTCTCACAACATAGTTGTAATCCAATCGTTTTCCTAAGTGACCACTGCTAATCCCAGCTAGGTCCAAGCAGTTACTACTTTGTTATGAAGAAATCAGGAACTGCTACAATGCCAATGACTTGAAACAGTATCAAGGACAGTAGGGCTGCAATTTCCTTGTTGCTAAAGCACAAACAGGTAAACATTTGCTTACGTACCTACACATTTCTAAAATAATATACAGTAGTGGAAGCTCTTTAACACCTCACTGTAGCTGGCAAACATAAACATATGGGTGTTTTTAAATATGTAGATTTATAATCATATAAGAAATTGATAGCAATCAATGGGTCAGGCTGAACAGCTTATCCCTCTCACTCCTGTGATTCATGTGGTTTGTTCGCAGGAGAGTCCAGATAGTCGATCATACCTGTATGTTGCCATATTGTGCGAGGTCTTTGCTGTAGTCATAGAGACATTCCTATCATGTTAGTTGTTTCATCACAACAAGTTTCATCTTTAACATCATTTCATGTGTCTTTCAGGCATGATTTATATCTAGTGCAAGAAATACTGATCAGCTTCATGTGTACTTTTATTGCTTCTGCTATGAACAGATTTTATCTTTGGTGAAGTCTGGCATTTAAGTTGCTGTCAGTAGTTTGGTCGTTGGGATCTTCTTGTTCACTCCTTGTTTAGTTGACATCACTGATATCTTCTTCAGTGGTTGTGATGACTTGGGAGTATACTGTGTAGAGGAAGGGAGCCTTACATTAATGCTTTTGTGGGTCTGTCCAGCAAGGTGCTGCTCAAGAACCCTGGTCATGGATAACGGATGTGCCTCTTTTTGGTTGTCTGATTTAGATTTAGTGCTGAGGCTGTACTGGTTCTTTTGATGCCTGCTCTCTCAGCATTATACCTTGGATTGGCAAAGACATTGGCACATTCGAGAGTGCCTTCATTCATGCTGTGCTTTCAAGAGGAGGACAAAGTATACTGTGTGAGAAGTTGGCCTGGTATATGCTGTCCACTAATTATAGTGGGCACCTTGCACCAGTCCAAACAACCCCTTATTGGAGATAGGTTAAAGACAACCTTTATTGAAAGCTATCCTAGTGGTAGCTATGGAGAGCAGCCTTCAGGCTAAGTCTTGAAGGAATGTAAAGCAGCTTGTTTTACCAGTCTATAATCGCTTGAGTGACCAAATGAAAGAGGACCACACCAGGTATATATTCAAAATATATGTATTTATTGCTAAACACACCCCTCTAGTCTCTTTATGAGGCTAGAGTTCGAAGTACATAAGTTATAAGTTAGTTATCAACAGTAATAGCACAAATACACGTTTGAGCCCTAGGGGCGTACCAAACCATATACCAATAAAGTGGTATAAGAACCACGACTGAGCTAGACACAAGGCCTAGAGCCTGTAGAAGTGCTTGGACCACAAGGAACCACCCAAGGTAGTGACACAGGGGACCCACGGGGGACGCGTGCAGTGTGAGAACACAGGCGCAAATCGCCGTTGACTTCTATGGGGAAAGTCGCGGTTGGAATTTTAAAGAAAAGGGACACTTAGAGGAGGACTTGGAGCAAACCCCTTTAGAACTGGGTCGTTCTAGAGTCTATACCCACAGGAGCACTGGAGTACTCGAGTTACCTCACCCAGGGAAGCCGGGTGCATAGGTGTCTTTCGGGGTCGGGTTTCGTCATCGGTTTCAATGGCGATCTGCTGCAAAGTGCTGCTGGCGCCCAAGTCGAAAGTGTTCGGGTGGATCCAAAGGTGGATCGAAGATCTGAAGAACCTGAAAGCAGAGGGGACAGAGTCTGGGTCACTAGCCAGTGACCAGGAAGGTGATGAGCGGATGCCCACCGATGTCGGGTGCTTCAGGTAGGTTGACGGTCGTCTTGACTCTTCAGCCACGAGGTCCAGGATGTGTCGACGACAACCAGGAGCTGGATTTGAGCTGTCTCACAACGTCTGTCGATTGCAGGGCTGTTGGCGACCGGATTGGACCCAACAAGCCTTGGCAACGGCAAGTCTCGTGGAAATAGAAAAAGGACAGTGGTGCAGACCAGCAAGGTCTGAGGGACTCATCCAGCGCGGGTCAGTCAGGGCACGCCTGGCGCAATCAGGAATGCCCAAGCAGGAGAAGATTGGCCTTCGGGAGGGCCCACTAGCCAACAGACTAGCGACCGTGAAGGAGCCTCGAGTGGACACACTTAGAGCTGGCTCACGGAACACTCGTGGAGTGGAGGCCAGTGATCTTCAGTGCAGTCGGTGCTGGAGGTGGGGGCTACTAGGAGCCCAAAGCACAACTTCGTGGGAGACCAGGAAGAGGATGCACTTGCAAATGTGCTCGGTGTCCAGGGGTCACGGTTCCACGTTACCCACGACAGTTACGGGCCTCAGCTTTGCTGGGGACTCAGGGCAGCCTCTGGCAAGTCTGGAAATTCACCTCTGGTGATGCAAAGACTTCAGCGTTCGGCGGGAGCTTCAGCGATGCAGACCGGACAATTGCTTTGTTGGTGCCTGCCAAGCAGGGGAGTCACTCCTTGACCCCAAGGGAGATTCTTCAGTCCTCTAATCTTAAAGTAGAGCGTCGAAGGTCCAGGATTCTGTATCAGAGTTTCATCCAGGTAAATCTAAAGTCCTAAGGACTGGGGTCCCATACTTATACTAAGTTAGGGGGTTGGACATACTCTGGGGACCCACCTATGGGAGGGTCAGGGAAGAGGGGTGGTTACACCCATTCCCTTTGTCCAGTTTCATGCCAGAGCAGGGGCTGGAAGCCCCTGAACCAGTTTGAACTGGGGTATGCACAGGGACACCAAATGTGCCCCCAGTGCAGGACTTCAAAGCACCAGAGAGTGCTCCCGCCCAGCCCCAATACACATTATCCTGTCTGGGGAGGTGGTTACACCTCCCTGGGACAGGAAACCTATTGTCCAGGCCTCCCCTGCTGGAGTTTCAGTCAGAAGCAGGAGGCCAGACCCGTGTCTGTGGCAGCGGCATCCATTTTGTGATGCCAGGGCTTGGAAAGAAGTTACCGGGCAGACCGGTGTGTACATGTCTCTCCCTCTAGAAGGGTGGAATGCTACCCCCGCCGCCAGAACTGGCGGGGGGGTAGTATTCCAAGATGTTTGACACCAAACACAACATGTTTCCGTGCAGCCATCCCAAAGTTAGCATTTAACGCGAGGTTATAATGCGCTTAAGAGTATATGGTCAGGCTGCACTACAAACAGCATCAGAGAAGGGTCTCCGACCACTGCAGAGGGGCTCTGCTCATGCAGGGGCACCCTCTCACATAGGAACCAAGCACTCTGCCTTCAGGATTGACAAGGCCTGCCATAGGAGTGACTTCTAGGTTTATATGTGTGTATGTATGTAGTGATATAGGTAACCTATATCACAGTAAGGGGTGCCTGCACCACCTTACCCAGGCTGCAGTAGCAGACCTGTGGTGTCCTTTGGCTGGCCTTCCAGGGGTGGCACAATACATGCTTCAGCCCCTGGCAGGCCTCTGAGGTACCTATGCCCTGGGTACATAGTATACCATATACTAGGGACTTACAAGGGCACTCCAGATTCCAATCAGAGATGTGCCTAAGGCACATGGAAACCATTTTAGAGAGGAAGCAGCTAGGCTGGGGTTCTGATTAGCAGGGCCCCAGACAGACTAAAGTCGAAAAACAGTGAAGCATCAGCAAAAAGTGGGGGTACCCATGTGAAGCAGATCCTACTCTCCTACACAACCCCCCAAACATAGGGACATTAAACTAACCTTGTCCAGTTGAGTCTTCATGTTCTAAGTGGAAGTACCTAGAGAGTCCATCTGCATTGGCATGGTTACTCCCAGGTCTATGTTCCACTGTAAAGTCCCTCCCCTGTAGGGAAATGGACCACCTAAGCAGTTTGGGGTTTTCACCCTTCATTTGTTTTAGCCATAAGAGGGGCTTATGGTCTGTTTGAACAAGGAAGTGAGTACCAAACAAGTATGGCCTCAACTTCTTCAGAGCCCAGACCACAGCAAAGGCCTCCCTCTCAATGGCTGACCAACGTTTCTCTCTAGGGGTCAGCCTTCTGCTAATAAAAGCTACTGGCTGATCCTGACCTTCATCATTCAATTGTGACAGTACAGCTCCTACCCCCAATTCAGATGCATCTGTTTGGACAATGAACTTCTTGGAGTAATCAGGACTCTGTAGAATGGGAGCAGTGCACATGGCCTGCTTTAGGTCATCAAATGCCTTTTGACAGCTAACTGTCCACTGAACCTTTTTAGGCATTTTCTTGGAAGTTAACTCATTCAGGGGTGTCACTATTGATCCATACTCCTTGACAAATCTCCTATAGTACCCAGTCAGGCCTAAAAAGGCTCTCACCTGAGTCTGGGTAGTTGGAGCAGTCCAGTCCATGATGGTCTGGATCTTGCTCTGCAAGGGTTGAACCTGGCCTCCACCCACAAGGTGGCCCAGGTACACAACCTGACTCTGCCCTATCTGGCACTTTGTGGCCTTGATAGTCAGGCCTGCTTTCTGCAGGGCCTGCAAAACATTTCTGAGGTGGACCAGGTGATCCTCCCAGGTGGAGCTAAAGACAGCAATATCATCTAGATATGCTGCACTATAGGCTTCCAGACCTGTAAGGACTGTATTCACCAACCTCTGAAAAGTGGAACGTGCATTCTTCAGACCAAAGGGCATTACCACAAATTGATAATGCCCACTAGGGGTTGAGAATGCTGTCTTTGGCTTTGCCTCATCAGCTAGTATGATCTGCCAGTAGCCAGCTGTCAGGTCAAATGTGCTTAGATACTTGGCTGAGGCCAAAGTGTCTATTAGCTCATCTGCCCTTGGTATTGGATGGGCATCAGTCCTAGTGACTGCATTGAGACCCCTGTAGTCCACACAAAACCTCATCTCTCTTTTCCCACCACTGGTGTGAGGTTTTGGCACAAGGACCACTGGACTAGCCCAAGGGCTATCTGAGGGTTCAATAACTCCCAAATCCAACATCTTCTGGACTTCTGTCCGGATACAGTCCCTGACATGGTCAGGTTGCCTATAAATCTTATTTTTAATAGGCAGACTGTCCCCAGTGTCCACTTCATGAGTGCACCAGGTGGTCTGACTTGGAGTCAAAGAGAACATAGGTCTGTACTGATTGAGCACTTGTCTACAATCAGTTTGCTGCTGAGCAGTGAGGCTGCCTGCCAAGGCTACACCATCCACTGACCCATCATCAGGGTTCTGTGAGAGCAGGTCAGGGAGTGGGTCACTCTCTTCCTCCTGTCCCTCATCAGTAGCCATGAGCAAGCCCATGTCTGCCCTGTCCACATATGGTTTTAACCTGTTGACATGGAGAACCCTGTGGGGACTCCTGGGTGTTCCTAGGTCCACCAAATAGGTAACCTCACCCTTCCGTTCAACAATGGTATGGGGTCCACTCCATTTGTCTTGGAGAGCTGCTGGGGCCACTGGCTCCAACACCCACACCTTCTGTCCTGGCTGGTAAACAGTCAGTACAGCCTTTTGGTCATGCCAGGCTTTTTGGAGTTCCTGGCTAGCCTCAAGGTTTTTAGTTGCCTTTTGCATGTACTCAGCCATCCTGGAGCGGAGACCAAGTACATAGTCCACTATGTCTTGCTTTGGGGGCTTGAGAGGTAACTCCCATCCTTCCTTCACCATGCACAATGGACCCCTGACAGGGTGACCAAACAAAAGTTCAAAAGGGCTGTAGCCAACCCCCTTTTGAGGCACCTCCCTGTATGCATATAAAAGGCAGGGCAAGAGTATGTCCCATCTTCGCCTAAGCTTCTCTGGGAGCCCTTTAATCATGCCCTTCAAGGTTTTGTTGAATCTCTCAACTAAACCATTGCATTGTGGGTGATAGGGTGTGGTGAACTTGTAAGTCACTCCACACTCCTTCCACATTGCTTTCAAGTATCCAGACATAAAGTTAGCACCCCTGTCTGATACAACCTCCTTAGGGAAGCCCACTCTTGAGAAAATTCCCAGGAGGGCTCTTGCCACCACAGGTGCTGTAGTGGTCCTAAGGGGAATAGCCTCTGGGTACCTGGTGGCATGATCCACTACCACCAGGATAAACCTGTGCCCAGATGCTGTTTGGGGATCCATGGGACCAACAATGTCAATCCCCACCCTTTCAAAGGGAACCCCCACCACAGGTAGTGGTATCAGGGGGCCTTTGTAGTGCCACCTGCCTTGCCACTGGCCTGGCAGGTTACACAGGAGCGACAAAACTCCTTGGTGTCTTCAGACATGTGGGGCCAGTGAAAGTGAGGGACAATCCTGTCCCAAGTCTTGTTCTGGCCCAGGTGACCTGCTAAGGGAATGTCATGGGCTAGGGTCAATAGGAAGCCCCTGAACTTCAGAGGTATAACCAACCTCCTGGTGGCACCAGGCTTGGGGTCTCTACACTCTGAGTACAAGAGTCCATCATCGGATTACACTGTATGGGGACCACTAGCTTTCCCAGCAGCCTCAGCAGCAGCTTGCTGTCTGAGGGGTTCAAGAGAGGGGCAGCTCTGTGCTCCTGGCTCAGATCTGCCCTGGAAGGGCCCCCTGTCCCCAAGAACTCAACCTGATCAGGTTCAAGCTCCTCTGGGACAGTTCCTTCCTCAGGACTGAGATCATCTCCCTGAAGAGACTGATCTTCCTTCTGAGCCAAGGGGGAAGGCACTGCCTTTACCCTACTACTCCTCTTCTTGGAGGGCACTTGGTCCATTATTCCAGAATCCAAGGCCTGTTCGGTGTTAGACATTTTGGCCTGTGACCTGGTCACAGCAAACACATCTGCAGGGATGCCCAGCATTTCTGCATGGGTCCTGAGCTCCACTTCTGCCCAAGCTGAAGTTTCAAGATCATTGCCAAGCAAGCATTCAACTGGTAGGTCTGCACTTACCAAAACCTTCTTAAGGCCAGTTACCCCTCCCCAGGAGAAGTTAACAACTGCCAGAGTATGGTCTGTTCTGACATTGCTAGCATTGGTCACTTGGTACATTTCACCAAGTATAATCTGCCCAGGATCCACAAGGTCTTGTGTCACCATGGTGACACTTGCCCCTGTGTCCCTAAATGCCAAAGCCTCTTTTCCATTTATTAAGGGCTGTTGTCTGTACTTGCCCATATTACTGGGACTCACAGAGGAGGTCACATCCATGCCTCCATCACAGACTAGGACAGCCTGAGTGAGTTCTCTGACTAGGTCAGAGCTCATCTCCTTACCCAGGGTCAACCCTACTAACCCCTTGGCCTGTGTATTCCCACCACCAACTGTAACTGCACTAGGGGAGCAGGTGCCTTAGGGGCATTGGTGGGGGCTGGAGTAGAGTCTTTGGACTTGGTGCAATCACTGGTCCAGTGGGTCTTTTGCTTACAGACCTTGCACCATGGTTTCTTTTGGCCTCTCCCTTTGTTAGACTGTGAATCCCCACCTGAAGAAGATTTGTGGGGGCCTTGTGAAGACTTCTGGTCTTTACCCTTCTCCCCACCCTTATCAGAGTTCTTAGAATCTTGCTTCTTTGGGTCACCACCTTGGTTCTGTACCTTCTGCCTCACCCTGGTTCTGACCCATTTGTCTGCCTTCTTACCCAATTCTTGGGGAGAGGTCAGATCAGAGTCCACCAGGTACTGATGCAACAGTTGATTTTGACAGTTATTAAGAATCTGCTCCCTCATGATAAGATTGTACAATCCTGTGAAGTCACATACCTTACTGCCCATCAACCAACCTTCCAGAGCCTTAGCAGAACAATCCACATAGTTTACCCAGTCTTGAGTCTGTGCTTTTTGGGTATCTCTGAACTTTAACCTGTATTGTTCAGTTGTTAGCCCAAACCCATCAATCAGAGCACTCTTCAAGACTTTGTAATTGTCAGCATCCTCTTCTCTTACAGTGAGGAGCTTGTCTCTACCTTTGTCTGCAAAGGAGAGCCACAAGATTGCTGCCCACTGCTCCTGAGGGACCCTATGTACTTTACAGGCCCTCTCCAGTGCAGTTATCCATTTGTGGATGTCATCCCCACTCTGGTAGGGAGGGACAATCTTGCTCAGGTTTCTATGGTCATGTGACCTTTCCCTATCTCTGGGGAAACTGCTGCCACCATGGGACTCTAGTCCCAACTTTTTTCTCTCTCTATAGAGATCTAGGGACACCCTGTCTATAGCCAATTGCTGTTTTCTGAGTTTAAGCTGGGCTTGCTCATACTGAATCAGTCTCTTCCTCCTCTCATGAGAGGATTCCCTTCCATGAGAGGAGACAGAGGTCCCTACTGAGGTGTCAGAGTGGTTAGACTCCTGAGAAGGAGATCTAGTCCTTCTGGGCACACTCACAACTCTTCCTGGGGGGCAAAGGGGAGGTCATTCTGATCCTCCTCCTCCTCCACAGGAGGAATTGGGTTTTCCAGGTCAAGGTCATTTTCACCTTCCTGGCCAGTTTCAGAGGGGGGCCCTGGGTTTCTTCACCCCTGACCCCTTCCTCATTTTCTGCCCCACCCTCTCTGCCTACCCCTTCAGACCCTAGGGGCCTGCTGAGATCATCAGACAGTAGCACCTCCCTGAGGTGTTGGGTGCTGGCACTTTTGCCTGCCTTCAGCTTCCTAGTATTGCACAATGCTCTCAATTCCAAGAATGGGAGATTATCATACTTGGAGGGAAGAAGCCCACTGGCTTCTGGCAAGGACTCACTGGGTCCTGGCTTTGAAGACATTACTAGTGAGGTGTGGTGTATGCACTACCTACTCTAGTGTGGCCTACTAAACTCTCTTGAGTTGTAGAAAGGGTGTGCTATCCCTTAACACACAACTCTAAGTTCAGTAGAACTTACTGTATCCTAAGCTTGTTTTATATGTACCTAAGGTACCCTTAGTGGTTTTCAGTTGATCAATTCAATTGAGATTATCTGGTAAAACAATAGCAAGCTGGAATCCCACACGCTGCACACCAATGTGAGAAGTTGGCCTGGTATATGCTGTCCACTAATTATAGTGGGCACCTTGCACCAGTCCAAACAACCCCTTATTGGAGATAGGTTAAAGACAACCTTTATTGAAAGCTATCCTAGTGGTAGCTATGGAGAGCAGCCTTCAGGCTAAGTCTTGAAGGAATGTAAAGCAGCTTGTTTTACCAGTCTATAATCTCTTGAGTGACCAAATGAAAGAGGACCACACCAGGTATATATTCAAAATATATGTATTTATTGCTAAACACACCCCTCTAGTCTCTTTATGAGGCTAGAGTTTGAAAGTACATAAGTTATAAGTTAGTTATCAACAGTAATAGCACAAATACACGTTTGAGCCCTAGGGGCGTGCCAAACCATATACCAATAAAGTGGTATAAGAACCACGACTGAGCTAGACACAAGGCCTAGAGCCTGTAGAAGTGCTTGGACCACAAGGAACCACCCAAGGTAGTGACACAGGGGACCCACGGGGGACGCGTGCAGTGTGAGAACACAGCCGCAAATCGCCGTTGACTTCTATGGGGAAAGTCGCGGTTGGTATTTTAAAGAAAAGGGACACTTAGAGGAGGACTTGGAGCAAACCCCTTTAGAACTGGGTCGCTCTAGAGTCTATACCCACGGGAGCACCGGAGTACTCGAGTTACCTCACCCAGGGAAGCCGGGTGCATAGGTGTCTTTCGGGGTCGGGTTTCGTCGTCGGTTTCAATGGCGATCTGCTGCAAAGTGCTGCTGGCGGCCAAGTCGAAAGTGTTCGGGTGGATCAAAAGGTGGATCAAAGATCTGAAGAACCTGAAAGCAGAGGGGACAGAGTCTGGGTCACTAGCCAGTGACCAGGAAGGCGATGAGCGGATGCCCACCGATGTCGGGTGCTTCAGGTAGGTTGACAGTCATCTTGACTCTTCAGCCACGAGGTCCAGGAGGTGTCGATGATGACCAGGAGCTGGATTCGAGCTGTGCCACAACGTCTGTCGATTGCAGGGCTGTCAGCGACCAGATTGGACCCAACAAGCCTTGGCAACGGCAAGTCTCATGGAAATAGAAGAAGGACGGTGGTGCAGACCAGCAAGGTCTGAGGGACTCACCCAGCAAGGGTCAGTCAGGGCACGCCTGGAGCAACCAGGGAAGCCCAAGCAGAAGAAGATTGGCCTTCGGGAGGGCCCACTAGCCAATGGACTAGCAACCGCGAAGGAGCCTCGAGTGGACGCACTTAGAGCTGGCTCACGGGACACTCATGGAGTGGAGGCTAGTGATCTTCAGTGCAGTCGGTGCTGTAGGCGGGGGCTACTAGGAGCCCAAAGCACAACTTCGTGGGAGACCAGGAAGAGGATACACTTGCAAATGTGCTCGGTGTCCAGGGGTCAAGGTTCCACGTTACCCACGACAGCTACGGGCCTCAGCTTTGCTGGGGATTCAGGGCAGCCTCGGGGAAGTCTGGAAATCCACCTCTGGTGATGCAAAGACTTCGGCGTCCGGCGGGAGCTTCAGCGATGCAGACTGGACAATTGCTTTGTTGGTGCCTGCCAAGCAGGGGAGTCACTCCTTGACCCCAAGGGAGATTCTTCAGTCCTCTAATCTTAAAGTAGAGCGTCGAAGGTCCAGGATTCTGTATCAGAGTTTCGTCCAGGTAAATCTAAAAAGTATGGGGTCCCATACTTATACTAAGTTAGGGGGTTGGACATACTCTGGGGACCCACCTATGGGAGGGTCAGGGAAGAGGGTGGTTACACCCATTCCCTTTGTCCAGTTTCGCACCAGAGCAGGGGCTAGAAGCCCCTGAACCAGTTTGAACTGGGGTATGCACAGGGACACCAAATGTGCCCCCAGTGCAGGACTTCAAAGCACCAGAGAGTGCTCCCGCCCAGCCCCAATACACATTATCCTGTCTGGGGAGGTGGTTACACCTCCGTGGGACAGGAAACCTATTGTCCAGGCCTCCCCTGCCGGAGTTTCAGTCAGCAGCAGGAGGCCAGACCCGTGCCTGTGGCAGCGGCATCCATTTTGTGATGCCAGGGCTTGGAAAGAAGTTACCGGGTAGGCCGGTGTGTACATGTCTCTCCCTCTAGAAGGGTGGAATGCTACCCCCGCCGCCAGAACTGGCGGGGGGGGTAGTATTCCAAGATGTTTGACACCAAACACGACATGTTTCCGTGCAGCCATCCCAAAGTTAGCATTTAACGCGAGGTTATAATGCGCTTAAGAGTATATGGTCAGGCTGCACTACAAACAGCATCAGAGAAGGGTCTCCGACCGCTGCAGAGGTGCTCTGCTCATGCAGGGGCACCCTCTCACATAGGAACCAAGCACTCTGCCTTCAGGATTGACAAGGCCTGCCATAGGAGTGACTTCTAGGTTTATATGTGTGTATGTATGTAGTGATATAGGTAACCTATATCACAGTAAGGGGTGCCTGCACCACCTTACCCAGGCTGCAGTAGCAGACCTGTGGTGTCCTTTTGGCTGGCCTTCCAGGGGTGGCACAATACATGCTTCAGCCCCTGGCAGGCCTCTGAGGTACCTATGCCCTGTGTACATAGTATACCATATACTAGGGACTTACAAGGGCACTCCAGATTCCAATCAGAGATGTGCCTAAGGCACATGGAAACCATTTTAGAGAGGAAGCAGCTAGGCTGGGGTTCTGATTAGCAGGGCCCCAGCCAGACTAAAGTCGAAAAAACAGTGAAGCATCAGCAAAAAGTGGGTACCCAGGTGAAGCAGATCCTACTCTCCTACATACTGCATGAGTTGACAATGGTGTGGTGCAGGTGTGGGATGTGCAGGGAGTGCCTTGATGGTTAAAGTAGATTGGTTTCAGATCTGCAAGGAAAATAAATGCGACCTGAACAGTTACTGGGAGATTTTATGACAATTTTGCTTTTCACTCAATACACCATTTGTTTGGGAGTGCAGTGTGCTCCTGTGTTGATGACTGCATATTGGTTTTTTTCAATTATAATCAGTTGTCATTTGTATTTTGAGGGGCATGTTTATGAGTGTGGCAAGCAGCCTTTTGAGTTTTTCACATGTAATTAGCATAAGCATTTTGATGCCTTTGTTAGTTTGTTTGAATGTCACAGGTTATGGTATCAAACTTTTTTAGAACAACTCTGCTTGATCAGACCCACAAAGTTTGCACCATCACAATGACAAAGTGGCCATGAAAGCAATGGACTGAATGTTAAAAGCAATTACAAAATGTAAAGAAGCATTGCTTGGGAGTACATCCTTCTCAAAATCGACTGGTTAGGTAGAGATGGGATGCTATCCAAACAATATTTCAGTCACTGTCCAGCCACGCTCGGAGCCATCGGTGTGTTCAGTCCGTAGCGCCATCAGCAGCATTCGATCTAATGGGGTCTGGGCATGGATAGCTGATAGGGAAGGTACGCAAGGCACTCCATGGCCCAACCATGATGTGTTGGGAAAGGTTAGCCAAACCTTTTCTCAGTCCACAAAATGTTCACCGGTCGCTGGTCTTCCCTTCTTCTACTTTTCGCCATCTGGTGCAGAGCTGAAAGATGCCCCCGGGTAGACTGGACTGGATTGCTGGATTCACTTGGAGCCTCACTGGGGCTCGGCCATCTCAAGCTCTGCTAAGCCCCACCAGTCTTTTGTCCTTATAATGATGTATTCGTTCTATTCCTTTGTGAGAGAGAAGAGTGATGTGGCATAGTAACGGAGTTGCTGAATGTTGGAGAAGGAGACAGTGATTGCCATGCTGTCCCTTTTCACTTCCTTAACGTTTGTGTTCCTGAGGTCTGTGGACAAAATATCAGAAACACAAATATCATGGGACAGAATTTCATGTTAAAAATATCGAGGACAGGAATATTGTAAAGGGTCATTTTCTAACTCCACATATATGTACCTTGTCAGTATATATCTTCAAGGTACGTAGATCTGAAGTTAAGAATAGTACATTTATACTTACCCATTTGCACTTACCTTCTTGGTATTCTTGTCCTCAACATTTTTGACACGATATTCTGTCCACACAATACTTGTGTTTCCGATATTCTTTCACTGATCCTGTTCCTGAGTAAATCACTCCACCATGTGTCTTATAACCCTGGGCGTAGTTCGCGTAGTCGCGCTACGCGAAGCTACGCGAAGACGTCGAAGCGCTACGCGAGCTTCGCGAGCGTGCGTAGCTGCTTGGCGCGCCCGTTCGCTATGCGTTTTTCTTGCTCGGGAACGCGTTGTTCGTGTTCGGGACGCTGTTTGCGTGCTCGGGGCGCGAACTTACCCATGCGGTCGCCTATGGGCGCGGCCATTTTGGTTTTCACTTGTCCCGCCCGTTCGCGATCCCTTATTTCCTGTTCCGGGTCGCGTATAGCGTGCTCGCGATGCGCATTCCATGTTCGGGAACGCGTTGTACGTGTTCGCGACGTTTTTGCGTGCTCGGGGAGAAATATCGCGCGAACTTACCCATGCGGTCGCGATGGGCGCGGCCATCTTGTTTTACCACTCTATGCTATGGTTCTGGGCCTGCTTTTCTATCCTCCCTCAATCTTTGCAATCCTTAGTTTTTTACACTGATTTTCAATTTTTCTTTATTTCTTACCTATCTCTCTCTCTGCCTAAGTCTATATTTTGCATTTTTTTCTACTTTTTACTGTGTTTTTTTACTTTCAACTGTTTTATATAACTTTCTTCTTTAAGCTCCTACTTCTTCCCCTAACTTTATTTTTCCCTTCTAACTTTTCTTTTTCACCTCCTCCCACCCCAGAACCATGGCGAAGGGTAGCAGCAGCGGGTCAAAGGGCAAGGCGCGTGCGCCCAATCGCCGCCTGCCTTGCGGCAGACTGCGCCCGCAGGGGTGCAAGCCCGCCAGCTGTTTACGGAGGAGGAGGTGGCCGCCCTTGTTTTTTTATTCAGCGCCACCTCCCCTTGACCTTGGCAGCAGGCGGCAGGCCAGGCTCCGGTTACCCGACCCAGGAGCGTCACCGCCGGTGGGCGAAGGTGCATCAAGCAGTGTTTCGCTGCTCCGCGGTCCGGCGCACCCATAACCAGCTGGCCCACCGGTGGTCAGACATTCTTGACCGGGAGCAGGACCTGTTGGACCTGCTAGGTGTCGAGGTCGTGGGGCTTGGTGAGTAGCCAATATATATAGTAGTATAAGTATTGTGATTTGTGTATATATTTTTTACAAATAACAAGAATAATGCTGCTTACATTGCAGGTAAATTACGTTTCAAAATCTTCTGTGATTGTAGGACACAGGTGCTGGGCGGTACTCTTACTTTGCAACTTTGCGCTCGCTTGTCATTATTATGTAAGAGTTTACTTTAGAGAACTTCAGTTAGGTAATGCTATTGCTAGAGAGACTGTAGTCCTTCCTTTGTCCTCCTGTCAAATAGTGGTGGATGGATTTGATACTAGGTTTAGTTACTATTAGTTGATAATTTTTGAGCGGTCTGCGTGACGCATCCTCTGTCACTGAGTGCTGCTTACCCCAGTCCTTAGTAGAACCTTTTGTAGTTTGTTTAGTGAGTGGTACTGGTAAGCTTAGCTTAGCAGTGTCAGTCAGCTGCAGAACATCAGACGCAACCAACCAACAATTTGGTGTATGCATTATGCACTGACTTTATGCATGTGTCCTCCTTCTCATCTATGCTTTTTGATGGAAAAAAAAATGGAAATGCAGGCTTAATGAACAATTGGCCCGCCTGGAATAGGTGGGCTAGGTCAGGTGGTACTTAGGCTTAGTTAGTGTTCTGGATTTTATTTGAATCAATCAGAATGGAACACTGAATTAGTGTTCCCAAATAAGTAGACTGTCCGTGAATCCCGCAAGCCAGTAGGCGATCGGATTAGATAGGTCAATTTTATTGCAATTTTTGTTTCCTAAAACGTTTTTTGAGCGTTTTTTTAGATAATTTATTTGTTTCACAGCAATCATTAATGTTTGTGTCTTTCTTTTCTTTATTATATCTTACATGATCACTGATCTGCAGCACCCAGGGGCAAGAAGACGGGGTCCGAGTCGGCGGGACAACCACCAGAGGACCGCTCCTCTACCGAGGGCCCTGCTGCTGGTCCCAGTAAGTCCTCCAGTGGTTATATTAACAATTATATTGCCCTAACTTTTACTGGACCTTATTTTTCAGAACTATTAATTCTGGCTCCACTCCCTAATTATATTTTTTACAAAAGATTCTTTGATCTTGACTTGACTATCTGTTTCTAAATTCTGGTTATCCCTGCCTCTAAGTTGTAACTGCCTCTGCTATGAATGTCTGTACTCTGTACTACTACTATTAGTCTGTCGCTAAGCTTGCCCAGTTTGCATTGCCACTCTTTATTGTACGGTTTTGAATAAAACTCAGATTGACCAATACTAATAGCTCTAGCCACTGAGTCCAGTCCTTTTGGTTGTCCTCTTCTAGGCTTCTTAATCTTGAGGCTTTGACAATTACCACAAACAAAATGCACAACCAGATATTTGACTATTTTTGATAGGATATAGTACATACTACTTGGATTCTGCACAGCCCCATGCAGAACTATGCACAATGAAATAGGATGTTGGTGATGAGAGTTTGGAACTTGGACGTTCCTCACACCTCAGTCAGAAGTGAACCCACAATCCCCTGAACGACTAGCTAGTGTCTCATTAGGTCCCCGAACCCCCACCCGAAGATACCCAATGATTATGATTCCACAACCCAGAACATAACACACTTTCGCTCACTCACTCGTGTAAGTCCACCACCACCACCACACCAAATACCACAGAGTCTATGTGTAAGTTCTAAAGGTTTATTTTCAAATGACAACCTCTGTATGTTGTTGTTCTATAAAATTCAGTGTACTCCAGCCAGCTCCAACAGCAAAATGCATAAGATTAAAACAATAAAAATTGTTGCAACAAGTGCATGATGATATAAGACAAAAGATCTGTGTGAATTCTGGGCGACTCCTCACCGTAGAACGTAGAATTACTGGTTACATGCATCATTCATAAGCTCTGCAAATCTCTGGTTCATAGAAGGGAATCCTCTGCCTGAGAAAAATGGTGCGTGTTAATGCAAGCATTTGTCAGTCCTGCCAAAAAACTGTAACATGTTACCTATGGCTAAGTAATACGGACTAACGGAACTCCATAACAAAGTGGCTTGTTTTCCGACCTCTTGTACGCAACGCTCAGACAGTAGCTGTATGTGCTCATGTGGGCTCAAAAGGCGTCTTACTGTTACTGCACAACAAGCTGCGAGGTAACATGCGCAAAAGACATGAAGCGAAAAATGGTTGCATGGCTCAGGCTAACTTTGCAAAGAGTAGAGTATAGTATAATAATGACCCTAGGGACCATAATAACACTACTAGTGTCTGTCTACTGACTGTACTCTAGTACCCGATTTGGACTATTGAATGTGATTTATAATAATAATATGTATTAACTTTTTTCAATCTTGCTAGTGAAAAAGAATAAATAGGGGAGGTGTACAGGCATCTAAAAATGTGTCATGTTTTTTCTAGGCGTACTACCAACCACCAGTGCCGGTGGGGCCAGCGGCGATGGCGTTGCGGCCATTCCGGGAGGGGCAGGAGATGCAGCACCTGCAGGAGATACAGGGGTGAGCCAGCAGCAGTGGCGGGCGGTGGTAAGTTATATTCATGACTTATTGACATTGCACTAGCTGGAAGGGTGTGTGGAGTGGACTTCACTCACTGTACTGTTGTTGAGACTTATTAGGTATGAAGTTGTAGTGAACATTATACAACGGTTAATAAAGAAGACACCCTTTACTTAGCATGAGCAATGCAGTAGCAATAGCATTACCAGCGTGACTTCATTAACCAATGGCCTCTTATATCTGACTCCAACTCAGCTGTGAAAGTTTTATGGAGGAGACTAAAAGTCAGATCAGATGACCTTGATGGATGTGTTGAACAAAAAGGGAAAGAAGGGTGGAAGGAGGAAGGGCGGGCGAGATTTAATATGACGACTGGCAGAGAAGGATACGTTGGAAGCATGGATAGGTGGCTGATAGGAATCAGATGCATGTGTTGTTGAAGGATGGGTGGGAGGTGAAAGAAGAATGGATGCCTGCCTGGGTGGAAGACACAGTATGGGTGGATACTGTGGATAGCAAGAATCATCAGCGGTGTTTGGGTGAAACTCAAAGCCAAGGCAAGCAACGGAGTGAGTGGACGCATGCGTTGTTGTTGGTGAAACAAAGTAACGTTTGTGGAGCGATTAAGAAGAATGATTGACATTTACTTAGAATGGATGGATGCCTGTATGTATTCATCATAGACAGCATAGGTGGAGGCTGTCACGGGATGCACAGTTTTAGGGAATGTTAAAGAAACCGCTCCAGCGTACCAAAGCCGATGTGGGGAGGGGCAGGGTGGGGGTAGTAGTAAACAATGTATTACGCGGGCAAATACAGGTAACTTTACTGTAACATACAAATAAATAAAGTGAATTTCATTGTGCGCACTGCACCGCCAAATGCGATGCAGTGTGCGCAACAAAATTAGTTTCATTTATTTATATGTTTACTTACCTGTAATTGGCCGTAATCCATAGTTTACTACCCCCATCCTGCCCCTACCCACGTCACCGCCCGGCCAAACTCCCCGAGTCCCACCAACGACCGCTACTGACCTTATGTCGTTGTCCCATATAAAAGCAACGATCATTGGGTCAGATATATAATCTGCCTTTTTGTAGTAGCCAAGGCACTGTGAAATTGAGCAATTGCCCTCCATGTAACAGAGAGAGTATGGCCAGTGCCACCCGTAATAGAAAAATACGAGCTTCCCACCTGCAAACAGTAGTAAATCAAACTAATGTGACTCTGCGTCATGACTCGTATGTTTGTCTTGGGTTCAAGCATAGATGACCGAGCTGGCAATGCCGGCTACAACCAGGTTATGTCATTTCCCTAAACTAGAGATAAGAAGAACACTGGTGTACTGTGTACTGGTTGGAGTCCATAGTGCTAGTATAATGCCTGAAACTCTCACAAATGTTAGAGGCCGAGGAAGTGGGAGGATAGATAGATTATTACCACAAATGTTATGTACTGTGCTTCTTGCTAGTGCTACTGTGCCATTATGTGTTGAATTAATTTTGTGTTACTGTTTAGGTAAGAGTACTGGTTACAACAATATTTTTTTTCTTTCTTTTTCCAAGACAAACCATCGCGGAAGGAGTTGGCAGTCAGGGCCCGGCGCCGGAAACTGGAGGCCATATGCCGGGAGTACCGGCGGCTGGTGGCTCTGGTGGAGGAGGAGGAGGAGGCGGCAGCAGCTGCAGCCTCGTCCGATGCCCCGGGCCCCAGCCAGGCCCCAACTCCAGCGGTACGGCGCCGCGGTCTGATAGCCACCCGCCGCAATTCATTAGCAGCCAGCACTGCTGTCCCCCATTGTGGATGCCACTGCAGGGCATTCCGCAGGAAGATTCTCCTCCGGATGGCACGGCAAGAGGAGCAAATGGAGGAGCGGGTGAAAATCCTGGTGGGCAAACACCTCAAAGCCTGCCGATTATAACATCGAGGACCCTGTTGCTTTGCCCCTTTTTATTCCTTGTTTTGGTGGGTGGGAATTGGGCGTTGGGGTTTCGGGACATTCTTTGGACTTTTTTCGTTTTGGACATTGGTTGGGGTTAGGGAGAGGGGTGGGTCAGGTGTGGGATAGTTTATTTTTGTTAGGGTAATAAATTATATTTATACTTAAACATACAATGTTAATGTTTTGTGGGGGTTACTGTTTTACTGAATTAACGTCACATTGGTTTCCTTGCTGCTGCAGGGCCGCAGCCAGTGTTTGATTTAAATAATCTGCCGATGATGTATAACAAACAGATAGATGCGGTACCCCTCACTGAGTTATTTGTCCTACTAGTATTCTACCTCCCACCAAACTTATCTTACCTGTGATTGATGATGACTACGTTCGGCACAGCGATGGCTGCATGGTTTCCATAGAGAATGTAGAAGATGCCATGGTTGTGGTGGTAGTAGTAGAGTAGACACTGGCAGTAGCATTTGCTAAAAAAATTAAAAAAAGAGACAGTCACTTGCTTGAGAAAACTGTGGGAGGAGTAGTCGAACGAAGTAAAATACAGTACAGAAGACGACTGCCAAACAAACAATATTGCAGTTGCAACTGCTAAAGTCAAATTAAACATAATGGTGGCGGGGACAGCCTAGTACAAGAAGTTATAAACTGCAGTTGTGCTGTCGAGTGAGTCACTTAACTTAACACAATCGTAATTCGTAACCTTTACTGCTGTGTGGTAGGAGTTTGATGATTAATCCAATCAATGACGGCAATTAATTATGATGTACTACTATTAGCCGGTGACGGCTTGCACAATGCACATAGACTGAGCATGGGTGGCCAAACAGAAGAAGCTCCTCGCCCTGCCTTGCAATTGAATTAGTGTTGCTTTCACCACATCTGCCCCAGCAAGCGTGTGATCAATTGGTGTACATTTTATGTAGTCACATCACACCTCAATATAAATCACAGCCCGGGGGAAGAGGGTTAGGGTTTGATGAATGGATGGGAAGGGGGTTTGGGGAAAGGTTTGAAAATGAAAAACAGTACGCATGGACAACAAAAGCAAAGCGCAATCTTGGCAGACGACCATGATCTTATCCAAAAAATCAATAAAGCGAGAAAAGGGAAATGCATGCGTTAATGATGATGAAGATTAGATAACTTGATGGTTAATGAGTAGTACTTAATAACTCCTACTAGACAATTAGACAGTACAGGGCACCAGTATATTCTATGCAATTTGCCTTGCCTGTAATATGCCCTCAGAGACCCAAATTCCATGTTGTACTGGGCTTACTTGTAAAGATAGCAAAGACAATTAAAAAACATTTGTAGGGATCAATTAGCAAACAAACACACAACACACAGTCCTAATGATAGCAGAGAAAAAAGGATTCAAATTAATTAAAAGATGAATGATACTAAAGTTACTGTTTTATCATGCTAAAATTGTGGAGTTGAATCTCGTCCTTCCTCTTGGTCCTATCTTCCATGGACGCTCCGCACATCAATCTTGGTGGCCTTCCTGATGCCGATTGGTAAGGTAAATGTGAGTTGTGTCTCCCAGTATAGCAAGCACAGGGTAAAGGCCGGCCTGTAACGTCTAGATGGAAAAACAAAAGGGGTATTGAGAAATCAATGAATAAAAAAACATCATTTACGGTGGAGTCCAAGAAGAGAAGAGAGAACACTTTCAGAGTGAGGCGGCTTGGATATATCGTGTAGATTCTGTTTACAGCATTAAGCTACAACAACAAGAGGACAGAACAGGCCCACCACAGCACCAGCCCGTGACCCAACCTCCATTTACCTTAATTTTTGACATAGCCAGACAAAAGGCATACACAGCAACTTAGCATTTTCCTAATTAAGTGACAAAATCAATGCGCCGCTGTCAGTCATCACTACACTCGACTAGACCACTACATGGACATGTAGGTCTGCTGTGTTTACTACTTTCTTGTTGAATTGTTGTGTTTATGTTTACCTTATGCCACTTCATGAAATGCAGTTAGTCCTTGAATCATCTCCGATCCAACTGAATGACTGCGCGCGAAAAGATAGTATGGTCATCATCATGGTGTGGTACGTGTTGTCCAACTACAACTCAGTCTGTATTGACTCCGATTAAGTCCATATTCCATATTAAAAAATTGCAACAGATATTGGCCTGCACCTGCAGTAGTAGGAGTACAATTTGGTTATTAAACAACAAGAAGGGAAACATTGACTGTCACTGACTTACTTGAGTCACTTTGTAGATTAACTAGTAGAGTAGAGTTCGACTTCATGCACAACATCAACAACAAACAACAGCAATCGCTCAGAGTCTGCAAACATCCAATGCATTCCATCATTACCTGTCTTGCTCTTCTCTTTGGCTGTCAGATCATCAGATGCCTAGTTCTGACATTTTTTTTTTTTTTTTGCGGGGCAGTGGCCTCATCATTACTCCAGTCCACATTCATTTTGAGTGTTAGGCGCTGTTTCGGTTTTCGTCTTATTCATCTGTGGCACTTCTTTGTCACAGTTTAAGTTGCTTCCCATGGTCAGCACTGTGATGATGGGCCGCGGCCTGTGTAGTGCTCATTGCTGGTCATTTGAGTTTGCACAAATGTCAGCAAGTTTCTTCGAAGAGTCTCTTGTCTTTCTCTGCCAAGTACCTTCTGTCCTGACAGTGAGGACCTTTGGATGCCTGCTGAGGCTGTAGCCTTCGGACACTGATGAGTTTCGGCTCGAAAACAAAACGGAGGATAGCTATAGTAGTCACGTTTCACTTCTAATGGAGGCGGGACTGGTAAAGGCAACATTTCTTGTACTAATGTCTGGCTTGATGGAAATGTACTTGTGCGAGACAGGAAGATGAAGCAGGACTCTGAAGAGTGGACAGTTAAATGCACAGACGTGCAACTCCAATAGGGAAATAAAAAGAAGACGGTGGTGATGGTTTTGTTGTGATTTGATTTGAACCAGAAAGACAGATACACAGACACATAAAGGAAGGAAGAAAGCAACAATTTGAAAGCCTAGTTGTCAGGGAAGAGGAGCTCGTCCTCAAACTCTGGTGGTTCGGACAGAAGTAGGTCCTGTAACGCACTATTTACGTCATCCAAGTCGCTCTGCTCTTCCTGCTGTGATTCACGTATTTTGTAATCCGGTGGTATAAAGTGCTGATTCATTTTGATCATGGTTAACCTCTCCACGCTTTGGGCCGAGAGACTGGTCCTTTTCGAAGTTACAATGGCACCAGCAGCACTGAAAACACGCTCAGAAGAGACACTTGCGACAGGGGAAGCAAGATACTTTATCGCTAGCCTGCTGAGCACTGTCCATTGGCTTCTTTTCCCATACCAATACACCAATGGGTTTCCATCCATGAAGACCTCTGTTGGGTCATCCAGATAGGCCTGGACCATCCGCTCAATGTTAAGGGGTGCTCGGATGTGCTCGGCCGGTTTTGCCTTTGCATCAGCACTGGACTTACCATACCCCTGCTGTAGAAACCAATCAGTTGCACATTGTGCTGTGGATGATCCTGTTCTTGATGTTATTGTTGGTGTAGGTGACTGCTGGGAGGCAAATGCACTGCCCTCAGGCTCCGAAGTATAACTTGACTCTGGATGCCCTGTAGTACTGGTTATGGCCTGGGGTGGGGGGCCTGTAATTAACAGCCGTTCGCTTTCGAAAATAGTTGCTTCCTTAGCTATCAAAGTTTTGTAGTTGGCAACATCCACTTCCGAAAAGGAATTACTGCCTTGCTGTTCAGAAATACTTTGTACCGTGGATCCAAAATTGTGGCACTAATGTAATGTGGTTGTGACAAAATTTTATTTTTAATCCTTGTATTTTCCGATAAGCGAGCGGCTAAGGTCTCCGCCAAATGATATGCGTCTTGTTTGTCATCCACACCTGCGTACGTTTCAGACACATCCTTCAGCTGTTGCTCTAGCATGTGCAACAATGGGATAGCTTGGCCCATAGTACAGTCCTCCCTGCTGACTTCACGTGTGAAGATCTCAAAAGGAAGTAGCATCTCAGTCAGGCATTTAATGAGGTCCCATTGAGCCATCTCAACGGTCATGCCTCTCACAGTAGGTTCCCCTATTCTTTGCATGACATAAGCATTGAGTGGTATGTACAGTTCAAACAGATGATCAAGCATGTAATAAGTTGAGTTCTAACGTGTTGGCACCTCCTGGATGAGCGCTTTGACTGGCAGTTTATGCTCACGTTGAATGACCCTCAGCTGCTTCCGGGCTTTAAAAGAATGGCTGAAATGTGTGCATATTCTTCTGCAGGTGACCAGTAAGTTGCTGACTTTTGATTCATTTTTTAAAAAGTCTTGAACAACAATGTTAATGCAGTGTGCCAAACACGGGACCCTGAAATAGCCACCATTGCGCATGGCCAAAACTACATTACTGCCGTTGTCCGTGGCAACAAAACCAATCGTAAGCCCTCTTGGGCGCAGCCACTCAAAGACCTTGGTGTTAAACTCTTCCAAAATGTTTGCAGCAGTATGAGATTTCTCCATGGCAAACATGGCTACAGTTGCATGTTTGCAAGTGGCATGAAAAATCTCTGCAGTATCAACACCAGCAGATAGCTGTTCTCTAACACCCACAAAACTGATCCAGTGTGCAGTGATGCACATGTAATCTGTGGCTTGGCAACTGGTCCACATGTCTGTAGTCAGGTGGATACTGTGAACAGCACTCTGCTTCAAGGCCTTTCCTAGCAATTCCAGCACGTCGTGATGTAGTGCTGGAACTGCAACTCTGGCAAACATGCCATTTTGGGCAGATGGTTGACACAAATTCCACAAAACCCAACCCTTCAACAAAAGAAAAAGGGAGAAGGTCCAGTGCTAACATTTTAGCCAGCTTCGCATTGTACAAACGTGCTATTGGGTGGTTGCGTTCAGTACTGCCCCTCACCCCCAAACATGCTGATAATGGTAGGCTGCATGGTTTTCCTTTCTCTTAGGCTCAACGCACTTTTTGGTAGTGCGGACCTGGTACTTCTTGGTGTCTCCGGCTGACTCTTACTCTTGTGCCACTGAGATGTTACTGAAGATGTGTGCAACGTTAAGACTGCACTGCTGGGGTCAGGGACACCTTGTGTACCACTACCAGAGAGAATGTCTCCCTGTCCTTCCTCTTCCACCGTGATCGGATCTTCTTCTTCTACTCCTTTATCCCCACCAACACCAATGGTTGCAGTTTTTTTCTGTCGCGAAGGTGGTCCTCCCAGCTGATCAAGTGGTGTTTTTTCAGATGGGTCATTTGTCCTCCGGTACCATAGTTTGTACCAAGCTTACCACGACTAACAGAGGTATTACAAATGGAGCATATACGCAATGTTCTCCTCCTTTTCGCTAACCGTAAAGAAGTCCCAAACTGGGGAGCTTAACTTTGGCCTCCTGCTGGAGGTGCCACTTCCAATGCCGGATGATCTGTAGGGTGTGTGTTGAATTTGACTCTGTGCTGCTGTACCACTACCTACTCCTACAGAGGTGGTGGCTGTGCTGGATGTAGGTCGCTGCCGGGCCTTTGCTAATGCAAATATGGAAGCTATAGGTCGTGTTGGTGTTACCTGTGGAGGTATGCGTGCTACATCCCTCGCAGCGATTTTGGATAGAGTAAGAATGTTGGTCTCCATCTCCTCGGGGCCGGGAGTGATGTTTGTGATGACTGGCTCGTCGTCATCATCATCATCATCTTGCTGTTCTACATCGACCTCCATAAGTGTAAGGCTTTCTGGAACCTTCCTTTTCCCTAGCTTGGTCTTGGAACGTGGCTCCCTCTCAGACTCAGTTTGTGGCTTCCAAGTGGCATCTAGATCATCAGAAGGGGGGCTTGGCGAAGAACTCGATGGATTACCCCTCCTTTTCCTTGCTGGGGATTTGGAAGACAATGGATCTTCTGAATGAGTGGCTTCTTCTTCTACCTCTGCATGAGGCTCAATTTCCTGAACTGCCCCTACTTCAGGAGGAACAACAACTACTATTGCGGGCGGTGGTTGCGGCTGTTGTTGTTGACCACTTATCTGCTGTGTTTCCTCCTGCGTTGATTGGGTACTACTTTGAGATAGCGATAAGTTTATCTCCGGCTCAGCATCACTGCTTTCCACCATTAGGCTGGCTACCTCTTCCCCACTCATGTGCTTGGCCCTGGGTTGGTGGGTTGGGTCCACTGATGCGGATGTGCTGCCCCCAGCTTGCCCCCGGACACCGCTGCTGCAGGCGCAATTTTTTTCCCAAAAAGGTACTGGCCGGCACACCAGACTTCAGTGTCACTTGCTTCTTCTGTTCCTTCTTCTTCTCAATAGCAACTTTCTTGGTACTGGAGGACCTGGTACCTGCTTTCTTTGGGCCCATCTTCTTCAGATGTCAGCAGCACTCAGTTGCAGAGATGTCTGGTCAGGTCACACGTCACGTTGTGAGTCCAGCAGCAGGATGTCTGTCTGGAAGTGCAACAGGCAATGATGAGAGACACACCTCCTCCTCAGTCTTTGTGCACCTAAAAGCAAAAAAGCCAGAACATCAGTCAAACATAGCACAAATCAAACAAATAGAATATAGAACTTAGTGTGTGGTGGCCTCAATTATTAAACTTCAGAAACTCTGCCAACAACAACACACAGTGTAGCCATTTATGAGACGTTGACAACAAGGCCAGGGCTTTCCTGGCTACTGTACACTCTGGAAGAATAAGAATATTAAAGAACAAAAACTAAAATGTACTGGAGCATGTTTGGCCTAAATTTGTGCATCATGTGGGATGTATTATATAGCAGCATCAGGGAGCTGCAGCTGGCAATGGGGACTGATTTGGAAGCAGTAAAACAAGAGGAAAAATGGAAAGACACGCAGGCCTATGTGGCAAAAACAGCACACTAATAACTACCACAACAAAATGGCCCCCAGAAACATGGTGACTCACAGGCACAAGGCACGGCAAACAATGAACTCAAGCAGGCCTATATATGGGCAGACAAAGGATGCCTTATAAAACACACACAGCTTTAATGCAAAAACTAAAATCCACATGGCTAAAAACACTTTGGAAAGTTAGACAACCACTACAACAACACAATTATAATGACACAGTACACACGCAAAAAAGGCATTTATTTACCACACCCAATAAGTGAAATAGTCAGACCCTCCAAAAAAAACACATTTCGCAATTCAATTGAATCTATTCAATGCCATCCATGGCCTAAATGATGCCAAAATTCCACAGACTACACAGAAACAGTTTTATGCACCCATGGTGACTACCTCTGGGCCTACTGGCATACTGGGCCGCAAGCTTGGAGGCCTATGGCAAAAGCACAGTGGCTGGTTTAACAAAATGGCCGCCGCCCACATGGCCAGGCCACCAAAAATAACAAAAAGTGAAGACAAAGGACAGGACCAGGCAGTTGGAGACTCTGGGCAACTTGCTACCTCTTGGAAAAAATTGTAAAACAAAAAAAAATGACTCCTTGCTCACCAAACTACATCTAAATGACAACCTGAGGAGTTTTTTGTGCAAAATGAACTAAATCAACATTTTCGAGAAGGTTTAATGATGCTCGAGAGATATTGTTCGCCAGATTGTAAATTCTGCGTGTTCGGCATCGCGATCGTCACAAAATGTCGTTATCGCGCGCGCGAAAACGTACATTGAGCGCGCGAAGAAGATAAAAAGTGTAAGTCCTCGTTGTCGCGCAGTGCGGACTTGCCCAAAGTCCGCGAGCTGAACGCCCAGGGTTACTTACTGGCTGAAAAGGCCTATTTATTTAACAAACACCCAAAAAACATAAAATACGCCCCAAAAGCCACATTTTGAAAATCAATCCAATGCCATCCATGGCCTAAATTATGTTACAATTCAACAGACAACACAGAAACAGTTTTTATGCACCCATGAGGATGACTACCTCCGGGCCTACTGGCACACTAGGCCGCAAGCTTGGAGGCCTATGGCAAAAGCACAGTGGCTGTTCACACAAAATGGCCTCCAACACATGGACAGGCCACCCAGAACAACAAGAAAAGGAACACAAGACAGACAATGCAGGCCTATGGCAAAAGCACAATGCCTGGCTTTACAAAATGGCTGCCACCCACATGGCCAGGCCACCCAAAATAACAAAAAGTGAAGACAAAGGACAGGACCAGGCAGTTGGAGACTCTGGGAAACTTGCTACCTGAAAAGAAGACGCATTTGGGTAAGCTTACAGTCTTCTTTATTATGTCCGACTCCCCAGACTCCCAGCAGCAACTGCCGTTCCCTCCCCGTTCTGTGTTCCACGCAGGGAACCCCCGACAAGCATCTCGTGCAGCAGCACGAGCTCCCAAGATCCCAACACACCCCCATCCTTCATATGCAAACAAAAGACATAAATCACAGAAGCAAAACACCAATAAAACAACAAAAATGGAATAGCATAACAACAAGTTGTTCAGAAGACTGGAGAATTCAATACCTGACGAAATCTCTGAATTTCGTTGGAGCGACCTTCTTTCTAGCAGAAGACGCCCGGGAACCACATCTTTGGTAGAAACTAAAACCTTGGAACTTCTCACCTCGTGAGGTAAAACTATAGAAGGAGTGTGAACACCAAACCTTTCTTTCACATACTCAGCTTTTGACTGGGGAATAACCGAAACTGCACATTTATTCCATATTTTCCCATTCTCCAAAACAACCACATGATCTCGAACCTCCTTTACTCTGACCGGTGAAGAAAAGTGTGATAATCCCTTGCGAACCAGAACAGGTTTCTTTATTCTTACCCAATCACCTGGACTTACAGGGGATACCCTGACCACATCATGTGCGTACTTGGCTTGAGCAGCAGCTCTAACATCCACAACTTCACCCAACTTTTGCACATCTACCACCTTCCTTGCCATCCAATCTTTGTTCAACTTGGAACCAGCCACTCTACCTCTCAACAAGGTGAAAGGAGACATTCCAGTACTAGCATGAGGAGTCACTCTCATTGCCCACAACATTTTAGAAATCACCGTCTTCCAATGCAACCCATTGACAAAAGCTAACTGAAGTTGGTCTTTAATGACACGGTTCCAACGCTCCACAAGACCATTACTACGGGGATGATAAAGGGAGGTAACAATATGATTGATGCCATGCGCTTTCAAAAATTCCTGCATCTCCAGAGACACCAACTGGGTTCCGTTATCCGTCACTAACTCCTCCGGAAACCCTTCCCGAAAAAAAACATCCTTAAAAAATCGATAATCGTAGCAGAATTGACACTATCAACAAATTTTACCTCCGGCCATTTGGACATATAATCAATTAACACCAAAGCATATTTGGGCGAGCTACCCATACCACCAAAAGGACCAGATACATCAAATGCCAACTTTGACCAAGGTGAATTCTTCACACTCACAGGAACAATGGAAGAGGGATACGTTACTTGAGTTTTATCGCTCAAAACGCATGCACCACACTCCCTAACACAGTGTTCAATGTCCCTATCAACTCCTGGCCACCAAAAATCCTCTCTAACTCTCCGCTTCATCGCACGAATGCCTAGATGACCTTCATGAGCTAGATCCAACACGCTCTTTCGCATAGTCATGGGTACAACTAACAATCCTCCTCTGCGCAAAATTCCTTCAACAATAGATAACTCATCACTAACTCTTTTGAAAGGAATCAATTCCGTACTCAAGTTCATATTATCGGGCCATCCGTGCGCAACAAAATCCATCGCTCTGCTGATCTCAGCATCTTCAGACAAGGCTAACTTCCAATTTGCCTCAGACAATGCCACACCCGCGTCCTCTACAGCACTGACAGCACACACCATTTCCCACTCTTCACCTTCAACGTCGGAGACACTATTAGAGAGTGGTAGTCTGGATAAACAATCCGCTACATGATTCCTTACACCAGCCACATATTCTAAACTGTAATTGAATTCTTTTAATCTGTATTGCCACTTTGCTATGCGTGGAGTGGCTCTACCACCGCCCTTAGTAGTGAAAAGATCTATCAGAGGTTTATGGTCAGTTCTCAGTAAAAATTCATTACCCCATAAAAAGTTGCGGAAATACTGCACACCCCACCACAGAGCCAAAGCCTCCTTTTCAATTGTAGAATAAGTACTTTCCGCCCCACGCAGTGTTCGAGAGAGCAAAGGCAATGATCTCTTCCTCTTGTCAGCTCTCTTCTGCATCAACACAGCTCCGAGACCAACATTACTAGCATCGGTGGTAACAATGCAACGGTCATTGATGTTGAATAACTTGAGAGGACGTGCATGCACTATTGCCTCCACTATTGCCTCTTTTAACATTTTGAAATCAACAGCACATTGGTCTGACCACACAAACCTCGCATTCTTCTTCAAAAGTTCGCGCAAATGTACAGTCTTTTCTGAAAACTTAGCCACAAACTTAGCATAATATTCAATCAGCCCAAGAAATGAGCGAAGCTGATCTTTGTTCTGAGGTTCAGGTGCAAATTGAATGGCATCAAGAAGCTTGACTTTGGGTTCTACCCCATTCGCAGAAATATGGTGACCCAAATAATCTACTCCTTCCTGAAGAAATTTGCATTTGTCCTTCCTTAATGTTAAACCACTAGACCTAATGGTGTCTAATACCAGCTTGAGCCTATCATTATGTTCAACCTCCGTTTTGCCATGGATCAGGATGTCATCCTGGAAAAACACGACTCCCACAGTGTTCTTGAATAGGTTCCCCATAAGACGCTGGAACACTGCAGAAGCCGACGCCAGACCAAATGGCATCCGTACATAACGAAACACCCCTTCCGGTGTCACAAAAGATGTGAAATGTCTTGACTCTCTACATAATTCTACTTGATGATAAGCAGAGGAGATGTCAAGTGAGGAAAAATATCTTGCACCATCTAACGTTGACAACATTTCAGCTTGGGATCATTTTGGATCCCAACCATCCTGATATGGTTCTATTAAAACATGAGGCCAAACAGTTTTACTCAAGTTTCCCTGCCACTACCCCTGTGCATACTGTTTTGCAGATGTCTTATCAAAAGGGTATTGGATTCAAAGGTATCCAGAGATACCTTTGCGGATGTCTTATCAAAAGGGTATTGGATTCAAAGGTATCCAGAGATACCTTTGCTCAAAGAAATCGCCGGAATAAAGTTACCGTTCCCAGGAGTGCAACGGATCAAACGTCCGGATCGCCACAGGATGCCACGAAGAACGGCGGGTGCTGACTCCTCAAGGGCAAATCTCATCGGTAACAGCTGGCTGGCTCACTATCCCCACACGGAAAGAGTCCATCGCCGTCCACCTTCTCGAAACAACGAGGGGAGGACTGGGGGTCGGACACTCGTCGCCAATGAAAAGAAGACAAATTTGGGTAAGCTTACAGACTTCTTTATTATGTCCGACTCCCCAGACTCCCAGCAGCAACTGCCGTTCCCTCCCCGTTCTGTGTTCCATGCAGGGAACCCCCGACAAGCATCTCGTGCAGCAGCACGAGCTCCCAAGATCCCAACACTACCTCTTGGAAAAAATTGTAAAACAAAAAAAAAATGACTCCTTGATCACCAAACTACATCTAAATGACAACCTGAGGAGTTTTTTGTGCAAAATTAACTAAATCAACATTTTCGAGAAGGTTTAATGATGCTCGAGAGATATTGTTCGTCAGATTGTAAATTCTGCGTGTTCGGCATCGCGATCGTCACAAATTGTCGTTATCGCGCGCGCGAAAACGTACATTGAGCGCGCGAAGGAGATAAAAAGTGTAAGTCCGCGTTGTCGCGCAGTGCGGACTTCCCCAAAGTCCGCGAGCTGAACGCCCAGGGTTACCTACTGGCTGAAAAGGCCTATTTATTTAACAAACACCCCAAAAAATAAAATACGCCCCAAAAGCCACATTTTGCAAATCAATCAAATGCCATCCATGGCCTCAATTATGTTACAATTCAACAGACAACACAAACAGTTTTTATGCACCCATGAGGATGACTACCGCCGGGCCTACTGGCACACTAGGCCGCAAGCTTTGAGGCCTATGGCAAAAGCACAGTGGCTGTTCACACAAAATGGCCGCCAACACATGGACAGGCCACCCAGAACAACAAGAAAAGGAACACAAGACAGACAATGCAGGCCTATGGCAAAAGCACAATGCCTGGCTTTACAAAATGGCCGCCACCCACATGGCCAGGCCACCCAAAATAACAAAAAGTGAAGACAAAGGACAGGACCAGGCAGTTGGAGACTCTGGGAAACTTGCTACCTCTTGGAAAAAATTGTAAAACAAAAAAAAAATGACTCCTTGATCACCAAACTACATCTAAATGACAACCTGAGGAGTTTTTTGTGCAAAATGAACTAAATCAACATTTTCGAGAAGGTTTAATGATGCTCGAGAGATATTGTTCGCCAGATTGTAAATTCTGCGTGTTCGGCATTGCGATCGTCACAAATTGTCGTTATCGCGCGCGCGGAAACGTACATTGAGCGCGCGAAGAAGATAAAAAGTGTAAGTCCGCGTTGTCGCGCAGTGCGGACTTGCCCAAAGTTTGTGAGCTGAACGCCCAGGGTTACCTACTGGCTGAAAAGGCCTATTTATTTAACAAACACCCAAAAAAATAAAATACGCCCCAAAAACCACTTTTACCAACTCAAAACAATGCCATCCATGGATACCCGGCCTACATGATGTTTAAACTTTAAATTCAACAGACACCACAGAAACATGCACCCATGGGTACCTCTGGCTCTAGTCTGGGCCTACTGGCTGAAATTCCAATCAAAGAAAAACAACTAGGCCCCTGCCGAAACTACACGCCACAACAATACATTTTAAAAAATATGGAAATCCCCCCCAAAAATGTAGGTACAAACAAGCCCCAATCAAACAAACAAGTACACCAATTCTCCAACTTACTTGTAAAATCTCAAATCCAAGAGTCCTCAAATCCAATCCAATGATATGATGCAGCAGACAGACACAAAAAGTGATCCTTCCAGCTCCAAATCCAAATGAAAGTGAACAGCACATGGACAAAACACTGGGAGGAGCCTGCTGGACAGGAACAGGAAGTTTGAGAATCAGGGGCACTTCCTTCCTCTTGGAAAAAAAGAAAAAGGACTCCTTGCTCACCAAACTACATCTCTAAATGACAACCTGAGGAGTTTTTTGTGCAAAATGAACTAATTCATCATTTTCGAGAAGGTTTTATGATGCTCGAGATATATTCTTCGCCAGATTGTAGTTTCTTCGTGTTCGGGATCGCGATCTTACCAACACTGCCGCCGGAAGTCAGATCGCGCGTCCGAATGACGTGTTCGCGGTCGCACACTCTCACGGGATCGTGCGGCCGGATTCCAAATCTCGTGGCGCCCGCGAACGGATAGGAAGTCGCGTCGGCGAACGCAGAATCACGGTAGGTCGTTACCGCGCGCGCGAGAACGTATATTGAGCGCGCGAAGAAGAAAAACAGCTACGCTACGCCGCAAATTGCGTAGTGCACGGTAACTTCGCGTTCTACGCGAATCGCGAAGTTACCGCAACTTCGCAAGCTTCGCGAGCGTACCGTAGTTCACCGCCCAGGCTTAGTGTCTTATCATTTTTCATTTTGAAGCGTTGATACCACAAACAAATAGGATAGACTCCTAAGTGAGGCATTTTATAGTTCCTATCTTCTCTGCTTGAAGAAGCTTGCCCTGGTTTTTATGTCTCTTACCTTTTTAAACTTCATTTTTCTTTAAATTTGCAGTTCAACATCAGTGGAAGAAGAAAGGTGTGCACTGTCACATAGGGCAGCGTGGTTAATTAGCCACTGGAGCTCTGTCTCCAACCCAATAGTATAAGTTACTCCCTCCTGTAACATAATAGGGTTCTAGTGGTAGCCAGGCTACCTCAGGGTTAGTTCCATTCATTGTGGTGATGCAAATGTTTGTTAGTGGTGGGAATCCAAGACGACAAGAAGGATGTACACACATGATCACCGTCATGAATTTAGATTCTGATATGTGAACTACACTTAAAGAGATACATAAGAGGTATAATGAAGAACACTCTAATTTGTGTAGTAGAGAGTACCATCTTTATTAAGGACATTCTGGTACAATAAAAAATATAATTGTGCCGTCATGCAATAACTGAGCATCTCCCTGAGGATAGTGCTGCACACTGGAAGGAAGGTAACATTAACAGTTGCATTGGCGCCACCCTGCCATACAATGACAGTTTATTAATAATATCAGAATTTGTGAATTAATTTTATCTTCTGATAAATGCATTTTTCACGGTCTATAAAACACTTAAAGAACAATGTTAGCCGTTTCATTTTGTGGCTTATGATTTTAACTGGTGATTTTCATTTTCCTAGCATAATAGGAAATGTACACTTGCCATTTTCTCAGGTGCGCATAACATTAGACAGGCAAAGCTTCACTTGCAATCTGTATATGTAATTTCTGTGTATCCAATAATTCTAGAAGGGGCTCAATTGAGACAGTTGCCTTGAAGAATATGTCCATGTAGGCAGGGGTTGGTACTAGTGAAAGCAGTGAGCTGTGCCATCGGAGGAAAAGAGCGGTGCCCATTGGTTGAAGTGTGTGGCACCAGTGGGGTTGTGAGAGACGGCCTTCTAAGGTAGATTTTAGTCATCAGCAATTATTTATATACAAATTATTCCAACCCACTTAAGGAGATTCACACAAACAGCACAACACATGATAGATGGAATGCATTAATTCAGTTCAGTCACTGGCAATTACTCACATTTTCCATCTGCAGCAAAACCTCATGAGTGTAACTAAATAGTGTTTTGCTCCTTCTCTGGTGCTTTCACTGCTGCATGTGCTTATGGTTCTTCAGATCATCAAGCTCTGAAATAATTTAACTGTCATAGCGTCCATTGTTTTTTTCCCCTGTTCCCCATACGACAAATGCAGCTGTGTTTCACAAAGGCACTGACTTGCTCTTATACTCAATGTGAATGGGCTGCCAGTTTGTAAAATCATTATTCAATAAGCATGAGTATGTAATGTACTGTTTAATGGAGCTTATTTAAAATGCAAAAGCTCATTCTGAAAAAAAGGACAAAAGTTTTGTGGTTAGAGTATCTGTCATAGATTTGCTGAAGGCATTATTACTCCTATTTAATATGCAGACAATCCAATTATGAAATGCCGACCCTGAATTTTAACATACAATACGTCATAATAAAAATCACACGCTTGCTTGGACACATTCTTTCGCATTCATACTTGTACCTCATGAGGCATGCATTCATGTGTGAATGGCCAATTAAATGCATCTGGTTACGCGTCAATGCAAATTTAAATCTAGTTATTAATTGCACAAAATGTGCAACTCAGCTGTTATTCAGACCAATATGAACATAACAAAAACACAGTTTCTGCAACATTTATTTTAAACTATTTTTTGAAGCAATTACAAGCAAAAAAATAACAGATGTGCTATATTTATAAGACAAATAGTTGTATAGTTTTTGTTGTTGTCTAAATTAACTTCCGTGATATAAAGTTACCCTTCTGCATTACCTGACAAGATAGAACACAAAAAATGGCAAAACCATAATAAGGCTGACAAAGCAAATGAACATGTTATATTAATACTTAAACATGTAATCTACCTTGTTTCGGAGTAAAAAACGACCCTCAGACCTTGTGGCATAGTATTATGCTAGTACTGGTTGGTATAAGATCAATGACCCGATTTGCAAATGCACTTTTAGGCATTGACCTTTTTAAACAAGTAGAATTGCTTCATTTACTCCAGTCAAGAAATTAGACAAGAATTTCTCTTAGGAGTAAACCATTTTGCCACTCCATATTTCTTCACCATAATGCAGAGAAATCGTCAGTTGTAAATGCCTGTAACGTTATCTCATCATTACTGCTTATCCCTGACAGCATCATAATCCTCAATAACTTCAACTCGAGGTTTAAAAACTGAGATGTCCCACATTCCATAGTCAGATCCTGTAGGAAAGGAGGATCTGCTTCTATGGTTACCCCCACTTTTTGCTTGATGTAATGCTGTTTCTGACTAGTCTGACTGGGATCCTGCTAATCAGGAACCTAGTCTCTCTGCTTTCTTCCCTAAAATTGTTGTGGTAAGTACTTAGGTACATCCCAGATGCGGGGCATATTTGGTGCCCTCCATGCGTAGTCCAGCTCAAACCAGTTCAGGGAGACGTTGGCTCCCTCTCTGGTGCGAAACTGGACAAAGGACAGTGGAGTATCCTCCCCCCTGTCCAGCCCCTCCTTAGGGAGGGGCCCTGTATCGTCCCAACCCTTTCCTTCGGGTATTTAAGAGCTTACCTATGGGTGGATCCCTAGATTTGTCATCGGACATGATACAATTCAGACACCACTTCAAGTTTAACCGTCTGGGCACTCTGGACTTCGCTGGACTTTGCTCTGTGCATCAAGGCTGCAACCGGGAAGACTCCTGCTGCTACTGATATCTTTGTCATACTCGTCTGCTGCAATGTGCATGCCTGTGCTCCATACAGGAACCCGTCCAGGGCCTGTGGACACCCAAGACACCTGAAGGAATCTCCCTTGAAGTGAAGGAGTCACTTCCCTACACTTCCCCGCATCTGCAGGCACCGCAACCAAGCTGACCGGTCTGCTGATCCTAGGCTCCTACGGACTCCAAAAGGCTCAGCAACAGAAGTGGTGGTTCTCCACATCCCACAAGGCCAGACCTGTCCTCTCACCAAGTTTGAGGCCAGTATCCCTCGTCAGAGCTGCAGGAACTGAACTCCTGAGCACTGCATTGACTTGCAGTTGCAAAGGCTTGTTGGCTTCCTTCCACCAAGATCTTCAGGCTCCAAGTAGTCCCAACCTCAAGCATTTCCAGTGACCAGATTCTTTGACCACACCGCATTGCTTGCACTGTGGGCCCACTTCTTTGGTAGCTGTTCAAGATCCTCTTGCGACTCCAGTGCCTCCAGCCTGTGGGTCCTGTCGAGGGTCACATTTGACTTCTTTTGAGCTCCCCTGATTGCTCGGGCCTTGCCCTGACTCTCCTGCTTGTGGTGAGTCTCCTGGACCTTGTTGGGCCTGAAGTTGAACCTTCTTCTACTCATCTGTTGATTGCAGTTGCCAAGGTCTGTTGGTGCTCCAGCCAGACACCGACCCCTCAACCCTCGACATCCGATGTGGGATAGCTTGTGTCCGGCTCCTGGTCTTCCACAGCATAGCCTGGTCCACACAGCTGCAGTTTCAATGTCACCGTCAGCTCTCCTGCAACACTGTAGACATCTGTCCGACATCTGGTGCCGCAGTCCGACCGCCGCATTATGATACCAGTGGTTGGAAGCAGCAGGCAGAGGAACCGACCAATGTTTCTGGTGGGCTCGAGGATCCCATCGAACCGTTGGTCAGAACGCAATACTGTAAAATAGGGGTGGTGTCTGCTCAGGCACCACTGTAGGGATTACAATATACCTTTCTGACAGCCTTTCCATGGCAATCTAACCGCCATAGGAAGGCTGTTGAAAAGGGACTTCAGGGGCCCCTAGTGGCACCCCCGTGCCTCCTGGACCTCCACTAGGGGACCCGGAACACAGTGCAGGGATGTTTCCAAACATGCCTTTTTGCATAGAGGCATAAGCTGCAGCCCTTTTCTGGGCCGCAGCACATGCCTCAATGCAAAAAGGCATGTTTCAACCGCCTACACGGCGGTCGGATTGTAATTGTGAGGTTGGGACCGCCGCCTACTTATCAGGCGGCCCTGATCCGAAAACGATGTCGGTCGGACGCTCATCCAACTGGCATCATAATGATGGCCTTTGTGTCTTTCACAATCTTTTTCAATACAAGGCTCATACTAATCCCTATTTCTGGCCCTGTGATCATGATGTCTGAGAAGTTGTGAGCTGAGGCATGAAACCCGATGTTTGCAGGGGTAAGAATTAAGGGCGGGCAGAGAACTCTGCTCCGCCAGCAGAGTGTGCAGAGTTTTGCCTACCCCGAGCTCTGCTGAGAACGCGGAGTTTAGGCAAAACTCCGACTCTGCAGCAGAGCGGAGTTAGCCAGCCCCCCCTCAACAAAAAAAGGCTCCCCGCCTCCACCTCCACTAATAAAATATATTAAAACACAAATTTAAAAAGAAAAAAGGCACTTATCTGTACTGTGGCGTCCCCGGGCTGCCCTCCTCCTCCTCGCCGTGGTCTCTCTCCCGCAAACCCCTACGTCCAACGTACGTTTTGCGAGAACTGCGCAGAGACCACGGCGAGGAGGAGGAGCGCAGCCCAGAGGTGCCACAGTACAGGCAAGTGCCTTTTTTCTTTTTTAATTTGTGTTTTAAAAATGTTTATTAGGAGGGGTGAAAGCGGGAAGCGGAGCGGAGTGGAGTTCCACAGAGTTTTTTCCCAACTCTGTGGAACTCCTCATAGTGGCACTACGCCAGCTCCGCCCGGGGTTAGTAAGAATATATATACACTTGTGATATACTGTTATGATTTATGTGGTTCATGCCTCTTTCATATGTAATGATTATGAGAGAACACAGAGAGCATGATGAGCATGAACACCCACTCTGTTATGGTACACACATTCATGCTCTACTCTACTTGTGTACGTCTTTGTCTTAGTAGAGTATAAGCTGTGCATTTTCTGTATAGGCAAAGAAATGGAATTGATAAATACAGAAAAGAGCTGCCACAGGTAAAAGGTGCAAATTAAAGAGTCTGGGACTAAAGGCAGAGCCTTGAGGGATACCACAATGAAGCTTCCTGAAAGAAGATCTTAAAGGAGGGATAGAAACTGCCTGAGGTCATCCTTGCAAGAATGAAATGAACCTTCTTGAGTTGGTGTAGCAATGTAACTACGGTGTGAAATATGTCATAGTGATTATGGCATCAATTGTGGAATATTGATGCTAAAGGTGTGGCAGTTGTAACAGCGGTACCAGTTATATTAGGATGCAGATGATGAGCTGCAGGCAGATTCAATAAATATTGAGTGCAGCCACGAAGTGTGTTTGTGTTTTGGATCATCAAAAGCTGGTGACAAGGATGCGATACTCTGTTGTAATATTAAAAGTCATGGTTAGCAGTCCCATTATTTGAGCAGTGACATTACTTAATAAGCAGGGACCTGCCACCTCTCCTTCCTAAATATGTATTTCCTCTTTACTAGATATATTTCCATATGACAAATGTATGTCATATGACAAATATTCTTGACATGTTCCTAGACAAGCTACAGGATTCCTTGTTCCCCACTGAAAAACACTCACATTAGAAAGAATGAGCATTGGCTTTTCTTTCATTTTTATCATATTCAGTGACACACATAATACTGCATGTTGGTCCACTATTAAGTACAAAGGGAACATTTTGAGATCTACCCAGTATTTCAAAAGACTCAGGGGCATATTAGCAAGACCCACGTTAAAATTATCGCCATTATAGAATTCCAATAGAAGCCCAGGTTAGATGTGCAGGACATCTAACATGGGCTTCTATTGGAATTCTATAGCGCATATTAGCAAGCCCATTATCGCCGTTTTAGCGGCAGTTTCCTGCCGCTAAAACGGCGATAATTTTAACGTGGGTCTTCCTAATATGCCCCTCAGTTTTTTATCTGTTCTTGTTAAATTAGGAGGACCTGTGCGTTTTTATTTTCATATACTTTTTCCTTGTTCATCATATATATCATATATAATTGTTCAGTTTGCTTAGAATCTTCTGCGTGATCATCTTCCAATGCTCCCATTTGTCTCACATGCTTGATATTTGCTTTTGGCTGTTTTTCCATCCTTTCTCATTGTTGTTTTTATCTTGTTTCTGTCGACATACACATTGCAAATTTTTTTCCACTTTGTTTTAAAATCTGTTTTATCATTTTTGTTATCATTCTTGACCATTTGTCTAACTTGTTTAATTGCTTTTATTCTACTGTACTCCATGTTAGTTGCATGTTTCTTTTCTTGGGCTTCCATTTGTGCCATTCGCAAAATTGTGTGGAAGTCCTATTTTTTTCTAATAATGTTTTCTGAAATTCCAGTGAATTATAACCTTGTATAATTATTAGTCTTATTGCCTATTCGTTGTTAAATTTCTCAAATTCACAGAACAACACTAATTTCCTTAATCTTGTTACATATTTATTAATAGTTTCATACTCTTCTTAACAAACTATAGTAAGGTTATTTCTTTCGAACTCTCAATCTCTTTGTAGATCAAATCTGCAATACAATCTTTTCATGAATCCTTTGTAAGTGTTACTTTCTGAATCAGGAAATGTTACAACTATGTCCTCTACTTCATCACCTACAAAAGTTAATAACAGATATTTTGCTTGTTCATCTGTACATTTTTTATAGAGATGTTGAAAACATCTATAACAACTATATCCTCTACTTCATCACCTATGAAAGTTAATAACAGATATTTTGCTTGTTCATCTGTACATTTTTTATAGAGATGTTGAAAACAGATAATGAACCACTTTTTAATGGAAGTGAATTCCGTAAATTTCTTGACTCCATAGGAGTGGTTCACAAAAGAATTACTACCACATGTGAATGGAATAGTGGAGCGGATGATGACTCTGATTAAGAAATCTATTCAAAGAGAAAACCTATCTCAAATATCAGTGAATCAAGCCCTATGTCAAGTGCTTCATGATTACTGGAGTACACCTCATGGATCAACAGGGAAATGTCCCTCAGAATTGATGTTTGGACAGACGCAGTAAACAAGATTGTCACATTTACCTTTAGGTCTTTCAAGAAAACATAGCAACATTTCAAAAAAGGATAAAGAAATGAAATGAAGGATGAAATATTATGCAGAACAAATGAAAAATATAGAAGGATGAAGTTATCAAGTAGGGGCTCTAGTTTTAGTGAAACGAAAACAAATGATGAAGTCTCAAAGTAGCTTTCACCCATCACCCTTGAGAGTAACAAAAGTACGAGGTTTGCAGTTACTGCAGAGTGTGAGAACAGAGTGAGACTGTGGACAAAATGCTTCTTTACGTGGATAAACTGCTTCTTCTTTGCTGACAAGAACAATGAGAGTGCCTAAAGAAACAGGAAGACTTACTGAACAGTGCTAACATTCATTTGGTCTTCTTTATATATCTTATTCATTTTATTTTTTTGTTTACTAGCTGTTTAAATTGAAAAAAGTGCTGGAAGAACTGTGGCAATGTAACTATAGTGTGAATGATGTCATAGTGATTATGATGTTAATGGTGGAATGTTGAAGTTCAAGGTGCGGCAGTTGTAATAGCAGTACCAGTTATATTAGAATGCAGATGAATGAACTGCAGGCAGATTCAATAAATATTGAGTGCAGCCATGACATGTGTCCGTGTTTTGGATCATCATAGTAGGTTCAGTAGATTACAAGGCAGTGGATCTGCAAGGCTTTTTAATGGGAATATTTCTTTCATCAGGTTGGATGATAAGAGAGGGCATTGATAAGACATTACAATTTCTCATATTTATGAATTTCAGTTCTGTAAAGCTCTCTGTCATATTGGTAGTAAATATCAAAACTCAAACAGGTACATGCATCAAACATTTTTGCAAGCGCAAATGGTGTATTTTGCAAAAATCGTCCGTTTGCGCCCGCAAAAAGGGCATTTGCTATGCATCAAGGTTTAAGGCACTCGCAATTCGAGAATTCGCAATTAATTGCGATTTCCCAAATTGCCATTGCATTTAAGGAATCGCATTTAGCGATTCCTTAAATGCAATACAAGAACCACTTCAAAATAGCGATTTCGCTACTAGGGGGCGCAAATTACCATGAAGTTGAACTTGATGGTAATTTGAAAAACCTTTGAAAAATGCACTAAAGTGCATTTTTCAAAGTTGTAGGTTACACACACACATGCCCTTAGGGCATGTGTGTGTGCAACATGTGTGCACAGAGCAATTTCAGGGGTGCAACAGGGTGTCCTTTGGACACCATTGCACCCTTGAAATTGCATGCGCAATTTGCAAGTACCTATTGGTACTCGCAAATTGCGCATGCAATCTCCCATTCATTCCTATGGGCCTGTAGGCCCATAGGAATGAATGGGAAGACATTCCTTAATTGCGATTCGCAATTTGCGAGTCGCAATTAAGGAATGTTTAGGAATCGCTATTTTAATAGCGATTCCTACATGCATAGGCTTTTGAGAGTACTTAATTGCGATTCCTTAATATTCGCAATTAAGGACTCGCAAAAGCTTTTCTTGATGCATGTGCCTGAAAATGTATAAAGACAGATTGGAGGTTTAGAATTAATTCCAATAGTCCAATATGAAAATGTTTCTTATTATTTCAACCAAAACATTGTTGTGGCTCACAACATATATATTAACTGAGTCACTTCATCAGGGCTTAATGATTTTCATAGATTTTTATATTTACATATTTACATTGTATATTTACTACAAGATAAGATGTTTGACAATTTACAAGTACCAGAGATTGGATGAAAGATAAAATGTAAATACTAAATGTAATCCTGGCTCCCCAATATACCTCCGTAAAAAAAGTGTTGTCCAGAGATTGTAATTTTCAATTTGTGTTTTTGGATCATTAGAGAAGTAATTTAGCTTGAGGAGACATTGCTGATCTGGGCCAAATTTTCCTCATTGACATTTTTAAAATAGGCTGATGTGTTGCAGTGATGATGTAATATTTCAGGAACCAGGTGACCTATATACTTTGTTTTGGTGTCAAACCATTGGTTTTGTGGGTCAAGTTGTCTTACAGAGACGGAAAATAACTCCTCAGAGCAACCCTTCCAACATTTTCCAAAATGGCAGCTATAATAGAGGAAGAAGAGACATCTATAGAAATAAAACAAATGATAATGGTTTTTAATCATTTTATGTATACACCAAACAATGTTTATAATGTGAATATGAAAAAAATTAAGTTTATCACTCCTGGTTAAGACACATTTTCATAGTTCACTTTATTTATTTTGTTTCGGCAATCACTTGTGCTACATATGCAGAATGTTGAACATTTGAGAAGAGCATATCAGCAGGGATATCTTTTTGTAGCACAGGTTTTGCAAGTACATGTATGTGTAAGTTCTATGGGTAGAGGCTTCAGAAATTTTGCAGGTTTTAGCACCCAATTAATATCTTCTCAAACAAATTCACACAGATCATTCTCTGTATGTATGATCCAAAATATATACACAAGTAGAAAGATCTTTTAATGTGTCCATGCACAGAATATGATGTTGGTGGAAGGTCACTTAGTGGGACTGATCTCTTAAACTCACTGTACAGAAGATCATCAAATGTGTGACAGTCAGAACTCATTTTCCACACATGCACAAGGTAGTTTTCAAAGTCTTTAAAGTAACATTCTTCTTCTGTCTCAGCAAACCCTTTTAGAAAATTCTCAGGTTTAGTAGTTAAAGCTCCAAGCGTTGTTCCAATTTTGCTCATAGTGTCATCACTCATAAGAATATGTGCCTTGACATGGCTTGGCAGTTCGGGCTGGACTGTTCCCATGAGGCACAGGGTAAGACTGATTTGCATATGGCCATGTCTGAACTAGGGTGGTGGAGTGAGCTAAAGAATGATGATAGATTAAACCCAGATCAGTTGACTGGGGGTGAGTGTTTGATTTGCTCTAACGCTCCGTCCATCATCCCCTTTGGTATCGCTTTGTTCGCCCTAAGTTGGCAGGGTATGCCCAGACGTGGGTCCCTTGCTCACTTTGCCACTGGATTCAAGATAGCCTGGCTGATGAGGGTTTTGAACCCGAAACCGGTCCCAGGATGCTTGTTTCCGGTCCAGGGAAGACATGGCTTGGCAGTTCGGGCTGGACTGTTCCCATGAGGCACAGGGTCAGACTGATTTGCATATGGCCATGTCTGAACTGGGGTGGTGGAGTGAGCTAAAGAATGATGATGGATTAAACCCAGATCAGTTGACTGGGGGTGAGTGTTTGATTTGCTCTAACGCTCCGTCCATCATCCCCTTTGGTATCGCTTTGTTCGCCCTAAGTTGGCAGGGTATGCCCAGACGTGGGTCCCTTGCTCACTTTGCCACTGGATTCAAGATAGCCTGGCTGATGAGAGTTTTGAACCCAAAACCGGTCCCAGGATGCTTGTTTCCGGGCCAGGGAAGACATGGCTTGGCAGTTCGGGCTGGACTGCTCCCATGAGGCACAGGGTCAGACTGATTTGCATATGGCCATGTCTGAACTGGGGTGGTGGAGTGAGCTAAAGAATGATGATGGATTAAACCCAGATCAGTTGACTGGGGTGAGTGTTTGATTTGCTCTAACGCTCCGTCCATCATCCCCTTTGGTATCGCTTTGTTCGCCCTAAGTTGGCAGGGTATGCCCAGACGTGGGTCCCTTGCACACTTTGCCACTGGATTCAAGATAGCCTGACTGATGAGGGTTTTGAACCCGAAACCGGTCCCAGGATGCTTGTTACCGGTCCAGGGAAGACATGGCTTGGCAGTTCGGGCTGGACTGTTCCCATGAGGCACAGGGTCAGACTGATTTGCATATGGCCATGTCTGAACTGGGGTGGTGGCGTGAGCTAAAGAATGATGATGGATTAAACCCAGATCAGTTGACTGGGGGTGAGTGTTTGATTTGCTCTAACGCTCCGTCCATCATCCCCTTTGGTATCGCTTTGTTCGCCCTAAGTTCGCAGGGTATGCCCAGACGTGGGTCCCTTGCTCACTTTGCCACTGGATTCAAGATAGCCTGGCTGATGAGGGTTTTGAACCCGAAACCGGTCCCAGGATGCCTGTTTCCGTTCCAGGGAAGACATGGCTTGGCAGTTCGGGCTGGACTGTTCCCATGAGGCACAGGGTCAGACTGATTTGCATATGGCCATGTCTGAACTGGGGTGGTGGAGTGAGCTAAAGAATGATGATGGATTAAACCCAGATCAGTTGACTGGGGGTGAGTGTTTGATTTGCTCTAACGCTCCATCCATCATCCCCTTTGGTATCGCTTTGTTCACCCTAAGTTGGCAGGGTATGCCCAGACGTGGGTCCCTTGCTCACTTTGCCACTGGATTCAAGATAGCCTGGCTGATGAGGGTTTTGAACCCGAAACCGGTCCCAGGATGCTTGTTTCCGGTCCAGGGAAGACATGACTTGGCAGTTCGGGCTGGACTGTTCCCATGAGGCACAGGGTCAGACTGATTTGCATATGGCCATGTCTGAACTGGGGTGGTGGAGTGAGCTAAAGAATGATGATGGATTAAACCCAGATCAGTTGACTGGGGGTGAGTGTTTGATTTGCTCTAACGCTCCGTCCATCATCCCCTTTGGTATCGCTTTGTTCGCCCTAAGTTGGCAGGGTATGCCCAGACGTGGGTCCCTTGCTCACTTTGCCACTGGATTCAAGATAGCCTGGCTGATGAGGGTTTTGAACCCGAAACCGGTCCCAGGATGCTTGTTTCCGGTCCAGGGAAGACATGGCTTGGCAGTTCGGGCTGGACTGTTCCCATGAGGCACAGGGTCAGACTGATTTGCATATGGCCATGTCTGAACTGGGGTGGTGGAGTGAGCTAAAGAATGATGATGGATTAAACCCAGATCAGTTGACTGGGGGTGAGTGTTTGATTTGCTCTAACGCTCCGTCCATCATCCCCTTTGGTATCGCTTTGTTCGCCCTAAGTTGGCAGGGTATGCCCAGACATGGGTCCCTTGCTCACTTTGCCACTGGATTCAAGATAGCCTGGCTGATGAGGGTTTTGAACCCAAAACCGGTCCCAGGATGCTTGTTTCCGGTCCTGGGAAGACATGGCTTGGTAGTTCGGGCTGGACTGTTCCCATGAGGCACAGGGTCAGACTGATTTGCATATGGCCATGTCTGAACTGGGGTGGTGGAGTGAGCTAAAGAATGATGATGGATTAAACCCAGATCAGTTGACTGGGGGTGAGTGTTTGATTTGCTCTAACGCTCCGTCCATCATCCCCTTTGGTATCGATTTGATAAGAGCACTGGGCATCTCTAGGTCAAGTTTCTTGTATAGCATATGAAGCTGGATTAAGTGTCTTTTCACGCCTGTTCCATAACATATCCATAACTCTGACAACTCTTAACTTATGGACATTGCAACACATTTAAGTAGCACAGTAATAACATCTGTGTCATTTTACAGTACAATATCTCAATTGTATTCATGTTGAACAGACCTCTCAGCATGTGGCACAACATGAAGGTCAGCTTCCTCCAATTTGCTGTTAAGTTCTTGAACAATATGTCCTGTGCCTTTTGAATATATCTCTGCAGGCACCAACTCCTCATTGACAATCATTCTACTTGCAATATTGGAAATTCAGTGTTCACTGAAGCATCAGCAATATTTTGGTGAGTTAACATCCCCAAGTTCATCTTGTTCAATGTTGATGACCAGAATTGATCAAGTTGCACAGATATGGGTTTCAAAGTTTTGATACAGTCAAGGTCAATTGTTCCACTTGTAGGCGTTGGTCTGATTCTCACACATTTTTTGACAGATTGTTCAAGATAACTGTTGAAGGCAATGTGCAGTTCTTGCAAGTCGCACACTAACTTTGATATCTGTATAACAGTCTGAACGACCTCTCCAGAGTTTTCCATGTATGAAATCTTGATCATTTACCATTGTAACATATAGTCCTCTACAACAGCAATTTCTGATGAGGACACCTTTCCGAATTGAAATTCTTCAGATTAAAGTTTTTTTTAAGCTCCTGCATGAGTTTGTGTTTCACTGGTTTGGTTGAAGCATCTCAATCAAATAATGCGTTTGTTGGAAGAAGATCATGCGACAGAATGTCCTTGATAAATTCACCCCTTTCTTTTGCTACATCCATCTCTCTATGTGCTTGTGAACGTTGTTTTTTGTAACCTGTTTTGTAGTGGCTGATTGGACAAAACTCTTACTATGGCAATTAAAGTGTGGAAGTTTAGCTTTAGTGATTATGCCAAAGAACTATTCCTCTTTCAATACAAATCTACCCTGCTTCAGTTCTGCGTATATTTTCAATCCTTGTTCCCGGACATCTACTAGACGTGTCTTTATATCGTCATCCACATATTGTTTGTTGTGAAGTCGCACAGGCTCTGTCATTTCAAAGGTGTTTCCTTGCTGCTGTATGAAATGAAGAAGGCTGTCAACATGTTTATTAAAACGTTCCCCTCCTTTTCCCACAAGTTGTGGTGAGGAATAGTTTCATGATGGCCTATTCATTTTTAATTTGTCATCTCTCTGAAAACATTGCAAATAGATAGGACTTCATGGTAAACTAGATGCCATTGAGTAACATATTCCCTTTTACGTGCCTGGCTAACAATGTCCTTGGAGTTTTTCTGTGAGCTCTGGTGTTCTGTTCCAGTTTCATATCTAGAGCCACAGAGTTGAACCTTCCCTCTCTGTCTTTCACTGCAAAATATCTTTGAATACATTTTCTGTAGAGGTATGCTTTATCCACCTTTAGCTTCTTCACTCTTTCCAAATAGCAGGACCCATATCTCAGGTAGTTTTTGCAATTAAATTTGAAAAACACAGTAATCAGTGACTTTACAGTCTTCATGTGCAGACCCCATTCGCCTTCCTCATCAGCATGTACCAAGTCTTTCACTCCAGCTATCATGTGTAAAACATTTCCCCAGTACTTGAAAAGTTCTGATTCTTCTTCACATTCTTTGACAAACTCTACGAACTTGGATTTCAGGTTTTCTGATTTTGAACTGAGTGTATTGAACATTAACTGGCTTTACATTTTGTCTTTTAAATATAGTGCACCCTGTGCCTTGTTCGCTTCTGAGATAGGTTATGCAAAACCTAATTTGTCATTCTTGTTCCAGAAAGCATTCCAATGTAATATTTCTATAGGCTCAGATATGATGTGCATACCTTGTAACGAACTAACATAATAAGTTCCGCTCAATACTGACTGGACAGTTTTGCTTCCAAAGATTTCAGCCGCAATAAGTGCACCGTCTATGCCACATCCACTGATATAACTTCTTGCCAACCGCAACACAACTTTTTTCATGTGGAAAATGCCCATCATTAGATAAAGATCATCAGATTCCACTGGACTTCTCATAAATATGTCAGCTACAATACGGAAAACACCTTCATTTCAGAAAATTGGCAGGATAGGCTGGTTTTCAAGCTGAGCATGTATATTTTCTGAATATTTTAGAGTTGTGTATACTATTGTGTAGTTGGTGACTGGAGAATGTATTACTGGTAAAAACCCAACTGTCTTCAGTGGGACAGCATAAATTCCAGCCCACCGAGGAACTGGCTTTTCTTCATCCTTCAGTCGGCACCGATCAGTCGGTGATATGATAAATTCAGTTAAATCAGATTTCTGGACCACAGCATCGGGTAAAAGAAGATCCATGTCCTCAGCCACTTTGAAACGTTCTGGTAGACTGGGATGTGTTGATGGCTGTTAGTGATTTTGCACACGTTGGCAATGCAGTTGGGTTATAAGTTTACAGCTGCGTTTGTTTATGCCTACAGCTGACACAGCTTGTTTTACAGCAGCTACTTCAGTGGTACAGTCTTGAAAAAGCTCCATGGCAGTATCATTTGTGCTGGATGCTCCAGGATAAGAAGAGCTGTCTTCAAAATCAAAATTATCAAGGGCAACAATTGTAAATCCTTTCCCGGTAAAGTGACTTGGAAGTGGTGTGCTGTTGAATTCACAAAATTTTACAGCATAAGCTGCTAACAATTTCCTGCTCCGTACTATGTCATTATAACCTGTTGATATACCAATGCTTTTCATTGAAGTGTATAGCTCTCTACTTTTGCACTTGTCACAGATTCTGTTGGCAATCATCATGTGTAGCAGAGTTTTCTTTTTGCCATGATGTAATTCATAAAACAGGATTTGGAATAGACAGTACATTTGCATGGCATGAGCCCATAGGTTCATGGGATTGTCATTCATTTCTTTGCTTATATCTTCAAAGCAATCATCAATGTTATTGGCTTCTGTTTCAAGCTCAAGAACTTTAGCTTGTAACAGTTTCGCTTTGGTGATATTAAACAATGATGTAATACATTTTAAGACAAAATCAGGCACTCTTGTTGACTCCCATAATTTGCAGAGCTCTGGGACATCACAAAATTAGTCATTAAGTCCTAAATCTAAATATTTTAGGACATTTCTTAAAATTCTTCCTGCTGATATTACTTCATCCTGTGATCTTATATTGGCAGCAATAACTTCTTGAGTCAAATCAGCTAAGAACACAATAAGTAGCTCATTCATTTCGTTAGACTGACAAAAACGAATTCTGTCATTGTACATTTTCACAAGAAAAATCTTAATTTTATAATTATGGATCAATACAGTTTCATCAATGTTGACCATTATTTCTCTAATCTCGTGTATCCCGTAGCCAGCACTTGAGGGGCTTTAAAACGTAATTTGCTTTTTCAATCAGTGCCAACTTAACTGACGGCTGGAGGTTACGTTGATGCTGGGTGCTCATTGTACATTCATATTTCCAATGTATGCACACATGCAGTTTGGGCGGGCATACAAATCCACTGCAAATACATTCACCTCACTGTTTAGATCAGCTACTTGGCTAAAAACGTCATCTTGGAAGAAACTTGCTGCAGACAAAAACATGTTTGCCCTTTGGGACTCACATACTATGTACTTTGTTCTTCATCAATCCTTTTGGCCCTTTTTCTGGCTAAACCACAGATAACACATTGAAGATCCTTTGCTTTTTGATCAGTTGTTGGTGGTGGATGAGGCATGGAAATCGATCTTCTAAGTGGAAGGGCATTGGGTTTGGTTGTCATCGCTTTCGCAGAAGATTTGGATTCTTGTTGTGATTCACTGGTTTCTTCTATTTTTTGACCATTTTCTTACAGGCTTTTTTCTATTATATATGACTTGTAGCACTTGCTGTTACAATGAGAAATTATTTGATCCTCTTCACCCATCAGTTTCAATCTTTTGTGATCTTCGTCTTGAAGTATTTCTGCAGCATCTCAAACTCTCTTCTGTCTAGCCGCAGATGTTTGCTTTTGTTTCAGATTAGTTGGCATATGACACATTTTGTTTTGTTGAAGGACTCCTCAGATTTTGTAATTAGCAATACTCTGTCAGGAGGTAAAGATTCTCTGCTTCCACCTGCTTCGCTCATGTTTATGAATTTGAATCAATAGAAAATCTAAACAAAAACAATATCATAATATATTACCAATATGATGGCTAAAACTCATCATTATAGAGCCGCCATTTTGGAAAATGGTGGAAGGGTTGCTCTGAAGAGGTATTTTCAGTCTCTATAAGACTTGACCCCAAAACCTATGTTTTGACACCAAAATAAAGTATATATAGGTCTCATGGTTCCTGAAATACTACATCATCACTGCAACACATCCGCCATTTTTAAAAATGTTGTCCAGAAAAATTCGGCCCAGATTAGCAATGTCTACCCAAGCTAAATTACATCTCTAATGATTCAAAAGCACAAATCAAAAATGAAAATCTCTGGCCAACAATTGTTTTACGGCAGTAAAGCAAGGAGCCAGGACTAATGTGGCAAAGTGATGAAAAAGAAGAAAAGATATTAGAGAATTAAAACAACAAAAAATAAACAAGAAGTTTAACAAACAGTAAGAAAAATAATATTTATGACTCATAATAATCAATCATGAACTCAATGAGTAATGAATGATATGATATAAAATTTCATGTTATCTCTGTTATAATAATTCACTTTTATACATCCCATATGCATAATGAAAGAAAGATTAGTGTCTTATCATCTCATATGCAGGCTTCCTTTAAGCCTCAATTTAAATGGAATAATCTTCAAAAGGAGCACTGATTGCAGCATCAATAATTACCAATTAATTTGTGCACTGAGCTGTTTTTAATCTGTTCCATCATTGTGTTAATAAAGTTATATTCAGCAGGAGTTTAAGCCTAAAAATTTAAAATATTAGAATGTTTTAATAATTCTCCCATGCCCATACAATTACTTTACTGTCTCTATTGTGACTTGTGAAAATGTTAGCTCCCGCTTACCTAGGGGCAGAGTTCAGCATTTCCGCTGCCATTGAGGATGCCATTGTTTTGTTTTTGCAGTTGTGCTGCCATACAGCATCTCTTTAGTTTGAGGCCATACAGCATTGCACAGTGTGAGTCCTGGGTAAATGCACTTCCTGGCAGCAGCATTTCAGTAAAATCACTTGCCAGTAGATTGTTGATGCCATCAGCATCTCTGTAACACTGCAGGTATGTTTTTTTTTACTGCAATCTGTTTTCATTTCCTTTCATTGTGCTTAACTTCTTGTGGCATCTCTTGACTACATGTGACTAATCTGAGTCTTAGGTTACTTCAGAAAGTGGTCAGCACTTATGTTCCTCTTAAGAAGATGCTTAAGCCATAGCCGAATAGACTTGTCCAATTTTAAGTAGTAGTTGTTACTAGTGATATAATTATACCTTATTTTAGGTTTTGTATCTTACCTAATAGGCAAAGAAAGTTCAAGATTCAGAAATTAATAATTTCCTTGATTCAGTTGGTTGTTTGCCATTAATGCTATTTGCATCTCTTGATCTACAAAAAAATAAAATCTAAATGACTTTTGTGTATAACATTCTGAGGGAAAATTGATAATATTTCTAGGGGTGTGCAAAGAAACTCAAACAATGGTGTTTACCAATTTGTAAGGCAGCATCTGAGAACCTGTTCCATATGTCCGACTTCAAAGTGAGATCAACAAGCATTGTAAAAAATGGGAGAAAATAGTCTTCCTTTCCAAGTTCGGAAACGTTGCTATACTGTTACTAGAAACACTAAGTTTAAGTTCTGACTGCTCAACTTACCAATTATGCGGTCGACCTGATAATTTGCTTGATTCACATGAGATGAGGTTGCTGAGCAGCAAACATGCGTTATCTGCAGCGTTCATTTTTATACTTTCTGCCATTTTGGGTGAATCATGAGCAGGCAGGGGGTACTATCTGTATGACAAATAATCTCTATGGTAAAAGCTGACTAGCGCTGATCCTGAGTGATCTTGCATAGCTGGACAATCTGTAGCGCAATGAGTTTCTATAATAAAATCCGAGTAAAGATGGGTTCCAAAATGAGGATACACAGAGAAGGACTGGGGTGGGAGGAAGAAGCGGAGCAGGCAGTACGCAGTTCACTGGTGATAACATTGGTGATTTGAAATAAAGATTCAGAAATGACTGTTTGCTTTGAGTCATTTCTATCAAGTCCAGGACTTACCATGTGGTGATAAGAATCCTGTGCTGGAGGCAGGACCATCCATCACCACCCTAGAAAGAGAAAAAAAAAACAACAAACAAGATACTGCTCTTCGCATTAGTGCTGTGCCTGGGGCGTCAGTGGTAGGTGGCGGGAAGCAGACTGACCCCTGAAGATGATGTATCCGGCAAGCTTCATTATTGTTGTTTGCCTGCAGAATGTGTGGTCAATGCAATGGTTTTGTTTTTCAACAATTCGTGCACAAGCTAGAATCAATATGGAGACGCGCAAAGCAAGAGAAGGAGCTCGGAAGAGTTGTGCATTATGTCAGTATGCAATTGATGCGTATTATGTGCCTCCATTTTGAAACAGAGTCGCACTGCGCCTGCCAGTGCAACGAGCTGAGATCATCAAGGGAATGATGTGCATTGTGCATAAGCATTTTGGAACTGGATTAAACATGGAACTGTGCTGGCTAGCTACAACCAACAAAGCCAAGCACATCAAGGGTGAATACTCTGAAGAGGACTGATTACTAGCGAACTATCTCCACAAAGCGGCAATGATATTCAAGGAGTAACCAAGACCAGAAGCTTTTTTTAATTAATTTGTTTTGTCAGCTAAGTGTGTTAACCTGGTGTTTTATTTAATTGTATTAACTCACTTTATTAGTTAATTATTTTTCTTCAGTAATAACGGCAGCAGCTACCATGTCGCAACCTCCTTCCTTTTTGTCAGAGCCTGAGGAGCCACCTTTAACCTGTAAGAAATGGAAAAAATGATTTGATTCATACCTGGTGGCCATAGGGGGTGGAATTCTCTCCTGTACGGAAGCAAGGGATTCTACATCATAATTTAGGAATTGTGAGAGCTTGGATGAAATTCAGATAGGTCAAGGAGCTGGAAAGCCAACTGACATTTATGAAATGTCAGTGAAGATGTTAGAACGGCATTTTGGCACCCAAGTAAACATAGACACACATTTAACTCTAGGTACCAAGGGGATTCACTTATTAGGGATCAATTGGTGCGGGGTACCAACAATATGAGAGTTCAGGAAAACCTGTTAGATAAGAATACTAATTTAAGAGAAGCCATCTCTGCAATTTAGAGTATTGGTCACACTTCAAGACGGATCAAGGTGATGAGGAATGATGAACCGGTTATTGCTGAGATAGCTATGATTAATGACAGAACTCGAGAGGATGCAGTCAAGGGAAAAAACAGAGCAGAGAAGTGCAGAAACAGTCACTGAGAAAATTCAAGTGTTACCCATGTGGTAATGCTAATCATTTCTCAAACAGTCTGAGTTGTTATGCGAGATTCTCCATTTGTCTGAGGTGTGGCGAGACCACCACTATGAGAGAGTTTGTAAAGGTCAAAAAGAAAAAGGGATTTAAATACAGGCACTACAAGTACATGAATTTCAAGAGGGTTTATACAAAGTTATTTTTATTCTGATGCCCGTTCCTACTTCAGATTTTGATACCATTGTGATAACTATGACTGAATGCAAAGTCACTATTGGTGGAAAAGAGGTGGGCCTACTCACTGATTCAGGCTCTCCCTATACCTTGAAGGAGATAAGTAGAGGGAATCTATTTTTGGTGCAGAGGGGATTGAGTTACACAAGGCTGACATTAATCCTGTGGGCTTCTCGTGACCCAAGAGGCTACATTCCCTTGAAAATAAGATTCAAGGGTAGAGAAACTGTAGGGAAAATTTCTGTGGCAAGAAGGGAGGCATAATTTATGTGGCTGGAAACACCAACGTCATTTGGGAATTACTTTGAATCCTAATTCACCAGATCAAGTTATTTTGGTAGCACGTTTGAGTGATGACAGTGACATAATCAATCACTTTCTAGCAGTTTTTTCGGACAAGTTGGGTCTGGTTTCATGGTTGGAACATAGAATTATACTCAAAAAGGGAGCAAAGACTGTTGTCCGTATAGTAAGGACGGTTCCGCATTTGATAATGCAACCATTGCAAGCTGAGTTAGAGAGGTTAAAAGGTGTGGGGGTAATCGAGGAGATTGTATCCTCCAAGTGTCTAGGACCCATATTTTTGGCACCGAAGGATGGGGGAAAAATATTAGAATGTGTGTTGACCTTCGGAACCTAAACAAGAACAACTGGGTGGACAGGCAGCCACTACCCAATTTTGCAGAGGAGTCATAATTTCTAGGAAAAGCACAGATGTTTAGCGTTCTTGACTTGTCCTCTGCATATCATCAAGTTTTGTTTAGTGAGGACTCTAGACACTTAACTTCATTTGTTTTGGTTCATTAGAATACCATTTGCCTAGCATTTTGAGAGCATGGGTTCCAGAATGAGACTATGGGGAGACTGAACGGTGTGGGATGAAGAAGCGGAATGGGCAGGACGCAGTTCTTTTGTGATATCACTGGTGATTTAAAATAAAGATTCAGAAATGACTGTATGCTTTGAGTCACTTCTACCAAGTCTAAGACTTACAAAAATAGCTGTTAGTTAATAGAAATTCTGATAGTTCAATAAGTATTTCCCTATAGAGTAGTAAACTGAGTGGTTTCATGTTTGAAAACTGTTTCATAAAACAGTAATATGTTGCTTTCCAACAGGATGTAATCAACTGATCTTATTTTTTTAAGCATATTTTATTTCAATTTGCAGAAATAGAATGGTACATGAAAGCGCTGTTGTCAATATATGTCATGACAGTAGCAAGCAAATCATGGGACTGCTGGTGTGGTGATGTAACAGAGTAGCATACACCAGTTCAGAATCTGCTTTTAAATCTGTGTCTTACTTAACATTAGTAAATCTTTTACAGGGACACTATCATTACTTACAACTAGAATCAAACAACAAGTGAGCTAGAAACCTCCCCCACCCCCTACAACCCACTCCCTTTCTTTTGCCCCAAGTGGTGACTAGTGCCAAAAAAACAGTGTTTCAAAATATACCCAATTCACAAGGGGGGTCTCAAGTATGTCATTGACTGGGATGCCAAAGAACTATGGAGTAATCTCACAAAAACATACTCCTGCTATTGCTCATTCCATGATCTAAAGTTCGTATCACAAAGTCTTCATCTCATTAACCAACAGTTCATGCATGCAGCCAACTATCTAGGAGGCATCCTATCCAGTGATATCTCATTGTCAGACCTGGCAAATTTTGGCATGTTTCCCCTTACTTTTTGCTTTCTGGCCTTCTGTTTTTGATGGTATGCTGGACTTTGTTTAGCTGGTTTAGTGTCTCCGCGCACATTTTCACTGCTATTCAGTGCAAAAGTGCAGATGCTCCTGCTATAAATTGTATTATGATTGTTTTCCATGATTGGCATATGTGATTTATTAGTAAGTCCCTAGTACAGGCACTGTGTGTGTCCAGGGCCCACATATCAAATGCTGCTAGTGGGCCTGCAGCACTAGCTGTGCCACCCACACAAGAAGTCTTTCAAAGGTGTCTCAGACCTGCCACTGCAGTGTCTTTGTGCAGGTTTCACTACCATGTCGACCTGGCAAGTGCAACCTTCCCTCTTACTACATGTAAGGCACCCCCGAGGTAGGCCCAAGGTACCTCTGTGGGCAGTGTGCAGTGTATGTAAAAGGTAGGACATGTGCTGGTGTGATAGTGAAATACAACCAATTTCATTTTTCCACTATTGTAAGGCTGTCTTTCCCATAGGTGATCATTTGAGATGCCTGGTTACATTTTACAAGTGTGACTTCCGATTGGAAAAAGATAGAGAAATTGAATTTAGGTTCCCGGAGCTCAGAATTTAATAACACATCTTTTAGTAAAGGTGGTTTTTAAATTGTGTATTTGAAAATGCCACTTTTAGAAAGTGGGATTTTCTTGTTTAACCATTCTGTGTGTCTCTACCTGTTTGTGAATTCACTGTCAGGTTTTGGAGTGACAGGAGCTGGGAATGTGCATTCACACTAGACAGTCACAAGGGGGTTGAGGTGTGTCCTGCCTTTCCTGGGTGACTCATAGCCAGGCTGAATAGACCTTTCTGCATTTAGAGTGATGGGGGAGTTTTGACTAGCACCTAAATAGGCTGTGTCTGCTCTGCACAATGCTGTCTCCACCTCCTGTAGTGAAGCTGACGTGGGAGGACAGAACTGTTTTTTATTGGGCCAAAAAGACTTTCTGCCTAAACCTTCAAAGGGAAACGCAATATAAATATTGGGACCCTGACTCCAGAACTTCAGAAATATTTTTGACTAAGGAACCTGCCAAGAAGAAGAGCTGGAGAAGCTGTTAGGAGAAACTACCACTTTGCTGTGTGCTTTGCTGGGTTGGCCTGCAGATGATGCTTCTGTCTTGGGCAGTGAGAAAAGATTGGATTGGACTTTCTGCAATTTTTTTCCTGAGTTTCGCCAAGAACTTGAGGTAGAGCTTGCCCCCTGTTCAAGTCGTCTGAGGAAAAGCAACAACTTCAAGATCATCTGCTACCAGCACTGGGAACTATATGTTTTGTGCTGGAACAGAAGAAACACAACCCAATGCCATCAACGATGGCACTGCCAGCTCCGTGACCTGCTGGCACCACTGAGAGCACCGCCCGCTTCACACCGCAACCCTGGTTTCACCAACTACGCCACCCGCCACCGCCACCGAGCCGCTGCTTGCACCATCACCTGAGGGGCACTTTGCACCCCCTCACTTCACATCGCTGCCCTGGTATCCCCGACACCGACGCTCCACTCCGACATCAATGCCGCTGTCTGCACCGTGTCCTGGGGGCACTGCTTGTAAGTCACTCGGCATACCGCTCCATCCTCCATCCCACAACGCAGCCTTGGCCCACTGATGCCAGCGCCATCAACTCCAGATAGTCTACCGACGACAGTGCTTCAGCAACGATGACGGTGCTGCTTGCAACTTGACCTGCCAGCACCGTGATGAGTACTGTCCCACTTCACACCACAACCCTGGTCTCACCGATGCCGCTGGATGCCACCACCAAGCCGCTGCCTGCACAGCAACCTGAGGGCATTGCACGCTGCACCGCTCCACTTGTCACTGAAACCCTGACACCTGCCGACGCCGATGCTTCTGACTTCAACCTCACAGAGTTCGATCTGCAATGAGTTTGACTTCAAGGGCCTGACGACTCCTGCACTGTCCTCCGGAACCTACGCTGATGACACCGCCTCTTCGGAGCTCATGGCAAGGTCCACGACACCCTGCATTGTTAAGGTACTGTCTGCAGGTCTTCGTGACACTGTAGCTGGCCCGCGACGACGCAGTCAGCCTTAACTGTTGGATTTGTTAGTTCGCAATGCCATGAAAGCCCAGGACAGAGCTATTGACTTCTGAGATCTGTACTTTAAGTCTATTTTGCAATATTTGTATTTTGATTACTGTACGGTGGATTTTTATGATTTTGGTTTTGTTGTACACAGATAAATATTGCCTATTTTTCTAAAACTGGTTCCTCTGAGATAAACTTGACTGCTCGTGGCAAGCTAACAAGGGGGTGAGCAGGGTTTTTTTTAGACATGTAATCCCCCTTACCCTGACTAGAAGGAAGGGTCTCAAGTTGGACTGGGTACAAACCAGCCAACACAGAGACCCCAATTTCAAACACTCATCATCCATCCTCAATGCTTCCAGCAGCCCCTCTCATGCAAATTCAAGGGATCATCTGTCTATTTTTTGACTTTCCTGAAGAAAATGATGCCTTCATTCTCCGCCCACCTGATAAGCTCGCTCTTCCACCTTTCCACTGTGCCCCCGCCCCTGATTTTCATTTGAGAGGTATTTGTCCTTTGACCAGGATCAGAGCCAAATCAATGAACTAGGCCTGACCTTTTTTTTAGTCAGGTGTGGAAACAGTCCCAACAGACACGTCGTAAGGGATAGTGCTATATTTTGATCTATGGTGTCATTAAGAAAGGTAATAACTTCTGCTCAGTGTTCAGAAAGATGTGTGCATTCCCAAGCCATGTGGAACATCTCTGCTCCCATAGTACCACATCTGGGGCATGCAGTCTGGAGGAATTTAGGTATCTTGCCAGATGTAAGATACCCGCTTTGGATAATGCAGACATTGATTAATTTAAAGCATGCATTCTTAGAGACACTTTTAACTGTACCTATTTCATTTTTCAATTTTGTTTGTTTATTCTAGCTGCTGCTGCGTGATTTCATTTTTAAATTTAGTTTGTTTATTCTAGCTGCTGCTGCATGATCTGTTCACTCCTCTGGTGGCTTCCCACTTGAGGAGTGAACAGATCATGCAGCAGGGGTTAGAACCAATAAACAAAATTGAAAAACAAAATCGGTACATAAATCACCCGGAACAAGACTATTCTAACACAAGCCCAAGTATTGAGTAATGGGACGTATAAGAACAGAACCAGTCAAAGTCCTGAGGAGAACCATTTAAATCACTGGAGGTTCGAAACGCATTGACAAAATCTTTTGGGATACACTGTGCAGGAACATGACAGTTTAGTGGGCAGACCTGTTCATACTGATCACCCCACTTTAAATCTAGTCAATTTTGCAGCCCACAAGAGCCACCATTTATAAGAGGTTCACTATCCCCAAAACTGCAGTGACCAGTTAACTCTGTTTTTTAGTTCAAGAACAATTGACTGGCCCTAAGAGTACTTTCTCAGGTTTTGTATTAGAGTTTTTATACAAAACGTTTTTACTATTTCTTTCCAAGTTGCTTTCGAATTATTTTTAGCACAATTTGATTGAGTCCAACACGTTATACGTCATTTATGTTAAATGATGTAGTACAGTTCTGTTTTATATGGTCATGTATACAAGAAATTTACAAAGTGGCCCTTTCATGACATGTTATATGTTGTAGTACATGTGAAAATGATCTTTGAAAAATAATGTGAATAAAAACAAGGGACTAGAAAATTAAGTTACTGGACCCTGTTATTCAAGTTTCTTACCACTGAAGGTATACAGCTAGAGCTTTCTACCTTTTCTTAGACTAATAACAGAGGCCTAATCTAGTTCGTTAACAAGGGCCCAACACCCCCTTATACGTAAAGTATGTTTTAGCAAAGCGTATGAAATTGAGTAATAATATTCTCAGAATGTATGACTTTCTATCTGACCTTGATGATGTATTATATACCATTATGTGCACTATAAGCACTTTAATATGCAATGGCATGAATAACATATGTGCCATACATACTGCGGCTTCATAACACGATTTTGAGATTGTAACTATTATGGATGGATTTTTGTATCATACGGTGATAAAATATATTTGTGTAATAATGAGACAGTAAAAATTAATAACAGTTATGTGTTGATAATGGTTTATGTGGCCTGAAGGAAATAAGCATGTGAAATTCTGAGTAATAACTTGCGAGATGTCATAGTCTATTTTCACTTTTTTCTTTGGTACATGTCACATGTTTACCTTGGTGAATATGTGCAAAAATGGTGCCTCGGCATTGATGAACAAGGCTGTTTACAGCCAAAACGTGTTCAATGTAGTTTGGCAGTAAAATTATTTGAGCCCACACACGGCATTAAATCATTATTGGAAGAGGATATTGGTTCATATAGAAATATATGTAAATATATGTGTGTGTATATATATATATATATATATATATATATATATACGGCCAATCCGGTTCACTGCATCCAAATGACAGGCGCTGACACCGTGGAGATATGACACTGTGATTTACTCTTTCAAACGAAAGCCTTGACGCGTTTCGGCAGCGGACCGCCTTGCTCACAATCCTGGACGCCATTGAAAACCATCATTAAATGCATAGTCACCACTGACGGTTGTCACAGCAACTGCACGTCTTAATGAACATAAAGGTTTATCCATTTAAGGAAAAAAACATTACAATAAACGCAAAAACAACATATAGTGATATTGTTCTCAGTATATGGAGAGCTAGGTGATTAAAATAAGATACTCGTGAAATCAAAAACTGAGAAAGGAAAAAAAACTTTGCAGCAGTTTGCTCTCCACGTGTACAACACCTGTGGGTGAGAGGTAGGTTACAGAACAGAGTTCTGAGCGGATACCAGTTTATTGCTACGTGTATGCCCTAATGTATTACCACTTAAATAGTACTAGGGCAAGCTTACATGTAATAAGCATAAAGATTGAGTGTAGTAATGACATGTAAGTTCCCTATGCGTGCTTTGCACTAACACATAGTCGGGTCATAGTGGGCCACAGTGTCGCGCACGCGAGGGAAGAAACAACTCAATAGAGCCCCAGTGGGCTAATAAAGCTAACTCATATGGGTATCAGCTATATAGTTAGTGATCTCGACCCACAAATGGTTAACAAATTAAACCTGAATAATCTAAATGTGTGACTAAAAAATAGTAAGTAGTAAGTGCACTATTTACAATACCCAGAGTGGTCCTCAGAGAGGGAGACCGAAAGAAGAAGAGCAGTGCAGATTTACAGATGAACAGATAGCGCTTCATCTGCGTTCATCCCAAATGGAATCTTGGAGTTCATCAGGAGAATATATCTGGATTCAAGCCTCCTAAGTGCCAATTGTCTGTTTCCACCCCTAGGGTTCTTGGGAATGGAATCAATTACAAAGTACGTTAAGTCCTTCGCATTACCACCATGGCAGGAGTTAATGTGTCTGGCAACAGGATAACTGGGGTCATCCTTATTGATTGCCCGCAAGTGTTGCAAGATCCTTACATGTACGGGGTGTATCGTACTCCCCACGTACTTTTTACCACAGGTACATTGTAAGATGTACACAGCAAAGTCGCTCTTGCAGGTAAAACTGCCATGAATTACGAAAGGTGTCTTCCTAAGGGGTGTAACTACTTCTTTAGTGTTCACGCCATGACGGCAGGCTTTACATTTAGAACACCTTTGAAAGCCACTGTGTGTTTTAAGCCAGTCTGTCCCTTTCTTTACTTTTGGTGCATTGCATACTAATTTGCTGCGCATTGACTTTGCTCTCCTAAATGTAATGGGTGGTACTCTAGCTATTTTAGAGCCAATGACTGGATCGCTTTTAATGATTTGCCAGTTTCTATAGAGAATTTTGCGCAGGTTGGTATGGTATGTCGTATAGCCTGTGATGAGTCTAGGTGTGCCTGTCTGTGATGTTTTTTTCTTTTTCTTTTTCTCTTTGTTACCGTTGTTAAAGACCATATCTTCTCTCTTGATTTGTGAAGTTTTAAGCTTCGCTGTCATGAGTGTATCTTGACTGTACCCTCGTGATCTAAGTCTTTTAAACAGGCCATTCGTGGCTCCGCTTAGACTTTCCGCAGTACTACAGTTGTGTTTCATTCGGAGGCATTCCGCATAGGGAATGCTCTCCTTCAGCTTGCTTGGGTGGAAGCTGCTTCAATGCAAAATCGAATTGCCCGATGTTGGCTTCCTATATGTTCTAGAGTGCAACTGTTTGTCTTGCACGAAAACTTCCAAATCAAGGAAATGGACAGATTGTGTGCTCACAGTACAAGTAAACGAAAGGTTCAAACTGTTTTCATTCAGCTCTGATGCAAATCTGTGCACTGACTCTTGAGAACCCTGCCACAGAATAAACAGATCGTCGATATATCTGACATACAAAATTACATTTTCAGACATTTCCTTGCTGTGTGTGGCCAGGAGTACCTGCTCCTCCCACCAGCCCATATGCAAATTCGCATAGCTGGGGGCAAAGCAGGTACCCATGGCTGTGCCTTGTAGCTGTTTGTATGTTTGTTGGTCAAAAATAAAGATGTTATTGTCAAGAGACCATTCAGCCATTTGAAGTAACATACTGGTATGCTGGTGTAAATTCATGGGTCTCTTGCCTAGGTAGTATGCCAAAGCTCTTAAGCCGTCTGTGTGTTTAATACTAGTATAGAGTGTCTTAACATCTAGAGTCATGAGTACATATTGGTCCTTCCATGCAATGTTATAGATTTTCTTCAGGAAATCTCCGGTGTCCTTGATGTATGATGGGAGTTCACGGACGTATTCTTGGAGGTAAAAGTCAATGTACCTGTATTCTCAAATAGTCCCCCTATAGCTGAGATTATTGGTCTTCCGGGGGGATTGCTGGCATGCTTATGGATTTTTGGTATGAGATAGAGTTGCGGTGTAGTGGGGTATTCCGTTTTCAAAAAATCAAGTTCGAGTTTTGAAATCAGACCCAATCCTCTCCACTCGTAAAGTGCATTGTGGAAGTTTTCCTTTATTCCTTGAATGGAGGTAGGGCTTATTCTGCAGTAACATTCTTTGACTTGAAGTTGTTTTAATGCCTCATTGTTGTACATGTGCAATAGCCAGAGCACCACGTATATATAAATATTTATGTGACTTTTTTCTGAGATGGCAGTGAATGTGCAAGAAAAGGGAATTCAATTCCGAACTGACTTTTAAAAAAACAAATTATGAAGTGGTGCAGAGCATTTGGAGATGATATAACTAGTAGGGCTTTCAGACAGAAGTAATACTTACAAGAATGTGTCTTGTTATTAAGATCATTTTAAGATTTCACAAATATACTTGCTAATATTCTGTGCGGGACACATTTTATAATTCCCTTGATTACAATGCTATTGCATGCCTTAAAATGAAGTATTATGCGCACTTGCATTTGTTCTCTGGCCACAGATTTTACTGCTTATTGAGTACATTGTCTATGTTTATTGATTTTGCGAGCACAAAAGCAGCGTCAATATGACGCCTTTCAGATTGGGAATGGCTGGTAACACACCCGAAATGCATCTCTGAAGCGCTTTTAAAAACAGCCGGGTCATGGGAGGCCCGACGCATTAAAGTGAAGGTGAAGCTATCAACCCTTGTGTGTGTGCTTTCTGTTCATTGCATGGGGAGTTGTTAGTTGTTTTTGAATATATATGTATGTATATATATCTATATCTATATCCATATCTATATATATATATATATATATATATATATATATATATATATATATATATAAACCACAATCCTGTAGCTCCGACGACTTGGCGGAAATCAGGTACGGACCACAACGTGCTTTTTCACAGTGAAGTGCTTTAATCCAGTATTAATGGCATTGAATCGAAAATACAAAGGCAAATGCCCAGCATTACGCGTTTCGACCGCGTTGCCACGGTCTTGATCACACGCAAAATGTTATGTTTATCATGGATGGACTGTCATTGCGCACTGGCGCGTGAGAAGCAGGCGGGCAGCAAATTGTGAGTCTTTGTACCCGGTTTACCCGGGAACAATAACGTTTTTGACAATTAGGCAACAAGCGCGAGGAAGAAATAAATACATTCTTAAGCATAGTTGCAGAGAATCCATTAATTTACATGAATTCACAATCGTATTCGAGAGCATGTACTGAAAACATTATTTACACCAATATGAAGTAATATTGAGTTGTGTTAAATTTGAAATGTTTATTCTATTTATTGAAAACGGAAAGTCTGTTTACACTATCTATTACGTGCACGCACTTGGTGATGTTTATTTAAATCATTTTGAGCTGCAACCTCAACACTCGTGATCAAGGGAACTTGTTTTCCGAAACGCGTTGAGTTGTGCATTACTGCAATAAAATTCTGCTAAAAGCATTTGGGTGCAGTGGATCGTTGTTTCAGTATGGAAATGATGGGAGATGGAGATTAAGGGGTTCGCTACCCCGCCACAGCCCGCCGTCGCGAAGAGGCTCGAGTTGAAGCGACGAAGTGTTTGGGATATATATATATATATATATATATTCACTGAAAAAAACAAAGGTTATTGCCAGGGACGTTATAGTTAGGTTAACATTTTACCCACACAAACCCAAAGAAATTCAGCAGTTATATTTATACTTATGTTAAGAAACGAAAACTCATGGCCTAAAGTTATTTAATGGCATGAGTTATAGTTCCTTCAGATAAGTGTAACTATAACAGCTGAATTTCTATGGTTTTGTGTGGGTAAAACATAAACCGACCTATTACCTCCCTGTAACCTTTGTTTTTTTCAGTGAATTTGAATGTTTTTTTAACGCAAAGTAATATATAATTGGAACTGCGGGTACCAGTGGGTACCCCTGGATCCGCAGAGGATATACAATGTTTTATTTCTTTAATAACACCAAAACTACTGAACAGATTTACACCAAATTACAGAAATGTTTTTTTTTCTGGACCAAGAGCTAGCTTTCTGCCAGATTTGGTGTACATCCTTTCAGCGGTTCACCTGTAGTCGTGTCTAAAAAGTACATTATCCCCTTAGTTATTGCATGGGGAAAAATAGTTTTGGGACCCCCCTTATTCTCAGCCCCCAGTTGACAAATCACCCCAAAACTTTCTTTGCAGAACTAGGCAAAAAAGGGCACTTTTTAATAAAATGTCATGAAAAGTCGTTAAATGGTGCCAAGGTTATTAGCAAAATAATTAAAAAAACTTTGGCTATGGGAAAAGTTGGTCCTAACTGTAACTAAAGAGTGGTTATCACAATATCGCCAGTAGGTGTTATATATATGGTGTCCATCACCATTGTGTTTTTTGTTTCACTAATAACTTTGGTGTCATTTGATAAATCCAAACAAAACTTTCGAAACAAAAAGGTCATCCACCTTAGCAAAGGGGGTCCCAAAATTGTAATTTCCCATTTTAACTCCTATAGGAAACTTCTGTGTCAGGTACAGACAAAAATGCTGAATGGAATTCAGTCAAAATTTGGTATAAATATAAGACTTTACACAGAAAGCGTATTTTTATTATTTGGTGTAAATCATTTTAGCTGGTTTTGAGAAATGTGCATTTAAATAGGTGCTCAGGTGGATGTGAAGGGGTCAAAAAAATTAATACGTAGATGATTGGTCCCACAGGAGACCAGTGGCAGTCCTGCGGTACCAAAAACTTAAAAATAAAAGGGACCTCTGATTGGCTAAAACAGCTTTTCTTCTGTGGTCATTTTCAGTACTGATGGACCAGTACTGGTCCTATGATATGGTACAGAGAGATATAATTGGCTGGCCTCAACACAGATACAAATGTTTCAGCTTCATTACAGGACTCGAGTACACCTGCGGACTCAGTATGACTGTACTTATGTGAGAGCATCTGCAGAACTTTGACATCTACGGTACTGCAGTAACCTGCAAGATTGATATGGGTAAAGTTTACACAGTATTTCGATACTGTGGGATGAAGCTCTCACATGGATACTAACACATTCTCACCTTGGGAGTAGCATACAATGATATTTAGGTCGGGATCTGTTGGGGGGTTGCACATCCCTGTCGGATTAGATGCAGGACACACCCTCCTATACATGGCTGTAGGCTGTCTACAATAGGGGGTTGGTTGCCCACAGATCGGTTGGTCAGAGGGCCTGGTCCCACTAGTCAGGCCTTTCAGCCAAGGCCCCACTGTACATAGCGGAAGGCTATGTACAGCAGGAAATTTGCCACCCATTGCAGGGATGGGCAGAGAGGATGGTTCCTCCATCCATGTCTTGTGAACAGTCCCCCACTGTGCACCGAGCACAGCAGGTGTTGGTCATCTGTAGAGTTCTGCACAGTCTTGTCCAGAAGCAAGGCTCTGCAGCCAACCGCTGCTGCACACAATCAAAGGCCTTACTCAGTTGGGGGTTAGCCATCCGTGGCCGGGTATGGCTGAGGCCTGTCTGTTGACCAGGCCCTGCAACCAAACTCCTGCTGCCCGTGGTCGTAAGCTGTGCTCAGCAGGGTTGTTGGCTGTACTTGATGACCCCAGCAAAGCAAAGCAAAAAACAATGGTTAAAGTGACTTTATAGTTGGGTATGTTATTAAGAACTTAACTTATGTTACAAAAACTAGAAAACTAGAAACTCAATGAAAATACCAAAGCAAGAGTGACCTTAAAGATCCAACGGCAGACATATGGAATGAGTACCTTATACTGTTGGACAACTGCAAAACCTAAGGATAATTAGACTGGGAAAAATATCAATATCTTAAGAAAGTCTTCCCTATAACTTTCACTATTTACTTCCTCCCAGAAATACAGAAAGCATACAAAAGACTCCAGGGAGACCTATAGTGAGTTTGATTGGGGGTCTCCTAGAAAATACATCAAGATATCTTGATTTCTTTCTAGGTAAGTGTGTTACTACCTTGCCGTCCTATATACTTGACTCATCAGTCTTTCTATTAAAGTTCAATCGTATTCTGTAGAAGGACACATATGTCATGGCTACATTGAATGCAACCTCCTTGTATACCTCAATCCAATACCATCATGGTTTACATGCATGCAGATAATTTTTAAGAGCAAGATCTGTTTCCTATTACCAACACAAAAAACTCCTCTTAAAAATGAGTGCTACCTAAAACACAGCATTTTTTCTCTTCAATGGAGATATATATTTGCAGAAACAAAATACAGCAATTGGCACCTTTTTCACCCCACAATATACCAACCTTTTATGGATGGTGAAAGAAAGAGGTTGTCTGGGCAGAGGAGATTCATGGATGCATCATGTATGAGGTGGTGGAGAAGTGCTACCATCATCATCCATAGATGTATTGAACTGAAATCCCTATAATATTAGATTCATCTATAAATAAAGCCATGAGAATCTGGATTACTTGGACATCTCTATATTTTAAAATAAAAGGAACTATATACAGCAATCTAAAAAGAAGATTGTGACTAAAAATGTTTTTTACAAGCCGATAGTGGCCTCCTGAACCCCCTAAAATGGATTATTTCATATGGAGGAATGCTATCTACCTGAAAATAATGATCATCTGGTGAAGCTTTCAATGTGGAATTTCAAGAGATAAGAAGATTTCTATAAAGAGGGTAACCGAGTGATTTATTAGAAAATGCAATGAGAAAAGAGAGACACACTTAACACAAATGACACAGAATAAAATAACTTTGCATGATTCTGCAGTTCACCATAAATGAATAAGGAATATCAGAAAAACATTTTAGCCTACTGCGTACAGATGAATATCTTCAAAGGGGGTGGAATAGCACCATAATATAATTTACAGAAAGGTTGCCTCACTAAGGGGCCAATTCCGATCTCGGCCGGTAGGGCACCGAATCGGATTCGGCTTAACCGGATCCGATTCGGAGCCCCCTTTCCCGACCGATTCGTATGTGCGTCCGGCCGAGCGAGTACGATGCGAGCGCACACGAAATCGCCGGCTGACTTGTTCGCGGGTCTGAAGCGCTCCGACCGACTCGCACGGACACGATTCGCACCGCGCTATGGAGTCGTTCTGCGGCTGGGCAAGTACGATGCGCTCCGCGAGCAGTCCGACCGACTCGCGCCGTCCGGCTCGAAAGAGCAGTCGGAGCCGCACTTTGGGGGTCCGTGTCGGTCCCCCCTGTACGCGTAGCCGTGCGAGTCGCACACAGGGGGGACCCATGGGTCCCCCCTACCTGTGCATGTATGCCGCGAGTCGCTTTGAGGCGTACCCACTGTAGGGGGTACCCTTGTTCGCCTCGCACCCATTGGGTCAATGGGAGCCCGCGTACGTGTTGTACGTCCGGCTCCCATTGACTCAATGGGAGTCCGACCGACTCGAGTCCGATTGCATGCGTGCGCATCGTACTCGTTCGGTCGGACTGCCAGAGTCCAATTCGGTCGGAAATCTCTCCGGGTCCGGCTCGGTCGGAGAGATTTCCGGCCTGAATCGGAATCGGCCCCTAAGTGTTCTATTAGCCAGAAGCTACATGTCACCACCATTTAAAAAATAACATCTACAGGAGATTAGCTTACCTCAGATATCTATTAACCAGAAGCTACATGTCACCACCATTTATAGAACTGGGGCAAAATAGCACATTTTGTAGCCTAATTTGTACCTAAATTGGGCAAAAATGCTCTTCATGGAGTCCCATAGTCAGTCATGTTGATGAACTTTCAAAATGGGGTTGTTAGATTTGTGAGCATTAGGGTGCTCCTCCTGCTTTAATAAATTTGTTTTTGTTGACATTAGAACTCTGCTCACTTTGCCACTGCTAATTAGTGCTTAGGTGCTTGTGCTCTGTCCTCTATACATGGTGAAATTGGCTTACACCAAATTGGCATGATTACGCTTCTTGTAAATCCCAAGTAAAGTAGTCCTACATGTACCCAGGGTCTTTAAATTAAATACTACTAGTTGGCCTGCAGCACTTTTTGTTCCACCAGTCAAGTAGCCTTTCAAACCATGTCTCAGACCTGCAATTTCAACCTGCATGTAAAGTTTTAAACTGCCATTTCGACCTGGCAAAATAAACCTTTTGTCAGGCCTAAAACTTCCTCTTTAATTCATAGGCATAAACCTTTCTCTTTAATACACATACGTCACCCTAAGTATAGGCCTAAACAGCCCATAGGGCAGGGTGCAGTGAATTTAAAATGTTGGACCTGTAATTGTAACTTTTACATGTCATGGTAGTGAAGAACTGTTACATTTGTTGTCAATACTGCAAGGCCTGCCTTTCCCATAGGTTAACATTGTGTTACCTTATTACATCTAATAAGTGATAACTTACAAATGGGATCTAGTAGTAAAGTTGAGTCCGTTCTCTAAAGAATTGCAATTTAAAACCCCCTTTAATAGTAAAGTTAGATTTTAAGTCACAATTCTGGAAATGCCGCTTTTGGAAAGTTTGCATTTTCTTGTCCTAACCAGTTGGTACTTGCAGCCTGTATACTGGGTCACATGATGAGGTGTAGCTCTCAGTTGGCCTTTGTGTATTACTAATCTCCGATAGTTAGACAAAGAGGGTATAGGTGTTGCCCGGGTGGTCTGACTTGATGAGGGTGAGGGTGCTGTCACCTGCCACAGTTGAGCATCACATAGGCTTTGCCTCGGCACAATCACAAAGGGTTTGACACTAGTCTTTTGTGTCCCCAGGCAAGCTAAGCTGGGGCCAGGGCAGTGTGGCAGAAAATTTCAGACACCTCCGAAAGGGGGAGGACTCTAGAAGCTTCCCAGTCTTCAAAGGGGGCACCAGATATAAATATTGGAACCTCAGAACCAACTCGACAGTGCACTTCTGGATTTGTGGAAGATTCAAAAGGGCTGCTGAGCTGCTCTGCTGCATGAAGGACTGCTCTGCTGCCCTGCTACTCTCCTGCCCTGCTGCCTGAATGAGTAGGACTGGGCCTGCAGCTTGAAACCAGGACCACCGGACTGACTCCATGGCAATTTGGCTGTCCTTCTGATCAAAGCCTAGGGGACAGAAAAGGCTCTAATCATCTTGAACCCTGCAACTCGGCCTGCTGTGATTCTTAACCCTCCAAGTGATCCCCCTCCAGTCCTGGAACTTTGAAAGTGGAGCTAAAGGTGCTCTGCCAGCCCTGCTATGATTTCATTAGAACCGACACAGTGCAATGCAAACCTGACGCAGCTCTTCGTAGTGACTCTTCGGAACCAACGCAGCGTGATGCAGCCTTGACGCAAACTTGCCTCGTAGCCCGCAAAGCTCATCAGAACTGCTGCTGCATGATGCATCCTCGACACAGACTTTGCAGTTTCTCATCTGCACCGAAGAAGTGTAACACATCGTCAACAAAAGTCCACATTGCAGCTCTCGCAGCTCATCGAACCAACATGCACAATGCATCCTGGACACAGACCTTGCATCACTTCTCAGGACCACCCCTAGTAGGGGCACTGCTCTGCAACCTGGATTCAGGGTACATTTCTCAGTGGGACTATGTGGGTCCAGGTATCTAGCTCACACTCCATTGGGGTCAGCCTGAACTTGTGACTTTGTCCCAGTCCGGTGCAACCATATAACCATAGTTGGTGCTTTGTACTTTTAAGCACTAATTTCACCAAAACATTTGAAAATTGCATATCTCCGGTTCTACAAATTGATTTTTGTAATTTTGCTATCAAATAATTTATTAAATTTGACTCTATTTTTTCTAAATTTGTGTGGATTTGTTCTTGTGTTGTATTTTCACTTTATTACTGGTTGAGTGCTGCATAAATAGTTTACACATTACCTCTAAGTTAAGCCTGACTTCTTTTGTGCCAAGCTTCCAGAGGCTTAAGACCAGGTTAATTTAGTGACTGTTTTGTGGTCCACCCTCACAAGGATTGTGACTGTTGCTTAATTGACAGAAGTTGGGAGAAATACATAGCACAAACTGCACACAGTGAGCAAAACGAGGAAGGCATGATTGCTTTAGGTGATTTTTCCCTGGAGACATTTTTTTAAAATGAGTCCAAATAGTGCATTTTAGTGCATCATTTTATCCAAACTGTCTAAAATTTCTTAACCTCCACCAGAACTCTTTGAGGGATTCTTTTTCCAAAAGAATGTGAAAAGCAGAACACTTTAATTAAAATTGGTTAAAAAGACATTAAGACTAGAGACTACTAAAACAAAATCTGTGACTGCAATTTCAAATGTCCAATTGTTGGCAAAATATATCAATTCCAATTTCAATGCCCCTTCCAAGTAGATTGTTCTTTATCATGCTAAATCACGGAAAGTTTTCTAGATGGGACCGATGGACAAATTAAAAGTTACAGGACTCCCAATCTTAGTTGGTAAACAGCTGAGATAAAGTGATTCTAATGACTCATGCAGCAAGGCTACCAATACAAATCTCCCAAGTTCTGCCCTTAATAGCAATTGTCAGCATGCCATTACCCTCCCTGCCAGTCCCTAGTAAGTGGTACCTCTGGTACTTAGGGCAGGGGGGGCAGAGGGGTTCTTTAAGGGCTGCAGTACAAATTGTTCCACCCTGATGGACCCCCCACCAAACACATACAGACTGCCACTGCAGACTGTGTGTCTTGGTGCATACAAAAGTGAAAACACAACATGGCACACAGCCCTTTGTGCCATGCCTACAGACACTGCATGGAGTATAGGAAAGTCACCCCTACTGCAGACCTTACAGCCCTAAGGCAGGGTGCACTATCCTACATGTGAGAGCCTAACTGCATGAGCAGGTATGCTCCTGTGCTGGTCAGCCCTATTGCTGGCAGTACAAGTGAACAGGGAAGCCATTTTGAGTACCTGTCCTGGACACCGATGAAAATGAGTTCCCCAGCTACATGAAGGCTTCACTGAAAATAGGGATGTTTGGTGTCAAACATCTTGTATTATTGAACCCACACTGATGGCAGTGTTGCATTAATTAATACATGTACCCGGAGGGCACACTAGAGGTGCCCCCTGAAAGCCTACTGGCCTCTGGTGTGTTGACTGACTGGTTCTTGCTAGCCTGCCACCAGATATGAGTTTCTGACCCACAAGGGTGATTGCCTTTGCCCTCAGGATATCAGAAACAAAACATGCTTGGGAAGAAGGTGTTCACAACCCTCCCACAGTATGACCCGAGGATTAGCCTTCCAAGGCAGGGGAGCTTCAGAGAAGCCACTGCCTTTGAAATGCAAATCTGGATCCCCTCACAGGAGAGGAAGCCAAACCAGAGCACCTTGGCACCTGGCCAGGTGGGAAAATTAGCTAGTCAGGGAGGCATGCCCACCCTCAGGCTAGTAACACCCTTAAGGTGGGCTACCTGAAGTGGACACAACTTTTCAGAGTTGGCCATCTTGAAGATGGCAAAATTAGGAAGTCGGGAACAGGGTTATGCCCACTTTTCACAGGAAATGCTCATATAGGGTCATAGTGACCCAAAGGGTAGATAGCCCATAGGCTACTACCCTACACTGCCCTTACACCCCTAAATTCAGTATTTAGGGGAGCACCTGGCACCAGAGAATCATGTCCTGCTGACCTGAAAGAAGACGACATATGTGAAGAGTCACAAAAAGCAAGAACAGAAGATCCAGCAACTGACTTGTTGCCAACCCTGTAGGCCTGTCTGCTGACTTTGACAATTGCACCAAAGCTGAGTTGTCCTGTAGCTGCTGTGTCTACAAATCCTGGGACCCACCAGTACTTCACCCAGGAACCAAGAATTCCTGTGGGACAGCAGCCCTGTTCCCCTGCATTCTGCAGGCAGCAAATACTGAGCTGTGAGGCTCCAAGACCGCAGAAACCCGATTCCAGAAAGCACCACTGCACCCAAGACACCTAGCCCATGCTGAAGTGAGCCACTGGTGCCAATGTGGTTCCCCAGAACCTCCAGACCTTCCAGACCCTCCATCCTCAAAATCCACCTTGGGATTCCCTACTGTGGACTACTCAACAATGACTGCAGCCTCTGTTCGCAGGACCTCTCTAACACGACTGCTTCCGGTAAAAAAAAAAAACAACGCCTTAGGTCATCTCCGCACCAGTGGCCCCTAAGAGGAGCAAAAGTCTCCCTACGTCCCTGACCATGGTGAGGCCTGATCCCCACCCTCTTTGGTTCAGCCCAACTGGCCTCCTAGTCAAAGCCTGCAGCCTCTTTTTGCAAAGACCGATACTCATTGACTTCCATTGGGCACCAAAAACTGTTTTGCACCCCTGCACTCTGCCACCCTAGTGCCACTGGTGGTATCTAGCTGGTGTAGCCTTGGACCTTGCCTTCCACTCACCCTAAGTTCTGTAGATTGGTCTTGTAAGTCGCTGTACTGTACCTGAATACCATACTTGTTTTACTCCCATAGGATAACATTACAGATTCTGAAAAATACACTGTCAACATTTAAATGCAAAAGTATTTCTATTGAAAAACGTACTTACCTGATTGTATTGATTTTGGTGCCTGAATATATATAAAAATATGTGTTATTTTTAAAATTTGGTGTGGATCTCCTTATTGAGTTGCGTGCATTATTTATTGACTATTGTGTGTGTTTGCAGATGTCTAACACTCCTCTCTGATGTTATATCCCGCATAGATGCCCTAATGTAGACCCGTTCGTACATGCCCTAAAATGGATGTATTCATATTTACCCTAATATGGTCATATTCGTACTTGCCCAATTATGGTCATGGCCGCATATGCCCAATTATGGTCACAACTGTACATGTCCTATTATAGTCATGATTCCTTATATAGGCATGATCTTTCACCTACATTGGTCCCAGCGAGTACACAACAAGCTCCGAGGGCTGAACGTTATCTACCCTGTGGTTTTGAATACAGCAGGGTTCTTCCAAACACAGGCCCACACTGTACTCATTAATTATGCATGGCTATCTAAGAATATACCACCGGCATAATATGTATGTACAAAGTTCACCCCTGACGTCTTCCTCATGTCCAATACAAACCATACTGAGGACCGAGACTCCTTAGGGTATAAATACACCACATCTTGCCCCGGTAAGACAGAGGGAACCGAGACTTCCATGCTGACACACTGACCAGAGACGCTGAGGCTCCTGCATGCAGTCGCTCAAGCTGACAGTGGTCTGACACAACCCAGACGGGGTGTCCAACTCGAGACCAGGACGGGGTCCCACACTCTCTCTATTCAGGTATGGGGGTTCGACTAAATCCTAGGAGGATTCTTGGCTCTTAGGCTTTTAGACCTACACACATATGCTAGGTACACTCAGGTACATCTAGTTAGGCATCGTAGGTGTACGCGCACTTGCATAATGCTTTTATATTCATGTATGTACTCATGATTATCGCAATATGGTAGAACTGTTCTATCCCTTTGCTTTTATCGTACCGCTGATAATATATCTCTGCTATTGTCTGCTGGTTACCGCAGCACATATATTTTACACTAGAATAACAACTGTTCAATAAATACTTATTGAAACGCCCGACTGTTTATTCTGTGTAACTCTCTGAGACAAACCGAATAAGTGAGCACGAGTGACTGAGCGAAAGGTAGTACATTGTTTCCACGATTCTGAGGGAATCAGGGTTGTCATGATCTAAGGTTGCCAGAAACTAATCTCTCCCCGATAAGAGGAGACACTAGTGGCACTGCGAGCTAGCTAATGCAAACCAGGCTAACATATACGGTGGGGGTGCACGGAGTCAGTCTGCCACCAAGCCCGCAGTATATGTCATCCAAACACGCAGGTCCTGCAGGGGTACTATAGGAGCTACACGACACTGATAGGTCTAAGGCCACACTACCTCCTAGAACAGCACCTTGGAATTGCTAGAGCAAGCCCCTGTCCACTCATAGGGGAACTGCTGGACTCCATGCATGACATATCTAATTTTGATATATCATATAAGGAGCCAGCTCCTATACTAGAGAAGGATTTCATTTGGCTAGAGTGAGAGGAATGGCTCTGGATTCTCAAGGTCAACTTCTAATCTTGGCGAAACAAGCTAAGCATTGTATAAGCTACTGATGCTAGCACATGGCATGGGTCAGAAAGGGAGAGGAGAGAGATTGGAATACCAGTGCATTGCAAAAGAAGAGAGAAAACAAGGTGGAAGATAGACAATGGTTTGAGAGAGGCAGAGTAAAGATGATACAAGGACAGCCTGATGAAGGAGATGTGATAAAAAAGGATAGGAAATTTGGTATGGGAAGTGGTGAGAAATGGAAAAAGAAAGAGCAAACAGTGGACAGCCATCAAGGGTTAAGACTGCCACAGACTGGTGTGAAAGCCTGAAGGGATGGGGCACAATCAATAGGGTGACATGTCTCTAACTGTGACTGCCTGCACTGCTATGAGGGGCACCAGCTTGTCACAGCATGCACATATGTGGCAATGGGTCAGTCTTCTGCTGCCTCATCCCCCATGTACCCATCCTGCTCCAACTCCCTACTATCCTGGCCTGTTACACTATGAGAATGAATTTGCGGGCTCGGCTTGAGTGTTAATTCAGCTTTGGATCTACAATTTTCTGTGCACCTCTATCTGAAAGCAGCAACATGGGTTAACCCAACTCCAAGAAGCATCTGGGCATTTAGACGGCATTCATATGGCACAACAAGAGACAATGTTTACGCTCTGTGGTGAATTACTCAAAGAAACAATTATTTGAACATATTTGTACACACATCACTGAATTATTTGGAAGGCTCAATCAATGAAACTTAGAAAAAATACCCAAAAACAAACCATTAAATTATTACACTGGTGCATTCAAATCATACACTTTTCTGAGTGAAGCCATAAAGTGACGACAGGCGTAGGCTGCACAGTGCTCAATGCAAATGGTGTATCACAGTTCCATTACAAGTGAAGGGAGAGATTTATAAAGCACAATGAGCCCCAATGTATATAGAGGTGATAGCATGTGTCACTCAAGGCTCAGTTACCCAAAGTGTTGTGGCATGAAACAGTCTATGTATTGTTGATTCACTTGTAGGAATTCAATGCTTTCATCTTGGCATCTTTATCAGAGTCATCATCAGGGCAGTCAAATATTATAAAACATCACACCATGGACAGTGATGATTGACTGCAATTAAGAACATTCTTGATCTCATTAATTGTATTTACAAAATCTACATGCATTATAGCAGATATTAATCCTTCACCATCACACTTTCTTCCATCATTAGTGACACCTAGGAGTTTACTACCTTTAGGGTCCTTGTTGGACTCTCAAATATACTAAATCAACTTCTGATGCATTTATGGTACATAGGAGTCTGTCTGATGTGAGCAGTATATTTCTAACATAGATTAAAGTTTGACCTGTAGGAGCTACATGGGTCACTAAGAGCAGGATCAGATCTGTAAGAGCAGCTTGTGTCTGGTGTATGTTAGAGTCTGACTTGAGTTAGCAGCATGTCTCTCTGGCCTGTGGGAGATGCAGATTTCAATATACAGCAGCGTTTAACTATAATGAGCTGCATGTGTATGTTGCACAGGAGACTGACCTGTGGGAGCTGTATGCATTTAGTGTAGAGTAGATTCTGAGTTGGTCTAGCAGATTGTGGCTGTTTAATGTAGAGGCTGACCTGAGGCAGATGCATGTGTCTGGTTCATAAGAGTTTGATCCATGGGAGATCCAATTGTCTCTATTTAGAAGAATTTGACATGTGATAGCTGCATGTGTCTGGTGTAGTGCAGAAGATGATCTATTTGAGCTACATGGTGGCTGGTATAAAGCTGGGTCTGACCGGTATGCATGAGGGTGACATGGAGCAAAGTGTGACCTGTGAAAGCTGCATTTGTTTGAAAATCAACAAAGTCTGACTTACGAGAGCTGCATGTGTTGTCACATGGCCCATGGGGACATTGTCTTTTTCCCTATGTTAGCATGAGCATTCTGCAGACTGTCCGCTGCTTTGCGCACGTTACTACACAAGTTTATTTTTCCTGTGTCATTCTGAAATCTTCACATAGAACCTACATTTGTTTTGACGCTTTGCAGGTTCCTGGGATTTAGTCTGAACATTGTGAACAAGGTCGAACAACACTGCCCCTTGTTATTCTGTTTTGGTCAGGCCCTCACGCCTAGACAAAACATGCAGATGCAGCTGATGTTTAGGAACATGTACTTTGGTCTTATTGGAATACACGGATAGGTAGGACACACTTGGAGGGGGACCTTTCCAGGGAGAAGAGCATGACAGAGCCTATGATGCAGATGTACTATCTATAGACTGAGGTACGGGGTCTGCTAATAACACCCAGAGATCTTCTAATATATACTCATCTTGCTTTTATACAAGGGGAGGGAGATTAGGTTACGCTATCATTCATCGTGACTGCTCCTTTTATGATTTACGGACTATTCGCTATGCAAACCGCATTTGTGTTATGCATTTTTCCGCTGATTGTGGCACGTATACTGCATACTAGAACACATAAGTTAAAATAAATATTTTAAACTTGTTCATGTCTCTGTCAGATCTTATTGTGGATGAGTACAAGAGTGTGAGCAAAAGCGTGTGTCTTGTAACTGCGATTCCTGAGAGAGTCGGGAGTGTTGTGTTCTGGGGTGTCTAATCACTTGTTACTCTGTGAGTGAGTAGGAGGGCATGTGAGATACTATATCTAGTCGGTCCTGGGCTCATGGGTACTAAGGAGGTAGGATAGCTCAGTCCCTACATACAAAGATTCCATATCCCCACACATAGTTCTGTGTTTGCGCAGAATCCCTGCAACAGGGTTTGTTACACATAAGTCAGACCAATGAGAAATGCATGTCTATGAAGTGAGAATTGGCATCTGTTACACAGTATTCTAACCTGTTTTTGATGCTGGTGTCTGGACATGACATAGTCTTACTCGTAGGAGCTCCATGGGGGAGATACCCTACGTGGGTATATGAGGTCAGTTATTCCCACCCTTGATGATGGGAGGTGATGCTCTTTGTGCGTCTATATTGGGATTTCATGCTGCCTGTGTACCCATAGAGCAGGTAGGCCATGTCTGTTGTGCTTGGAGAGTGATTCCTTCTCTGTATTCATGAGAGGTGATACAATACAGACGTGTACACTAGCGCATGAGGGTGAGTGGTGAGCTGGCTGAGTGGTGAACATGTGTGTGGTTGAGAAATCCAGAGAAGAAAAGGAGAAAAGAGGAGGGAGGTGATGGAGGGGAAAGAAAGACAGAAAGACATGAGAAGCTGTAGTAATCAGGAGAAAAGAAAACATGAAGGGGTTGAGGAGAGGTCACTAGAAATATGGCAAATTGGATGGAGAAATGTATCCTTGCACACTCTCACTTAAACAGACAGACACAAACACACAAATAGTTGTACACAGGGAGGCACTTACTAGCAAACATGCAGGCAAGTGCTCAGTCAGACCATGCATGCACTTACATGCTTCAAACACATACCTATACAGCCTTCCAGATTGTCATCTTCCTGGTAGGAACCTTAGTGCTTTTCTTTTTTTTAAATTTAAATTTGCTTTTTCCCAATCCTCCAGTTCCTGGTGTGCACCACAAGGCTGCTCTTAGTTCGGGGTGAACAGTGGGTTTGCAGTCGCACAATCGTTATTATTAAGACTGCAGGGTCTGCCACCCACACGTCCTGCACTGACAATCACAATGATTGTGTGAGGCATGCTTAACCCATTGACTGCTTGAAGGTGCCACTTCTAATACATGCAAGTCACCTTCAAGGTCATACAGTAGGAGCAAAAGATGAGCACAAGTGCCTGCTTTGTAGACTGCATTTAAAAAAGAAGCATTGCAAAGCCAACAGGTCTGGCCTTAGGATGCTGGTGGAATTGTTATTTTGTTTATTTTTGTAGCAATCATATGCCACAAAAATAGAATAAAAGAAAGCAAGATGCCATCTAAGCCTGACAGCCATAAGCTTTTATTTAAAAAGCCATTGCTTCTAATTTTAAAATGCCAATTGTACATAATCAAGTGTACAAACATGTCTTAGTTTTAATGCATATCACAGGAAAATGTGATTCTTATTGACGCAAATAAAAGGTACAATTGCCTTTGAATTGCTTTAGCCTGAAAAAATAGTTGAAACACATGAGGATGCTTAAAAGAAAAGAAAAAAGGATAAAGATAAAGAAAGGGAAATAAACTCTTTGGCAAAGTAATGTTTTTGCCCACCAGCCCTGGCACTGAAGTGCATTTCTTTTTAGTCAAAACTATGAACATGATCAGGAAAAAGTGCCCTCATTGACAATGCAAGAGGGAGAATGACTGCAGTTGATCCCGGCCCCCTGATATACCGCCGTAAAAAAATTGTTGTCCAGAGATTCAAATTTTTGATTTGTGTTTTTGAATCATTAGAGAAGTAATTTAGCTTCCTGACTGAATTTTTCTGGATGACATTTTTAAAAATGGTGAATGTGTTGCAGTGATGATGTAATATTTCAGGAACCATGAGACCTATATACTTCATTTTGGTGTCCAAACATAGGTTTTGGGGGTCAAGTAGTCTTGTAAAAAACAGAAAATAACTTTGGCTTTGCATCAGGCCTTTGACTGAAGTACACACTCTGCTGTGTTCATTTCTGAGATAGTATATGTAAAACCTAATTTTCATTCTTGTTCCAGAAAGCATTCCAACACAATGTTTCTATAGCCTCATATATGATAAGCATACCTTGTAACAAATTAACATAATGAGTTCCGCCCAATACTGACAGGACAATTTGCTTTCAAAGATTTCAGCCTCAATAAATGCATCGTCTATGTCACATCCACTGAGATAACTTCCTGCACACCGCAGCACAACTTTTATCATGTGGTAAGTGTCCATCATTGGATGAAGATCATCAAATTCTACTGGATTGCTCATAAAAATGTCAGCTACAATATGGAAAACACCTTCATCGCAGAAAATTGGCAGGATAGGACTGTCTTCAAGCTGAGCATGCATATTTTTGAATTTTTTAGAGTTGTGTATACTGTTGCAAAGTTTGTGACTGGAGATGTATTACTGGTAAAAACCCAACCTTCTTCAGTGGGTCTGTATTCTGGGAGATCAAAGCATGAATTCCTGCCCCCTGAGGAACTGGCTTTTCTTCATCCTTCAGTCAGCACTGAACAATATATATGATAAATTTAGTTAAATCAGCATCAGGTAGAAGAAGATCGATGTCCTAAGCCACTTTAAAACTTTCTGGTAGACTGGGATGTGTTGATGGCTATATAAATATATATATACAGCTCGTTCTGCTGATACCGACTACATCCACCTGTCAGGGGCGGTGCACGGCGGCGGGAGCAGGACCCCCTTTTCAATTCAGAAGTTTTCTTTGTTACAATCCCTGGAATGCCGACTTCTTCTTTGTTTTGGATTGTAACAAAGAAAACTTCTGAATATATATATATATATATATATATATATATATATATATATATATATATATATATATATATATATATATATATATATTATCTACTGGCGGTCGCCAGTAGATAGTTATAGTTAGGACCTATTTTTCCATAGGAAATCCGCAACATTCTATTTGAAATAACGTTGGCGCTGGTTGACGAATCTTCGCGAAAGTTTCCAACTTGTTGGTGCGCTCCGGTCCGCTCCTATCCTGAAAGTCTCGGGGTGATTCGTCATGCGGGGGCCGAGAAAAAAGGGGGGTCCCAAAATGCGTTTTCCCTATTCATTTTTCCATAGGAACCTTTAGTCGCAGCTACAGCCCGAACTGCTAAACGGAATTACACCAAATTTGGCAAAGAGGTAGCCCTTGGTTCAGTGTCGTGCCTTTTGCTTAAATGGTGTAAATCCGTTCAGTAGTTCCTGAGAAAATCAAAAGTAAAGTCACATATATATCTATGGCCGAGTAGGGTCCGCATACCCTCCCGATCACGAGCTGCATGCTAATTGGCTGTGAAGTGGCTGTCAACACTCCAAATCAGGAAGTGTTGGCAGCCATTTTGTCCCTCGGTAGAACCGAGGGATATAAACAAGTGCGCAAAGCGCAAAAAGGGGGCAGGGTAGAAACACCCTGACCCCCAAGGTCTGCTCAGGGGGTCCCACAAGGACCCCCTGGGCAGAAAAAAGCATTTTTTTTTTTACAAAACGGCGGGATGCGCTTAGCGTGCGCGGATCCCGCCGATTAAAAAAAACACACACAAGAAACAAGTGCGCAAAACGCACAAAGGGGGCAGGGTAGAAACACCCTGACCCCCTAGGTCTGCTCAGGGGGTCCCACAAGGACCCCCTGGGCAGAAAAAAGCATTTAAAAAAAAAAAAATCGATAGGATGCGCTTAGGGTGCGCGGATCCCGCCGAGAAAAAAAAAAAACGAAGCGCGGTCTCCCGCGCTTTGTGGTTAATTGGCCCCCGGGTGGGCCAAGTCCCGGGGGCATGGGGGGTTTATTTAATAATATGGGGGGCCTCTAAGGCCCCACAAGCCCCGGGGACCGCCACACCCCGGGGCTTTAAATAAAAAATCGTGCGGGAGGGCTCTCAGCCCTCCCGCAGCCCAGGGGACCGCCACCCCCCGGGGCTTCTTTTTTAAAATTTTTATGACCTGTGTGGGGGGCCTCCAGTCCCCCCACACGCCCCGGGGACCGTCACCTCCCTGGGGCACTAACAAATTTAAAATGGGGGTCCATTTTGGACCCCCGAAGCCCCGGGGACCACCACCTCCCCAGGGCTGTGCAATTTAAGGGAGGGGGGCCGCGCGGCCCCCCTCCTGGAGCCTGTGATGGCCCTGGGGACCGCCACCCCCCAGGGCCGGCTCCTGCAGTGTCCCGGGGTGCCTACCCCCGGGACACTGTAGTTTGCTATGGCAGGACGGGAGCCTCGCGGCTCCCGTCCTGCCATAGCAAACTGCTTTGGTTTTGGAAGAGAGGCAGGAAACCTGCTCTCTCTTCCAAAACCAAGATGATTGCTTTTCCACACGGGGAGCTGGATCTTAGCAGCTCCCCATGTGGAAAGCAATGCCGGCTCCCGAGGGACGCGGGGAGCCGGCGGGACCGTGGGGGGATTGGGGACCCCCCCACAGTCCCCAACGGAGAGGGCCAGCCCCAGGGGATGGGGTCCCCGGGGCAAGTAGTGGCCAGGGAGGGGGGCCACGCGGCCCCACTCCCCCCCAAAAAAAATAAAATAAAATAAAGGCCTGCCCCGGGGGATGGGGTCCCCGGGGCAAAAGGAGGCCTGAGGAGGAGGGCCACGCAGCCCCCCTCCATGAAAATTTAAAAAAAAATATGGTGGCAATGACCCGGGGGATGGGGTCCCCGGGTCGAAATTGGCCACGGGAGGGGGGCCTGGAGCATCCTGGTTGCTCCAGGCCTGCCCTCACTTACCCTCGCTGGGTGAGTTCCCCAGACCTTGCTGGTCTGCACCATCGACGATCTTCCTCTGCATCGAGAGTTGCCGTTGCCAAGGCTTGTTGGGTCCAATCCGGTCGCCGACACCTCAGCACTCGACAGACATCGTGTACCAGCCCGAATCCTGCTCCTGGTCGCCGACAACACCTCCTGGACCTCGTGGCTGAAGAGTCAAGATGACCGTCAACGCACCTGAAGCACTCGACATCGGTGGGCATCTGTCCATCGCCTTCCTGGTCACTGGCTACTGACCCAGACTCTGTCCCCTCTGCTTTCAGGTTCTTCAGATCTCCGATCCACTCTTGGATCCACCCGGACACTTTCCACTTGGTCGCCAGCAGCACTTTGCAGCAGATCGCCATTCAAATCGACAACGAAACCCGACCCCGAAAGGCACCTATGCACCCGGCTTCCCTGGGTGAGGTAACACGAGTACTCCGGTGCTCCCGTGGGTAGAGACTCTTCAAAGTCCTAGATCTCAAAGGGTTTGCTCCAAGTCCTCCTTTAAGTGTCCCTTTTCTTTAATTTCCCGATCACGACTTTCTCCATAGAAGTCAACGGCGTATCGCGGTTGTGTATTTACACTGCACGCGTCCCCCGTGGGTCCCCTGTGTCACTACCTTGGGTGGTTCCTTGTGGTCCAAGCACTTCTAGAGGCTCTAGGCCTAGTGTCTAGTTCAGTTGTGGTTCTTATACCACTTTATTGGTATATGGTTTGGTACGCCCTAGGGCCCAAACGTGTATTTGTGCTATTACTGTGTTTAAATAACTTCTAACTTATGTACTTCGAACTCTAGCCTCATAAAGAGACTAGAGGGGTGTGTTTAGCAATAAATACATATATTTTGAATATATACCTGGTGTGGTGCTCTTTCATTTGATCACTCAAGAGATTATAGACTGGTAAAACAAGCTGCTTTACATTCCTTCAAGACTTAGCCTGAAGGCTGCTCTCCATAGCTACCACTAGGATAGCTTTCAATAAGGTTGTCTTTAACCTATCTCCAATAAGGGGTTGTTTGGACTGGTGCAAGGTGCCCACTATAATTAGTGGACAGCATATACCAGGCCAACTTCTCACATTGGTGTGCAGCGTGTGGGATTCCAGCTTGCTATTGTTTTACCAGATAATCTCAATTGAATTTATCAACTGAAAACCACTAAAGGTACCTAAGGTACATATAATTTAAGCTTAGAATACAGTAAGTTCTACTGAACTTAGAGTTGTGTGTTAAGGGATAGCACAACCCTTTCTACAACTCAAGAGAGTTTAGTAGGCCACACTAGAGTAGGTAGTGCATACACCACACCACACTAGTAATGTCTTTAAGGGTAGGATCTAAAGAATCCTTGCAGGAAGCCACTGAGCTTCCACCCTCCAAGTATGATACACTCCCATTCTTGGAATTGAGAGCTTTATGCAACTTGAGAAAAATAAGGACAGGCCAAAGTCCCACCACCCAACACCTTAAAGAGTTGTTGGTGGCTTATGACCTTAGTAAGCCCTTGGGGACTGAAGGGGTAGGAGCTGAGGGTGGGGCAGAAGATGAGGATGGGACCAGGGGTAGGAATACCCCCAGCCCCCCCTCTGAAACTGGCCAGGAGGGTGAAAATGACCCTGACCTGGATAACCCAATCCCTCCTGAGGAAGATGAAGAGGATAATCAGGATGATGCCCTCTTTGTCCCCCCAGGAAGGATTAAGAGTGTGCCCAGAAAGTCTAGATCTCCTTCTCAGGAGTCTAACCACTCTGGCACCTCAATAGGGAGCTCTGTCTCATCTCATAGGAGGGAATCCTCTCATGAGAGGAGAAAGAGGCTGATTCAGTATGAGGAAGCTCAGCTTGAACTCAGAAGGAAGCAAGTAGCCTTAGACAGGGAGTCCCTAGATCTCTTTAGAGAGAAAGAAAGTTGGGACTAGAGTCCCATGGTGGCAGCAATATCCCTAGAGATAGGGAAAGGTCTTATGACCATAGAAACCTAAACAAGATTGTCCCTCCCTACCAGAGTGGGGATGACATCCACAAATGGATAACTGCACTGGAGAGGGCCTGTAAAGTTCAGAAGGTCCCCCAGAAGCAGTGGGCAGCAATCTTGTGGCTCTCCTTTGCAGACAAAGGTAGAGACAAGCTCCTCACTGTAAGAGAAGAGGATGCTGACAATTACACAGTCTTGAAGAGTGCTCTGATAGATGGGTTTGGCCTAACCACTGAACAGTATAGGTTGAAGTTCAGAGACACCCAAAAGCTCAGACTCAAGACTGGGTTGATTTTGTAGATTGTGCTACAAAGGCTCTGGAAGGTTGGATACATGGCAACAAAGTGCATGACTTTTTAGGATTGTACAATTTGATTATGAGGGAGCAGATCCTTAATAATTGTCAAAACCAGCTTTTGCACCAGTATCTGGTGGACTCTGATCTGACCTCTCCCCAAGAATTGGGAAAGAAGGCAGACAAATGGGTCAGAACCAGAGTAAAAACTAGAAATCAGGGTGGTGACCAGAAGAAAGTTTCTACTAAGTCCCAAGAGAAAGGTGTGGATAAATCTAAGGATATGTCCACTACAGGGCCCCAAAATTCCTCTTCTGGGGGTGGGTCCCAAACTCCTTCCTCTCCTGAAAAGAAACCATATTGCCATGTCTGTAAAAAGCCTGGGCACTGGAAATCTGATCCCAGTTGCCCCAGGATTGGCAATAAAGAAAATGTTCCCCCAGCAACTACTACCCCCCCTCCTGGTACTACCAGTAGTAATCCTCCAGTTGGGAGTAGTGCACCCAAAAAGTTAGGTGCTTTTGCAACAGGAACAGAGGTGGGCCCTGGTTCAGACAGGGACCCCTCCACAGACTCTTCTGACTCTGATGGTGGTGTAGGATTTGCCACCTTTACCATGGGTCCCACAGCAATGGGCAGGTACAGACTGGAGCCAATGATTAATGGTCAGAAAGCTGTGGCATTTAGGGACACAGGGGCTAGTGTCACCATGGTGGCAGGGAAACTAGTCCCCCCTCACCAGCTTTTACCTGAGTTTAAATACCAGGTGACCAACATTGATGGTGTCAGAACAGATCACCCCATGGCCATAGTCAATCTCAGCTGGGAGGGGGTCACAGGCCCAAAGAGAGTGGTAGTGTCCCCCACCTTACCTGTAGATTGCCTGATGGGCAATGATCTGGAGATTTCACCCTGGGCTGAAGTTGAACACCAAACCCACCTTAGGATGTTGGGCATCCCTGTAAAGGTTAGTGGGGCTGTGATGGCCACAGCCCCAGCCCAAGAATTTGGAGAGATGGAGCCTGAAAGAATGGCCCACTCTCCCCCAAAAGAGAGCACAAGGGCTGAAGAAAAGTCTTCTTCCCTCCAGACAGTAGGTAAGGGTCAGCCTCCTCAGGGAACTGACCCTACCCCTAGTGAAGGAACTGCCCCAGAGGTAGTCAGGCCTGGCCTGGCCACACCCCTGAGGGCAGAGGACCCTTCCAAGGTGGTACCCAGTCTGGAGCAGGTAACCTGCCCCTCTCTACCCTGCCTCAGTCAGCCCAGGGCTGCAGAGGTCAGGGAGGTCAGTGGACCCCCCAGGGCCCCCTGTCCAGAGGAACCCCCCCATCAGCAGATTAGGGGCACCCAGTCTAGTAGCCCTAGCCAGGTGAAAACTCCTCTACACACTGAGGGATCCCCCATGCCTTTATGTAGGGACCTCCCCCAGAAGGACTCTGGTAGGCAAGGGCAAACCTGGGACCTGAAGGTTCCAAACCTGCCATGTCCCTCCAGTAATCCATCCAAAGGGACCCAACCCCCAGCTGTAGGCAGCCAAAGGTTGACCCTTAGAGCAAAGTGCAACTCAGTCATGGAAAGACAGGCATACATGGTGACCAGTGATCTGAGGAAGCTGAGGCCAACATTCCTAGGGCCTCACTTCCCTACTCAGACACCTCACCAGCCTTGTACTTTACCTAAGCACACCACAGGTAGTGATTCCCCATGGTGGAGACCCTCTCATACCCTTAGGGTGAGGGATTGCTTAGTGGACCATAAGACAGGGGGCAACCATGCTAGTGCAGGTGCTTCCTTATATGACCACTTAGTCAATGAAGGCTCAACTGGTCAAGGTTAGCCTTATCTCCTTTCGTTTGGGGGAGGGGTTATGTAGGAAGGTGGAATCTGACTATATGGTTGCCCCCACTTTTTTATGGTGTTTTGCTGGTTTATGACTTAGTTGGACTGGGATCCTGCTATTCAGGGCCCCAGTCTATCTGCTTTCTCTGTAAAAAGGTTTCCATGTGCCCTAGGCACATCACTGATTGGAATCTGGAGTGCCCTTATAAGTCCCTAGTATATGGTATACTATGTACCAAGGGCATAGGTACCTCAGAGGCCTGCCAGGGGCTGCAGCATGTATTATGCCACCCCTGGAAGGCCATCCAAACTGACACCACAGGTCTGCTACTGCAGCCTGGGTAAGGTGGTGCATGCACCCCTTACTGTGATATAGGTTACCTATATCACTAAATACATACACACATATAAACCTATAAGTCACTCCTAAGGCAGGCCTTATCAATCCTAAAGGCAGAGTGCATGGTTCCTATGTGAGAGGGTGCCCCTGCATGAGCAGGGCCCCTCTGCAGCGTTCGGAGACCCTTCTCTGATGCTGTTTGTAGTGCAGCCTGACCATATACTCTTAAGCGCATTATAACCTCGCGTTAAATGCTAACTTTGGAATGGCTGCACCTAAACATGTCGTGTTTGGTGTCAAACATCTTGGAATACTACCCCCCGCCAATTCTGGCAGCGGGGGTAGCATTCCACCCTTCTAGAGGGAAAGACATGTTAACTCTGGCTAGCCCGGTAACTTCTTTCCAAAGCCCTGGCATCACAAAATGGATGCTGCTGCCACAGACACGAGTCTGGCCTCCTGCTGCTGGACGAAACTCCGGCAGGGGAGGCCTGGACAATAGGTTTCCTGTCCCAGGGAGGTGTGACCACCTCCCCAGACAGGATAATGTGTATTGGGGCTGGGCGGGAGCACTTTCGGGTGCTTTGAAGTCCTGCACTGGGGGCACACTTGGTGTCCCTGTGCATACCCCAGTTCAAACCAGATCAGGGGCTTGCAGCCCCTGCTTTGGTGTGAACTGGACAAAGGGAAAGGGGTGTAGCCACCCCTCTGCCCTGGCCCACCCATAGGTGGGGCCACAGAGTAGTCCAACCCCTAAACTTAGTATAAGTATAGGAACCCAGTCCTTAGGACTTTAGATTATCCCTGGACGAAACTCTGAAACAGAATCCTGGACCTTCGATGCTCTACTCACGATTAGAGGACAGAAGAATCTCCCTTGGGGTCAAGGAGTGACTCCCCTGCTTGGCAGGCACCAAAGAAGCATCTGTCCGGTTCGCATTTCTGAAGCTCCCGTCGGACGCCGAAGTCATCGCATCACCAGAGGTGGATTCTCAGACTTCCCCAAGGCTACCCTGAGTCCCCAGCAAAGCTGAGGCCCGTAGCTATCGTGGGTGACTTGAGACTGTGACCCCTGGACACCGAGCACATTTGCAAGTGCATCCTCTTCTGGGTCTCCCACGAAGTCGTGCTTTGGGCTCCGAGTATCCCTAGCCTCCAGCACCAACTGCACCGAAGATCACTGGCCTCCACTCCACGAGTGTCCTGTGAGCCAGATCCACGTGCGACGTCTCGAGGCTCCTTCGCGGTCGCTAGCCCAGTGGCTAGTAGCCCTTAACAAAGGCCAATCTTTTTCTTACTTGGCATCCTGGTTGCTCCAGGCTTGCCCTCACTTACCCTTGCTGGGTGAGTTCCCCAGACCTTGCTGGTCTGCACCATCGACGATCTTCCTCTGCATCGAGACTTGCCGTTGCCAAGGCTTGTTGGGTCCAATCCGGTCGCTGACACCTCAGCACTCGACAGACATCATGTACCAGCCCGAATCCTGCTCCTGGTCGCCAACAACGCCTCCTGGACCTCGTGGCTGAAGAGTCAAGACAACCATCAATGCACCTGAAGCACTCGACATCGGTGGGCATCTGTCCATCGCCTTCCTGGTCACTGGCTAGTGACCCAGACTCTGTCCCCTCTGCTTTCAGGTTCTTCAGATCTCCGATCCACTCTTGGATCCACCCGGACACTTTCCACTTGGTCGCCAGCAGCACTTTGCAGCAGATCGCCATTCAAATCGACGACGAAACCCGACCCCGAAAGGCACCTATGCACCCGGCTTCCCTGGGTGAGGTAACACGAGTACTCCGGTGCTCCCGTGGGTAGAGACTCTTCAAAGTCCTAGATCTCAAAGGGTTTGCTCCAAGTCCTCCTTTAAGTGTCCCTTTTCTTTAATTTCCCGATCACGACTTTCTCCATAGAAGTCAACAGCATATCGCGGTTGTGTATTTACACTGCACGCGTCCCCCGTGGGTCCCCTGTGTCACTACCTTGGGTACAAGCACTTCTAGAGGCTCTAGGCCTAGTGTCTAGTTCAGTCGTGGTTCTTATACCACTTTATTGGTATATGGTTTGGTACGCCCCTAGGGCCCAAACGTGTATTTGTGCTATTACTGTGTTTAAATAACTTCTAACTTATGTACTTCGAACTCTAGCCTCATAAAGAGACTAGAGGGGTGTGTTTAGCAATAAATACATATATTTTGAATATATACCTGGTGTGTTGCTCTTTCATTTGATCACTCAAGAGATTATAGACTGGTAAAACAAGCTGCTTTACATTCCTTCAAGACTTAGCCTGAAGGCTGCTCTCCATAGCTACCACTAGGATAGCTTTCAATAAGGTTGTCTTTAACCTATCTCCAATAAGGGGTTGTTTGGACTGGTGCAAGGTGCCCACTATAATTAGTGGACAGCATATACCAGGCCAACTTCTCACATCGCCTGTATGACTTAAACGCATTCTTTCAACTGTTTACAGGAGATGCACCAGTGCTGGATCCAGGATCCAACACTGAGTAAGAAAAAGTAACGATAACAGTTTTTACCTGCTAAGTGAATTTCCTTCCATAGGATAACATTGGTGATTCTATGAGAAAAAGTTTCTAAGTGTCAACTTTTAAAATACAATAATATTCCTTAAAAATCACTACTGTAACCAAAACGCTTTTACTCAACTGTTTACAGGAGATGTCCCAGGACTGAATCTAGGATCCAGTCCTGTGGTTAGAAAAGTAATCCATAAAGTAACTAATTGCATTTAACTAGAAATTCACATTGAGCTGAATGTTGCATTGTGTTTGAAAATGTGTTGCCCATTGCAACAACTGTAACTACTGTACTTAAAAGTCTATTGCCTATGTGCAAAGTATTTAAACTAAAGTAATTCATTCTGAGAAAGTATTTTTTGTAATGTAATGTATAATGTAATTACAATGTAATTTAAAAAATAAAATATGTAAAAAAAAATGGTTTCTAAAAATGTAGTAAATCAGTATAAAAAAAATAAATATATCAATTAATACATTTAAAAATTGTCATTTACAAAACCTTTGAAATTCACAGAAAAAACCATAGGTTTCAGACATGTTATAGTTAGAAATTAGCATTTAAAAAACCTTTGAAATTCACTGAAAAAACCATAGGTTTCAGGCACGTTATAGTTAGAAATTAGCATTTAAAAAACCTTACAAATTCACTGAAAAAACCATAGGTTTTAGGGACAGTTATAGTTACTTGGACATTGCACTCGTACAAAACCCATGAAATTCCCCTGTTATAGTTAGTTCAGCTAACTATAACTCGCGCTCCGCAATGCACTGCTGATGACGTCACATATTACATCACTCATGACATGGTCAGTGACATCACTGATGACATCACTGATGACATCTCAAATGACATCACTGATTACATCATCCATGTGAGATTTTAATGCATCTTCTCACACCCTAATATAACTTTTGATACACCCACTCTAAATTACAGACTGCCATTCTAAAAACCATACACACTCCAATACCAATAAGTACATACCCACTCACTGATTCTTAGGTCTACACACACACATCTACTCACTCACCCGTACAGTCACTCATACTTACAGTCACTCAGTACAGGACTATCATATGCACTCATACACCTATATAAACACTCACACAATGCAACTCATCCATAGAGGTACTCACACACCTAGTCAGTCATGCAAATAATTAAACACACTGCCATTTACTCACCTATACAATTATACACACACCAGCTCACTTACTCATACAAATACTAGCACATTCTTACGCTCTTATACAATCACTGATACAAGCACACACTCATCCATACAGTCACTCTCACAATCACACACTCTCGCTTATAGCTATTTATATACTCTAACACACATATATACTGCCTTTTACATATGTAGTTACTCACACATGTACCACTGGGACATACATTCACTCATATAGACACTCATGTAGCTATTCACAAACCCATGCGGCCACTTACACAGCAACAGACAGACGGATACAGACATTCACACAGTTTAGTCACTAACCCATGCATTCAGTAAGATACGTTTAATCACTCACTTATAGAGTTAGTCACGCACCTAGTAAATCATCCATTCAGACACTTATACACCCACTCATTCTTCAATACGCCTTTCCCTATATATATTAAAAATATTTAAACTTTACAGAAACACACAGTCACTGGATGATGTCATCAGTGATGTCATCAGTGATGTCATTTGAGATGTCATCAGTGATGTCATCAGTGATGTCACTGACCATGTCATGAGTGATGTAATATGTGACGTCATCAGCAGTGCATTGCGGGCGCGAGTTATAGTTAGCTGAACTAACTATAACAGGGGAATTTCATGGGTTTTGTACGAGTGCAATGTCCAAGTAACTATAACTGTCGATAAAACCTATGGTTTTTAAGTGAATTTGTAAGGTTTTTTAAATGCTAATTTCTAACTATAACGTGCCTGAAACCTATGGTTTTTTCAGTGAATATATATATATATATATATATCTAACTGCTCCTGAATGCCCACAGGCAAAAGCGCACTCAACCAGCGACCCGCATAGAGGCGTCTCCTCAGGTAAGGTAGGGTTCGTCTCCCGATAAGATTTCAGCTCTTGTGTTGGGCGTTAAAAAAGCCTGACGCGTTTCTGAGCTAATTGCTCTTCTTCAGAGGCTCCACAAAAGTTTGTGAAGTATGACACGCCCACTATAATTAATTAATGACTGTCCTCAGATGGGCTACACAAATGTGTTAAACGCAATGTTCACTGGGCCTTGTAGTCTGTGTCATACCGATGATTCCTTGTATGGATACACAATAATTAATACTGTCTTTACAAGTCCTGGATGGGCCTCGGCAGCACGTCCCAACACATCATCCCATCCCAGTTGGTAAATTTTCCCTTGAGACAGACTACACCTTAGAACAGAAAGACAAATGAGACAAATATGACTGCCTATCCACCAGTTCCTCAAGTTCACACACATACTGGTTGGATTTGGCACGAGGGTGAGTGAAAGGTTCAAAATGTATATTTTATTAACAAGAGATTTCACATAAAGGAAATGCACTACTAATAATTAAAAGGTTAAAAACCAGAACCAATGACTCACAGCTCGTGAGCTATAAAGCCACGGCAAGGCACCAACCACTTTACAGGCCATTCACACACCTTCCATACTTGACACACACTTTCACACCACCAACTGCGGCCCCAGCACATTACAACACTCACATTCATAGACAATGTACACCCTGGCAGAGAGAGACAGAAAAGACAAATATTCCTTCAAAATGAACAATTCATTAAGTACTCACACATGCTGGTTGGATTTGGCACGAGGGTGAGTGAAGGTTCAGAGCGTAAAATTCTATTAACAAGAGATTTCACAAAAAGTAAATACACTGTTAATATTTAAAAAGTTTATAAACCTGAACCAATGACTCACAGCTCGTGAGCTGTAAAGCCACGGCAAGGCACCAACCTCTTTTCAGGCCATTCACACACCTTTCATACATTACACACAAGACCATTCACACCGCCAGCCACGGGCCCAGCACATTACAACATTCACATCAACAGACAGCGCCATTCAAGGGCCCATCACTTTCATACGCCCACATGACTGACACAGCAATCACACCGGCTGGTGGTTGACATAGTGTCTGCAGTGGCGTTTGACTAGCAGAGTGTGTAATGACCAGCAGCAAGTCACTACTCACACACTGCCAGCCAAATGCCAGCCCACACACACCACCAGCTAAGCACCAGCCCACGCACACCGCCAGCCCACGCACACCGCCAGCCAAGCACCAGTCCACGCACACCGCCAGCCAAGCGCCAGCCACACACACCACCAGCCAAGCACCAGTCCACGCACACCGCCAGTCAAGCACCAGTCCACGCACACTGCCAGCCAAGCGCCAGTCCACGCACACCGCCAGCCAAGCGCCAGTCCACGCACACCACCAGCCAAGCGCCATTCCACGCACACTGCCAGCCAAGCGCCAGTCCACACACTCCGCCAGCCAAGCGCCAATCCATGCATACTGCCAGCCAAGGGCCAATCCACGCACACTGCCAGCCAAGCACCAGTCCACACACACCACCAACCAAGCGCCAGTCCATGCACACCGCCAGCCAAGCACCATTCCACGCACACTGCCAGCCAAGCAACAATCCATGCACACTGCCAGCCAAGCGCCAGTCCATGCACAACGCCAGCCAAGCGCCAGTCCACACACACAGTCATTAAATTTTTTTTAACAAAAAAGAAAACACAAACCAATTGCAACTAGATACAAAACTATAACTACAAAAACAACAGCAGTAACTAAAGACATCATTCTATTGCCAAACGTGAAACTGAACAACAACTACATAAAACCATACAGACCAGGCAGTACACTATTAGACTCACGGTTGCTCCCAATAACTCTTTTGAGTGTGATACAATCTGAAACACGTGGGCACACACAGCCCAGGATTAGAAGAACAATTGGCACAGTGCATGCAACTCTCCTTCCGCATACCTCTTCGCAAGCAGACTCTACATCTCTTACAGGGATTGTTTTTTTTGGCCGTGGGAGGAATTAAATCAGGAAAGTGGCGATCTTTCAATCTAGCCACATCCTCCACCACTCCAACTCTAGGAACACTTGCCTGTTCCACAACAACAAGGCTGCCTATCACAGACTCCTGAAACTGAACAAAAGTCATCTTTGACACAGGAGAACACTCCTTGAACACAACAAAAGCATTGAAAGTTGCTAAATTGAAGAGATGGATGGCCAACTTCTTATACCAAATGTAAGCCTTACGAACAGCAGTGTAAGGTTCCAACCTCTGATCTACTCTATCGAAACCACCCATGTGCTTATTGTAGTCTACAATGCACACAGGTTTGCGCACTTCAGCAACCTGACCCCAAACAGTCACAGGTGAAGTACTCTCATCATGAATGGTAGTCAGCATGTACACATCCCTCCTGTCCACAAATTTCACAGCTAGCAGTTCCTCACTTTGTAAGGCACTGCACTGTCCCCTCTGAAGCTTTTTGCAAACAAGCTCTTTTGGGTAACCTTTACGGTTAGAGCAGATTGTGCCACAAGCAAAAGTGTCCACTTTGAATAATTCCTTAAACAATTGCACAGCAGTGTAGAAGTTATCAAGGTACAAATGGTGGCCTCTGTTAAACAGTCCTCCAGCAAGATCCCACACAATTTTCTCTGAAACTCCAAAAGTGGACGGACAACCAGGGGGGTCAATAGTGGAATCCCTACCAGTGTACACCCGGAAATTATAGACATATCCTGTCCTACTCTCAGACAACATATACATCTTAATTCCATAATGTGCCCTCTTGCTAGGAATGTACTGTCTAAACACCAAACGGCCCTTGAACAGGACCAACAGCTATTTCTTTCCCTGGAGTATAGATCTCTGAAAATCGATCTACAAAGTGATCAAGAACAGGCCGAATCTTAAAAAGGCAGTCACAGTCAGGGTGATCTCGTGGCAACGCCAAAGCATTATCAACAAAATGAAGCATCCAAAGCAAAAGTAAATACTGATCACGACTCATAATTGCAGCAAATATGGCCGTTGCCATCAACGGACTGGTAGACCAATATGAAGCCATGGACCGCTTCCTTATCAAGCCTATCAAAAAAGTCAAACCCAAAAACTTCTTCATCTCATCCAGATTTGTGGAAGTCCACCGGGTTGCTCTAGAGCGGGGCCTAAGTCTGGCACTGTTGTCCCTCAAAAACTGTTCAGCATACAAATTAGTCTGCTCAACAATCTCAGCCAAAAATACATCATCTATAAACAACTGAAAAAGCTGTATAGGAAACACATTTTCACAATTCACTCTACACCCTGCATCCCCACTAAAGGCAGGCAACACCGGTTGCACCATGTTTGGATCAACCCAGAGTCCAGCACTTCCAGTAGGAAGCCTTGCAGCCTCAGGCTGCAATACCGATGTCTCTTGCTGCACCATCGGCACATCAGTGTCCTCCTCTAAAACAGGCACATCATCTGCACTAAGAGTAGCTTCATCATCAGATGATTCCTCGTGGACAGAAAACTCACTGCCAGAATCTTGCGCTCCCTTCTCTCCCTCAGACGCACTGTCAGTCTCATAATCCTGCTCAGAGGAAGATTCAAAAAGCATACCAACCACCTGCTGAGCAGTAATTCTACGGCTAGCCATAATGCTTACAAAATAAAGGTAACTTGTCAAAAAAAGTCAACAACAATAAATCCTTTGTAAGATAAGTAATAAACAAATTGTGGCTTTATCACAAAGACCTATATACTCAAACACTATACCACTCACTTGCCAGAAGCAACTAGACTCACCACCACCTACTCTGCACAGACACAGTAAGGACCAACAGTATCCCACTAAAAAAGAAAAAGAAAAGAAAATTACACATAAGACAACGCAAAACACATCGCAAACAATTTCATGCACAAAACACTAACTAAATATGCTGCGATTATGACACCACTTACAAAAAATTCATTCATGCATGACATTAATACTCATTTGGAGTAAACACAACAAAAATGTTTTTCTTACCAAAAAAATGCAACTACGCAAAACTGCAGATCAACCACTGCCGAAACCGCAAACAAGAATCAAAAACTTTGCACTAGAATAAAAAGGAGAAATAAAACATTACAATCAAATATGCAAATAATGCACTAGTCCACACACTATCCACCAACCAAGCAAAGGTGGTAGGTGGCCTAAAACCATAAGGCCGATCTGCCCCCACGGGGAGCAGAAACAGCCCAAAAATTCACCCTCATAAAGGGGGAGCGACCCTTGCCCAAGGGGTCACTCCCCAACACCAACACTTAAAAAGCCCTGGTATCTAGTAGCTCCTGCCCCCCTAGGGGACAGATGGGCCTGAAAACATATTGCCGATCTGCCCCCAAAGGGGTCAGAAACGGCCACAATAAATACCCCATAAAGGGGAGCGACCCTTGGCCAAGGGGCCACTCCCAACAACACTAAGACAGTCTGGTGGCCTAGTGGGCATACAATACAATTAATTGTTTACTTGGGCTGATCTGCCCTCCCAGGGGGGCAGAAATGGCTCAAATGAATGCTCCCCAAAGCGGCGCGACCCTTGCCTAAGGGGCCGCTCCCCAATAACATATTGCTTCCCCAAGGGGAGTGACCCTTGCCCAAGGGGCCGCTCCCCAACAACACTAAAACCCATCCCTGGTGTCTAATGGCTTCTGCCCCCCTTGGGGGCAGATGGGCCTAGAATAACAAGGCCCATCTGCCCCCAAGGAGGGCAGAAACGGACAAAAAAACTGGTCCCCAAAGGGGAGCGACCCTTGCCCAAGGGGCCGCTCCCCAACAACACAAAAAATCCCTGGTGTCTAATGGCTTCTGGGGGCAGATGGGCCTAGAATAACAAGGCCGATCTGCCCCCAAGGGGGGCAGAAACGGACACAATTAATGATTCCTAAAGGGGAGCGGCCCTTGCCTAAGGGGCCGCTCCCCAAAAACATATTTAGAAAAAATAATAATCCCTGGTGGCCTAGTGGGCTCACAGTGACTTAATTTTAATTTATATAAATTCGATCTGCCCCCCCAAGGGGGACAGACCCATACAAAAAAAATTGATCCCCCAAGGGGAACGACCCTTGCCCAAGGGGCCGCTCCCCAACACAAAGGCGCTTTAAAGAAAAAAAAACTTTCCCTGGTGGCCTAGTGACACATATGACCATTTAAAAAAAAAAAAAAAGATCTGCCCCCCCAAGGGGGGCAGATCCATCCACAAACATTGCTCCCCCAAGGGGAGCAACCCTTGCCCAAGGGGCCGCTCCCCATCACGAAGGCCCTTTGCAAAAATTCCCTGGTGGTCTAGTGGTCACATATGGCCAAATATTATTACATTCATACTTGATCTGCCCCCCCCCGAAGGGGGGCAGACTCATCAAGATAATTTGCTCCCCCAAGGGGAGCGACCCTTGCCCAAGTGGCCGCTCCCCGAGACAAAGGCCCTTTAAAAAAAAAAACCCCAAGCATTCCTGCTGCACGATCGCTCCCCATGCGCGATCTTGCAGCAGGAATGCTTAAAAAGACATCGGAGGAAAGGAAAACACTTTCCTTTCCTCCGATGCCTTTTTAAACCCCCCCCACCCTCCCCGAGGACAAACTCATCTCTTGCTCACTGGACGCACTGGAAGCAAATGGCTTCTAGCGCGTCCGGTATCATGTAATGACATCAGCTCGCGAGGCGCGCTGACGTCATTACATGATAAGGGGGGGTGGGGGAGGGAAGCGGAAGGGCTTCCCCTGCTGTCGAGGGTGGGGGCAGCTTTGAGGGCGGCCCACGTGGGGAACGCCAGTGCTTCCCCCGTGGGTGGGTGCTAGGACGGCCGCGAGCCGTCCCACGCACACGCCCACCTTGACGTCGGACGGCTCCCGGCCGCCCCACTCATGCAAGGGGTTAAACTCTCCAGTCTCATGAATATCAAACCATGTATAGATCCACACAATGCCTCAAAGGAGTAAATTCCATGTAGGGCAAAGATCACATATACTGTAAGTACTTTGAGGGCCTTAAAGTCCTCGTTCCATAACACATGTTGTTATTTAAATTACCATTGCTTTTTCCTGCTTGCAAGTCACAGATGTGCTAAGGGTCATTACCCCAACAAACTCTGTCCGTCTCAACACCTTCCAAAACAAATATTTCCTGGCGGGCCTCCTGTTAATCCACAGTGGCCTGCCTGGGTTGATTTACCTTGTTTGTATCGAGGTTGTAGCCGGCGGGCATCCCTTTCACATACAATCCAAAAGAAATTGATGCACAGAGGGACGCCCAGCCACTCGAGTCGGGGCTTGTACAGCGGAGCGTCACCGCTTACATATTCCAGAAGAAAGACACGCATTACTGCAAATGTTTGTTTAGCAAGTATTTATTAGCATGGAAATCGCTGCCATAACGCATTTCAACCCATTTCTGGCCTTAATTATACGGCAATATGGAACAGATTAATTACTTCTCTTTTAAAAGGTGACCTGTATAAACAGTGAAAAGAGACTCTGCTGTACAAGCCCCGACTCGAGAGGCTGGGCATCCCTCTGTGGGTCAATTTCTTTTGGAATATATATATATTGTATTTGGATCTTGATGTGTGAATAAAGAACCACGCTTATATCCTTGCTATTGGAGTCTGTGCCCTGGTGTTGCGCCGCTGTGGCTTGGATACTTTGGGATTTTGTATATATATATATATATATATATATATATATATATATATATATATATATATATTATCTACTGGCGGTCGCCAGTAGATAGTTATAGTTAGGACCTATTATCCATAGGAAATCCGTAACATTCTATTCCCAATAACTTTGGCGTCGTTTGACGAATCATCGCGAAATTTTCAAAACTAGTGGGGCGCTCCGGTCCGCTCCTGTCTTGAAAGTTTCGGGGTGATTCATCAAGCGGGGGCCGAGAAAAAAGAGGGGTCCCAAAACGTGTTTTCTCCATGTTAATTCCCATAGGAAATTTTTGCCACGGCTACAGCCCGAACTGCTGAACGGAATTACACCAAATTTTGCAAAAAGGTAGCGCTTGGTTCATAAAGCAACCTTTTTTTAAATGGTGTAAATCCGTTCAGTAGTTGCGGAGAAATTCAGAAAATAAGAGTTAAAAAATCAATTTCCCATAGGAAACTTTATGCAAGGCTACAGCAAAAACTGCTGAACGGAATTACACCAAATTTGGCAAAAAGGTAGTGCTTGGTTCAGAAAGCACCCTTTTTAAAAATGGTGTAAATCCGTTCAGTAGTTGCTGAGAAAATCCAAAATAAATGTTTCGATATCTATGGCCGCGGTGGAACCGCGCACCCTCCCGATCACGAGCTGCATGCTAATTGGCTGTCAACACTCCAAACCAGGAAGTGTTGGCAGCCATCTTGTTCCTCTGTAGAACCGTGGAACAAGAAACCAGTAAAACAACTGCGTAAAACAGTAAAATCGGCGGGATGCGCTCAGGGTGCGCGGATCCCGCCGAGTAAAAAAAAAAAACGAAGCGCGGTCTCCCGCGCTTCGTGGTTAATTGGCCCCCGGGTGGGCCAAGTCCCGGGGGCATGGGGGGTTTATTTAATAATATGGGGGGCCTCTAAGGCCCCCCAAGCCCCGGGGACCGCCACCCCCCGGGGCTTTAAAAAAATAATGGTGCGGGAGGGCTCTCGGCCCTCCCGCAGCCCCGGGGACCGCCACCCCCCGGGGCTTCTTTTAAAAAAAATAATATACCTGTGTGGGGGGGCTCGAGCCCCCCCACACGCCCCGGGGACCGCCACCTCCCCGGGGCACTAAAAAAAATGCTAATTTGGGAGTCTGGAACGGACCCCCGAGCCCCCGGGACCACCACCTCCCGGGGGCTGTGCATGTGAAGGGAGGGGGGCCGTGCGGCCCCCCTCCTGGAGCCTGTGGTGGCCCTGGGGACCACCACCCCCCAGGGCCGGCTCCTGCAGTGTCCCGGGGTGCCTACCCCCGGGACACTGTAGTTTGCTATGGCAGGACGGGAGCCTCGCGGCTCCCGTCCTGCCATAGCAAACTGCTTTGGTTTTTGGAAGAGAGAGCAGGAAACCTGCTCTCGCTTCCAAAAACCAAAGCAGATTGCTTTTCCACACGAGGAGCTGCATCTTAGCAGCTCCCCATGTGGAAAAGCAATGCCGGTTCCCGCAGGACGCGGGGATCCGGCGGGACCGTGGGGGCATTGGGGACCCCCACGGTCCCCAAAGGAGAGGGCCAGCCCCGGGGGATGGGGTCCCCGGGGCTAGTAGTGGCCCGGGAGGGGGCCACGCGGCCCCCCTCCCCAAAATTAAAACATTTTTTTAAAAATAAATGAATAAATAAAGGCCGCCTTGGTTTGAAACGCGTTGGCAATGAAAATATTAATTGGAGCAGAAAAGCAGTCTGCATTGTGAAGCCAGGTGGCAGAAGGCTGTCGAGTGACCTCTCGTAGCTCTGGCACATTGTTTGAAAAATTTGCACACGGAAGCCCGGGCGTGGAGAGGAGCACCATCACCAGCTGGGGAAGGAATACTGTTCCAGCTCAGTGAGGCTGCAGTTTTTGAACTTTCAAAGACTTTGGGCACAGCTTTCTATATGCTAAAATTAGCCTGCTTTGATGTTTCATAACCTACTACAGGAAATAATGAAGCTTTTAAAAAACAAACGAACATTTGAACTTACCGCAAGTAATACCAATGCTCGCAGTAAGGGAATCCAAGTCCCATCATGCATCAAAATCTTTTGCACTAAGTATACGCCCACTGGAGGCAGATAATAAAGTCGGAAATGAAATGCGAGACTCAAATGTCATGTTTGTTGCAGCCCAGGATGAAGAGGCTTTGACCTTGAAACGCGTTGGCAATGAAAATATTAATTGGAGCAGAAAAGCAGTCTGCATTGTGAAGCCAGGTGGCAGAAGGCTGTCGAGTGACCTCTCGTAGCTCTGGCACATTGTTTGAAAAATTTGCACACGGCAGCCCGGCCGTGGAGAGGAGCACCATCACCAGCTGGGGAAGGAATACTGTTCCAGCTCGGTGAGGCTGCAGTTTTTGAACTTTCAAAGACTTTGGGCACAGCTTTCTATATACTAAAATTAGCCTGCTTTGATGTTTCATAACCTACTACAGGAAATAATGAAGCTTTAAAAAACAAACGAACATTTGAACTTACCGCAAGTAATACCAATGCTCGCAGTAAGGGAATCCAAGTCCCATCATGCATCATAATCTTTTGCACTAAGTATACGCCCACTGGAGGCAGATAATAAAGCCGGAAATGAAATGCGAGACTCAAATGTCATGTTTGTTGCAGCCCAGGATGAAGAGGCTTTGACCTTGAAACGCGTTGGCAATGAAAATATTAATTGGAGCAGAAAAGCAGTCTGCATTGTGAAGCCAGGTGGCAGAAGGCTGTCAAGTGACCTCTCATAGCTCTGGCACATTGTTTGAAAAATTTGCACACGGCAGCCCGGCCGTGGAGAGGAGCACCATCACCAGCTGGGGAAGGAATACTGTTCCAGCTCGGTGAGGCTGCAGTTTTTGAACTTTCAAAGACTTTGGGCACAGCTTTCTATATGCTAAAATTAGCCTGCTTTGATGTTTCATAACCTACTACAGGAAATAATGAAGCTTTTAAAAACAAACTAACATTTGAACTTACCGCAAGTAATACCAATGCTCGCAGTAAGGGAATCCAAGTCCCATCATGCATCAAAATCTTTTGCACTAAGTATACGCCCACTGGAGGCAGATAATAAAGCCGGAAATGAAATGCGAGACTCAAATGTCATGTTTGTTGCAGCCCAGGATGAAGAGGCTTTGACCTTGAAACGTGTTTGCAATGAAAATATTAATTGGAGCAGAAAAGCAGTCTGCATTGTGAAGCCAGGTGGCAGAAGGCTGTCGAGTGACCTCTCGTAGCTCTGGCACATTGTTTGAAAAATTTGCACACGGCAGCCCGGCCGTGGAGAGGAGCACCATCACCAGCTGGGGAAGGAATACCGTTCCAGCTCGGTGAGGCTGCAGTTTTTGAACTTTCAAAGACTTTGGGCACAGCTTTCTATATGCTAAAATTAGCCTGCTTTGATGTTTCATAACCTACTACAGGAAATAATGAAGCTTTTAAAAAACAAACGAACATTTGAACTTACCGCAAGTAATACCAATGCTCGCAGTAAGGGAATCCAAGTCCCATCATGCATCAAAAACTTTTGCACTAAGTATACGCCCACTGGAGGCAGATAATAAAGCCGGAAATGAAATGCGAGACTTAAATGTCATGTTTGTTGCAGCCCAGGATGAAGAGGCTTTGACCTTGAAACGCGTTGGCAATGAAAATATTAATTGGAGCAGAAAAGCAGTCTGCATTGTGAAGCCAGGTGGCAGAAGGCTGTCAAGTGACCTCTCGTAGCTCTGGCACATTGTTTGAAAAATTTGCACACGGCAGCCCGGCCGTGGAGAGGAGCACCATCACCAGCTGGGGAAGGAATACTGTTCCAGCTCGGTGAGGCTGCAGTTTTTGAACTTTCAAAGACTTTGGGCACAGCTTTCTATATGCTAAAATTAGCCTGCTTTGATGTTTCATAACCTACTACAGGAAATAATGAAGCTTTTAAAAAACAAACGAACATTTGAACTTACCGCAAGTAATACCAATGCTCGTAGTAAGGGAATCCAAGTCCCATCATGCATCAAAATCTTTTGCACTAAGTATACGCCCATGGGAGGCAGATAATAAAGCCGGAAATGAAATGCGAGACTCAAATGTCATGTTTGTTGCAGCCCAGGATGAAGAGGCTTTGACCTTGAAACGCGTTGGCAATGAAAATATTAATTGGAGCAGAAAAGCAGTCTGCATTGTGAAGCCAGGTGGCAGAAGGCTGTCGAGTGACCTCTCGTAGCTCTGGCACATTGTTTGAAAAATTTGCACACAGCAGCCCGGCCGTGGAGAGGAGCACCATCACCAGCTGGGGAAGGAATACTGTTCCAGCTCGGTGAGGCTGCATTTTTGAACTTTCAAAGACTTTGGGCACAGCTTTCTATATGCTAAAATTAGCCTGCTTTGATGTTTCATAACCTACTACAGGAAATAATGAAGCTTTTGAAAAACAAACGAACATTTGAACTTACCGCAAGTAATACCAATGCTCGCAGTAAGGGAATCCAAGTCCCATCATGCATCAAAATCTTTTGCACTAAGTATACGCCCACTGGAGGCAGATAATAAAGCCGGAAATGAAATGCGAGGCTCAAATGTCATATTTGTTGCAGCCCAGGATGAAGAGGCTTTGACCTTGAAACGCGTTGGCAATGAAAATATTAATTGGAGCAGAAAAGCAGTCTGCATTGTGAAGCCAGGTGGCAGAAGGCTGACGAGTGACCTCTCGTAGCTCTGGCACATTGTTTGAAAAATTTGCACACGGCAGCCCGGCCGTGGAGAGGAGCACCATCTCCAGCTGGGTAAGGAATACTGTTCCAGCTCGGTGAGGCTGCAGTTTTTGAACTTTCAGAGACTTTGGGCACAGCTTTCTATATGCTAAAATTAGCCTGCTTTGATGTTTCATAACCTACTGCAGGAAATAATGAAGCTTTTAAAAAATAAACGAACATTTGAACTTACCGCAAGTAATACCAATGCTCGCAGTAAGGGAATCCAAGTCCCATCATGCATCAAAATCTTTTGCACTAAGTATACGCCCACTGGAGGCAGATAATAAAGCCGGAAATGAAATGCGAGACTCAAATGTCATGTTTGTTGCAGCCCAGGATGAAGAGGCTTTGACCTTGAAACGCGTCGGCAATGAAAATATTAATTGGAGCAGAAAAGCAGTCTGCATTGTGAAGCCAGGTGGCAGAAGGCTGTCAAGTGACCTCTCATAGCTCTGGCACATTGTTTGAAAAATTTGCACACGGCAGCCCGGCCGTGGAGAGGAGCACCATCACCAGCTGGGGAAGGAATACTGTTCCAGCTCGGTGAGGCTGCAGTTTTTGAACTTTCAAAGACTTTGGGCACAGCTTTCTATATGCTAAAATTAGCCTGCTTTGATGTTTCATAACCTACTACAGGAAATAATGAAGCTTTTAAAAAACAAACTAACATTTGAACTTACCGCAAGTAATACCAATGCTCGCAGTAAGGAATCCAAGTCCCATCATGCATCAAAATCTTTTGCACTAAGTATACGCCCACTGGAGGCAGATAATAAAGCCGGAAATGAAATGCGAGACTCAAATGTCATGTTTGTTGCAGCCCAGGATGAAGAGGCTTTGACCTTGAAACGTGTTTGCAATGAAAATATTAATTGGAGCAGAAAAGCAGTCTGCATTGTGAAGCCAGGTGGCAGAAGGCTGTCGAGTGACCTCTCGTAGCTCTGGCACATTGTTTGAAAAATTTGCATACGGCAGCCCGGCCGTGGAGAGGAGCACCATCACCAGCTGGGAAGGAATACTGTTCCAGCTCGGTGAGGCTGCAGTTTTTGAACTTTCAAAGACTTTGGGCACAGCTTTCTATATGCTAAAATTAGCCTGCTTTGATGTTTCATAACCTACTACAGGAAATAATGAAGCTTTTAAAAAACAAACGAACATTTGAACTTACCGCAAGTAATACCAATGCTCGTAGTAAGGGAATCCAAGTCCCATCATGCATCAAAATCTTTTCCACTAAGTATACGCCCATGGGAGGCAGATAATAAAGCCGGAAATGAAATGCGAGACTCAAATGTCATGTTTGTTGCAGCCCAGGATGAAGAGGCTTTGACCTTGAAACGCGTTGGCAATGAAAATATTAATTGGAGCAGAAAAGCAGTCTGCATTGTGAAGCCAGGTGGCAGAAGGCTGTCGAGTGACCTCTCGTAGCTCTGGCACATTGTTTGAAAAATTTGCACACAGCAGCCCGGCCGTGGAGAGGAGCACCATCACCAGCTGGGGAAGGAATACTGTTCCAGCTCGGTGAGGCTGCATTTTTGAACTTTCAAAGACTTTGGGCACAGCTTTCTATATGCTAAAATTAGCCTGCTTTGATGTTTCATAACCTACTACAGGAAATAATGAAGCTTTTGAAAAACAAACGAACATTTGAACTTACCGCAAGTAATACCAATGCTCGCAGTAAGGGAATCCAAGTCCCATCATGCATCAAAATCTTTTGCACTAAGTATACGCCCACTGGAGGCAGATAATAAAGCCGGAAATGAAATGCGAGGCTCAAATGTCATGTTTGTTGCAGCCCAGGATGAAGAGGCTTTGACCTTGAAACGCGTTGGCAATGAAAATATTAATTGGAGCAGAAAAGCAGTCTGCATTGTGAAGCCAGGTGGCAGAAGGCTGACGAGTGACCTCTCGTAGCTCTGGCACATTGTTTGAAAAATTTGCACACGGCAGCCCGGCCGTGGAGAGGAGCACCATCTCCAGCTGGGTAAGGAATACTGTTCCAGCTCGGTGAGGCTGCAGTTTTTGAACTTTCAAAGACTTTGGGCACAGCTTTCTATATGCTAAAATTAGCCTGCTTTGATGTTTCATAACCTACTACAGGAAATAATGAAGCTTTTAAAAAACAAACGAACATTTGAACTTACCGCAAGTAATACCAATGCTCGTAGTAAGGGAATCCAAGTCCCATCATGCATCAAAATCTTTTCCACTAAGTATACGCCCATGGGAGGCAGATAATAAAGCCGGAAATGAAATGCGAGACTCAAATGTCATGTTTGTTGCAGCCCAGGATGAAGAGGCTTTGACCTTGAAACGCGTTGGCAATGAAAATATTAATTGGAGCAGAAAAGCAGTCTGCATTGTGAAGCCAGGTGGCAGAAGGCTGTCGAGTGACCTCTCGTAGCTCTGGCACATTGTTTGAAAAATTTGCACACAGCAGCCCGGCCATGGAGAGGAGCACCATCACCAGCTGGGGAAGGAATACTGTTCCAGCTCGGTGAGGCTGCATTTTTTGAACTTTCAAAGACTTTGGGCACAGCTTTCTATATGCTAAAATTAGCCTGCTTTGATGTTTCATAACCTACTACAGGAAATAATGAAGCTTTTGAAAAACAAACGAACATTTGAACTTACCGCAAGTAATACCAATGCTCGCAGTAAGGGAATCCAAGTCCCATCATGCATCAAAATCTTTTGCACTAAGTATACGCCCACTGGAGGCAGATAATAAAGCCGGAAATGAAATGCGAGGCTCAAATGTCATGTTTGTTGCAGCCCAGGATGAAGAGGCTTTGACCTTGAAACGCGTTGGCAATGAAAATATTAATTGGAGCAGAAAAGCAGTCTGCATTGTGAAGCCAGGTGGCAGAAGGCTGACGAGTGACCTCTCGTAGCTCTGGCACATTGTTTGAAAAATTTGCACACGGCAGCCCGGCCGTGGAGAGGAGCACCATCTCCAGCTGGGTAAGGAATACTGTTCCAGCTCGGTGAGGCTGCAGTTTTTGAACTTTCAGAGACTTTGGGCACAGCTTTCTATATGCTAAAATTAGCCTGCTTTGATGTTTCATAACCTACTGCAGGAAATAATGAAGCTTTTAAAAAATAAACGAACATTTGAACTTACCGCAAGTAATACCAATGCTCGCAGTAAGGGAATCCAAGTCCCATCATGCATCGAAATCTTTTGCACTAAGTATACGCCCACTGGAGGCAGATAATAAAGCCGGAAATGAAATGCGAGACTCAAATGTCTTGTTTGTTGCAGCCCAGGATGAAGAGGCTTTGAACTTGAAACGCGTTGGCAATGAAAATATTAATTGGAGCAGAAAAGCAGTCTGCATTGTGAAGCCAGGTGGCAGAAGGCTGTCGAGTGACCTCTCGTAGCTCTGGCACATTGTTTGAAAAATTTGCACACGGCAGCCCGGCCGTGGAGAGGAGCACCATCACCAGCTGGGGAAGGAATACTGTTCCAGCTCGGTGAGGCTGCAGTTTTGAACTTTCAAAGACTGTGGGCACAGCTTTCTATATGCTAAAATTAGCCTGCTTTGATGTTTCATAACCTACTACAGGAAATAATGAAGCTTTTAAAAAACAAACGAACATTTGAACTTACCGCAAGTAATACCAATGCTCGCAGTAAGGGAATCCAAGTCCCATCATGCATCAAAATCTTTTGCACTAAGTATACGCCCACTGGAGGCAGATAATAAAGCCAGAAATGAAATGCGAGACTCAAATGTCATGTTTGTTGCAGCCCAGGATGAAGAGGCTTTGACCCTGAAACGCGTTGGCAATGAAAATATTAATTGGAGCAGAAAAGCAGTCTGCATTGTGAAGCCAGGTGGCAGAAGGCTGTCGAGTGACCTCTCGTAGCTCTGGCACATTGTTTGAAAAAGTTGCACACGGCAGCCCGGCCGTGGAGAGGAGCACCATCACCAGCTGGGGAAGGCATACTGTTCCAGCTCGGTGAGGCTGCAGTTTTTGAACTTTCAAAGACTTTGGGCACACCTTTCTATATGCTAAAATTAGCCTGCTTTGATGTTTCATAACCTACTACAGGAAATAATGAAGCTTTTAAAAAACAAACAAACATTTGAACTTACCGCAAGTAATACCAATGCTCGCAGTAAGGGAATCCAAGTCCCATCATGCATCAAAATCTTTTGCACTAAGTATACGCCCACTGGATGCCGATAATAAAGCCGGAAATGAAATGCGAGACTCAAATGTCAGGTTTGTTGCAGCCCAGGATGAAGAGGCTTTGACCTTGAAACGCGTTGGCAATGAAAATATTAATTGGAGCAGAAAAGCAGTCTGCATTGTGAAGCCAGGTGGCAGAAGGCTGTCGAGAGACCTCTCGTAGCTCTGGCACATTGTTTGGAAATTTGCACACGGCAGCCCGGCCGTGGAGAGGAGCACCATCACCAGCTGGGGAAGGAATACTGTTCCAGCTCGGTGAGGCTGCAGTTTTTGAACTTTCAAAGACTTTGGGCACAGCTTTCTAAATGCAAAAATTAGCCTGCTTTGATGTTTCATAACCTACTACAGGAAATAATGAAGCTTTTAAAAAACAAATGAACATTTGAACTTACCGCAAGTAATACCGATGCTCGCAGTAAGGGAATCCAAGTCCCATCATGCATCAAAATCTTTTGCACTAGTATACGCCCACTGGAGGCAGATAATAAAGCTGGAAATGAAATGCGTGACTCAAATGTCATGTTTGTTGCAGTCCAGGATGAAGAGGCTTTGACCTTGAAACGCGTTGGCAATGAAAATATTAATTGGAGCAGAAAAGCAGTCTGCATTGTGAAGCCAGGTGGCAGAAGGCTGTCGAGTGACCTCTCGTAGCTCTGGCACATTGTTTGAAAAATTTGCACACGGCAGCCCGGCCGTGGAGAGGAGCACCATCACCAGCTGGGGAAGGAATACTGTTCCAGCTCGGTGAGGCTGCAGTTTTTGAACTTTGCAAAACTTTGGGCACATCTTTCTATATTCTAAAATTAGCCTGCTTTGATGTTTCATAACCTACTACAGGAAATAATGAAGCTTTTAAAAAACAAACGAACATTTGAACTTACCGCAAGTAATACCAATGCTCGCAGTAAGGGAATCCAAGTCCCATCATGCATCAAAATCTTTTGCACTAAGTATACGCCCACTGGAGGCAGATAATCAAGCCGGAAATGAAATGTGAGACTCAAATGTCATGTTTGTTGCAGCCCAGGATGAAGAGGCTTTGACCTTGAAACACGTTGGCAATGAAAATATTAATTGGAGCAGAAAAGCAGTCTGCATTGTGAAGCCAGGTGGCAGAAGGCTGTCGAGTGACCTCTCGTAGCTCTGGCACATTGTTTGAAAAATTTGCACACGGCAGCCCGGCCGTGGAGAGGAGCACCATCACCAGCTGGGGAAGGAATACTGTTCCAGCTCGGTGAGGCTGCAGTTTTTGAACTTTCAAAGACTTTGGGCACAGCTTTCTATATGCTAAAATTAGTCTGCTTTGATGTTTCCTAACCTATTACAGGAAATAATGAAGCTTTTAAAAAACAAACAAACATTTGAACTTACCGCAAGTAATACCAATGCTCGCAGTAAGGGAATCCAAGTCCCATCATGCATCAAAATCTTTTGCACTAAGTATACGCCCACTGGAGGCAGATAATCAAGCCGGAAATGAAATGCGAGACTCAAATGTCATGTTTGTTGCAGCCCAGGATGAAGAGGCTTTGACCTTGAAACACGTTGGCAATGAAAATATTAATTGGAGCAGAAAAGCAGTCTGCATTGTGAAGCCAGGTGGCAGAAGGCTGTCGAGTGACCTCTCGTAGCTCTGGCACATTGTTTGAAAAAAAATTATATATATATATATGCAAAGAGCTCCGCCCGATACTCCCAATGATTTGGAAAGATGAACACGGACCCAGAAGACTTCGTGCAAGGTTGTTTATTCAATAAGTACACCCAGCACCACCGCCATGACACGTTTCGGCCTTCAGGAGACCTTGATCACATGACGCCATGAGGAGTGACCCACAAATTTAAAGTGACAGTGCATTACCACGTGAAGTGGTGCAGATAGACATAGAAAAAATATTTTGTCAGTCATTATACCTTGTAAACATCGAGTTGAAATGCAATTCTGAACATTCATGCAGATGTGCAAATATGCAAATAGTGCTATCTGGCAATGTGCAAATACGCAAATATTGATGAAGCTTGTTAAGTTAATTCAAAAAAATGCGAAAGAATACATACAACCATAAATTTAAGAAGGGTAGCTTAAAAGACAATAAATATTTTGTGCAAAATAAGCTATCAGTGCTATGAAACATAGTGCAAATATGCCCGTATTAATGAACATAAATATATTCAATTAAAATACTGCGAAATGCCACTGAATTGGGTAGGGAAGTCACATCTATTCCTTCCCTCTTATCCTCCCATTATATATTCATAGATGCATAAATGCCAGAAATAACACCCTAGTGGGTCTGCACATGCTGCATTCAAACTGCTCACTAATGTACTTGTTAATGTTCAGTGATGCAATAAATTAATACTACAAAATATGTTAAACAATCGTTAGCAATTCAAATGAAGTAATGCTTTAGTTGATAAAGAAATTTATGACTCGATCACATGCAATGGTTGTATCAATTAAAAATCCACATAAGTGACCGGCCATCAAACAGATACAGCTTAATAATAAATAACTTAAAAGCTGCCATATTGCCTAAAATGCTAAAACTTTAATAAATACTTATTATATCATAAATATCTAAAATCAAGTCTAGTGTGCAAATTGTTTGATCTTTTTTAGAAAAACAACTAAATTTCATTTTAGCCATCATGATAAAGACTTATGCCCAAGTGGGCCCTATGTCTATTCTGCATATTATATATAAAAAAAGTGCTCGTGCAAGTGAACCTGTTATCTTTTGTTAAAAAGAGTTAAAATAACTAGAATTTCATTTGAGGTCAGGCATAAAAAATTGTTTTTAACGAGATGTGCAACAAATTTCAGAATTGATGTTGAACTAATCAAAGGCAGGTGAAAAAATCCTCACTCGAGTTGAGCCGGTTGAGCGTCTTAGTGTCCAACTCGAGGATATACCTTGTTTCTAATTTCCTCAATAAGGCCTCTCGGTCGCCACCACTTCTAAGTGGTGGAACCATGTCCACCACAAAGTTATTAAGGTGATCCAGGCAACTGCCATGGACCTCCTTAAAATGCCTGGCTACTGGATACGATGCGTCATTGTTGCTGATTGCCCTCATGTGCTGGAGTATACGCTTGTGGACCTGCAACTTAGTGCTTCCCACATATTGCAGGCCACACGTACACTCCAGCACATATATGGCAAAATCAGTTTTGCATGTAAGTCTCTTAGATATTAGGGTGGGCACATCATGGAAAGGAGTTCTGTAAGATGTTCTACTCTTTCCAAGTTTACACGCCTTGCACGTTACACATCTGACAAAACCTTTGGCAGTTTGTAGCCATGTCCTAGGAGTTACCACCTCTGGACTGCTTTTAACAAGCATATCACTCATTGAGCGTGCTTTCCGAAATGTGATTTTAGGAACCTCAGTCAATGATTTGCCAATCACAGGGTCATTACGGACTACGACCCAGTTTTTATTAAAAATCTTACGCAAAGTGCGGTGTTGGCGGTTGTAAGTAACAATCAATCTCGGAGGTTCTGCAGTTGAGAGAGGTACAATGTGTGTATCACCTGTTCTTGGACTTGCGTTTAGTGCTGTTGATCTGGATATAGACTTCGTTTTCAAGATCGCCTTGTCAACCATTTCAACAGTGTAGCCCCTGGCCAGGAACCTGTTCTTGCTCTCATTCTGAGCCTTGGAACAGTCCTCATCTACACTGCATATGCGTGTGATACGCAGCATCTCACCATACGGGATGCTGCGTATCAGATGCTCAGGATGGTGGCTGGTGGCATGGAGCACAGTATTGCCCGCAGTTGGCTTGCGATGCAATCTGGTCTCCAACTTACCTTCCTGAATGTACACTTCAACATCCAAGAAGTTGACTGTTTCCTGGCTAATATGTGCTGTGAACCGCAAATTGAGAACATTGTTGTTGATTTCATGAATAAACAAAATGGCTGCTGCCTCAGGGCCCTTCCAGATGAGAAATAGATCGTCTATATAACGATACCATGCTATTACATTATCAGCCAATACATTTGCAAACAGGGTACTGAGGACCTGCTCCTCCCACAGCCCCATATGCAAACAAGCATAGCTGGGGGAGAAGCAAGCCTCCATAGCCACACCTCTCATCTGTTGAAAGACCTGATTCTGAAATAAGAAGAGATTATTGTTTAAACATATTGAAATCATCTCCAAAAGCATTTTGTTATGGTTCAGCATGCACAAAGGTTTAGTCCTCAAAAAATGTTCAACTGCTTTCATGCCATCCAAATGGTGTATACTTGTGTATAACGGAGTGACATCCAGGGTAATTAGCAGGTAATCATGTTGCCATGTTATATTGTCAATCTTCCTCAGAAAGTCTCCAGTATCTTGCAGGTATGATGGTAGATGTTTGACAGGCTCCTGCAAGAAGTAGTCATTGTATCTCGAGGTGTTTTCCATGATACTATTTCTTGCTGATATTATCGGCCTACCGGGAGGCTTGGCTGAGTCTTTATGTATCTTGGGAATAAGATAAATAACTGGGATTACAGGATGGTTAACTTTAAGAAACTTAAATTCATCCATACTCAGTAACCATGCACTCTTCCATGCTAACAACTTTGTGTGGAAGTCGCTCCATGCCATTCTGACGGTTTTCCAATCACTCTGTCTATAACATTGGCGATCATTCAAATGGGAGAGTGCTTCCTCAAGATACATTTTCCGGGGCCAAAGGACGACATTTCTGCCCTTATCCGATTGACGAATAATCACATTATCATTACCTTGCAATTTCTTCATAAGTTGCCCATAACAATTGTTTTGATATGTGGACCTACGACGCGCATGCAATGTTGACATATGAAGTTTTTTAAGCTGATTAGTCACAAGTTCATTATATACATCAATATTGTCATGCAACATGATTGGATTGAAGGTGGATCTTGGTTTAAACTGTGTTCGTCCAGCCATATCCAATTTGGGAAAGCAATAGATATTTCCAGATTCTGTGTCCGTACTTTCCTCACGTAGTTCATGAAGATTGTGCATCAAGTCGTAGTCGTTGACAGTTATAATTGGTGGACTAAATAATCCTACAGGTGCCACTGCTTGTTGTATTCTAGGTTCCGTCTTTTGTAATGCGTGAAACTTGCGCAGTTTAAGTTTACGCGTGTATTTATAAAGACCAATGCGTGTTTGCGCATAATTGAAATCGTTGACTGGACAGTAGGATAATCCCAACGCTAAGATCTTTAATTCTGTGTCTTTTAGCTGCATGTCAGTGAGGTTAATTATTGATAGAGAATTGTTAGATTTGGGGGTCTCTAGTTGGCAGAGGTAGGTACCTTTGCCCAAATAGGGACCCTTGTGTCTAGTCAGGGTCAGGGGGTACACTCCTAAAATAACCCCATCTCACCCCCTTGGTAGCTTGGCACGAGCAGACAGGCTTATCTCAGAGGCAGTGTGTAAAGCATTTGTGAACACATACAGTAACCCAGTGACAACACTACAGATGGACACCACACAAGTTGTAGTATAAAAATAAGTATTTTTATGTAGACTTAACACAAGACCACAAACGACAAAAATCCACAATACTGTACTTAAAAATGGTAGAATTAGCTCAGTTCTCTTTAGATGGTAAATGCGACACTTTGAGTTCAATGTATCTTTGGATGCGTAACGCTATACAACGAAAGTGTTGCAGGGAAGGTGATGCGTCGGTTCCTTACACGCAAGAACGGTGATGCGCCGGGTCCCTAATGATGCGTAGGGGATGCGTCGGTTCTTCTCGGCGTGGGGAGGTGATGCGTCGGTTTCTTACTGCGCTTCCGTGGCGATGCGACCAGCAACGCCGTGATGCGATGAAGATCCGGTGCAATGAAACAAAGATGGCGTCTTCTTCTTGTTTCGACATGATGTGTGCACACCCGACGGCCGTGCGGCGACTCAACGATTCTTCCGAGCCGTGACAGGCCCTGCGACACGCTTCCCGATGATGCGGCGGCATCTGATGCGACGTCGATCCTCTTTTCCGACGATGAGAGGCGCTTCGGGGATGCGATGCGACAGCTGCAGCGGCGACACCCTTCTTCAGCGATGCGACGACAGCGGCTGCGGCGGCGACATGCTTCTCCGATGATGCGGCGGCATCTGATGCGACGTCGATCCTCTTCTCCGGTGATGCGAGGCGCTTCTGTGTTGCGAAGCAACAGCGGCGACACGCTTCCTCAGTGATGCGACGACAGCGGCTGCGGCGGCGACACGCTTCTTCTTCGTGAGTCGCGCTTCGAGCTCCTTGCGACACGCAGTCTCTCAGAAGGCCCAACACAACAGCAGGCACTTCAAAAGAGCTCTTGGGGAGCTGGTGGGTGAAGTCTGTTGTCCCTGAGACTTCAGCAGAAGGAAAGCTCTTTCTCAAGCCCTTGGAGATCTTTTACAAGTTGATGAAAGTACACACAAAGTTCCTTTCTCCTTTCTTTTGCAGTCAGGCAACCACTGCAGGCCAATCCCCCAAGCAGCACTCAGCTTAGGGATAGTCTCCTCCTCAGTGTCTCTGGTTCCTCTCCTCACCAAAGGTTCTTCTTGTTTCCCAAAGTGATCTAAAGTTCTGGGGTTTGGGTCCCCTCTTTTATACTCATTTTCCCTTTGTTCTCTGAAGGCAGAGAGGCCTTTGCCTAGTCCAAACCAGTTCTGGTCAGTCCTGGAGCACTTTGTTGACAAGACTCCTTCTTTCCTTTCACAGTGTAGGCCAGGGACATCAGACGCACCACAGGAGGTGGAGCCAGCATTGTGGAGGGAAGGCACAGCCCTATTCAGGTCCCAGGTGCAACTCCTCCCACCCATATACATGCAGATCTCTCTATTCAGCCCTGTGCTGACTCACCCTGTCTCCTGGAATCCCCCAGCCCCATCACTCACAAACCAGACAAGGAATACACAACCTAGCAGAGGTAGGCTTGGATAGTTAGGCAAGAAAATACCTACTTTCTAAAAGTGGTATTTTCAAACACAGAATGTTAAAACCAACTTCACTAAAAGATGTATTTTATCATTCTGAGTCCAGGCTTACTAAATTCGTTTTTCTACCATGTTCCCTGGGTCAGTTAGGATTATAAGATGTAATAATCAAACTGCCCATTCTGGCCTATGGGGAACAGGTAGCCTTGCAATAGTGAAAAACAAAAATGGCTTTAATTCACTATTAGGACATGCCACACACACCAGGGCATGTCCTACCTTATACTTACAATGCACCCTGCCCTTGGGCCTACCATAGGGGTGTCTGATATGAAGAAAAGGGAAGGTTTAGGGACTGGCAAGTGGGTGCACTTGCCCAGTCAACATGGCAGTACCAGACTGCACACAGGCTCTGCAATGGCAGACCTGAGACACACTTTACAGGCTGCTTCTGTGGGTAGCACAACCAGTGCTGCAAGCCCACCAGCACCATTTAGGTCACAAGCCCTGGGCACAACCAGTGCACTGTACTAGGGTCTGACAGTGAATCAAATAGGCCAAACATGGAGTCACTAATCCATACATCAATTTATAACAGAGAGCATATGCACTTTAGCACTGATCAGCAGTGGTAAAGTGCCCAGAGTCATAAAACAGCCAACAACAGGTCAGAAAAAATATAGGAGGAGGGCAAAAAGTTCAGGGATGACCCTGCAAAAAGGTCCAAGTCCAACAAGAATCATCAGTGTAAGTGCTCATTTGCGGTTCCATTTCTTCTGTATATATATATTTTACATAAATTCACTGAAGAAAAAAAGCTTAAAGGAACTATAGTTAGGTGAAAATGTCAGTTAAAAAATACAGTTTCAAATTAACAAAATCATTGAAATTCACCAGTTATTGTCGCCTCAAGTAACTATAACTTGTAACATAAAGTGCACATTTTTGCCATCAATTATGTCATTTTTGCAGTGATGTTATCAATGATGTCATTGAACATGTCATGTAATATGTGAGGTCATAAACAGTGCATGGCAAAGCTGCCATTTACTCGACCTCTGTTGCCTTCACCTCTGCACTTGACTTAAGCCCTGCCACTTGAAATCAAGCCATTGCAGAGGTGGGTTGGATTCTTCTGTTGCTAGTGTTGCTGGTGTTGCTGGTGATGATGGTGTTGGCTACTATGAAAAAACAGCACTACCATCTCTGGAGGTTGAAGAATGCATGCCAGAACATCTGCCCGGGCCTCTAACGTTCAGCCATTCTTCTTCCAGGTCTCTCACTTGAGCAACAATACAATTCTTGTAAAGTAAAATATCCCCTTCTGAAAAAGGAATGAAAGGGGCCAGTATTTATTTGGCCCATGGATCAAGTTTTGTGGTACATATGTACTCATTACGGCCCTGGATTAACAGCCAAGAAAAGGATTAAACTCTGAACCGAGTCATATGCTTCTTCGTCCACACAGACGAACCTTTGTGTCACCTTTTTCAATTGGTCATGCAGCAGAAGCAGCAACAGGATTGCTTAGCTCATCATACTCTCCTCCTTGCTGACTTTCCAAATAAAAAACACAAAAAATGAAGTTGCATTTGGATCAGGCTCTTGAATAATCCCCATTTGTACACCTCCATTGTCATGCTTTTCCCAGTTGCATCCCCTCCGCTTTGAAGGACATAGTCAGTGATCGGTCGGTACTGCTCAAACAGAAGTTGCAGCAAATAGGTCATGTTGCCACCTCCGGTATGAGTGCTTTAACCAGTACTGTATTAGTACGCTGACAAATCCTCAACTGCATCTGGGTTTTAAAAGAATGACTGAAATGAGTGCAGATTCTTCAGCAGGTGGCCAATATGTTGTTGACTATTTCTTCTTTTCACAGAAAGTCCTGCACAATCAGGCTGATACAATGCGCCAAACACAGGACTCTTAAATATCCATCATCTTCCATAGCCTTGACTATATCACTACCATTGTCTGTGGCAACAAATACAATTCTGAGACCTCTGGGTTGAAGCCATTCAAACAGCATGCTGTTAAATTTTACCAAGATGTTTACAGCTATATGGGATTTCTCCATGATGAACATCGTTACTGTTGCATGCTGCCGAATGCCCTTAAAACTTTCTTCAGGGCTGAGACCTGCAGATAGTTCTTGCCAGGTGTATAGTCTAGATAGAACTCTGCTGCATAGCTTTGCCAACCAATTGCAGCAACTCATGATAGAGTGCTGGAACAGCAACTCGGGCAAAACAGGTCCGGCTGGGAACCTTCCATTTTAGGCAGATGGCATCCACAATTTTTTTAAACGCAGCTCCTTTCTCAAATAAAAAAGGGAGGAGGTCCAGCACTAACATTATTGCCAGCTTCCTGGTGTGCAAACATGCCATTGGGTAGTTGTGTTCATAGCCCACCCTCCCTGCCTAAGCATGTCTCTAATAGAAGCATAGATTATTGTTTTTTGTGTTGCCACTGACACAGGTGACTTCCGGAGAAAACCAGGAGGTGGTGGACTCAATGTGCATCTCACCGGAATCACTGAATGCGGTGGTGTTTGCATCTGAGCCTTTTACCATTTGGATGTTGCTGATGCAGGTGATGCTGGCACACTACAGGGGACCCTTGTTACAGCAGGGCTGCTTTGTATAATGACATCACCCCCTTCTTCCTCATGATTACCTTCTTCTTTTATTACTGTGAACTGAGCTGCTTCCCCTCTCGCATCACCACCACCAGCAGTTATCTTTTTAATGTGCTCATCCCACTGGATGGTCTCCAGTAACGTAGTGTGAACATGGCTTACTTTGGCAAACATTTGTGTGGCAAATGGAGTATATTGAAATGTTATCCTCCAACTTGCTAATTGAAAAGAAGTTCCAAACTTGGGAGGATAACTATTTTAATGTGCCATTTCCAATGCCTAAAAAACTGGAGGTAGGTGTGTGTCAATTGCCTCTCTATAGGGCATACTTCGACTGTGGTAGTGGTGTAGTGGTGGATACACGTCTCAGTAGGGGTCTTACAAATATGAAAGCTGGCAATGGTGGTGAAACCACACCCCTCTGAGCAGGTTGAACAGCAGGGGTAATTTTGGAGTCCTCTGAGCCGCCCTCCATATTGGCAATCACTGGCTCGTCATCAGTGTCACTTTCCATAATTCTAAGGCTTTCCTTTTCCATTGTCTCTCGTGCGCAGGTCTCATACTCGGCCAGGGTCCAATCCATATCCAGATCACTAGAAGGGCAGCTTGGAGTAGATGGTGGTGTGCCCTTTCTTTTTCATGCTGGAAATCATGAAACCAATTGTTGAAGAGCAACACTTCCTGTTTTGCCCCTACTTCAGGCAGAACTGTTGCTTGCTGCAGCTCCTCTTGTCCATTCTCCTTTGACCACTGGGTAGTTTGTGGCTGAGACAAATCCACTTCAGATTCACTGCTTGTCGCCATGACTGCAGTGGCTACATCACTGAGAGACATGAGCTTAGGTTTAGGTTAGGGTGGTGCCGTTAATGTGGAAGTGCTGCTCCCAGCCTTTTACAGCCTAGAGGAGGGTGCACTATGTTTCTTGAAAGCTGGTTGGGAAACGGTGGAGCCTGCAAGATCCAGGCTTTTCAATACACTCCAAAGGGTGCTCTTTGATTCAGAGAGAAGTCACTGCAAATTGACCTGTGCACATCTCAGGAATAAGATGTGGGTGATAGAAGACTTATAAAGAGTAGAGTTGAGGCCCTGTGGTATCCTTGATACACATATTACTGTAGCTGACATCCAGGTGTGAATCTGTAGTCACGCCCATAGCCTGTGTTGAGGCGCCCTCAGATTTGGAGTCTGATGAGACAGCCTGCTTTCTGGTGGAAGGGCAAGTTAGAGGAGAGGGCACTTCAAAAGGAAGTAGAACCCCAACATAATCTTCAAAGACTCAGACTCTAAATCACATTTGGTGTCTGGAAATGGACAATAATAAGAGGAGCTGGGGTCCCCAAAATTGCCAACTGGCAAGCAGCCAGTTTGGCTGTGAGAGGAGAAGAAGCTCTTCAAGACTTCTGCCTGTGACCATGACTGGGAGCCAAGGCTGGCACATCTCCTAGCTGGATGAGGGGATATCACCCATGGATTTCAAGACCACCTGCATCTGGAGCCTGAAGCACTAGCACTTGCCTGCTTGATGAGATCAGTGTGCCCTGTGAGGGAGAGGAGAGTGTTGGAGGGAGTGAGGTCTAGTGGGGGATCCTGGTGACTGAATCCCTGTAGAGAGGTGTGAGGAGATGGCAGGTGCACCAACCTGATTATTGCCCGTGTGCAGGGGAAAGTCAGAAACTCCTTAATGTCAGAGGAGGGCTGTGAGTGAAGTGAGCCTTGAATGGTGCTGCTGGTCATCACCGATGTGCAGGTTGTAGGTCGGCAACCCAGGAACAGTGACCCCAAATGGAAGGTGGTCCCACCAGGATAAGGCAAGGAGCATGGTCTGTTCGAGACCGTCGTCAGAGGAAGGAGACCGCTGTGGTGACCCGAATGGATTCAAGTCGCAACTGATGACCAGCAGCAGGAGACTCTCACTCCCTACCTGTGGGGTGAATCTAAGCAAATCTACAAGTATTGGAGGAGCATCAAGAACCCTGGGTAGCTGCTACTGCAGTACTGCATGTGAGGAATTTGAGAACACCGGGCTGCAGCCTTCTGTGTCCACATCTGAATGACTTATCAGAGGCAGCTGGTGAAGCTCCAGCACCCACGAAGGAGGCACGATCAGATACTCTGGTTGCCCAGATCCTGCTGGTGTGGGTAAGACTGATTACGGGCCAGACAGTGTGGGTGAACTTGCTGCCAGATAACGCTTCAGCACAGACCACTTTTGAATTTAATAAAGAGTCAAAGTGTGAATCCTGAGACTCAAACTACTAGAGGGGCTTAACCTGAATGTTTCCTATAGTTAATGGGGAATAATCCCTACCACTAGGGAGAGGGGAGTGGGATTTAGGGACCCCCCTATGAAACACCAGAGCCCTGACCTCAGGGGGCTGTGTGTATTGTTGTGTTTGTATATAACTATCCCTTTAATCGTAAAAGCAAGTATTCAACTGGAAACTCATTTGTTGCTACTCCTGAGTGCACTTTGAGTTGTGAGCCTGGGTTCACCCCCACGCTGCCTAGCTCCCCCATAAGAAGCCTTGGACTGCTCTACACCCGCTACCACTGCGACTCAAGTTCTGAAGGTGTACTTGGCCCAGTTGCTCAGGATCCATAGTAGGTCGGTCCTAGGATATCAAGGGTAAAAGGCCTTGGCCCCCACGGTTGAGCCCAATAGTCCCTGCTTGCTCAGTGGCACTTTGAATGGAGTTCTGACTGTGCTGGAAACTCTAGATGTGTCCACCTAGTCTATGTCCTTTTATCACTTATGAAGTTTGGCTTAAGTAGTAACATTGGGATGAGAAACTTAGGGGTATATTCACAAGAACGTGCGCTAAACATCTCCAAAAAAGCTTAACGCAACTTTACACATCGCAGTCTATCGCGGGAAAATAACCCCGTGTTAACGTGGAATTCGCAACACGGCGGTACCATGCGATATATTCCCGAAACGTGGCCAATGTCCGCGATACAACCACTGCGACGGAGATAAAAACACAAACCCCAACGCAAAAAAACGTGCGATGAGCCCATTCACGATGAGGAAAGCAGCGATAAGCAGCACCAGGCCCGCGATACGCACACGGCAGGCGGGAATAAGCACAATAAAAGCAGGAAAAAGAAAGTCAAACCAAACAGAAAACAACAGCGAAGCACAATGGAGGCAGTCGGAGCTAGTACACAACCCCACAAGCACCATTGGCAACAAAACATTGTATATGGCAGTCCATCGTGGACAAGGTGAATGCAGCCAGAGTGCGGAGGAGGACAATGGAAGACAACCAGAACAGCAGGAATGATGCGAAACGCGAAAACAAGCAGAAACACGGCAACAACCAGAAGGCAGCAATGCACACCGGAGGTGGGAGTCTAGCGCCACACCAGGAGCTGGATGACATGGAGGAAATGGTGTCCACCACATCAGTCTGGAGATGGTGGCAGGAGTCGGGGACCGGAAACTGCTCAAAATCAACAGACACAACAGCAACAGGGAGAGGAACGACCAGGGACTGGGTTACGGGGTGAGATGGGCACAATGGCACACATGCACAATTAAGCACAGCACAACTGCAGACAAACCATGCCCAAGAGTAACAACACCAACCAAGAGCACAAGTCACACAAGTCTGCAATACCACACCACTGAACAAGCACAGAAGTGAAAATCACACTGCCTGAAAGGGAGAAGGGTGAGCCAAATCAGAGCTGAAGGGCCAACTCACACACAATGCAGCACACACACATAGGAAGCAGAGTACCCCAACATCGGACACAATGTGGTGCAAACAGCAACATTTGCACAACCGAACACAGGACACAAGTGCACCCGCTTGTGGCCAGTAAATGGCCATATGCATCTGGCAAAGCACGAAACAGGGACATGATAATGCACAATTACAAACCCACAGCCCTGATGGGGTAGCAATGCATGTATGGCAGGGACCCACATAGGCTGTGACACACACATTGGCATACAAATGAACACTCATCACAGTTGGAGACAAGTGAAGGTGCGGAAACTTCATCAACAATTGCGTGTCAGTACGGCCAAGAGAAGTGCCACAACATGCAGACCAATGCAGCAGCATGTCTGAATGAGGAACGTTGGAAAGCGCCCATGTCCACCGCGGGGGAGTCCATCACCCACACAAGTGAGTGCCAACCCGCATTGGTTGTCCGCGCATGTATCTGGAGTCCAGGCCAATGCAGCCATGTCCACTGTCATCTTGGGACATGTGACCAGATCACCAACATGCAACCAGGTGTCGGGACACGTGCAATGGGTCACATTCAGTTGTGGCTGCAGGTACGTTGTCACTGGTCCATGAACGCGAGTGCAGCAGCGTAGGCCAACATTTCCAATATGAGCTTGTTGTCGACTACATCTAACATGTCGGCGACGTAACCCATCAGCTGTCCCGGACAAAAGTGCTGACTCCAACCCCTGGCCCCAATTGGCACCAAAGCCCAATAGGGGAGCGGCTCAATGTGGTCACTGCACACGACGAGTCATGCAATCTCCCAGGTCCAGTTGCCAGCATGCATGCCAATCATCCAGGCATGCCATAAACGGGCATCACGGTGACACTCCTGGTCGTGGGCCAACAGGGGGCGCACACACATCGAAATCCAGTTCAGCTACTGTTACGTTGGAGAGGCAGACATCCATGGTCCACTCGAATATGCACGAGCGACAATGCAACACAGGCTGAACACAGGTGACTTTGGCAAGGCAGAAGCTTAGCCGGTAACTGATCCGCAGCACTGCCAATGGCAGTGCCCCCAGTACACGCAGCAGACGTGCACGGTACCGGTCCACGTGACTGGGGTTGTGCATGTGTCCGGGATGGTCTGCCATTGCGTCAGTGGCTCTGCCTGAAGCGGCTCTGTGCTGACCTGCGCCAGTCCTGTGGATGAAATTCCACAGCTCGGATCAATGAGCAGTGTCTGTGTGCAACGGGTGCAGGCCTGGGATGGGGTGGGAGTACGTGTGAAGGCCATTTCACGCACGCTAACTACGACCAAGGACTTCTGTGTGTGGGATGTGTACACGTTGGTCTCACGTCGGGCAGTGCGTAGTGTGGGAGTCGTCAGCAAATGCTATCGTATCTGTCAGGGGATGCTGGGCACATGCAAGTCCCAGCTCGGAACTGCAAATGTGCTTCCGCCTGATAGTCCAGACAAAGGACCTTTCATCCCTACAGTCAGTTTACCATCTGCTTGCATACAGGAGATGTGCAGAGGCCTGTCGTAGGTGGGGTGCGATGTCTGCGACCCAGGGAATCATGGATGATATGCCGAGCACGTGGCACATGAGCGGCCTCACTGTGTGTTACGTTGCCTCACAGCTGCTCCTCCCTCCCACGAGCCCTCACACTTGTGTGCGCTGCGCGGTTGCATCACGTGCACTCCTACGGCACACCATTGTCATGCCTGTCTGCACATGTCCAGCGGCATGCCAACAACACCGTGATGCTGGCCGTTGAGGGTGTGTGGCCAGGTGAGTGTAGGCCAATGGTCTGGACAGGGCGGACACAGGTGTACAGTCCATGGCTGGCTGTGATCGCGCTGCGATTGAGGCTAGGCATCTGACTCATGCAGCCGCAGGACTGATACACACAACACTTGGCATGTATGAGCCAAGACCCCGAGCGGTCTTACGCTCCTACATTTCCCTGTACGTGCGGGCCCGCACTCCAGGTGCATGCTACATTGCAACATCGACTACTGTGGCCCTGGTGGCGACAACACTCCAACACAGAGACATGCTTACCGCACTTCCTGCTCAAGGCCAGACCAGAGCCACGCTCTGATCCCCCTGCTGAATCAGCACACCCCGGCGCTGACCTGACGTATGCCGGACCAGCACACGCCGCTTGTGCATGCAGGGGGGGGGGGGTGGACGAAGCTACATGTCCAAGTTCTTAGCCACTGCTGAGGTGACATGGTATTGTCCGCTGAAGACAGCACACTGTGATGTTGCAGGGCTTGGGCCCATCATGCTGACATAATGACCACACGGACACAATTGCTTAGATGGTGTGAATGGCTACGGGCACGTGCGCCTAGCCACTTTTATTAGCAGGCTCACATGTCGAGTGACACCTGTGTTGGATGTGTGTGGGGTGTGTGTACACCAGCCATCATGGAGTGCCTGGTGCAGTCAAAAAACGACAACAGTGTACATCGTAAAGGACACAACCATTCAACCATAAAGGCTCCATGACTTAAGCTGCACAGAGTTAGTGGCCCCAGATGCACAGCGTCCTGCATGGGCCTACCGCCACGGGCAGCTGACTTGCGGTGCACTGGGGCAGGGTCACGAGAGCAGAGCAGGATCTCGTAGATGTCAAAGGGGGTTGTCGCAGAGTGTCTCGTGGACAGTGGAAGGTGTACCCCCAGGGCATGATACAGAGGGCAGAACCACGCAGAAACAGTCACTATGGTGGAGATGAATGGAACAGACACATGTTGAACACCAAGTCCGTCCCAGCCAGATGATGATGCAGACAACCCCCAGGCCATGGACTCAGACGCCACGAAAGTTCAACCAGAGAGTGCCCATGACTCATTGCGCACAGAGTTAGTGGCACCAGTGCTGATTGGGGATGCCACATGCAATGAGGCGGGTCCAATGGTGTGAACTCCTCCATAAGTTACCCAAGACACAGTTCCACATGTGGGACCTACTGGACCGCAGTGTAGGCTTGAGGCAGCGGTCAGCACGGGCCCACAGACACGTGTCGTGTGCTTGTGATGCAGAGTTTGGGACACTGATCGAAGGGAGTTCAGTGATATAAACGTGGCAATTAACATTTGGTCACTGCCATTCTAAACTCAGGACACAGTTCCACATGTGGGACCTACTGGACCGCAGTGTAGGCCTGAGCCCTCGTCCAAGTGTCGCCGGCTTGCATTGAGCAGGGTTAGTGGCACCACATGTCGCCGGCTTGCGTTGAACAGGGTTAGTGGCACCACGTGTCGCCGGCTTGCGTTGAACAGGGTTAGCGGCACCACGTGTCGTGTGCTTGCGATGCAGACTTTGGCTTCGCTGATCGGAGGGAGTATAGTGATGTGGACGCTGCCACAGACTTTTGGTCACTGCCATTCAAAACTCACGACTCACTACAACATGTGCCAACAACTGGGCTGAAGAGTACGCCGGTGGGGTATGTAAACGAAAAAGGAGTACTGTGGGCCAGCGTCGTGGAGGCCAGCGATGGTCTGTGGAGGCTGCAAAGGTCACGGGACTGGGGCTTGGAGCTTGCACCGGCACGTGGTGGGCCCTCTTTGACACACGCCAGTGTCGGCAGGTGAGCGGAGCCTCCTTGGTGCGCTGGGGCAGGCAAGACAGGTCTGGTGACCAGCGGCCTGGGGTGCAGCAGGCGCACAGAGTGGCAGGCGCCGCCGCTCACGGAGTCGGCCTCGTGGCATGCTGAGAGGCACCGCCCTGGCAGACATGTTGGCCATTCCGAAAGAGAACCAGGCCCAGTGCGACAGGGTTTTTATTCACACCCCTACGCAGGCCTGGCGTACACAGGGCCAACCCACTCCGCCCGCGCCTACAGGGGGGACGTAACGAGCGACATTTTCGCGTTCTGCTCCACAGCCTGTGGTGACATGGTAGCGTCCACTGGCCACTACACTCCATGCACCAGCAGTTAATGTCCACATGGCCATTTCCGTGGTTTGCACACTGAAGTCTGTCCGGCACATCCACGCCACACTTGGCATTGGGTAGGTTCTCATTCATTAGTCACTTGCCGCTCTCGCACATGCCTGCTCCAAGCCTCTCCTCACATTCTGCTATTGTGTGGCTGTGGTGCCATGCCGTGGCTGGGTTGTGTGCATGGCAAGCCCAGGTTCCCAATGGAGTTGTGTTGTCCTGTCTGGTCGGTTGGCATGTTGTGTGGCATGTTGCATGTAGTTTTGCTGCGTGCCCATTGCCAGTGTTGTGAGTTGCATGACTGTGGAGTGGAGGTGTGTGGTGTGTTCATTTGGTACTTACCAACGAGCAATGCTTTTCCATAGATGCCATCCTGGAAGCGCTGGTTGATGATGGACTGTCGGAAGATGTATGAATCATGCACACTGCCTGGGTAGTTGGCCACAACATTGTTGAGGAGTCCCCGGTGGTCCACTATTGTCTGCACATTGATGCAATGCGTGTGCTTTCTGTTGAGGTAGTTGTGTGCAGTGTCGGCAGGGGGCACGAGGAGTACATGTGTGCAGTCGATTGCCCCCAACACGTGAGGGAATACAGCTATGGCGAGGAGCCTTGCTTGGTCTCCAGCTGCTCCTGCACAGTGTGGGTGAAGTGGAGGTGCTGGGGGACCAGGCTGATGATGGCATCCAGGACAGGTGTGATGAACTTGGATAGGGCTGGCTGGGAGACTCCTCCGACTCTGGCAGTTGTGGGTTGGAAGGTACCAGAGGCCAACATGTTCAGCACAGCCAGCAGCTTTGTCTGCGGAGGGATGTTAATTGGCCGCTGTGTTGGTACCGTCAGCCTGTGGGTGATGTGGGTCAGGATGCGGAAGATGGTTGTCCTTTTGGGCCTGTAGTGGGCAATGGCATCCTCTGGCGTTAGGTCTGTGCAGCTGGTGCGTTTACGGTGGGTCCGCTGTCTTTGTCTACGTTGCCTCTGTGGTGGTCCGGGGGGGGGGCGGGGCGGGTCCTGGGGATGGTAGCGGGCCTGGGGGGTGGTGGCGGTGGGTGTTGTGGCCCTCATGGGTCTCCGAGCTGCATGATCATTGTCTCCATGGCATCTGTGGGTCTTCAGATGTGGCTCTGGGCTGGGCTCCCTTTCATACTGCAGGTAGTCGTCCTGCTTAACACCAGCAAAAGGCAGGTGTTAAATCCCTGCTGCTACCGCGGCTTATCGCCTGTTTTTGGTTCGCATCGCAGATCGGGCAGTTTGTTGTGAAAGTGGTGTAGTGGTATTTTCGTGAGTTTTTGCACGGGAACGCCTACTCTGCATCTCATTAGGGTTAGTTGGTGGTGTCACCCGTGGAGATAAATTTTGCGGCAGTTATCGCGGGAATACTGGCGATGTCTGCAGTTTGCACCCGCTTGTGAATGTGGCGATAAATCTATCTCCTCTTTTGATGCGCTAAAGTGCCGATAACTCGGCGATAAGTCCTTGTGAATATGCCCCTTAGTCTCTTGTTCTAAGGTCTGCAAAATAGTCACTCCGCTGTATGCATTAGGAAACTTTTCAGCTTTCTATTCTTGGGTACTTAACACCTACGACTGCTCCCTCAGATCTGCTGAAAGGCAGCCAGAGAACCACTCTTTTGCCTCTCGATCCTTCCCCATGTAAAGAGGCAAAATGCAGTGACTCACACTGCAAGAGAGTCAAGAGCTGAAGTAGGCTGATAGGCTGATAGTTAGGGATACTAATGGATGAAGAGGGAGGGCTCAAAGCCACTCTACGTATTGTCATTTGTATGGATATTTTAAGGCAGTTTCAACAGCTAAAGTTGTGTCTACGCAACACATACAAAAGCAAACAACATGCAAGTGTTGATTGCCCTAGCAGAGGCTGTTTCCACAGGTGCAGGGGCACAAGAGGATTGCAAAGGAAGCCAGGGGTGGCCACCACGTTCGGGGGCCTCCTACTAGCTGCTCTCCTTAGCACAATGTTTGTAAGATGATGCCCGCCAGCCACTTTGAGTAGGACAGAGTGGAACCCGCAGATTCTCAGAGTAGTCAGTGATATAGGCAGTCTGATTGGCTGTCAGCAGATTATTATTTTCGGGACAGCCATTGCAGGATGCCAGGCACCGAAATTTGTGTCGCGATAAAGAGTTGTAAGGGTCCTGTAAATGTACTTCAAATACAAATGATATACATATTTAGAATATGTGCATAACATGCATAGCGTTCAGTAGCAGTCCGTGGTAGGAGTGCCGGCCGGGCGGTGACGTGGGGTGGGGGAGGGGCAGGGTGGGGGTTAGTAAACCACGGATTACGGCCGAATACAGGTAAGTAAACATTTAAATAAATAAAACGAATTTCGTTGTGAGCGCTGCATCGCCAAATGTGATGCAGTGTGCGCAACGAAATTCGTTTTATTTATTTAAATGTTTACTTACCTGTATTCGGCCGTAATCCGTGGTTTACTACCCCCCACCCTGCCCCTCCCCTGCCCCACGTCACCGCCCGGCCGGCACTCCTACAATGGACCGCTACTGATAGTGATAAAAAAGCCAAAAGGTGGCATTATGTGGTTGCTTGAGTTTTTCAGCGGTTGCTTCTAATATTATTTTTTAGAATAACTCCCTAGGATTAAAGAGCTCGTTTTGAACTAGGATTACTATTTATTGTGGATAATTTTGTACTGTATCTTTTTACAGTTAACTCACAGTAATGGGCACCTTGGTGTTAAGATATTAATAATGAAACCTAAACTTGGATGATCAGACAAGGCAACTCCTTGCCTATATTACCACTGCACACAAAATGTGATTTTTTTGTACAAGGACATTAGCCTCTTAAGACGTATGATTAATTAGTGCGGTTTCGATTCTGGCTTTAATAATATTTAAGAGTGCCAATGAATTCTAGTGCCAAACCCCAAATGCCTATCTTCAATCTGCAATGCGACTGCATTAGCAGGTGGTGTTAGGAGTTCAAGGCCGAGAGATACTTACAATTTACACTAAAGGAATGCACCTATAATTAAATTACCGTTAAATTACAGTTAAACACAGATGGTTATTTTATAGCAGGTGTTCAGGTTTGAAACTGCATCACTCGACAGTCTTTGTACAACATGGAAAGCAGCTAGTTTGGGTTTCTGGCGGTATGATACGTTTTTTAATAACCATCCCCATGCATCGGTGCAGGCATGGTCTAGGCTTCCAAGTTATATTAGTACATATGGAAATGTCATCACACTGACTACGAAGCCTAGATTAAATAAACAGGAATCTTGATCATCTGAAATGACAAATGCATTAAGTGACACTAGATGGCATTTAGAGTTCCATCAATGTGTCAGTTATTATCAGAAGTTGGGTAAAGTATTGTGAATTCATCTACTATTGAGCTCTGCATAAAATGAGAAATAAATGAGGAAAAGACCTTTAATAAAGTAATGTCAATGCCTCATAAAAATTCAGGAGCACAAAACTTATGGTAAATAGAATTAATATCACCTGGAAAAGAAAGAGCGCACTTCGCATTGTTTGCTGGTCGAATTACCATAGGATTCAGAAAAAATATTTGTAGATCTGTATTTACATCGGTGTTTATTTTCAAAGATGTTACATACCTAGTTATGAATATGTTTCAAAATTACCTGCTAGTTTGAGTCATAACAGCAGCAATTGTATACATATATTAAATGCATATCGATATATATTTAAACATTAAGATAGATAGATGGATGGATGGATGGATGGATGGATGGATGGATGGATGGATGGATGGATGGATAGATAGATAGATAGATAGATAGATAGATAGATAGATAGATAGATAGATAGATAGATAGATAGATAGATAGATAGATAGATAGATAGATAGATAGATATTAACTTGAGGTACGGACCAATATTGCGTCAGGAGTTAGAATGTTTAGGTTTTGCTACCTCTCAAAATTAAACTGCTGAGAATACAAAACAGTAGACCGTTGTAAGAACCAGTTGACTAATGTATTTGTGCAAATGTGCTGCATAATTATGGATTTACCTCATTCACCACATCATTGGTATAATTTTTCAGTTTTTTGCCATCTAATTTAGATAAGCAGGCCACAAAAAGGTGATACTTCATGACACATAATGCTAATAGCCCTCACAACGCTAAGGCTCTGCAGAATCGTGTGAAGACAGTCATTAGGAACATGAAACCCTTGTTTCTTAGGGAACCGTGAACTATTTTCCATATTTGAAGGTTCTCTATAATAAATGGGGGATTTAACAGCTACATTTTGTACACTTAAAGCACACCAACATGTAATGATGGGAAGAGTGTATTTTAATGGGGTATTTTATTTGCATTTCAGGATATTGAGTGCAATCACACTGGATTTGATATTATATCCAAATAAGTGTGTAATAGAAGTAATAGTTTGTTAGATTGAATGCTAGTTGACTTATTTTCTCAATAATAACTACCACTGAAAACAAACCTAACCTAATATTGTTTAAATAAAATCTAACTCAGCAAAGAATGATTGCGTAATAGAAGCATCCATCAACTTTTAAGGTTTCCGTACATCATATTGCGCAGGTATGAGAATTTATATTCTCATATTCAAATTGTTCTTTCTGCACAGCTGCTCTCAGCCATGTCTTGTGTCTGTCTGTGGACCCATTTCGTTCCATATTCTGTCACTCTACCTCTGTTAATCACAGCCATCTGTGGATAGAAATGATATTGAATTACATCTCCCAGAATGAGAAATATTTTAATGGTTATCACATATTAATTTTTGGCCAGCTAGTGGAAGTTGTTCTCTTTTAATTTACCATCTCTATATTCCGTTTGAAGGAAGCTGTATCGCTTCTCCGGAGAATTCATTGCTCAGAAATGAATATAAAAAGGGCATTTCCCCAATGCAGTTGGCTGTGCATATATTTTTGTAATAACTGTGACCCTTCCTTGAAACTTCTTGGCATACCTTGTTTGCAGTGCTTAATTTGTAAAACAAAAAAAAAAAAAAGGTTTTGCTCAGAAGCCTAAGGCAGGTGGCATCCAAGGACAGAGTACCAAGTACCAATATTGCACGGTCTTGAGTTGATTTCATGCCTCTTTAGTCCTCAACCATACACTCCCTGTCTCTTTATCTCACTCTTTTTCATTCCTGCTTTTTTACTTTTGTCAAAATTCTTCTGTGTTTCTCTTCCCCTTTTGTGTTGTTCTCTCTCTTGCTCTGGCTCAAAGTCTGTTGAGTCAAACTAGGTGCAGATCCCCCAAAATAGGTGCCAGGTGGTCCCCACCTGCAACCACCAGCTCAAATTAAGCACTAGTTGTTTGTACAATTGTGCATTGGTTAGTAATTGCACAAACATTTTTGCTTGTTTGATTTGATTTGATTGATTTGATTTGTCGACTTATATAGCGCACAAATGCCCGAAGGCGTCTTGGCGCTAGGGTATGGCAGAACATATAAGGTAGTGGGGTTGAGCGATGCGTTATAGATCCAAAACTCAGTCAGCGAAGAGCCAAGTTTTCAGTAGTCTTCTAAAGGACATGAGTGAGGTACTGTTTTTTATCGACATTGGCAAACGGTTCCAAGTTTTTGCTGTTCCCAATATGAAACTTCTTCCTCCCCAGCGAACCTGCCTGTACTTGGGTAATTGTAGCAGTTTTAAGTGAGAGGATCTGAGATTTCTGGCTGGCACGTACCATTTCAAGTGCGATCTCAGATATAGCGGTCCTTTGCCCTGAAGTGCCTTATAGGCCAGACATTGTGATTTAAAAATGATTCTCTTCCCCACTGGAAGCCAGTGAAGGGTTCTCAATCTATGGGAGATTGCTTCATGTTTGGGGACACCCAGTATCAATCTGGCGGCGGCGTTCTGCAGACGCTGCAGTTTTTGTAGATACTGGGATTGCAGCCCTACATATAGGGCGTTGCCGTAGTCCAATCTCGAAAGGGCCAATGCTGTCACCAACGTCTTTACTGCTTCAGGGGGTATGAAAGAACGAATCTTTCTGATCATCTTTAAGATCCCCCAGATGGTGGATGAAAGCTTGTTGATTTGACCATCAAAAATCAGTTTGTCATCAAAGACCACACCTAGATTCTTGACCTTGGAGACTGGCATCGGACAGTCTCCAAGGTTATCTGGCCACCACCTTGGTGACCAGAAAGACGGATCAGGGCCCAATATCAGGACCTCCGTTTTTCTCCGTTTAATTTTAGGCAATTAGTCTGCATCCAGGTGTTTACTTGTGACATGCAATTGTTAAAACGATCAGCTGTCGCGTCCACATTATTTGACACTGACACAACCACCTGGGTGTCGTCAGTATAAGAGACCACCGAGAAACCACATTGCCTAATAATCGAGGCTAACGGAGTCATATAAATATTAAAAAGCGTGGGGCTCAGAGAGGAGCCCTGAGGAACACCATACGGCAGTTCAAATGATTTGGATATAGAACCTCCCAGTTCCACTGAGAAAGTTCTGCCGGTTAGATAGGATGTAAGAAGATTGAGTGCGGATTCCTCAAATCCCAGCTCCGTCAATCTGGCAATTAATATTTCGTGGTTGACAGTGTCGAAGGCCGCCGACAGATCCAACAAAATCAAGGCGGCCTTCCCTCCTGAGTCCAGTGACCTTCTAAGTTCCTCTGTTGCCATGATCAAAGCGGTCTCGGTTCCGTGGCCCTCTCTGAACCCGTACTGAGAGTGGTCCAGGAGATCTCCAGCGGAGATGAAAGAAGTGATCTGTGTGTTAAGCAGTTTCTCCAATACCTTAGATGAAAAAGGGATCCGAGAAATTGGCCGGTAACTGCCAGGTTCTTCGGGATCTAAATTGGCTTTTTTTAGCAGAGGCAGGACTGAGGCTGTCTTCCAAGCATCCGGGAACTTGCCCGACTGTACGATCTCCCTAAACAGTAAGTTTAATTGTTCACTGAGTAATTCAGGGAACAAATGGAAGACCTTGGGAGGACAGGGGTCTGACGGGGCTCCTGATTTAGTCGCTATCACTACTTGGACAATCTGTTCCCATGTGGGAGATGTAAAGGAGAAGCCCGTGCCCGATGTGTGACTATCTGGCCCTGACTTGGGTGTCTTAGTGGAGGGGCGATTACCACCTATAAAGGTTTTGTAAACTGACTCAACTTTGTTAATAAAGAACTGTCCCACGGTGTTACAAAATTCCAGGGTGCTGACTGTTTTAGCACTGGCTGGGAGGTTGGCTAATTTCTTTACAGTAGCGAACAGTTCCCTGCTGGAGTTCTTAGCTTCCAGAATTTTCGACGTAAAGTAATTGCTTTCTTCCTCAATAATCAATCTCTTATACTCTGCTAATGTTAGTGCATACTCCTTCTTTTTGGCTTGATCATAGTTTACCCTCCACTTACTTTCGGACCTTCTGCAAATTCGTTTCTGAGCGCTAAGTTTCTCTGAAAACCAAGGTTCTGATGGCCTTTTCCTACTAGATCTAACACTCTTAATAGGGGCTGCAGCGTCAACCGCTGTTTTGATCCAAGTGGTTAGTCTGTGGACTGCTTCGTTCGTATCTGCTGTTAGGTCCGGCTTGGTGACCCATAGTGAATTTCTAAGATCGGGAGTATTAATTTTAGTCCAATCTTGATATTTAACTGTGATAGGTGTGTTAGATGATGTTAGTTGTTGTGAGTTTGCATTAATGTTGAACAATATAGCTATGTGGTCCGACCAAGGCACGGGAATCACCTCCACAATTTTGATCATGGTATTGGAGGTAAAGATTCCGTCCAGAGTGTGGCCGGCGACGTGAGTCTCTTGCTTGACTATCTGTCCCAATGAGAACCCCGACAGGGCGTCAATGAGTGCGGTCACGTTGTGGTCTACTGCATTTTCTAGGTGATAATTAAAATCTCCTAAAATTGTGAAATCTGAGTAGTTAATGCTGGCTTCCAAGAACGGACTGATTTTGTCCATAAGGGGGATCCGTGCCTTTGGTGGCCGATATATAAGAAGTCCTTTTAGTGTGTAATTGTTGTTAAGTAGTACTTGGAAAGATAACAATTCACACTCCGGGGTGCTACCAGCTGAGGAACCCGACACTGGCAGCTCTTCTCTGGCAATAATAACTAGCCCCCCCCCGCTTGAGTGTTCTATCGGCTCTAATGATAGTAAAACCTACTGGGAGTGCTAATGCCAGGTCGGGATCCGAAGCTGAATCTGCCCAAGTCTCTGTTATAAAAGCCAGATTGAGCTTATGGTTTTCGATCATTTCTGCAATTTCTGTGTTATGCTTTATTAATGATCGTACATTGATTAACATGGCTTTTATACCTTTACTAGTGGATGAATGTGATGATTTTTGCTGTGAAGTTGGCGACTTAATATTCCTGAAGCTGAAGTGTAACAAACAATATTCACAGAACTTAGGCTCTTTTAGGGGATCTATTGTCGTGCATCCAGAGTTTTTGCATCCTGTATTCAATTTCCAGAGCTCTTCTCTTGTGTAAGTCACATAGCTCTGTTCTGTGGCTAGAGATACAGGGGGTCTAGCCCTAGGCCCGAGCCAGGCGCGGACGGCCGCAGACGGGCTTGCCTTTGGTGCGCCTTCGGCTGCGCGCATCCGCTGCGCGTGCGCTCTGGCATCTGCTGAAATAGTGGTTATCGCGGGAGAAGACTAGCCCGCTAACCTGCTGCTGCCCGGAAGTGTGTCTGTCTCCAATGCCACCGTCCCAGTAACCGCCTTCCGCTCAACGGCACTTGCCGCGTCGGACCGAGGCGTGGGTGAGGCAATTTAGAGGAGCAGCACTCGGTTCCCTGAATAACGGTAAGCTCAGGTCTGTGCAAAGTGCAATTTATAGGAAAACATGTAAAAACAATTTATCGGCGAAGAATAGCAGCAATTGGTTTGATAAAAATTCTTTTTAAAGGAAATTCTGACAGATATTAAAACAGATATTCACACACACAACTAGCCGCACCACCCTCCTTGGTAGTACTGTCACGTCCGCTGCGCGTGCGCTCTGGCATCTGCTGAAATAGTGGTTATCGCGGGAGAAGACTAGCCCGCTAACCTGCTGCTGCCCGGAAGTGTGTCTGTCTCTAATGCCACCGTCCCAGTAACCGCCTTCCGCTCAACGGCACTTGCTGCGTCGGACCGAGGCGTGGGTGAGGCAATTTAGAGGAGCAGCACTCGGTTCCCTGAATAACGGTAAGCTCAGGTCTGTGCAAAGTGCAATTTATAGGGAAACATGTAAAAACAATTTATCGGCGAAGAATAGCAGCAATTAGTTTGATAAAAATTCTTTTTAAAGGAAATTCTGACAGATATTAAAACAGATATTCACACACAACTAGCCGCACCACCCTCCTTGGTAGTACTGCCATGTCCGCTACGCGTGCGCTCTGGCATCTGCTCAAATAGTGGTTATCACGGGAGAAGAATAGCCCGCGCTAACCTGCTGCTGCCCGGAAGTGTGTCTGTCTCCAATGCCACCGTCCCAGAAACCGCCTTCCGCTCAACGGCACTTGCCGCGTCGGACCGAGGGGTGGGTGAGGCAATTTAGAGGAGCAGCACTCGGTTCCCTGAATAACGGTAAGCTCAGGTCTGTGCAAAGTGCAATTTATAGGGAAACATGTAAAAACAATTTATCGGCGAAGAATAGCAGCAATTAGTTTGATAAAAATTCTTTTTAAAGGAAATTCTGACAGATATTAAAACAGATATTCACACACAACTAGCCGCACCACCCTCCTTGGTAGTACTGCCACATCCGCTGCGCGTGCACTCTGGCATCTGCTCAAATAGTGGTTATCGCGGGAGAAGACTAGCCCGCTAACCTGCTGCTGCCCGGAAGTGTGTCTGTCTCCAATGCCACCGTCCCAGAAACCGCCTTCCGCTCAACGGCACTTGCCGCGTCGGACCGAGGCGTGGGTGAGGCAATTTAGAGGAGCAGCACTCGGTTCCCTGAATAACGGTAAGCTCAGGTCTGTGCAAAGTGCAATTTATAGGGAAACATGTAAAAACAATTTATCGGCGAAGAATAGCAGCAATTAGTTTGATAAAAATTCTTTTTAAAGGAAATTCTGACAGATATTAAAACAGATATTCACACACAACTAGCCGCACCACCCTCCTTGGTAGTACTGTTGACTTTCTGTTTGTAAGTTGGCAAATACTGTGGTACCCTTAGTAATACAGGAACTTGTAGCCAGGTTCATTTCCTGCCTGCACCCCTTTTCTGTCCCTTCCATGGGTTGTTGAGGCTATGGGTGTGTCAACATGACCTGAGGGATGATGGGGTATCATTCTAAAGACATCTCTACAGCTACAATTCTCCGACCTGCCCCATCTAGTGTATACATTTGTTAAAAAGTAAAAACACACAAAAGGTGATAGGATGAATTCTTGCAAATAATCTCATGACTGGCAATTGCTCTAGGTAGCAGATCAACCCATCGTTTTTTTTGTCCACCATGCCACCTTGGATTAGAACCAACTATGTGCAAATCAGCCTTGGTTCTGCTCCAGTAGAAACGATCAAGCCAGGATTACTGAGCCAGGTCCTCTCAGAACCGGAGTATAAGCAACCCAAGACCAGTTACGGCCTTCCTTTTACCACCACTCACATTGCTACCAGCCCTCCATCAATGGTGTTTAGCCCAGAAACAACGAACAAGCAGCAGCAGCAGTGGTTTAGGTACTCACCGTGGGGCACTCATTTTGGCTTCAGCACTGGTGAGAAAGTTAAGAGCAGTGTCCTAGTAAAAGAGAGCAGCCTGACAAAAGCAAAAAAGGAATGAGTAACTCTAAATCTATTTGTCACAGTGCAGAGAAACGAAAGTGAGATATGTAGTGCTATCTAAAGATAATTTGGTATTGTTTTTATTATATCAAATGAAAAGGGAGAGGGCTGGATGAGTGAAGGGGGAGGTCAACCCTGCTTCTCTCTTATCCCCTTCCAATTAATTGGACCAGTCCTGCTTAAATATTTTCTCCTTCTATGATAATGACCAGTCATGCTCAGGGCAGGTCAGGCTGTATGTCAGTTTCATATCAATTGCATAAGGTTGCACTGTTTAAATGAAAAGCATGAAACAGATTGCACCATGAAAAAAAGCGTTATGAAGAATTATTTTGACAAACCTGTTATACCTGCTGCTCAGCAGTGTGAGTGTGATGTGGAATGTTGGTGTGTGGTGATGCAGTGGAGTGTTGGATGGAGTGGAATGTTGGATGTCTGTGAGAGTCAGTTGGAGTATGGGCTGATCAGCAGGCAGGCTACTCCTGGTGGGACTCTTTACTATATCTCTTGATCTTAACTACTTAATAAACCATCTTACCTAATCTACACCTGGACTACTGGACATCATTCATATTAAAACAAAACCACAGACACCTCATACGGCTCTGGGAAAAGAAAACAACATATATACCTCCTTGTGCTATTTTGGCCTTTTTACTTAAAACATAAGGTAGGAGATCACTGATAGAATTAGTTCAAGTTCACAAATACTTCTGACCTACTGAGGTAACAAAGAGCTAATCCATATTTTAGAGTTTGCAGATGCCAACAGTCACTTGACTAAATAGGAGCTGATACATTAGCAAACTGGTAGTACTTTACAATGTAGAACCGGGAGGGGAAAGTGGTTGGTTGGTAGCGTGTTAAATTGTAGTGTGGACTTTGTGGAAAGTGTTTTGCTGTTATGCACAATTGACCACCAGTTTTCTCTTATCCTGGCATTAAGCTTGGTGCCCAAACCCATAATGGAGTGCAGAGGAATGAAGGATAGACCAGATGCGGTTTACATTAAATTAACCATTGTGCTGGTTTAAGAAGATCTCCAGTGATTTCACCCAGAATCAACAGATGAACAACCCACAGTCATGCACTGTTTACAGACAGTTGGGGTAACCTTTCTAAATATTCCATCCTTTTAAGTTTTAAGAGAAATGTTATTCAATTTAAGATGGTATACAATAAAATTGTACAAAGCAATGAAACAAGAATTACAAAAAGGGCAAGATAAAAATAAGAAAAACAGAAGAGAGAGAGAGAACAAAGTACATTGCATATTTTCCATCCTTGAAATAGACAGATGTGTAACTTTCGGACATGGGCTAGAGGAACACAGCTATAGCAAAGCTCATTATTATGTATCTTGGAGTGACAGAGAAGCAACCCACAGTCATTCATTGGTTACAGTCATTCAGTATAGATCATCTAAAGTGTGAGTCCAGGAGAGACAAAGGGATAACCTACGGTCACAGACATGATAAATGCAGTCATATTAAATTATCTTTATAGATGGCCCAGGAGTGACAGAAGGGCGACCCTCCCTTGCTCTGTTTACAGGCAACCGGGGCCACAAAATCATGAAATGCTGTGCAGGCCGACACACAAATGAATCTACACCGGCCCTGCCCTGAGAATATATGAAATATAATAAGGTATGCTGCCTCGGGTCAAAGTTGATTCAACCCAGATCTGTGACTGGGGGTGAGTGTCTGAAACGTTTCAGCGCTCCGTCCATAATCTCCTTGTTGATTCAACCCAGATCTGTGACTGGGGGTGAGTGTCTGAAAAGTTTCAGCGCTCCGTCCATCATCTCCTTGTCTGATTCAACCCAGATCTGTGACTAGGGGTGAGTGACTGAAAAGTTTCAGCGCTCCGTCCATCATCTCCTTGTGTTTGCTTTGTTTGCCCTAAGTTGGCAGGGTATGCCCAGACGTGGGTCCCTTGCTCACTTTGCCACTGGATTCAAACTAGCCTGGCTGATGAGGGCTATTAGCCCGAAACCGGTCCCAGGATGCTTGTTTCCGGTCCAGGGAAGACATGGCTTGGAAGTTCGGGCTGGATTGTTCCTATGAGGCACAGGGTCAAGACTGATTTGCATATAGCTGTGTCTGAACTGGGGTGGCGAAGTGAGCTAAAGAATGATGATGGATTCAACCCAGATCTGTGACTGGGGGTGAGTGTCTGAAAAGTTTCTGCGCTCTGTCCATCATCTCCTTGTGTTTGCTTTGTTTGCCCTAAGTTGGCAGGGTATGCCCAGACGTGGGTCCCTTGCTCACTTTGCCACTGGATTCAAGCTAGCCTGGCTGATGAGGGCTGTTAGCCCGAAACCGGTCCCAGGATGCTTGTTTCCGGTCCAGGGAAGACATGGCTTGGCAATTTGGGGCTGGACTGTTCACATGAGGCACAGGGTCAAGACTGATTTGCATATAGCTGTGTCTGAACTGCGGTGGCAAAGTGAGCTAAAGAATGATGATGGATTCAACCCAGATCTGTGACTGGGGGTGCGTGTCTGAAAAGTTTCAGCGCTAGTCCATCATCTCCTTGTGTTTGCTTTGTTTGCCCTAAGTTGGCACGGTATGCCCAGACGTGGGTCCCCTGCTCACTTTGCCACTGGATTCAAGCTAGCCTGCTGATGAGGGCTGTTAGCCCAAAACCGGTCCCAGGATGCTTGTTTCGGTCCAGGGAAGACATGGCTTGGCAGTTCGGGCTGGACTGTTCCCACGAGGCACAGGGTCAAGACTGATTTGCATATAGCTGTGTCTGAACTGGGGTGGCGAAGTGAGCTAAAGAATGATGATGGATTCAACCCAGATCTGTGACTGGGGGTGAGTGTCTGAAAAGTTTCAGCGCTCCGTCCATCATCTCCTTGTGTTTGCTTTGTTTGCCCTAAGTTGGCAAGGTATGCCCAGACGTGGGTCCCTTGCTCACTTTGCCACTGGATTCAAGCAAGCCTGGCTGATGAGGGCTGTTAGCCCAAAACCGGTCCCAGGATGCTTGTTTCCAGTCCAGGGAAGACATGGCTTGGCAGTCCGGGCTGGATTGTTCCCATGAGGCACAGGGTCAAGACTGATTTGCATATAGCTGTGTCTGAACTGGGGTGGCAAAGTGAGCTAAAGAATGATGATGGATTCAACCCAGATCTGTGACTGGGGGTGAGTGTCTGAAAAGTTTCAGCGCTCCGTCCATCATCTCCTTATGTTTGCTTTGCCTTGGGTCAAAGTGGCACTGGCAGTGGCAAGTGAGGGTAGTCTGAAGAGAGTCATATTCTGTGGTTAAAGATGGAGAACAGTTCTATGAATGAGGTGCATCACTAAAGCTGCCTGAAAGCAGACAGTAGACCGGCCAGTGAATGCAAAATATCTAGAGAGCTGCTGCGAGCATGCGAGCTAAGGGCGCCTCTTTCAAGAACAGAAGTGTGTACCTGAAGCCTGAAGGCAGTCTCTTGACTAAGGTAAATTGTTAGAGCACTCTATTTATTTCAGTTTACTGATGTGTTGTGTGCTTAACGGGAAACAGTTTCTGTTAACAGAGCTGGAGTCATATTAAAAAGAAAACTCCATTGCATTTTTGAGGTCACGAGGTCACAAACGTTTGGAGAATTAAAACGGTATGCCAATTGGAACAGAGTCCTCTTTTACAGTGTGTTAAGGTATTTGTTTACAAAATATACTGTTATTAAATTTAAAAATAATTTACAATTGCACAATTTTTTCACCAAGAAGGCAAAATGGCTCTGAGCGACACCACCTATATTGCTCTCAACTCCACCCTTCGCCTCTACAGAAAACAGTAGGTTTCTGATATGGAGGCATTACTTGTCACTCAATTTTTAACATGGCCAAGGAAGGCATGGTTATAGATGGTCTCTTGCTGTACGTGTGAATATTTGGATGTATAACGATCTCCAAACATGAATCCCTTTATTAGAAACAGGCATGGGCTTCCCCAGCACATACCTACAATGATTTATGTATTGCCTAAAATGGCAATACACTCGGCTAGGGGGAATCTACAACATCCAATAACTTCCCTGGCCACTTCAGATGCATCCCCTTCATCATCTTCTTCATTCTCTTCATTAAAACGTTGTTATTTTATGTTAATACTAATATTTATTTATAGAACGCACAACTACAAAACTTCAAAGGATAGGGGCAGTGTATTGCAGGCACTAAAGGCAGCACGCGGCAAAGCACCGTCTTAACAATGTGACTGTTTTTTTTACTTTAGTGCAACCGAAAGAAAGAGAGATAGAGGGGCAGATTTACAACTTCTGGCGCATCCCTGCAAATCAGCAGGGATGCGCCAGAATAGTTGCGACACGCAATTCTCTCCTTGCGCCACCACGGAAGCGCCGCATTTACAATGCGGCGCACCGTGGCGCAAGGAAAGCCGATGCGTGTCGCATCCTGTGGCGCAAGGGCGGCGCATTGCTGGAGTCGTGTCGCAAGCGCGGCGCAGCTCCAGCAATGCTCGTGGGCCGCCCATACCTAACGTGGTGCGCCACTCCTTACGCCTGCTTGAAGCAGGCGTAAGGATTCGTCGCAGCGGCGTCGGAAAAGTGACTCAGTGAAATCTTGTAGATTTCACTGCGTCACTTACGAGCATTCCTTCGACGGAACGCCCACCCTGCGGAGGAACGCCCACATGAAACCTGACGCAGGTTTCATGTGGCGCAGAGCTTTACAACGTGACGCATCTCCCTAGATGCGTCACGTTGTAAATAATGCGCAACGTGGCGCATGGTTTACGTCGCCGCTGCGTCACAAAAGTGACGCAACGGCGGCGCAAAAGTGGCGCAACGGGCTTGTAAATCTGCCCCAGAATATAGATGACATACGGTGGTGATCAAATTCAAAATGACTCCTAGGAAATCAGGGTTTAGTTTGAAATATGGCAGTATGCATGATGACCTGTATGATAAATAACACTATGACACACAGAAAACCAGTAGAGCCCAGAACAACCGGGTTGTCTTGTCATGATTGATCAGCTAGGGAGAATTACTGGAATGCCACATAACCAGCTGAAGTCTGTCTAGAAGTTCGACTGATGTGCCAAGGAAGAACAAATAGTGGTCTAATTTGGATGGTATGTGAAAATTAACCACTGACACATGGTGAAAAGATTTATTGAAAGGCAGAACTGTTTTAAGAGATTTTATTTGCAGGAAGCAGCTACAGGGTACTTTACCAAATCAATTTAGCTGCCAATAAATATAAAATATTATACATATTTCTGAAAGGAGCAAGCAGTGGCACATACTTGCTTGCCAAGTGTTCACAGTCCAGCAGGAGAGTTCACATTTGATGATGAGAAGCTCAGTCTCTAAAGGGTTCAGGTTTGAGACTTAGGTGGCCATCCAACAATTTTTGATAGAGACACAGTCCATCATGTTGACTGACGCATCTTCTCCCATCAGTATATGCAGATTGTTACAGTCAGAAGACCAATTGCATGTCACAGGATATCTACAGATGTGAACTCTGGCCAGCTGAAGCAATTTACCTAGAGTACACACAGAGATGTTAAATAAGAGTGGAGACCGTATTGACAACTGTCAGACACTGTAAATGATACAGTTGCTGAATTCTATCCATTAACTACAACCTTAGGCTTTCTGAAATAGTGTCTAAATTCCCAAGTTTAGCCTGTCAGGTGATGGGAATGGAATAATCGAGAGTGTTGCTGGTGATAGAAAGATCTAATAACATAAGTCCTCTGACATCATAGCAATCCACTTAGTTCCTCATATCTAGCACTTAGAGGTGTACTAATTCATGATTCTGTCTCATTTGAAACTCCAGCTGCAAAGTATTCATTGGACCATTTCTCTCTATGAGCCTTTGAATCTGAGAAAAAGGCAGTTTCCCACTGAAGAAGAGAGATTGGATCGAAATTAACCAAGATCATCAGATTTAATAGGCAATATATTTAGAAGTGGTTTTTACTAGGGCTGATTATTACTGTTTCCAGACAAGGCCATTTGTTAGTGAGCAATTGAACAAGGTGAGCAGCCCGTGAATCAGAAATGAATCAAGACGATCTATAAGTCTTGCAACACTTGTGCCAACAGGTGAACCCAATGGGTGACTGCTTACAGTCAAAGCATAAGCTCGACTTCAATAATGACACTACAATGCTCATTCCTAAGTATGGAGCCCTCAATGTCAATTTGTGTCATTAAGTTGATAGTCATTCAAACAACTTCCTGTGCTTAATGGGAATAAATCTCCTAACCTTTAACTCATCACACAATTTAACCAAGTAGGGTAATGCTGACTGAGTTGCATATTGTGCTTGCTGTTCTGAAATTGCTTTGTAACTTCTGTGACACATTAGTCCTTCTGCAGATTCGGGTAAAAAGGTAAAGAGTTTTGACCGTTCGTTTGTGTCTTTTTTAGGCAGGCAGCTAGGAGACATCTTGCATAAGATTCTCTCCACCTCCACATCGTTCACATTGGTGGATTTTTAACTTGAGCCGAGCAAGATCATCTGAAAACCAGCTATTGTATGAGGGGAAAGACTGAAGATCATTTGCATTCCATGACTGGCAAAGTCATGACAAACACTTTAGTAATATTGGTGTGATTGAGTCCAGGAGAACTGAGGGTCTCCCTCTGAATGATCACCTTGATGTCTACTGAATACTTGTGGAAGAATTCTAAATAGAATTTGTTAGAAATGGGGGTCTCTAGTTGGCAATGGCTGGCCACTGTCCAAGTAGGGACCCTTCTTCCTAAGTCAGAGTGAGAGGGCTACCCTCTTTAATACCCCTGCTCAACCCTGTGGTAACGTAGCACGAGCAGGTAGGCTTATCTCAGAGGCAGGGTGTGAAGCATTTATGATCATACACAGTAACACAATGAGGAACACTACAAAGGGACACCACACAAGTAGTTATTATAAAAAATAAGTATCTTTATATAAAGGCAGATTTATCACAAGACCAATAACTGTAAAAGCCACAATACTGTCAAAAATAGGATAGCTGTTGAAGGGCTGTCAAAAATAGTTCAAAGGTTGCAAAAATAAGGTTCAAGTTCAAAGCAGTGGTCTCTGCGACCCTTTCTTTCACAAAGTACCTGGGTTTAGTTGCAAAACCAACAAAGTGTCGCAAAGAAGCTGTAGCGATGATTCTCGGCACGCGAGGCCGGCGATGCGTTGAAATCCTTGCCGCAAGGGAGGATGATGCGCCGATCTGCGGGATGCGTGCGGAGACGATGCGACAAACTTCTGCACGCTGGACCACCGATGCGATGACTTTCTTGCCGCGTGGGAGAAGTCGATGCGGTGATCCTGTTGCGCTGTGCGATCGTGTGGCGATGCGAAGACAAGACGCTCCGCGAGGGAGCGACGAAATTCGGTGTGATGCGATCAAAGTGGCGAACGCACGGCGTCCGCACTGCGATGTCTCGAAGCGATGATTTCTGTCAGGGTTGCGAGTGCGCGGCGACAGCAGCGCGATGATCTTTCCAGCGCGTCTCGGCTGCAGCGGCTCGCAAAGGGGCGTCAGCGATGGTTTCGGGTTGCGGGCCCTCGGCGGCAGCAGCGCGAGGATTTTCCCAGCGCTCTCGACTGCAGCGGCCCGCAAAGATGCGTTAGCGTCGATTTCTTACCCTCTTCTCTCTGATGCAAACTAGAGGCCCTGGAACTCACAGGAGCCTCCTCAGCAGATAGCAGTCCTCGCAGGGAGGAAGCAGGAGGTTGGTGGTGGAGTCTGTTGTGCCTGAGACTCCAGCAGGAGGCTAGCTCTTTTCCTAGCCCTTGGGTGATTGCTGTACAAAAATAAAAGTTCTCTCAATAGTTCCTTTTCCTCTTCTTCAAGGTCCAGTGGTCACTGCTGCAGGCCAGTGCAAGAAAAACACACAAGCACAAGGACAGTCACTTCCTGCAGATTCCTCCAGTGGCACGGACAGAGTTTCCTCTCCAGATCCAAAAGCAATACAAAAGTAGGGGGTTTGAGCACAGATATTTATACCCCAAAAGCCTTTGATCCTTGAAGCTACCAGTCCCTGAACCTAGCCAGAACCAGTTCTGCTCAGGCCTGGAGCACTTTGTTTACCAGGCTGCATCCTTCCTTTCAGAAAGAGGGGTCTGCTAGCAGACACACAGTGGGAGGTGGAGCCAGCATTCACCTTGCCAGGCACAGCCCTATTCAGATCAAAGAGCCACCCTTCCCCACACTCTAAATGCAGATCTCTCTATTCCACCAAGGTCTGACTCAGCCTGTCCTGCCCCTCTAAAACCAGACAGCCAATACACATAACGGCAGAGCACACTGGAAGGCTTAGGCAAGAAAATACCTACTTTCTAAAAGTGGTATTTTCAAACACAGAATATAAAAATAAACTTCACTAAAAGGTGTATTTTAATATTCTGAGCTCAGGCATACTAAATTCGTTTTTCTACCATGTCCCTGGGGTCAGTTAGGACTATAGCATGTAATAGTCAAACTGCCCATTCTAGCCTATGAGGAACAGGTAGCCTTACAGTAGTGAAAAACGAAATGGTGCATAATTCACTACCAGGACATGCTACACACACCCAGGCATGTCCTACCTTACACATACAATGCACCCTACCCGAGGGGCGACTTACAGGATGCCAAGGGAAGGTTCAGGGGCTGGGAAGTGGTTGCACTTCACAGCCAAGATGGCAGTTCTGGACTGCACACAGACACTGCAGTGGCAGGTCTGAGACACACTTTACAAGCTGCTTCTGTGGGTGGCGCACATCTGTGCTGCAGGCCCACCAGCAGCATTTGGTTTACCAGCCCTGGGCACACACAGGCCACACTACTAGGGACTAACAGGTAAACCAAATAAGCCAATAAGGGATATACCAATTCACATAGACATATTTACCAAGGGAGAGCATATGCACTTTAGCACTGAACAGCAGTGGTAAAGTGCCCAGAGTCATAAAACCAACAGAAACAGGTCAGCAAAAATACAGGAGGCAGGCAAAAAGTTTAGGGGTGACCCTGCAAAAAGGGCCATTTCCAACACAACCCCCTTCCAGCCAAAACGCAGGGTAGACCAATCACTACTTTGATGGGCTTCCCTGCTTCGGGCGATAGAACACGGAACTGGCCCGCAACTGCAGGGGCATATGCCAGCTCTACTCCAATCTGAACCCTGGTGGATCCCTCTGTCCACACTCCCAGGGCCCACTAAGATAACCAATGGGAAACTCTGCCCCTCACCTGTGGACACCACCTGTGCAGCACCTAACCTTAACTGGCCCCCAGGTGTGTCCCAACAGATAAACAATAAGCCACAGTCGCCACTGACAGTAGTCAGGGATGAGACCCAGGCCTTATACCTCTCAGGGCTCACTAAGGCAACCAATGGGGAACTCTTCCCCTTACCTGTGGACACCACCTGTGCAGCATCTAACCTTAACTGGCCCCCACGTGTGTCCCAACAGATAAACAACAAGCCCCAGTAATCACTGACAGTAGTCAGTGATGAAATCCAAGCCCTATACCTCTCAGGGCTCTCAAACTTTTGTGGCATCAGAGAGTGAGGGGCAGTAACCCCAGGTGCCTGGCACCTTTTGTACACTCTCCCTCCTGTCAGGTCAGGCAAAGCACCCGGACACTGACCCACCAGCCCTGGGCCTGTACCCAGCGGCTGGGCCAGAGACTGGGGTGGGCTCTCCCACACCCGGTCCTCCTCTTTGGGGCTCGGTACCCTCCCACCTGGAGCGATACCCCCTTCCAGAATTGTCAGGGCACCTGAGGCAGGTGTCCTGCATAATTCGCCCACCAGTTCAGGGGTTCTATCCTGCAACTGGTATCCCAGCATAGGGTCTGTACCCTTAGACTGGGCGGAGGTCAGGGGTGAGGCTGCCCTCTCCCCGCCCCTTTACTGGGGCCCGGCACCCTCCCACCTGGAGAGGTGCCTCCATAACACAAACCGGGAGGGGCACTGTTAGCAGTTGCCCCTTCCTCCAGATCAGGGGGACACCCTGAACCTGGCCCCCCAACCTAGGGTCTGTACCCTTGGGCTGGGCCTGTGCCTGGCAACCCAGGACTTCTGGGGGCGTACACCAATTCCCCCCAAGGAAAATACACTCTTCCACTAGTTCAGGGCCTTGTCCCTGCAACTGATCCATCAACCTGGAAAAACCCTCAGGTGGTACTGGGGTCAGAGGCGAGGACTCCCTCCCTCTGCACCCCCTTCCAGCATACTGCACCCTCCCACCTGGAGTGGTGCTTTTAGAAAAGAACATGGTCGGGACACTGCTTACAGTTGTCCCTTCCTCCAGGTCAGACAACACCTGGACCTGACTTACCATCCCAGGGACCAACCCCTGTGCTTGAACAACTGCCTGGCCAACCAGGACTTCCTGGGGAGCACACAGGCCCCCCTCAAGGGAAACACACCCCTCCACCAGTTCAGGGCCTGGACCCTGCAACTGACCTACCAACCGGAAAAAACCCGCAGGTTGCACCGGGGTCAGAGGCGAGGACTCCCTCCCTCTGCACCCCCTTCCAGCATACTGCACCCTCCCACCTGGAGTGGTGCTCTTAGAAAAAATGGTCGGGACACTGCTTACAGTTGTCCCTCCCTCCAGGGCAGACAACTCCTGGATCTGACTTACCAACCCAGGGACCAACCCCTGTGACTGAACAACTGCCTGGCCAACCAGGACTGAAGTGGTGTCACCATGGTCACTCCTAGGGGGATCAGCCCTTCTGACTGGCCCCTGACCCACTGGCTCTTCCACTGGGGACTCCTTCCCCCTTTCATCCCTCAGACTGGACTTCCGTACCCTCCCCTAGGAGTGGCACTGCCAGGCACAAGAACTGATGGAGGCCTGACTACAGGCACTCCCAGCTCACCTAACACTGGGGTACCCCCCACAATGGACGGTCCATCCAGACAGACTAGGCTCCCTACCTGGTGTTCCCTCATGGAACCATCCAGTCCTGGGGACTGAGGCTGGGGCACTTTGGGACCTATCCCAGTCTCACTCCTGCTCCCACGAGACAGGATGTGAGGCCCTACAACCTCCTCACAACAAGGGGACCCAGCTGTAACACTCCTAACCTTTCCCAGCACTCTGGGTTGGAAAACTTCTGAACCACTTCTCTTAAGGTCATTCCCTAATGCCTCTACAGAGCCTCTGGTACTCACCCAGAGGTCTGCCTCCTGCGCAAGTTCCCTAGGATCAGAGAACTCGCACTCTAACAGATGTTGGTTTAGCTCTGGAAAATAGGAACTCACAATATGCTCTCCCACAATTGGATTACACAGTTCCACGCAGGTGCTAACCTTTACCTCACAATCCAGTGTCTCACACACGTACCCCACACCACTCTCTTGAAGTGGGCGAGACATTAACTGACTGTCTCTATCACTCAACCCACACTCTTCTGGGCGGTCCTCACACTCATACACCAGGACTTCAACCACGGGGGAACCCCTCTCCCTGCACCTCTCATCCAGAGTCGGTAGAGTATCCCTCCTTTCACTAGGACTATGGGCCCCTGCGCTAGTTCCCCAATCCACCTCAGGGCCACTGCATATTAATGGGGCTACCTCATATCCTTGAATCCCCTGGTGTAGATCAACCCCCTCCTTCAAGTCAGGTGCTACATCTCTGGGTGGGGGTACTACACTGTCATCACTATACACTTCAATTTTGCTGCCACCACTGGACCCCACCCTCTCTGGGGAATCCAGACAATTAAGACTGTGCTCCAGGGGTAACCTACCCTCTTGAGCTAACTTCTCCTTTTCTGCTATCTGCGCTCGGTGCGCCTCCAGCTGTGCAATCTCTATTTGGAGCCTCTCCAATTCCAGCTGGTACTCCCTCTCCCTCTGTCTGTCCAACTCCTCTGGGGACCATGAAGGGGATTGGGCACTACCCTGTGCACTAGATCCAGCAAGGGACTCCCTACCTATGGGACCTTCCCGCCTGTCCCCCAACTCCTCTGGGGACCATGAGGGGAATCTGGCACTACCATAGGCACTAGGCTCATCAAGGAACTCCCCACCTATGAGATATTCCATAACACTTTCTTCCTCCTCTTCAGACTCTCTAGAGCCACCCTCAGACCAACTACCCTCTGGGTAGGTGTACTGGGACTCCAAGAATCTCCATCTGTCTTGTTGCCAAAGTCTCAGGGATGTCTGCAGGGATAGCTGAGTCTCCTTCCTACTCACTGCTAAGCCCCTCTCCTCACAGAACCCCCTTAGCTCCTCTAGACTGTAGGTTAACAGATCATCTATATAAAAGGTAGGTCTCATTTCAGTAAGACCCATTGTAGCAATAACTGGCAATATCAATAATAACAAAAATAGGCTTGCCCGTTGTAACAATCACGGGCAATATCAATAAAAGATAGAAGAAACTTCTCAAGAAAATGTATGCGGGTAAAAAATCACCGGCAATATCAATAAAACATAGGCTTGCCCATTGTAACAATCACGGGCAATATCAATAAAAGATAGAAGAAAACTTCTCAAGAAAATGTATGCGGGTAAAAAATCACCGGCAATATCAATTACAATATAGGATCCAACAATTCTCAAAAATGTATGCGGGTACTATTACCTGGCAATATCAATAAAACATAGGCTTGCCCATTGTAACAATCACGGGCAATATCAATAAAAGATAGAAGAAAACTTCTCAAAAAATGTAAGCGGGTGAAGAATCACCGGCAATATCAATCACAATATAGGATCCTAAAAACTCTCAGAAATGTGCGTGGGTGAAAAATCACCAGCAATATCAATCACAATAGGGGATCAAAAACTTTCAATAAATGTGCGCGGGTGAAAAATCACCGGCAATATCAATCACAATACAGGATCCCAAAAACTCTCAGAAATGTGCGTGGGTGAAAAATCACCAGCAATATCAATCACAATAGGGGATCAAAAACTTTCAATAAATGTGCGCGGGTGAAAAATCACCGGCAATATCAATCACAATACAGGATCCCAAAAACTCTCAGAAATGTGCGTGGGTGAAAAATCACCAGCAATATCAATCATAATAGGGGATCAAAAACTTTCAATAAATGGGCGCAGGTGAAAAATCACCGGCAATATCAATCACAATATAGGAGCAAAAAAAACAATTCTCAAAAAAAATGTATGCGGTACGTTATGGTCTGCACTCACTAGTAGTGTACACTATAATTACTGTATGCGATCATAAATGCAAGTCCAGATCCTCACCGCTGACCACCAATGTTAGAAATGGGGGTCTCTAGTTGGCAATGGCTGGCCACTGTCCAAGTAGGGACCCTTCTTCCTAAGTCAGAGTGAGAGGGCTACCCTCTTTAATACCCCTGCTCAACCCTGTGGTAACGTAGCACGAGCAGGTAGGCTTATCTCAGAGGCAGGGTGTGAAGCATTTATGATCATACACAGTAACACAATGAGGAACACTACAAAGGGACACCACACAAGTAGTTATTATAAAAAATAAGTATCTTTATATAAAGGCAGATTTATCACAAGACCAATAACTGTAAAAGCCACAATACTGTCAAAAATAGGATAGCTGTTGAAGGGCTGTCAAAAATAGTTCAAAGGTTGCAAAAATAAGGTTCAAGTTCAAAGCAGTGGTCTCTGCGACCCTTTCTTTCACAAAGTACCTGGGTTTAGTTGCAAAACCAACAAAGTGTCGCAAAGAAGCTGTAGCGATGATTCTCGGCACGCGAGGCCGGCGATGCGTTGAAATCCTTGCCGCAAGGGAGGATGATGCGCCGATCTGCGGGATGCGTGCGGAGACGATGCGACAAACTTCTGCACGCTGGACCACCGATGCGATGACTTTCTTGCCGCGTGGGAGAAGTCGATGCGGTGATCCTGTTGCGCTGTGCGATCGTGTGGCGATGCGAAGACAAGACGCTCCGCGAGGGAGCGACGAAATTCGGTGTGATGCGATCAAAGTGGCGAACGCACGGCGTCCGCACTGCGATGTCTCGAAGCGATGATTTCTGTCAGGGTTGCGAGTGCGCGGCGACAGCAGCGCGATGATCTTTCCAGCGCGTCTCGGCTGCAGCGGCTCGCAAAGGGGCGTCAGCGATGGTTTCGGGTTGCGGGCCCTCGGCGGCAGCAGCGCGAGGATTTTCCCAGCGCTCTCGACTGCAGCGGCCCGCAAAGATGCGTTAGCGTCGATTTCTTACCCTCTTCTCTCTGATGCAAACTAGAGGCCCTGGAACTCACAGGAGCCTCCTCAGCAGATAGCAGTCCTCGCAGGGAGGAAGCAGGAGGTTGGTGGTGGAGTCTGTTGTGCCTGAGACTCCAGCAGGAGGCTAGCTCTTTTCCTAGCCCTTGGGTGATTGCTGTACAAAAATAAAAGTTCTCTCAATAGTTCCTTTTCCTCTTCTTCAAGGTCCAGTGGTCACTGCTGCAGGCCAGTGCAAGAAAAACACACAAGCACAAGGACAGTCACTTCCTGCAGATTCCTCCAGTGGCACGGACAGAGTTTCCTCTCCAGATCCAAAAGCAATACAAAAGTAGGGGGTTTGAGCACAGATATTTATACCCCAAAAGCCTTTGATCCTTGAAGCTACCAGTCCCTGAACCTAGCCAGAACCAGTTCTGCTCAGGCCTGGAGCACTTTGTTTACCAGGCTGCATCCTTCCTTTCAGAAAGAGGGGTCTGCTAGCAGACACACAGTGGGAGGTGGAGCCAGCATTCACCTTGCCAGGCACAGCCCTATTCAGATCAAAGAGCCACCCTTCCCCACACTCTAAATGCAGATCTCTCTATTCCACCAAGGTCTGACTCAGCCTGTCCTGCCCCTCTAAAACCAGACAGCCAATACACATAACGGCAGAGCACACTGGAAGGCTTAGGCAAGAAAATACCTACTTTCTAAAAGTGGTATTTTCAAACACAGAATATAAAAATAAACTTCACTAAAAGGTGTATTTTAATATTCTGAGCTCAGGCATACTAAATTCGTTTTTCTACCATGTCCCTGGGGTCAGTTAGGACTATAGCATGTAATAGTCAAACTGCCCATTCTAGCCTATGAGGAACAGGTAGCCTTACAGTAGTGAAAAACGAAATGGTGCATAATTCACTACCAGGACATGCTACACACACCCAGGCATGTCCTACCTTACACATACAATGCACCCTACCCGAGGGGCGACTTACAGGATGCCAAGGGAAGGTTCAGGGGCTGGGAAGTGGTTGCACTTCACAGCCAAGATGGCAGTTCTGGACTGCACACAGACACTGCAGTGGCAGGTCTGAGACACACTTTACAAGCTGCTTCTGTGGGTGGCACACATCAGTGCTGCAGGCCCACCAGCAGCATTTGGTTTACCAGCCCTGGGCACACACAGGCCACACTACTAGGGACTAACAGGTAAACCAAATAAGCCAATAAGGGATATACCAATTCACATAGACATATTTACCAAGGGAGAGCATATGCACTTTAGCACTGAACAGCAGTGGTAAAGTGCCCAGAATCATAAAACCAACAGAAACAGGTCAGCAAAAATACAGGAGGCAGGCAAAAAGTTTAGGGGTGACCCTGCAAAAGGGCCATTTCCAACAGAATTTTGCTGCTTTTCTATGTTTGTGTAATATTGACTCCTCTAGTCTTGTTTAGAGCTGATATATCAATTTGAAACTGGCCACTTAGATGACCTGACCTCACAAATGGAATTGTGTCAGTGGTCAGAAATTGTTCTGAGATGGTGAATATGGACTCTAACATATGCTGAGATTGATGTTTTTGTTTATAATTGAGCACATTTAAGATAAAAAAAAAGCAACGTCATAAGTCCCAGAGGTTTCTTCAATGATTGGTTAAGGTTGGTAAGAACAATGACAATATCCCTTTCCAGTGTAAAATAGGTATTTCTTTTCAGTCAGCTTAAAAAATGCAGTGATTGCGATTTTTTGCGACTTTTAATTAGAAACTCAGAAAATGAAATGTACTAATGTGTCTCAGACACATGTAGCGATTCCCATTGGGGTCGCAAATGACCTACCTCATCAATATTCATGAGGTAGGTCGCAATTTGCGACTCATTGGGAATGGTGTGCACTCACGGGGATGGTGGCCTGCTGGGGTCAGCAGATCACCATGTTTGTGATGACTTTTTAAATAAAGCGTTTTTTTTTTTTTTGCAGCCTGTTTTCCTCCAAGGAAAACGGAATGCATTAAAAAAAATTAAAGGTAATGTTTCATTATTTAATAGTAGGCAGTGGTCCGTGAGACTACTGCCTGCTCTTAAAAAATGTTGAAACCCACATTCACAAAGTGTAAGGGGTCCCTTAGGGACCCCTTTGTGTTTGTAAATGAGTTACCACCCCCTTCACAGAACCAGTAAAATATGAATATTTTGTGACCAAATTCCGGTCGTAAAACATCCATACATGCCACTGCTACTCGCTATTAAGAAGGGATGACCTTGAAACGCCCTTTCCTAATAGCAAATCACAAACCCTATTTTGCGAGTCGGTAATAAGTTACCTAATCTCAAAATAGGGTTGTTACATTGCACAAGCCATTGTATTGGTCGCAAACGGCCCGATTCTCCTTCTGCAACCACTTAAAATGGTCGTACATCTGGCACATATTTTTTTTTAGGTAAGTAATATCATTGTTAATATCGTTTTCAATAATAAAGTTGTAAAAAATATCATTTTTTAACTATCTTAATGTTCATTACATGTGTTATTATTGTTTGCATAATTATTCATATTTTTAAATACATTTTGGAATTTTAAATTCTTTTTAACTTTTAATTTAATTGATAATAGTAATTTATAGTGTTGTAGCAGGTTGCTAGGTTTATAGGGGTATATGGTGGGAAGTTAATTAAGTTATACTTAATTAACACTTACTTACTCATTTATTTTTAATCATTTTTGTAATAACTTCATATTTAAGTTATATTTTAGGTCTGGGCCATTGAGTTTGTAGGGATATAGGGTGGGAAGTTCAGTAATAATTAATTAACAATTAATTGTTTATTATTAATTATGTAATTGATAATTCATTATGTACATTATGTAAATCTGATTTATTTTAGTTATATTTTAAGTGAGGGCTGCTAGGTTTGCATAGTGGGACGTTAATTAAGCAATACATTAAAAAAAAAATGTAGACTGGTAATTATTAAATTATTTAATTAATCATGTAACATGCTTAAATCTTTTTATTTGATATATATATATACACACACACATATATAAATATAAATATGTACATATATATAATACTCCAGTTTATCTAACAGTAGGGAAATCTTAGGCTTTCAGAGAGGTTATATTTACTGTTCCCACTTCAGTCTGTGCAACAGTAGGTAAAGCGTTGAACTTCAGAGGCGTAAGATTTACTATTCCCACTCCAATATGTGCAACAGTAGGGAAAGCGTTGGGCTTCGGAGGGGTGAGATTTACTATTCTGACTCCACTCTGTGCAACAGGAGAGAAAGCGTTGGACTTCAGAGAGGTTAAATTTAACCTCTCTGAAAGCCTAAGCTTTCACTACTGTTGCATAAACTGGAGCGGGAATAGTAAATAACTTATTCCCAGACTTCAATATTTTTCCTAATATTGTTTAAATATAACTATTATTATTTGGGTATTTTTTAAATGTTATATTATTTGTATAATATATATATATTTTTTTATTTCGCTAATATTTTTAGAAAATACATTTTTGGGGTAAATTTTGTAATATTTTGCAATTGATTTACTAATATTCCTTATGTTTAGTGCATATATATATATATATATATATATATATATATATATATATATATATATACTTGAGAAAGGCATCGCCTAAACGCTTTGTTTGTGTGCACATTAGAAAAAAAAAAAATTGTGTACCGTCCTCTGGTGTGCCGCTGGATTTCTTTGTGGGATTTCCTGCCTTTGCAATATATATATATATATATATATATATATATATATATATATATATATATATATATATATATATATATATATATATGCAAAAGTTGATCAATTCCCAGTTGACCTCTGAAAAGAGAAACCAGCCACTCCGACAACGTCTTTTATAGTAGAAAATAAAATAAAAATGCAACATAATGTATATATACATATATATATGTTTTTAAAAATAGTGTTGAAATGTATATATGTATATAATATACACACACATATTTATATATAGCACTAAATATTATGTAATGTATTTTATTAATGTGATATTAAAATATTTAAGATTTACAATTGTATTTACATTTTATTAATGTGATATATTCAAATATTTAAGACTGACTACTTTAAACGATGCTTATTAAAACAGATAGTTATGTATGTTTTTTAACGATATTAGTGTAAAAAGATAATTTAGTATCAATATTTATTACCTACCTTCACTAGAACATTTTTTGCCCTTGTTACGTAGGCAAAAGTTCTTTAAATGCAAAGCTGCCCGGCTCTATCTCCAGCAACTAAACGATTATGACACGGGATGGTTGCTTCTTGAAATGCATTCTAGCACAGAGAAAGAGTATGATGTTTTAGCAAGCATTCATGCTAGTTGTAAAACAATTATTATATATATAAATTATCTGGTTGTCTTCCTTAAAATGCACTTTAGAATTGAAAAAGAGTAAAGCATTCTAATTGATGCAATGATGTTTGCTATTTGCGCTTTTTCTCACTATTATCCCCTGCCCCTGATTTCAAATAATATACTGTAATTTCTAATGATGAATTTTAGCAAGGTAATTCCCCATGGTGATACATTTTTAGCTAGGTATAATTTTATGGTGTGTTTTTTAACATTTCTTATATTGTATGTGTTTTAGTATGTGCATGTGCTTTGTATACGTTTTCTTTTTAAATTATGGTATTACTTTTAATGTGTGTATCTTTTATGATCTTTGTGTTGAGATTGAATAAAGATAGAATTGAATTGAGTTGAACTAATTACAATTGATTGTATAAATATAAAAACAAATCAATCAGACAATATTTTATCAGCATTTTTAAACCTAAAATAATGTAATATTCAACCTTAATTCTCATTCTCATTCATTCTCAGCAAAAACTGTGCATTTGTTGGACAACATAAAAATCAGAACTGTGCATGTCTGACTCCATGCACACCATTGGGATATGTTGGCCTTAGTCCTGCTAGCTCACAGTGCACCATCTGTACCCTTAACCGGACAAGATAGCAAATGGATTGTGTAACCTCAGAACATGACAACCCTGACTTCCTAAGGAAATTGTGGTAACAGATATAGAAACCTTTACGTTTGGTTACTCATGCATATCCAAAGAGATGCACAAGAAATAGACAACATGCCATTTCAATATGTATTAAAGCATTGCGACTCTTGAGTAAAACATGTGTGCTGCAATAATCAATAGAAGGAAATAGAATAATGTTATTAGCATGATGAGAATGGTGAAAGTGATAAACAGTTCAACAATTTTATCACAGAGAAAATACGCTCCCATATAAGTACTGTAAGATATTCTACTTCTACTTGCGCTTCCTAAGTTAGTGTGCCTAGGGTGAGTGAATCTGCCAAATCCCTGTTGGGTGATCTAACTCCCTGTTGCCTGTGGGCAAATGTCATCAGGAGGCCAGTCTTGGTGCAGAGCTGGGCAGCATCCCTTGCATGAGGTAAACAGGCAGCAGCTGGGCTGGGATTCCTGAATGGGGTGACCTCTCAGTGCCAGCAAAATAGTCCTCTGTCTATCAGCTCTGGTTTCTTACATTCATGAACAGTGGGCACATATGTAAAAATAATTGTTTAAGGGTGGTGGTGGTAAGGGATGTGGTGGTCATAGTAGTAATACTGGTGTTGCTAGTAGTGGTGGTGGTATTAATCCTCTTGTTGCTGATCTTGTTGGTATTGAAAACAGATGTAGCAAATTTGGTGGCGATAGCAATGTTTGTGTTGCTAGATGTAGAGATGGTAGTAATGGAGCTGGCGGTAATGGACATGGAGATAGTGGTCTGAAAATAGCAGTTATGGTGATGGTAATATTGGTAATGGTGGTAGTATTGTGGTGGATATGGTGATGTTATTGGTGGTGGTGGTGGTAATGGTTGTAGTAATGGTATGTGGTAATGGTGATTGTAATGGTAGTTATTGTAATTGTAGTGGTCATTGGGGCATATGTATCAAAAAATCTTTTTGCGAGTCCTTAATAGAGATTTTTAGCGAATCACTATTAAGGAATCGCAAAAAGAAATGTATGTAGGTTTCGCAATATTAATTGCGATTCCTACGTATTCCTTAATTGCGAATCGCAAATTGCGATTCACAATTAAGGAATACCTTCCCATTCATTCCCATGGGCCTAGAGGCCCATAGGAATGAATGGGAAAACGTTCGCAATTTGTGAGTACCCTTTAGGTACTCGCAAATTGCGAATGCAATTTCAAGGGTGCAAGGATGTCAAAATGACACCCTGTTGCACCCCTGAAATATGCATGGGTGCACATGTGGCGCACATACATGCCCTAAGGGCATGTATGTGCGCCACATGGCACTTTGAAAAATGGCAATAAGTGCATTTTTCTAGGAAATCGCAAATTACCACCAAATTGAAGTTGGTGGTAATCTGCGATTTCTTAATTCAAATTTGCACAACTTGGGTGCTTCCAGAATTGCATTTAAGGAATCGCAATTTGCGATTCCTTAAATGCATTTGCAAAATAGGGAATCGCAAATTTTGCGACTCCCTATTTTGCGAGGGCCTTTTGGAATGATACATCCCAAAAGGCTTGTTCCCGTTCGCAAATGGGCCGATTCTGAGAATTGGCCCGTTTGCGAACTGGAAAAATGGTTGATACATATGCCCCATTGTGTAGTAATGGGGGTGTTTGCTGAGGTACCACCCACCTTTGGGCACAACAGTGGGATAGAGGACATTAATGCACCCTGAAGGTTAACATTTAACTCCTGCTAAACCTTTTTTAAATCTTTCTGAAAGTTCATGAACATCAAAAGAGATTTCTTTTTTTTTTAATGAGCCAGGGTATTGATTGGTGAGGTGATTCTTTGTCCCATCAGCATACCCCATTTTCTGATCTTAAATTTTTTATTTATTTTCCAAGTGTATTATTACAAAAATCATATAAAAGAAGGAAATAACCCCGTCAAGAAGTGGCACAAAGAAAACCAAAAAAAAAGACTAATAACCATCCATGACAAGTTCAGCGTCCCACTCTGTAAGAAATTTAAATATTATTTGTTATGGGTAATGGCCCATCTCAGTGAATAATAACACTTCCTATCAGGATAAACCCCTAAGTCACTAAATTAACCAGAGTTCATCTCTCTGGTACCTATGGCACCGAGCAGGCAGGCTTAACTTAGGACAATGGTAAAAGTTTTGATGTAGTACCAAAACAGTAATAATGTAAAAACATTAGGCAAAAAGAATACTAAACTGAATGTAACAAATAGAGTAAAATTCGCTAAACAAAACACCAAACTGACAAAAATCCAACAAGGAAATACAAAGATAGGATTTTTAAAAATGAAAGGGAAAATAGCACCAAAAAGTGCAGATCGCCAATTATTGTCAATGGTCGATATAGACTGGGACATAGCCACAATTTGAGGATGACCCAGATTGGATACACCAAGTGGATTAGTACTGGTTAAAGTATGGAAGTCAAAACGTTAAAAAAATGTCTAAGTCTCACTTCAGAGAATGACTGTTATTTTTGTAAAGAAAACATTGAAATGTAATCTAATTCCCAATATAGAATGGGACTTTGTAATGTTTTGAGAAGAAAAATCCTCCCCACGTGACAATGCTGAAATTGTAGCCACTGAAGTGAAGGCCAAATACATGATTTCTTGCTGAGTCGCAATGCTGAATGGGACTTGGGAAGATGGTCTAAGTCTTCAGCCACACTAAACATGGGCTCTGAGGGCTCTGAGAGTTTGGGGTTTGGAGGAGAGTGTAATATGGTAATTACTAGTGTCATCCCACATCTGGAACTAAAATCCAGTTTGAAACAAGCCCTGGTTCCACAACAAAAAAATGAGACAGAAGTCTAGAAATACATAGCAGGGTCCTTCAGCAACCAGACAGGGAATACAGAAGAATTGTGTTCTGGTCCTATTTGATCCCTTTCAAAGGCACAACATCTTTACATGTGTCTCAGACATGTCCCACATGTAAATACCATGCACCCTACCTTATGGGTTATAAGGCCTTGGCCCTAGACAGAGGTGGCATAATATTTAAAAGTGTGGTCTTTGCCTGCTAAAAAGTGATATTTTAAGAGGTTGCACTGCAGGTTTTAAAGCAGTTAGGCGTCAATGGTAGGCCTGAAGCCATGTTTTGTAGGCTCATTGGTATACAGCACAACACATGTTGCAGTCTAAAGGTAGCATTTAAGTTTGAGGCTGTTGATGCATTTTTACACCATATACTAGCATGTTATAACCAAGATAAATTTGTCAATCAGGTGTAAGCTAATTTAATCATGTTTCAAGGGGGAGCACAGGCTCTTTACTCCTAGGTAACAGCCAGAAAAGCAGAGAGCATCATTGGGAGATCATCACACAAAATATGGTAATTTCCCTCATCCTCCTTAATTTCCTACTGTCCTAACATTTTAGCATAATCTATCAACAAAACAGATATGCTATCAACGCACTGTTTACATAAGGCAGGAAAAAAACTGTATATATCAGGATTATTGTTCACAGATGAGAGGGAGTCCACGCAGTTCTTGACCTAGTTGTTGATGTCCTTGTCAAGGTTGCCTGTGGGCCTGAGGGCACTGAGACAGTCCGCATCGGTGATTTTGCTCCAATTGTGGCTTGGAGTGTTGAACCTGGTGGGGGCGTTGACTTGAAGTGTGTTGATTTGGAAGTGGATGATAGAGTAGTGGGTCCATGTGAGCTGTGCTGTGTAGTTGGATTTGATGCTGTCTCTTGTGGTGAAGATGGGGTCCAGTGTGTGTCCTGCTGTGCATTGTGAGTTGGTGCCTTGACGAGCTGATTTGAGCCCGATGTTGCTCAAGCTTTCGATAACTGCTGTGGAGCAGGGGTAATTTCAGTTTCCCAGGTAACACTTGAGATCACTGACAAGAATGTAGGCTCTGGAGTCGATGGTGAGTGGAGCAACAAAGTCAGTGATGAGGTTGGTAAAAGTAGTTTGGGGTCTGGGTGGTCGGTACTGCTGGTGTTCCATAAATGTGGTGGCATTCTCGGTGGATGTTGTGCATTTAATGGATTCCTTGTAGATGATAGTGACTCCTCCTTCTGGCTTGTGAAGGCGGTCCTGTTGAGCCATCTTGTAGCCGCTAGGATTGCTGTAGTGATGCCGAGAGCTGATGATTGGTTGAGCCAGGTCGCTGTTAAAAAGTGGATGTTGGGTGCGTCGCTGCTCAGAAGGTCCCATATTTCAAATGTGTGTTTGCTCAGTGATCATGTGTTGAGAAGTGTGTATGCGGGTGGAGGTTGACGTGTGGGTTTGCTTCGGCATTTGGTGTTGGGTGGGATTGTAGGCATTGTTGGTGCTTGTGTTGTGCCTGTGCTGGGGATAGCCCATTTACAGTAACAGTGCTGGGTGTCTCGCTCTGCACCAGGTGCACCCACTTATAGATGTGCCATGCTGTAAACATAGACATTGCATCATACATGCAACATAGGCCCGGGTGTATTTATGGTGTGCCCAATGCTCCCATATAACACTTACAGAAAATACAAGGAAATAAGTATGCTTTCATCGTTAAATTACATCTGCATGTCATCCTGCCATGAGAAGGATAGTAGGAGATGTACGTTTTCTTGAAAATAGAGTTTACACAACCCTATTTTGGAATACTGTTAATATGCACAAGAATAAATATTATATTCTTTTGATAAGTACTTTAATTGACTGTAACATGCTTTATCATTTGAAGTGCAATGGTAAGCAACAGACACCAAAACATTTTTATATTTCTTATGAATTGTGGATAGTAAGTCGCGGAGTCCCTCATAAAATGTATACATTCGACTTTCATATGATAAATGTGCAAGAAAAATGTCAATTTTTAAGTGCAACACTGAGAACTCCACTAATCTCATTGTTCTCTATCAAATCGACCCAAACAAATGGAATGTGATTAAATAAAGTGCTGGAAACAGAAACAAAGACAACCATGATATAATGACAAATTCGAAGTCATCCTTACAAGTGTTTTTAGAGAAACAGAACGGAAACTTATCTTGACAGTGGTAGTTCAAGAATCCTTCAGTGTCCATTTCTCTAAATAAATCAGTATACATTTTAAATATTTCAACCTTTAAGTAAATATCTGTTTTATTTACGTCAGTTGTAAGTCTCATTAATACATATGCTCGTATTGCAAATAAAATCAATTATGTGAATAATTTGGAGTACTAAATTCACATCTAATAAACATCTACAGAAGTACTTTTCCTGTCATTTGTCAATGTTATCTCCTTTCCATTCAAGTTATAGCAGCTACTTCTGATGCAATTCCTCCTTTTGGCCACTAGTACACTAGCCATTCTTTTAAAAGTTGTTAAGATATCGGTGGGTTTTGGTGGCCTGCCCACACTCAGGGGCATATTCACAAGGAAGTGGCGAAGTGAGGCGTTAGCCGTCATGGTTTAACGCCTCAGTTCGCCACTTCAGAAACGCAAGGCTGCACCATATTCACAAGGATATGGTGCAGCCTTGCGTATCCCCCTGCGCTGGCGCTAAGTGTAGCAGCTTAGCGCCAACGCAGGCACCCTTGCACCATGGTGCAAGGGTGTCTGCGTGCAAGGGAAGATTGTGTATGTACGGGAAGGTCCCCCTTCCTGCACATAAACAATCTTGAAATGCCGTTTTGTGACTTGTATGTGTGCTGCTTAATGCAGCACACACAGAAGTTGCAAAATGGCAATTTTCAAAAAGTATTCTTTATGTGCAGGAAGGGGGACCTTCCTGTACATACACAATCATTGGCCTTTTGCTGTTTTCATGTGTGCTGCACATCGCAGCACACATGAAAACAGCAAAAACAAGGAGAAATTAAACATTTCTCCTCGCTTTGCCAGGTTAAGACCAGGTTTTCCCTGCTCTTAATTCTGGCACTGCCTCCTATTTACGCTGCTCTTGTGAATAGGAGGCAGCGTCAAAAGCAATGGGTGTTGCGGTGGAACGCCCACAGCAACACTCATTGCCCTCCCCTTTCACGCTAAGTATAGCGTGAAAGGGTGCCTTATTCACGAGGCAGCTTTAAGCCACGTTAAGTGGCTTAACGCTGCCTTGTGAATAAGGTGAATAAGGTGAAGCCCCTATCGCCACAGGAACGTCGAAAAAAGTGACGTTCCTGTGGCGATAGGGGCTTGTGAATATGCCCCTGTGTCTTGAAGCTATCCTTCACTGACCCATTCTCTATTGGGCCTAATAAGCCTTTGTGCTCATCCATGCATTGAACTATTGCTAGACTCTTACCAACCACACACCCTTCCAGATAGGAACTATTAAGGCCTTAGCTCGACCAAAAGGATAAAAGGATAAAAACAGAAAGGAAGAATTTTTTTTTGAACAATCAGGATTTTTGCAGAGTTTCAAACCGTATAAACGTATGATTTTCACCAAGGATAACTATGCATGTGGATAAAACGGTTCTAGACTGAGGACTTGGGGGCAGCGCAGTTCAGACAACAAAGCTTGCAGAGCAAAGTAGGGAGACAGTCCTGGAAAAATAAAAGCTGTTGTAAAGGAGCATGAATCTTTGGTTCCACAATCCTCATGGTGGGACAGTAGAATGGAAGACAATGAAGACCTCATACAAATGTAAAAAGGTCATGGCCCTGACAAGTACTTAAAACTTTGAGATACATATTCGAAGAGCAAAGCTGGAAGCATGCTTTTTGTAAGTGTCAGCCAAAAGTACAATATCTATCGCGGGATCGAATGTTGTAGACACTTAGAAAAAGAAGAGTTTTATTAAAGCTCAAAGGACAGTCGAATAGTTTCTGATGATAATCTCACATCTGGTCATCAAACCATAAGGTTAATTTATTGATGATTAAGAGGGTCATCAGTATTTTCAAGGGTAACTTTTACACTCAATAATGGTTATGAATATGCTTTCATTTTTTTAAACCCAGTGTGTACTGTGTGCAAGAATGTTGATTATGTACTAAGGAACTGTCAAGTTATCTAATGAAATCCACACCTAGCCTTTCCGTTGTCTCGACTCTTTACTTGCCTATTTACACTCCACCATTTTTACACATGCTAGATTTTCCCAATTGCCGTGATTGATACATTTCACTCAAATTTTATCTTTCTTTATCACTTTAATCTGGCAAGTCAAATATGTTTATTTTAGTGTGTATGTTTCGCAGTCGCGGCTCCTGGAGGGAGTGCTGCGGGCGGTGGTGCGGGGGAGGGGCAGGGTGGGGGGTAGTAAACTCCGGCATACAGCTGAACGGAGGTAAGTACATAAATAAATAAATAAAACAAATTAAATTAGCATAGCCTCTCTTTGGGTTAGTTCCCTGTCCAAATCCCCACCGCCGGGGTCTTTTTCAACTTTTGATACAACAGTCCACCTTAGCTCATTCTCAGTATGAATGTGGCCAATCCAGTGATTGACTAATGGAGCCGTGAGGATCCTCTTGCGAATCCTAGACTTGTGTTGTGTTAACCGCTGTCTCACGTCCTGGTTTGTTTTTCCAAAGTACAGTTTTCGGCACGGGTACAGTATTCCATAGAGTACATTTTTTGTTTTGTAATTGGAAAACGAGTCATGTTTCCAATTGATGTTGTTATGTGTAAACAAGGATCCTTTAATGGTTAGGTTACAGCAAACACATGTTCCATACTTATGATGACCAAAGATGGGTGATAAACACAATTGTTCACGTAATGTGGTTTTAATCGATGTTTTTGGTAGTGCTGCACGTATCACCTGATTTCCAATGCTGCTTTCTTTTTTGAGGGCGAAACGTGGTCTGGTAAAGGATGTGTCAAGGTTCTGAATCAGGTGCCAATTTTGATTAATCACTTTTTTTCAATTGATTAGTCCGAGGACAGAATGTGGTCACACATACAAGATGTTCCATTTTGGATTTCTCTTTTATGTGTAGAAGTTCTTCACGAGGTGTCCACCATGCTCTTTTCATAGCATGTTTCAAAAGTTTTTTAGACTATCCTCCTGCTTTTAATTTTTCAATAAGATTGTTTGCATGGAATGCGTACTCGATTTTGTACGAACAATTCCGCTTAATCCTCAGGAATTGTCCAAATGGTAATTTGTCTCGAAGACTTCGCGGATGCTGACTAGTGTAGTGCAGTGCTTTATTTCTGTCTGTTGGTTTTTGTGGAGTGAAGTCATTAGAACACCTTCTGATACATAGATTTCAATGTCCAGAAATGTAATTCTCTGATGGTTGTGATTTAAACTGAATTTAATATCTGCTGTTCTTTCGTTCAACCAACCGTGGAATTGAATCAGATTGTCTACATGACCTGTCCATATCAGAAATATGTCGTCTATGTACCGGACCCAATTTGAGATGTATTGAAAAAAAGGGTTGTTGTTGTACACATACTTTTCCTCAAATTTGGCCATGTACAATACGGCTAGCTCTGGCGCAAAGGGACAACCCATGGCAGTCCCTTTGGTTTGGAAGTAAAAATCATCTCCAAATTTGAAAGAATTTTTAGAAGTGCGAAACTCGCTAGCTGCATGATAAATTGGGTGGAACCCTTTCTGGTTTTGGCCTCATGTCTACAAAGGTTTTGATAACTGATAACCCATCTTCTTGGGGTATCTGGGTGTACAAAGACACTACGTCTAGTGTGATCAATATCTGTTCACCAACTGTAAACTCCTTTGTTTCCATTTTGTTAATAAAGTCTGTTGTGTCTCTGAGATAAGATGGTACTTCATCCAGGAATGGTTTTAAAAAGAAGTCAATGTATTTAGGTATGGGTTCCAGAACTGACTCGCATCCGGACACATTAGGACGACCTGGTGGCTGTATCTCACTTTTGTGTACTTTTGGTAGTATGGACAACAGTGGAATTCTAGGATGTTTTTTCTTCAGGAAATCAAATTCTTTTGGTCCAATGAACCCTTGGTCAAATCCCTGTTTTAAGATAAGTGCTAGTTCTCCTTGAATTTCTGAAGTACGTTCACTTTGAATTTTTCTGTAACATTCCATGTTACTAAGTTGTTTTAAGACCTCTGTTTCATAGTCAGAAATCCCCCATATAACTATGGAGCCTCCCTTGTCAGCTGGCTTTATAATTATTGAAGGGTCATTCTTTAGACTTGTTAGTGCATCTTTCTGTGTTTTAGAAATGTTGTGTTTGACAAAATTTCTTTCCTTTTCCATGTCCGTGATGGTGGATAACACAGTGCGTTCAAATGTTACAATCTCTTTTGGGATTTTGTGAGGTGGGGGGCAAAATGTGGATTTGTTCCTCAAACCTACAGTTTCAGTGGTGACAGGAAAATCGTTCTCTAGAAAAAAAGCCTTTAGCCAAATTTTTCGGCAAAACTCAATCACCTCAGACTTCATCTTGACGAAGTCTGTCACTTTGGTTGGCATGAATGACAGACCTTTTTTTAAAATGCTTTATTCAGCTATGGACAGAGATTGATTGGATGAATTGTAAATGGGGGACGGGACTATGGGCCACATGCAGCAAGCTATTTTGCGATCGCAAACATTGCGAATCACCAAAAATGTCCGTTTGCGATCGCAAAATAGCCATAAGCAATGCATGAAGCAAATTCGCAGAATCTTCTGCAAAAATTAGCGATTACCTACATACCGATCCTCAAATGGCGAATCCGTAATAGGTAATTGCTATTCGGTAATCGCAAACCTATGCATGAAAAATTTGCAAATTGCAATTGAGCTGCGAATCGCAAATTGCATATGCTAAATACCACCAAATGAAATCAGGTGGTAACCATTTCTAAGTTAACAAATCAGGTGGTAACCATTGGCAAACTACTTAAGCAGGCCCAGAAGGCCTCAGAATGTCTCACAATGGCAGCACTCTACGTCATCTCGAGGAGGATGAGGCTACGAGCAGCAGCACAGAGAAGAAGGAGGATATAGGAGCGCATTTTCAGAGTACACATTACATTGTTGGGGCAGACAGAGGAAGAGATATATGACAAATATAGGTTGAATGTAGACATGATCTATGATCTCATAGCTGAATTAGATCCACAACTACAGCGTCAGACTCATAGGACACACGCCATCCCCACTCATGTGCAGGTCCTATGCTCTCTGCACCTCCTAGCGTCAGGTAGCTTCCATGGAGTAATAGCTGCAGCTGGAGGTGTCTCTCAAAGTGCCCTATCGCGCTTTTTCAACTCATTCCTTGACGCCATGTTGCAGAGGATACACCACCACATAAGGTTTCCCACAACACCACAGGAATTGCAGCAAACCAAATATGACTTCTATCCGGTAGCTCATTTTCCCCACGTAATTGGTTGCATTGATGGGACGAATGTAGCCATTTGTCCCCCCTCAGTGAATGAGTACATTTACAGGAACAGAAAATCATGCCAATCATTGAACATACAAGTCATCTGCAATTCCAAAAACATCATCACAGACAAAATGGCTAGTTACCCTGGCAGTACACATGACTCCTACATCTTCAGACACAGTGGTATACACACACGTCTCCTTGCGGGTGATTTTGGCGAAGGATACCTGCTTGGTAAACATATGTAATACTGTCTTGCAGACTCTTTGGCCATGGTGACACATACCAGTGAGTAATGTTTTTGCTTTACACCGTGTAGGTGATAGCGCATACGCTGTGCGCTCCTTCATACTGACGCCATACCTAAATCCAAGTACCCCAAGTGAGCAGCCATTTAATGAGGCGCATATTTCCACCCGCAACGTGATTGAGAGGACATTTGGATTACTGAAATCTAGGTCCCGCTGCCTCGACAAAACTGGTGTGGCATTGCAGTACAGGCCAGATACCTCCTGCAAAATTGTGGCCACTTGTTCCATGTTGCACAACATTGCTACTACTAGAGGCATACCCCTGGTACTCTCTGAGAGCGAGCCTGAGGTAGACAATCAGCCAGGTTAACCACCACAAGCAGCACGTAGTCCGAGCGCAGCAGAGGGGAGACAGAGACGTGCAGAAATCACACAGCATTTTTTTAAGGTGGGTAATGATGAGACAACACACTACATGCTCAACTGTTTAATAAAACAAGATGTGGTAGTGTTAATGCACACATACCAGGTGCAAACAAGCAAGGTGTTTTATAAAATTTAACAACATGACATTGCCATGGTACTTTGATGGCAGTCCAGACAATTTGCATGCTACTGGTTACCTCACCAGATTTAACTTTGTCCCCTTTTTACTTCTTGCGGCCACGAACTCCCGGGGGCCTTTCTGTGGGCTCTGCCACATCCCTTCGGAGCCAGTGGTGCTCTGAGTACTGCACCTCCTGCTTGTGGTTACTGATGCCAGAGACTACTGAGGCTGGAGCCCTCCTCACTCCCCCCCAGTACATTGTTGCCACCAACTGCAGCAGGCTGGAATTGCTCCACCGCATTGGTGACCTGTATAAGGCCCCTGGCCACATCCCCACAGCAATGGGTCATCTCCACTTGCGTCCCCACAGCATGACGGGACAGCTGAGCTGTGGTTGTGCTCAGCCGATTGATGGCCCTGGTGTACCCATCTAGGCGCACCATCAAATTATGATGCCTTTTATGTTGTGATGCATGGTCATCCTGTATCACCCTGCACAACTCATGCATGGCTTTGGTGACATTTGGGAAATTGTCATTTGTGGCCCTCTGTCCTTCCACAACTGCAGTGGTGAGCTCCTTCATGCAGTCCCTCATTTCTCCAATGTTTGTGGCCAATGTACCCAGTTGGGCCTGCATTAAGCACATGTTCTTACATTGCAGGCGCTGGACCTTCAACATCTGTCCCTCCAGGCCACCCCAGACAGCAGACCCATCATCTCCTGCAGCTGCCATGTGTGCCCTTGCCCTGCACCTACATGAATGGAGGGTCCTGCGCTGCATCGGTACCTCTGCTTCTGTTGTGGGGGTATAGCCAGCCTGTGATGTTGGAGGGTCAGGTTGGCTCCCCTCTTCACTTTCAAAACCTGGCAGTGGTGGCACTATGGTCCTGCGTCTCGTGGATGCAGGTATTGGTGTTGCTGGTGCCACTTGTGTCTCCTCTTCTGACTGTGCCTCAGTATCCTGGGTGTCATGGACTTCACCCCCGTCAGATTCCTGTGCAGCTGCATCTGTGATGTTAAACAGTGCAAGTTCAGTATTTTTGGTGGACATGTATGTCACATTCCGCATGGCATTGTTTAATAAAGTAATTTAGTTACACACAATGTCTAGTTTATTCGCATGCTTATTGTACTATGATGCACTAATTCTGTTTCGATCCCTCCTTGCCTTTCATATTGTATTTGCTGTCTGCTAATCCCATAATCCATTTGTGTGTGGCAAGTAAAATGTGGACTGGAGTCAGATTTGCTACACTAAGCCGGATCTGCATAGAGGGGAGATTTCTAAGATTTAACAATAAATGACAATTTGCATGGATCTTACCTTATGAAGTCCCGGTCTGTTTCGAGGTGTCAATCTGTGTTACGCCAACTACTGCTTCCGGTTGCAGTGTTGACTCCACCATGTCCTCCAGGGGTGTGTTGGCAGGTTCAGTTGATGGTTCCCCTCCTGTCTTTTTGGCATCTGCAAGCCTTGCGGCCACCTTTTCCTTTGCACGGCTCTAAAGGTCATACCAGCTCTTGGCAGGTCTTATATGGTCTTATATGGTGCGCTGTGTGACCCGCACATCATTGATCCTGGATTGGATCCCAAGCCACATCTTCCTTTTCACTGACTCTGGGACCTGGAGTGACTGCTTGCCAAACAGTTTGTCGTGGCTCTGGATGACTTCCTCAATGAGAACTTCAAGTTCTTTGTCGCTGAATTTCAGCTTCCTCTTGTGCCCTTCTGCTTTCTTGTCACCTGTTCCAGAAGCCATGCTGGTGTTCTTGCACAGGTTCTGCTCTCCAAAATGTTTCCTTCTGCTCTGCTCCAGCAGTCTGCCTCCTCCTCTGTCTCTCTCAGTACACAGGTGTGAGCAATTCCAGCATCACCTCCTGGTAGTGATCTCGTCATGCTGCATCGATATTTGCGAATCGCTATTTTCGATTCGGTAATAGCGGATTCACTCATTGCGATTCGGTAATGCGCAATCACAAACAGCGATAGCGAATTTTACTGAAACGCAAATATTTTGCGATTTTTTTAATGCATAGGGTTTTGCGATTACCAAATAGCGATTTCTTAAAAATCGCTATTTAGAAATCGCAAATTGGGAGTTTGATGCATGTGCCCCTATGTCTTGTAGTACTGCCGTCTGGTTGTCATCTCCCATTGTTGGTTCGTATATCTGTTTTTTCCTCGTGGTCGTAGCTGGCCTCTGCCTAAAAAAGGCACTGATTGTTGTTGTTGATTATTTCCACGACGTTTAGTGTTTGGGCATCCGTCTACAGTGTCTGATTCTCCACCTGATGAGGATGATGTGTCCGAAAAAGAAATACATTTATTCCTGGACCTCCCTTGGTAATCTAAAAGAAATCTTCGAGAATCTGGGCGGGAATAGAAATCTGTTTGTAAATATGGATACGTAGTTTCAAAGAAAAAATCTTTTTATTTTTTTCGAATTGTGCTCCTTTTGATTTATTGTAAAATCTTTAAATTCAGCTATTTCTTTTTCCACCTTTGTTAACAGGGATTTAGGGTCTGTTATTGATTGATTATCTTTAATTTCTTGTTCAAGGGTAAAAATGTCTAATAGCTGTTGTTGAGAAAGTCGTTGTGCTGTTTCAATTGTTAGGACCATCAGGTCTTTGCTGCACTTAGTCTCAATGCAGCTGTAACCTTTTTTGTATATTGGATCCTCAGTAAAGATCACTCGGATACTTCGTATTTGTAATCCTGTAGGAATAGTTCCTGCTCTTAAATGCTCCAATAAGAAGTGGCCGTGCAAATCAGTCCTGATTTGCTTCTTCTTAAGTCTAATCAATTTGTCTGATTAATTTTGTTGTTTGGCTGTAGCACTTAGAGAAACTGATGAAAAGAGGGAAGGTGCATTCAATAGTCTTTGAATGTGATCTTCTGTGTGCCTGAAAGTGTCTTGTTCAGTCATAGTCTGTTGAAACCGTGGCGGTAAAGTGAGTTGCGCAAAATAGAAAAACTTGTTTATGAAACCCAGAACTCGAGCTCATTTCATTTGATTTTTGTAAAGTGGAATTTGTTGTCTATGTCATGTCCAACAATGTAGTTTGTGGTGTTGAGTATTTTGTAATTTGATCCAAATCAATGTTGTAATCTTCTGTGAATTTTTGCATGTTGCTTTGAAAAAACCAATGGGTACTTGAAAAAATGTTTAAAACATATTTTCACAAACAAAAAGAAAAAAGTGAATGAAAAATAAATAAAATTATGATTTACAGTCACATTAAGGGGCCGATTCCGATTCGGGTCGGAAATCTCTTCGACCGAGCCGGACCCGGAGAGATTTCCGACCGAATCGGACACTAGCAGCCCGACCGAACGAGTACGATGCGCACGTATGCCATCGGACTCGAGTCGGTCGGACTCCCATTGAAGTCAATGGGAGCCTGTTGTACAACGCGTACGCGGGCTCCCATTGACTCAATGGGTGCGAGGCGGACAAGGGCGCCCCCTACAGCGTGTACGCGGTGAAGCGACTCGCGCCGTACACGCACAGGTAGGGGGGACCCTTGGGTCCCCCCTGTGTGCGACTCGTGCGGCTACGCGTACAGGGGGGACACGGACCCCCAAAGTACGTCTCCGACTGCTTCTTCGAGCCGGACGGCGCGAGTCGGTCGGAATGCTCGCGGCACGCATCGTACTTGCCCGGCCGGGGAACATCTCCATTGCGAGGTGCGCAGCGCATCCATGCAAGTCGGTCGGTGCGGTTGGGACGGGCGTACGAGTCGGTCGGCGAATTTGCACGCGCTCACATCATACTCGTTCGCCCGGACGCACGTACGAATCGGTCGGGAATAAGGGCTCCGAATCGGATCCGGTTCAGCCGAATCCGATTCGGTGCCCTACCGGCCGAGATCGGAATCGGCCCCAAAGTGTCTTGTGTGATCATGTGAAGTGAAGTATAACTGATATCAGTATTGGCATGTGTGTTGTTGTGTCCTCATCAAAATCGGCCTAGTCTTACTGATTATGGGCCAAAACCCTCTTTAGTTGAATAACTGAATAGATATAAGACACAGATAGTTCTTAAGGATAAGGTCAAAATGATAGACAGCCGGGTAGTTGAAAAAGCCATATATCTTGGTATTAGTTTCTCTGCAAAACTAGATAGTGTGGTTAGTGACAGCATGGAGCCCCTTAAGGAAAAAAACAAAAAAGATCTAGCAAGGTTAAACAATTTACATCTATCCATAGGTGGCAGGGGTAATGTGATAAAGATGCTCTTTTTCCAAAAATTCTATATCTTTTCAGGGCCATATGCCTGGAATTTACAACCCAATGGTTCAAAATAATGGAAAATATATTTTCCCGGTTTATATGGGCTTACTCTTGACCTCGACGAGCCCTTAAGTTATTCTCCCTATCGAGAGAGAGCGGGGGATTGGCTTACCCAAACTTGAAATTATACTATTGGGCTTCCACATTGATCTATAGCCATGAGTTGTTGAGGGCGAATCGTGATAATGTACGAACAGACAAGGTCCCATCTCCATTTGAACTTATGTTCGGGAGAGAGGCTGGAGGATGTCTGTGGCGACAATTACATGACATCTATTATAAAAAAAGTCAGTTTTAAGGCTCTCTTTAGTGTTTTTTAAAGTATGGAGGGCTCTACATAGAATTCTGGGAATTGGTAGATTATTTTTTTATACACCCATATCTAACAATAACAATTTACCTGAGATCTTCAGAGATTACCATATGGAAAAATGGGCGAAGTTAGGAATTGATCAGATTGGCTGCTTTTTCTCCCCCTCAGGGTTTTGCTCCTTTGATGAGAAGAAAAAGGAATACAATCTCGATTGGAGGGACTTATTTAAATTTCTTCATATTCAGAGCTTTTTTTTAAGGAAAGGATATGGACGGGCTAAGTTTGAGAGAGTCGAAACCATTGAGAGACACAGTTTTATAAGACTTGCTTTTTTTATACTATACACCTGACAAGATAGCAAAATGGTGGGCTGGAAAGGGAACGTTCTGCCCAAACTGTGCTCTTTATAATGCAGATAGTATTCACATTTTTGCCTCATGTAATGTTTTGCAAGACCTAATTAAGGATATATCAAATTTTGTATCCAAAGTTTTAAAAACAGAAATAGTATTATCCAATGATGTAATTTTGTTAGGGATATCGGAGTCAGATCTGCCGGGGAAGGGGCATGCATTGATTTTTATCTAAATGGCGGTTTTAAGTCTGTGTTTCGCTTCTGCCTGGCTGGACTCTAGATCCCCAGATTTTCAGCAATGGCTGGCTAGGCTTTTAGCAATGTATAGCTTGGAAATAGCCATATATAAGCAGAAAGGGAGCCAATCACACAGTAAAGGTATGAGAATTTGGGATCCCCTGATGGAGTGGATTCAAGATCAGTGTGGAGTAAGATAGATTTTATATCAGTATCCCCCCTCACTTTTCCTGGGAGTAGTATGACCTTTATATAGTATGGTGGAAGTTTGCACGTGTTGATTTAGGATTCTGATGGAGCCACGCTGGATGTGTCTTGTTGGGTAGTATTGTATTGATACTTTCTTTGGGATATGTACTTATACAATGTATTTTTACAATTATGAATTGATGTAATGTAATGTTTTTGATTATTTATGTTTAATTAATTGAAGTTTTTTCCTGTCTGAGGGGGTGGGTGTGAATGTTTATGGAATGAAAACTAATAATGATTATTTAATAAAAATGAAACTGTAATTATAAATGAAATACATATACTAAAATTATTTTAAAATGTAATTCAAATTTTATTGGATGGGAAATGTGTCAATATCAATTATATTAAATTATGAAACAATTATATTTTGCATTACATTTTTTAATTAACATTTTTAAAATACTTTTCACTGAATGTCACTATACTTTTCTATAGGGAGTCCTTCTCCCTAGTGGTGGAAATCTCCATCAATATGGGCAAAGTTACTAATAGAGCTTTAAACTTGTAAATTCAGGCATAGAAGGCCCCATGCCCTCACTGGCTGGGTTTGAGATATGTAAGACTGCATGTAGGTGTAAATCTCCTCTCAGAAGTGGTTAACAGAAAAAAACTGGGGAATTAAACCTAGGTGTAGGAGTAGATCTACACATATAGATTTACCTTTGTGAATTGTAACCCCAGGTTTTTTTTTTTTAATTATAATTTGAAAGCATGGTGAAGTAATGTTCAGTCTACTGGAACCCAGTAAAACTGAAAAGTAATTGAAGAAAATGTATCTATAAGTTTTCCTTTTTTTAAGCTATGAATAATATCAAATGTTTGAATACTTTTCCCATGCAATTTTACCTTCTGCTGAGTTATTTATGCACACAAACACAGGAAAATATGACTGTGGCCCTCATTCTGAGTTAGCCCTAGTGGTGTCTCAGGGGTGGGGGATATGACCAGAAACTTCCCTTGCAAATTCTGAGTCCTGCAGTGTTCCTGCATGTATAATTACTTGGTAAGTGGTTGCAGGTCCACTCTGCAAACTTCTATCACCATCTTCACTTTCATGTCTAAAAGTGGTTAAGAATGTCCTGCATAAACAATTGGTAGTAGTTAGTTGTACACTATCTTTATAGAGTAAATAGAGGTGGGGAAATAGCGATAGTAAAACCTGATTAAATTTTTGAAGATTGGACGTCAAGTGATAAGAATAGACTGGATGTAGGCAAAGATACAGTTCATGACAGGGGAGAATAAAAGGTCAGTTGGTAAATTAAAGTCTGTGATTATTGGGGTGCTAGTTATTTAATTTTGGAATTTACCCCAAGAAACTGTGGATTCTTATTTTGTCTGACATTTCTATGATCCGGATCTGGATCATTCTTCAAGTTCCTCTAAAATGTGCCAGAGTTAGGAAGACCAATAATCAAATCAGAATGATGGGTGAGAGTAGAAAAAACATATCACTGATCCAAACTATATATCTTCTCATCCATCTATGTTTCTTAGCTCTGTCCTTTTCTGAGAATCTTTTTTCTCCTACGTCTTCAAGTGATTGGTCTTTGTCAGTGAAGATGCTGCCAGCATGGCAGACACTGTCAGCAGCCCTTTAAATTAACCTCTGTACACCTGCCATTCTCGTACTACACTTCTAGCGACTATCCACTTTTCTCTCTACATATTTCTACAATGTCTCTTCCAGCGGCTCACCAAATTATGTCTTTATTACTGCCTGGGATTTTGTAATTGTTGGAGCTGACATCTTTGCAGTGGTTTTCTTCCAACGTTCTGCATTCCATCCTCCTATGTTTGCTGACTTCATTTTTGCTGGCTGTAGGACTCTGCACACTTCATCACTGCCAACCAATCCTAAAGTGATTGTGCTCTCTCCTTTAAAGATGGTAAAATTGGCTTATACCAAATTGGTACATTTAGTTTACATTTTGTAAGTCCCTAGTAAAGTGGTGCTATGCACCAAGGGCCTGTTAATTAAATTCTAATAGTGGGCATGTAGCATCCATTGTGTCACCCACTTAAGAAGCCCTTTAAACATGTTGTAGGCCTGACAGTGCAGCCTGTGTGTGCAGCTTTATACTGCCATCTCGACCTGGCAAGATAAACCTTTTGCCAGGTTCAAAGCTCCCTTTTTAATACATATAGGTCACCCCTAGGGTAGGCCCTTCACAATCCAGAGGGCAGGGTGCAGTGTATTTAAAAAGTTACATGTCTTGGTAAAGAAAAACTCTTTACTTTATTTTTCACTTCTTAAAATCTAACTTTACCATTAAAGAGGGCTTTCAATTACAATTCTTTAGACACCTAACTCGCCCTGCCAACCTTCTTCCAATTGGGGGGTATCACATATTAACTGTAATAGGGAAATCCAATGCTATACGATGGGAGAGGTAGGCATTACAGTAGTGAAAAATTAATTTAGGAGTCATTAACTACCAGGACATGTAAAACTCAAAAGAAAACATCCAGCTTTTTTAGTGCACTGCCCCCTGCCCTTTGGGCTGCTCAAGGGGTACCCTAGGGGTGGCTTTTATGAATTAAAAACTGGTTTGGGCCTGGCACAGATTTATTTTGCCTGGTTCAAATGGTAGTTTAATAACTCACACACAGGCTGCAATTGCAGGCCTGATTCATATTTTACAAGGCTAATCAAGTAGGTGGCACAATCAATATACAATGGATTTAGATCCAGATCTCTGTACTGGGGTGAATGTATGACATTGTACAGTGTTCTGTCCATCAATTGTTCTTTTTGCATTTGTCACCCTGAGTGGGATGGGTATGCCCTACGTGGGTCCCCTGCTCTCCATGCCACTGGAGTCAAGCTAGACTGGTTGATGAGGGGTGAAACCCGGAAACCAGTCCTAGGATGCTTGTTTCCAGTCCAGGGAGGACCTGGCTTGGCAGTTCGGGGTGGACTGTTCCCATGGGGAACAGGGTCACGACTGATTTGCATATGGCTGGGTCTAAACTGGAATGGCAAGGGGAGAAAAAAAATGATGGATTTAGGCCCAGGTCTCTGTACTGGGGTGAATGTATGACATTGTTCAGCGTTCTGTCCATCAATTGTTCTTTTTGCATTTGTCACCCGAATGGGAAGGGTATACCCAGATGTGGGTCCCGTGCTCTCCATGCCACTGGAGTCAAGCTAGCCTGGCCGATGAGGGGTGAAACCCCTAAACCAGTTCTAGGATGCTTGTTTCCAGTCCAGGGAAGACCTGGCTTGGCAGCTCGGGCTCGACTGTTCCCATTGGGGATGAAACAAATATTCCCTTGGGTTCTGAAAGGAACAGGATACAAGGTTCACCTCACAACTAAGTCGTACCTCACAAAACGCACAATAATACAATTCGTCAAGGAAAATCCCACCTCATATTTGAATCAATTGCTAAATAGCACTGAAGTTTTACAAAAATCTTTTATTATTAAAAAAATTGGTTACAATGTTAAAATTACAATACACTTCCTATCTATCACAGTTTTATGCAAAACAATTCATAAAAACAATTCATAAAAACAATAAATGTAAAATCCCCAATTACAATCAGTTTACACAATATACCATGACATAAAAAGAGAACAATAGTTAGACAGTATACTTTGTCTTTCAAAGGAACATATCCTATGGGACAGGTTAGAAACCTGGCCTGGATACACTCATTTTCGTATCTGCAGGTCCAAATTTTCCCTTGGATTATGTACAATGATGCGTCAACGCGTTTCGATGGGTTCAATTATTATTCCATCTTTATCAAGAAAATAGTTAGTTTGTTTCTCTCAGTATTCCTTATTGTATAGCTTGGATTACATGCCCTGCATAAAGTAAGTATATATAGAGACATTTTTTTTTAAATTACACAAATGCTGGAGTCGATGTGGCATGGCGGCTGGTGTCGGGTCTACGTGGTAAGTCGGAGCAGTGCTCACGGCTTCGATGCAGATTACGGCGTCGCTCGCCGGCATCGGTGTTGCAATTCCCTTCTTGAGCAGCCAGAACAGCAAGCTCCAGATGCAGGCAAGCAGGAGGGGTGAAGTCTTTGTATCCCTGAGACTTCAGACAGGAGGCAAGCTCAAATTCAAGCCCTTGGAGATCTTCTTCAAGATGATGAAAGCACACTCAGTCCTTTTTCTCCTTTCTTTGGCAATGAAGCAACCACTGCAGGCCAACCCCCAAACACACAGCACAGGGGTAGTCTCCTCCTCCAGTTTCTCTGGTTCTTCTCCTCAGCAAAGGTTCGTCTTGATTCCCAGAAGTGATCTAAAGTTCTGGGGTCTTGGTCCCCCTTTTTATACCCACAAATCCTTTGTCTCTGAAGGCAGAGAGGGTCTGTACCTAGTCCAAACCAGTTCTGGGTGCATTCTGCCAGTGCACAACTTCTTCCTTTGTCAGTGTGGGCCAGGGTCATCAGACGCACCACAGGAGGTGGAGCCAGCATTGTGGAAGGCAGGCACAGCCCTATTCAGGCCCAGGTGCTACTCCTCCCACCACTCCCTATGCAGATAGGTCTATTCAGCCTAGTGCTGACTCACCCTGTCTCCTGGAGCCACCCCAGCCCCTGTCACTCACAAACCAGACATGCAATACACAACCTAGCAGAGGCAGGCTGGATGGTTAGGTAAGAAAATACCTACTTTCTAAAAGTGGTATTTTCAAACAAAGAATGTAAAAATCACCCACACTAAAAGATGTATTTTAACATTCTGAGTTCAGGCATAGTAAACTCAATTTCTACCTGGTTCCCTGGGTCAGTTAGGATTATAAGATGTTATAATCAAACTGCCCATTCATGGCCTATGGGAGCAGGTAGCCTTGCAATAGTGAAAAACGAAAATGGCTGTAATTCACTATCAGGACATGCCACACACATCAGGGCATGTCCTACCTTTCACATACAATGCACCCTGCCCTCGGGCCTACCTTAGGGGTGGCTAACATGTAGAAAAGGGAAGGTTTGGGGACTGGCAAGTGTGTGCACTTGCCAAGTCGACTATGGCAGTCCCAGACTGCACACAGGCTCTGCAATGGCAGTCCTGAGCCATAGTTTACAAGCTGCTCCGGTGGGTGGCACAATCAGCGCTGCAAGCCCACCAGCAGCATTTGATTTACAGGCCCTGGGCATACACGATGCACTGTACTAGGGTCTGACAAGTAAACCAAATAAGCCAATCATGGAATCACTAATCCATTACATCACTTTACAATGGAGAGCATATGCACTTTAGCACTGATCAGCAGTGGTAAGGTGCCCAGAGTCATAAAACCACCAACAAAAAGTCAGAAAAAATAGAGGAGGAAGGCAAAAAGTTCAGGGATGACCCTGCAAAAAGGGCCAAATCCAACAGGTACCCCTTTAATAGGGCCTTACAAGTCAATTAAATGTGTTACTTTGGGATAAGCCGATTATACCATGTTTAGGGGATAGAGTAAAAGCTCTTTAGCACTTGTTAGCAGTCCAAAGTCCAACACAAATGAGATCAGAAAAAATAGGACAGTAAAGGCAAAAATTTTGGGGATGACACTGCAAAAAAGGTTAAATCCCACACTAGTCTTTTGTGATCCTGGACAAGCTAGGGCCATGGCAGAGAGGCAGGAAATTCCAAGCACTCTGGGGGTGGAAGCCTCTAGAAACAACCCCCACTTCAATAAGGGCAGCAGATATAAATAATGGACCCTGAGACCCATCTCTTCAATACACCTCTAGACCTGTAGATGCTCCAAAAGAAGTACTGCTGCGCTGCTCTGCTGCCAGAAGGAGTGCTACCCTGCTGCCTGCTACTATGATGCTCTGTTGCCATGCCTGCTGAGAAGGAAGACTGGACCTGCACCCTTAGTCCCAGGCTGAAATGCCTCCAAGGTTCAGCTGACTGATTACTCTACAGGTCATCTGACTGACCTCCTGTTCTGAGTTGCAAATAAATAATATGTACAGAGGCTCCTTGCACCTGTCCAACTGAACTGCTGCCTGGACCTGCAACTGGACCTGCCTGAGTCCTGCTGGCCTCTTCTGGAGTGAGTTCCCTGATCCCCAAGAGGCACCCTTCAGGTAGTGGGCCCTTGATGTGGCATCAGTGGATCTCCTTCTCAAAGAAAAGGAGAAATCCTCAAATTATGGACTCTTCATGACAGTGAACAGACCTTTTAATGCCAAGATAGTGGGCCTGCTAATTGCAAACTCTTGCCAATCATTTTGCCCGCCACTGTTAAGTTCGGGTGAGCCAAAAACATTGTGCCATAGCAACCGCCAGCCACGACCAGCAATGCAAGATCTGTGTAGTGGGGCGGCAAACATGTAGTGGGGCAGAAGCACAGTATCGATGAACAGAATGAATGCTGAGTAGCTGGAGAGACAAGTTTTTCCTTATTTGTAGTAATGAACCCATAACAGTGTAATCATCTGGATGGGACATAGAGCTGCTGGAGAATCACACTTCAACAGCCCTCAGAACCCACCCAGTGTTCCATGGAATACAGGTGCATAGGTGGCACTATTAAAGGTATATAACACATATGTAAAAGACATACCACAGTGACCACCAATTCAAATCTCCAGCAACGACCATCCGCGACACCCGATAGGATCTTTTCCGCTCATGCCGTCCGCCAACACAAAATTCCAGTGACACCAACTCTTTGCACCACAGTGACTGCCAGCGACACCTGGCAACGCGAGATCTGTACTTCTGGAGATAGCATCAACATCCCACAGTGACCGCCAATGCGGATCTCCAGCAATAATTGTCCATGCCGCCGTCAGGATCTTTGTGCTCCAGTGACAGTGACGACTCATTGGGCTACATCGACGACCATCTTTGAAACTCTCCCTGCTCCTTGCGGCGAACTCCACTGCAAACGGAACTCTTCACATTGGACTTTTGAAGGTAACTCTCTCAGCATATCTCTAGTTCTACTGATTTGATTTTTGTTGTGGTGTGGTCTCAACTAATCCATTAAATGTTACTCTATTTTTCTAAATTGGTGTGGGATTTTTCTTGTGTTTTAACTTTATTACTGTTTGAAGTGCTGCATAAATACTTTATACATTGCTTCTAAGTTAAGCCTGACTGTGTTTGTGCCAAGCTATCAGAGGGTTGAGCACAAGTTAATTTGGGATTTCCTTGTGTTTCACCCTGACAGAGACTGTGGTTGCTGCTTGAGTAGGATTTCACCCCCCTCAACCAGTAGCATAATTTCCTATGGTAATCATCCTAAATATGTGTAATGCCAGGGCATCAATGCATGTAACTCCAAATGCTGCAAACCAGTCTGTGGCTCAGTCTTAAGGTCTTCCTGCAAGTGGCAGCTTTAATCACATACCACCATGAAAGAGTGTTCTATTTTCAACAATAAGCATTGTGCATCAGACACTGTTAAGTGTACTATCCCAGAAGGAGTCAATGGACTCAAGACAGGAAAATTTGCATCATTCAATTTTTCTTAGAGTAATCCACTAGACTGCTAATTCAGCTGTTTAGCTTGTTGCCATACCTCCTAAAAGAGATTTTCACAAAACAACTTACATCAATAAGTCACCAAATCCACCTATCTTTTAATTCAAGTGCCAAATTCTATCAAACTATAATGAAACAATAATTTGGGTATGCTTTAGCCCAAGACACATCTTCACATATGTATGTGTTTCCAATAATGTCATTAACAGGTCTCACAGAACTGTTGGCTCTAAAGCTAGAAAAGGTAACCATTAATCTATTGTAGATTGACCAAATCGGATAATTGTCTATTTTCTTTCTGTATTTATTTTCCAATTAGTCTCATTTTGGCATCCATCCAATGTACACCAAATCTAATATCTGATTATTGTAATGAATTAAGGATTTCAGATATTATGCAACCAAAAATAAATATATTAACCATGTGTGATAAAAGGAATATTACAAACTGAATTTCAATAATTTGGAATTTCTGTTAAGAATCATGATGAATTCCACCATTTTTATTCTGCAGCAACTTAATATAAAGAAATGCTAATAAACCAGATTAACATGAAACAGGTGTTCTGTCCGAAACATGGAGAAGCAAGGATTCCTGTGTCAGTAACATTAAACACATACAATAAACATCATAGAATTTAGAGACTGATTACGATGGCGGGTGGACTTCAGACCATCCGCATCGTTTTGTATTTGGGACTGCCCCCCTACAAGGCTGCAGACCCAAAGTGCGAATTACGATGCGACCGCCACTGAGGCAGTCACATTGCCCATATTTTGCATTGTGATGGGTGCTGCTGGCTGCAGCACCTGCCGCAATGCAAAAAAGGGACAATTTACATATCCCTGCACTACGGTGCAGGTACCATGGGGTGCCTGGCACATGGTGCAGGGATATGTAGGGGGGCACCATAGGTGCCCCCCAGGTACCGTGTCTGGGGGCCAGGGGGTAAGGAGGGCCCGCTACAGGCCCCCATTGTCCCTTTCCACCTGCCTGTTCATGGCAGGTTAACCGCCATGAACAGGCAGGCGGAAAGGGACATTGTAATCCCTACGGCGGTGCCTGGTAGGCACTACCACTATTGTAGGGACTACGAGCACCTCTGCCCCACCCTGCGGGCTCAAAGAGCCCATCAGATGTGTGGCGGTCGGTCTTTATGACCGCCACACGTCCGCCTACCATCATAATATGGCGGGCGGTAAAGTTGGCTACGATGGCAGGGAGACCGCCAACGACAGTCTGTCGATGGCGGTCTCCCCGCCATCATAATCGGGCCCTAAGTTTTGTGATCTACACGAGGTGACTGGAAATTATGAAAAGATTGAAGGGGAGGAATGTTTGGCTCACTATTACAATTAGCTCACACTGTGCATTGCCAAATGATGCTCTAGGACCAATTCGATGCACCCTTCCTTATTATGAACTGTGGGGCATATTTATGAATTCTGATGCAACGCTGCGTTGCAGCAGCGTTGAGTCAGAAAAACTTGTGCTGTGTTGCATCAGTTCCTTGCAACATGGTTGTGCTGTATTTATGATACGGCACACCATGTTGCAAGTACCGACTTTCAGTCAAAAATCTTTACTCATTGGTGAGACAAATAGCACAAAGTATCATAATGCAACTGCTACCTACATGATGCAAAACTGATGTGCTTGCTGTAAAGCACCTTTATGTGCCACAAATCAGCTTTGCATCATGAAAGACTGCCTTGCATGGCAGGAAGTGTCAAGTACCTGTACCAGAACTGGAATTCCACAGGAGCAGATGAATATTCCTCAGTCCCCTACTCCGCTACCTGCGATCTAATTTCACAAATAGCAAAAAGGGGGAAAGGGGATTGGGATGAAAAGAGAGACTGCCACTGCTGCTCTTCTATTGGACTGGAACTCTCGCTGGACACCGAAAGGTTTCCTGAAACTGAGAAGATTTTATAACAACAACTACAACAAACTGCGTGCTCTAACTCTGTACCCTATTTAAATAATACCTGTCCCTTATTGGCGGCTAGCTGCTCTCTTGTAGATATTAAATATAGGCTGTTTCAATTGGTTCTTATTTAGCAGTGGTCTTCTCTATTGAACACTGCAGAAAGAGAAAAATGCTACATAAATTCTCTTGTGTCTGGACTTGTTTATAATTTCTCTAAACTTGTACTCTTTTACCTGTATATACCTTTATTACTATATTCAGATGAATTATAACTTTTACTTCTTTTTATGTTGCAGGGATAGTCTATGTGGAACTTCCGAAGATTGTTGGTAAGTGCACTTATATATATATTCACTGAAAAAACCATAGGTTTTAGGGACAGTTATAGTTACTTGGACATTGCACTCGTACAAAACCCGTGAAATTCCCCCGTTATAGTTAGTTCAGCTAACTATAACTCGCGCCCCCGCAATGCACTGCTGATGACGTCACATATTACATCACTCATGACATGGTCAGTGACATCACTGATGACATCTCAAATGACATCACTGATGACATCACTGATGACATCACTGATGACATCATCCAGTGACTGTGTGTTTCTGTAAAGTTTAAATATTTTTAATATATATAGGAAAAGACGTATTGAAGAATGAGTGGGTGTGTAAGTGTCTGTATGGATGATTTAGTAGGTGCGTGACTGACTCTATAAGTGAGTGATTTAACGTATCTTACTGAATGCATGGGTTAGTGACTAAACTGGATGAATGTCTGTATCCGTCTGTCTGTTGCTGTGTAAGTGGCTGCATGTGTTTGTGAATAGCTACATGAGTGTCTATATGAGTTATTGAATGCTTGTCTGAGTATCTGTATGGGTGCCTGAGTGTTTGTGTGGGAGGGGTGTGTGCAACTCTGTGCATAGATGTGTGAGTGGGTGATTCACTGGGTGGATGGTTTCAAGAGTGCATCTGTGATAGACTGTATGGGTGGGTAAGTGTGTGTAAGAGTGTGTTAGTGAGTGAATGTATGTCCCAGTGGTACATGTGTGAGTAACTACATATGTGAAAGGCAGTATATATGTGTGTTGGAGTATATAAATAGCTATAAGCAAGAGTGAGTGATTGTGATAGTGGCTGTATGGATGAGTGTGTGCTTGTATCAGTGATTGTATAAGAGCGTAACAATGTGCTACTATTTGTATGAGTAAGTGAGCTGGTGTGTGTATAACTGTATAGGTGAGTAAATGGCAGTGTGTTTAATTATTTGCATGACTGACTAGGTGTGTGAGTATCTCTATGGATGAGTGGCGTTGTTTGAGTGTCTATATAGGAGTAAGAGTGCATATGATAGTCCTGTACTGAGTGACCGTAAGTATGAGTGACTGTACGGGTGAGTGAGTGGATGTGTGTGTGTAGACCTAAGAATCAGTGAGTGGGTATGTAGTTATTGGTGTTGGAGTGTCTATGGTTTTGCGAATGGCAGTCTGTAATTTAGAGTGGGTGTATCAAAGGTTATATTAGGGTGTGAGGAGGTGCATCAGATTATCACGTGGATGATGTCATCAGTGATGTCATTTGAGATGTCATCAGTGATGTCATCAGTGATGTCACTGACCATGTCATGAGTGATGTAATATGTGACGTCATCAGCAGTGCATTGCGGAGCGCGAGTTATAGTTAGCTGAACTAACTATAACGGGGGAATTTCACGGGTTTTGTACAGGTGCAATGTCCAAGTAACTATAACTGTCCCTAAAACCTATGGTTTTTTCAGTGAATTTCAAAGGTTTTTTAAATGCTAATTTGTAACTATAACGTGTCTGAAACCTATGGTTTTTTCAGTGAATTTCAAAGGTTTTTTAAATGCTAATCTGTAACTATAACGTGTCTGAAACCTATGGTTTTTTCAGTGAATTTCAAAGGTTTTTTAAATGCTAATTTCTAACTATAACGTGCCTGAAACCTACGGTTTTTTCAGTGAATTTCAAAGGTTTTGTAAATGACAATTTTTAAATGTATTAATTGTTATATTAATTTTTTTCATACTGATTTACTACATTTTTAGAAACAATTTTTTTTACATATTTTATTTTCTAAATTACATTGTAATTACATTATACATTACATTACAAAAAATACTTTCTCAGAATGAATTACTTTAGTTTAAATACTTTGCAGATAGGCAATAGACTTTTAAGTACAGTAGTTACAGTTGTTGCAATGGGCAACACATTTTCAAACACAATGCAACATTCAGCTCAATGTGAATTTCTAGTTAAATGCAATTAGTTACTTTATGGATTACTTTTGTAACCACATGACTGGATCCTAGATTCAGTCCTGGTACATCTCCTGTAAACAGTTGAGTAAAAGCGTTTTGGTTACAGTCGTGATTTTTAAGGAATATTATTGTATTTTAAAAGTTGACACTTAGAAACTTTTTCTCATAGAATCACCAATGTTATCCTATGGAAGGAAATTCACTTAGCAGGTAAAAACTGTTATCGTTACTTTTTCTTACTCAGTGTTGGATCCTGGATCCAGCACTGGTGCATCTCCTGTAAACGGTTGAAAGAATGCGTTTAAGTCATACAGGCGATTTTTAAGGAATATTTGTAGTTTGTGAAAATCAACACTTTGAAACTTTTTTGCTGAAAACCAGTCAATCTTAGCCTATGAAGGAAATTCAAGTTACCGGTAAGTACGGTTAAAATTACTTTTGAGGATCAGTACTGGGCTGAAAGACGCAGCACTGAGGTCTCTCCTGATAACAGGTGAGTAAATCGGAATTCGTATTTCGGCTGATTTTAGAGGAATATTTTAAAGTTCCAAAACTCCACACTTAGAAGAATTTCCAAGTGAAACCAGTCAATGTTAGCCTATGGAAGGAAATTCAAGTTACTGGTAAGTACGGTTAAAATTACTTTTCAGGACCAGTACTGGGCTGAAAGATGCAGCACTGAGGTCTCTCCTGATAACAGGTGAGTAAATCAGAATTCGGATTTCGGCTGATTTTAGAGGAATATTTGTATGTTTCAAAAATCAACACTTAGAAACTTTTTCAGCAAAAAGCAGGCAATGATATCCTATGGAAGGAAATTCAAGTTACTGGTAAGTACGGTTAAAATTACTTTTGAGGATCAGTACTGGGCTGAAAGATGCAGCACTGAGGTCTCTCCTGATAACAGGTGAGTAAATCGGAATTCGTATTTCGGCTGATTTTAGAGGAATATTTTAAAGTTCCAAAACTCCACACTTAGAAGAATTTCCAAGTGAAACCAGTCAATGTTAGCCTATGAAGGAAATTCAAGTTACCGGTAAGTACGGTTAAAATTACTTTTCAGGATCAGTACTGGGCTGAAAGATGCAGCACTGAGGTCTCTCCTGATAACAGGTGAGTAAATCGGAATTCGTATTTCGGCTGATTTTAGAGGAATATTTTAAAGTTCCAAAACTCCACACTTAGAAGAATTTCCAAGTGAAACCAGTCAATGTAAGCCTATGGAAGGAAATTCAAGTTACTGGTAAGTACGGTTAAAATTACTTTTCAGGACCAGTACTGGGCTGAAAGATGCAGCACTGAGGTCTCTCCTGATAACAGGTGAGTAAATCAGAATTCGGATTTCGGCTGATTTTAGAGGAATATTTGTATGTTTCAAAAATCAACACTTAGAAACTTTTTCAGCAAAAAGCAGGCAATGATATCCTATGGAAGGAAATTCAAGTTACTGGTAAGTACGGTTAAAATTACTTTTGAGGATCAGTACTGGGCTGAAAGATGCAGCACTGAGGTCTCTCCTGATAACAGGTGAGTAAATCGGAATTCGTATTTCGGCTGATTTTAGAGGAATATTTTAAAGTTCCAAAACTCCACACTTAGAAGAATTTCCAAGTGAAACCAGTCAATGTTAGCCTATGAAGGAAATTCAAGTTACCGGTAAGTACGGTTAAAATTACTTTTCAGGACCAGTACTGGGCTGAAAGATGCAGCACTGAGGTCTCTCCTGTTAACAGGTGAGTAAATCGGAATTCGTATTTCGGCTGATTTTAGAGGAATATTTTAAAGTTCCAAGACTCCACACTTAGAAGAATTTCCAAGTGAAACCAGTCAATGTTAGCCTATGGAAGGAAATTCAAGTTACTGGTAAGTACGGTTAAAATTACTTTTCAGGACCAGTACTGGGCTGAAAGATACAGCACTGAGGTCTCTCCTTATAACAGGTGAGTAAATCGGAATTCGTATTTCGGCTGATTTTACAGGAATATTTGTATGTTTCAAAAATCAACACTTAGAAACTTTTTCAGCAAAAAGCAGGCAATGATATCCTATGGAAGGAAATTCAAGTTACTGGTAAGTACGGTTAAAATTACTTTTGAGGATCAGTACTGGGCTGAAAGATGCAGCACTGAGGTCTCTCCTGATAACAGGTGAGTAAATCGGAATTCGTATTTCGGCTGATTTTAGAGGAATATTTTAAAGTTCCAAAACTCCACACTTAGAAGAATTTCCAAGTGAAACCAGTCAATGTTAGCCTATGAAGGAAATTCAAGTTACCGGTAAGTACGGTTAAAATTACTTTTCAGGACCAGTACTGGGCTGAAAGATGCAGCACTGAGGTCTCTCCTGATAACAGATGAGTAAATCGGAATTCGTATTTCGGCTGATTTTAGAGGAATATTTTAAAGTTCCAAAACTCCACACTTAGAAGAATTTCCAAGTGAAACCAGTCAATGTTAGCCTATGGAAGGAAATTCAAGTTACTGGTAAGTATGGTTAGAATTACTTTTCAGGACCAGTACTGGGCTGAAAGATACAGCACTGAGGTCTCTCCTGATAACAGGTGAGTAAATCGGAATTCGTATTTCGGCTGATTTTAGAGGAATATTTGCACAATGGTGAAGGGAGGGGCGGGGCCTGAGGTGACATCTGTGCAAATGCGCCCCGTTGCGCGTTTTAAGTTGGGGGATTAAGTCCCCTTGAATCCTGAGGGTCCCTAGGGGCCAACTAGCCCACCAGGAACCTCCAATATGCGCCAGGGGCTGCGTTGCAGAGACGTGTAGAGAGGCCACACCCCTTTTACACCTCTCTGCAACGCAGCTCTGTGGCGCTTTCTGGATGTACCTGTTGGGCTAGTTGGCCCCCAGGGACCCTCAGGATTGAAGGGGATTTAATTCCCCATCTTAAAACGCGCCACGGGGGCCTGTTTGCACACATGTCACCTGAAGCCCCGCCCCTCCCTTCACCACTGTGCAAACGCGCCCCGTGGCGCGTTTTAAGTTGGGGATTAAGTCCCCTTGAATCCTGAGGGTCCCCGGAGTCCAACTAGCCCACCATATACCTTCCAAAAGCGCCACAGAGCTGCGTTGCAGAGAGGTGTAAAAAGGGTGTGGCCTCTCTACACGTCTCTGCAACGCAGCCCCCTGGCGCATATTGGAGGTTCCTGGTGGGCTAGTTGGCCCCCAGGGACCCCCAGTATTCAAGGGGAATTGTTCCCCTCTGCAAACGCGCCAGGGGCGCGTTTGCAGAGTGGTGAAGGAAGGGGCGGGGCCTGCGGGCCCGATCGTTTAAAAAAAAAAAAAAAAATGTGTCTCCTGAAGGGGGCTGTGTGGCCCCCTTCCTTTTTCCTGTTTTTATGCCCTGGGTACCCCATCCCCCAGGGCCTTACCCCTTTTTTTAATTTTTAATTTAAAAAAAAAACGGGAAGGGGGCCGCGTGGCCCCCTTCCCTGGGCCTGTATTGGCCCCGGGGACCCCATCCCCGGGGCATGGCCTTTTATTTTTATTCTTTGGAGGGGGCTGCGTGGCCCCCCTCCTCTGGCCATTAAGGCCCCGGGGACCCCATCCCCCGGGGCCGGCCTTTCCATTTTTTTTAATTTTTTTAATTTTTCTTTTTTTGGGGAGGGGGGCCGCGTGGCCCCCCTCCTGGGCCACTACTTGCCCCGGGGACCCCATCCCCCGGGGCTGGCCCTCTCCGTTGGGGACTGTGGGGGGTCCCCAATCCCCCACAGTCCCGCCGGCTCCCCACATCCCTTGGGAGCCGGCATTGCTTTTCACATGGGGAGCAGCTGACATGCTGCTCCCCATGTGGAAAGCAATGTGCTTTGGATATTGGAAGAGAGAGCAGGTTTCCCTGCTCTCTCTTCCAATATCCAAAGCAGTTTGCTATGGCAGGACGGGAGCCGCGAGGCTCCCGTCCTGCCATAGCGAACTACAGTGTCCCGGGGGTAGGCACCCCGGGACACTGCAGGAGCCGGCCCTGGGGGTGGCAGTCCCCAGGGCCATCAAGGGCTTCCAGGAGGGGGCCGCGCGGCCCCCCTCCCTACATCAGCACAGCCCCGGGGAGGTGGTGGTCCCCGGGGCTTCGGGGGTCCAAACGGACCCCCATTTTAATTTGTTAGTGCCCCGGGAGGTGGCGGTCCCCGGGCATGTGGGGGCTGGAGCCCCCACACAGGTTGTTAAATTAATTTAAAAAAAGCCCCGGGGAGGTGGTGGTCCCCGGGGCTGCGGGAGGGCTCAGAGCCCTCCCGCACCATTTTTTTTAAAAAGCCCCGGGGGTGGCGGTCCCCGGGGCTTGGGGGGCCCTTTGAGGCCCCCCACACATTAAATTATCCCCCCCCACCATGCCCCCGGGACTTGGGCCACCCGGGGGCCAATTAACATCGAAGCGCAGGAGACCGCGCTTCGATTTTTTTTTTTTTCGGCAGGATTCGCGCACCCTGAGCGCATCCTGCCGATTTTTTTTTAAAAAAAATGCTTTTTGCTCAGGGGTCCTTGTGGGACCCCCTGAGCAGGCCTAGGGGTTAGGGTGTTTCTACCCTGCCCCCTTTGTGCGTTTTGCGCACTTGTTTCTTTTTTTTTCTCGGCGGGATCCGTGCACCCTAAGCGCATCCCGCCGATTTAAAAAAAAAAAAATTTCTGCCCAGGGGTCCTTGTGGGACCCCCTGAGCAGACCTAGGGGGTCAGGGTGTTTCTACCCTGCCCCCTTTTGCGCTTTGCGCACTTGTTTCTGTCCCTCGGTTCTACCGAGGGATAAAATGGCTGCCAACACTTCTTGATTTGGAGTGTTGACAGCCAATTAGCATGCAGCTCGTGATCGGGAGGGTACGCGGATCCGACGCGCCCATAGATATATATGTGATTTTAATTGTGAATTTCTCAGGAACTACTGAACGGATTTACACCATTTTAGCAAAAGGCACCAGTCTGAACCAAGGGCTACCTCTTTGCCAAATTTGGGGTAATTCCGTTCAGCAGTTCGGGCTGTAGCTGCGACTAAAGGTTCCTATGGAAAAATGAATGGGGAAAACGCGTTTTGGGACCCCCCTTTTTCTCGCCCCCGCTTGACGTATCACCCCGAGACTTTCAGGGTAGGAGCGGACCGGAGCGCCCAACAAGTTGGAAGCTTTCGCGAAGATTCGTCAACCGGCGCCAACGTTATTGCAAATAGAATGTCGCGGATTTCCTGTGGATAATAGGTCCTAACTATAACTATCTACTGGCGACCGCCAGTAGATAATATATATATATATATATATATATATATATATATTCACTGAAAAAACCATAGGTTTTAGGGAAAGTTATAGTTAGTTGGACATTGCACTCGTACAAAACCCGTGAAATTCCCCCGTTATAGTTAGTTCAGGTAACTATAACTCGTGCCCCCGCAATGCACTGCTGATGAAGTCACATATTACATCACTCATGACATGGTCAGTGACATCACTGATGACATCACTGATGACATCTCAAATGACATCACTGATGACATCATCCAGTGACTGTGTGTTTCTATAAAGTTTAAATATGTTTAATATATATGCCAAGTTGTATTGAAGAATGAGTGGGTGTATAAGTGTCTGGATGGATGATTTAGTAGGTGCGTGACTGACTCTATAAGTAAGTGATTAAACGTATCTTACTGAATGCATGGGTTAGTGACTAAACTGTGTGAATGTCTGTATCCGTCTGCCTGTTGGTGTGTAAGCGGCTGCATGGGTTTGTGAATAGCTACATGAGTGTCTACATGGGTTATTGATTGGTTGTGTGAGTATCTGTATGGGTGCCTGAGTGTTTGTGTGGGTGGGGTGTGTGTGACTGTGCATAGATGTGTGAGTGGGTGATTCACTGGGTGCATGGTTTCAAGAGTGCATCTGTGATGGACTGTATGGGTGGGTGAGTGTGTGTATGGGTGTGTTAGTGAGTGAATGTATATATTAGTGTTACAAGTGTGAGTAACTAATATGTCAAAGGCAGTATATATGTGTGTTGGAGTATATAAATGGCTATAAGTGAGAGTGTGTGATTGTGAGAGTGGCTGTATGAATGAGTGTGTACTTGTATCAGTGATTGTATAAGAGCGTAAGAATGTGCTAGTATTTGTATGAGTAAGTGAGCTGGTGTGTGTATAACTGTATAGGTGAGTAAATGGCAGTGTGATTAATTATTTGCATGACTGACTAGGTGTGTGAGTACCTCTATGGATGAGTGGCGGTGTGTGAGTATCTATGTAGGTGTATAAGTGCATATGAAAGTCCTGTACTGAGTGACCGTAAGTATGAGTGACTGTAGAGGTGAGTGAGTGGATGTGTGTGTAGACCTAAGAATCAGTGAGTGTGTATGTAGTTATTGGTGTTGGAGTGTCTATGGTTTTGACAATGGCAGTCTGTAATTTACAGTGGGTGTATCAAAAGTTATATTAGGGTGTGAGAAGATGCATCAAATTATCACATGGATGATGTCATCAGTGATGTAATCAGTGATGTCATTTGAGATGTCATCAGTGATGTCATCATTGATGTCACTGACCATGTCATGAGTGATGTAATATGTGACGTCATCAGCAGTGCATTGCGGGGGCGCGAGTTATAGTTACCTGAACTAACTATAACGGGGGAATTTCACGGGTTTTGTACGAGTGCAATGTCCAACTAACTATAACTTTCCCTAAAACCTATGGTTTTTTCATTGAATTTCAAAGGTTTTTTAAATGCTAATTTCTAACTATAACGTGTCTGAAACCTATGGTTTTTTCAGTGAATTTCAATGGTTTTTTAAATGCTAATTTCTAACTATAACTGTCCCTAAAACCTATGGTTTTTTCAGTGAATTTCAAAGGTTTTTTAAATGCTAATTCCTAACTATAACATGTCTGAAACCTATGGTTTTTTTCAGTGAATTTCAAAGGTTTTGTAAATGACAATTTTTAAATGTATTAATTGTTATATTTATTTTTTTGATACTGATATACTACATTTTTTTAAACTATTCATTTTTAGATATTTTATTTTTAAATTACATTGTAATTACATTATACATTACATTACAAAATATACTTTCTCAGAATGAATTACTTTAGTTTAAATACTTTGCAAATAGGCAATAGACTTTTAAGTACAGTAGTTACAGTTGTTGCAATGGGCAACACAATTTCAAACAATGCAAGATTGAGCTCAATGTGAATTTCTAGTTAAATGCAATTAGTTACTTTATGGATTACTTTACTAACCACAGGACTGGATCCTAGATTCAGTCCTGGGACATCTGCTGTAAACAGTTGAGTAAAAGCGTTTTGGTTACAGTAGTGATTTTTAAGGAATATTATTGTATTTTAAAAGTTGACACTTAGAAACTTTTTCACATAGAATCACCAATGTTATCCTATGGGAGGAAATTCACTTAGCAGGTAAGTAGTGTTATCGTTACTTTTTCTTACTCAGTGGTGGATCCTGGATCCAGCACTGGTGCATCTCCTGTAAACAGTTGAAAGAATGCGTTTAAGTCATACAGGCGATTTTTCAGGAATATTTGTAGTTTGTGAAAATCGACACTTTGAAACTTTCCTGCTGAAAACCAGACAAAGGATTCCTATGGAAGGAAATACAAGTTACTGGTAAGTACGGTTAGAATTACTTTTCAGGGTCAGTGCTGGGCTAAAAGATGCAGCACTGGGTTCTCTCCTGATAACAGGTGAGTAAATCGGAATTCGTAGTTCGGCTGATTTTAGAGGAATATTTGTATGTTTCAAAAATTGACACTTAGAAACCTTTTCAGCAAAAAGCAGGCAATGATATCCTATGGAAGGAAATTCAAGTTACTGGTAAGTACGGTTAAAATTACTTTTCAGGATCAGTACTGGGCTCAAAGATGCAGCACTGAGGTCTCTCCTGATAACAGGTGAGTAAATCGGAATTCGTAGTTCGGCTGATTTTAGAGGAATATTATAAAGTTCCAAAACTCCACACTTAGAAGAATTTCCAAGTGAAACCAGTCAATTTTAGCCTATGGAAGGAAATTCAAGTTACTGGTAAGTACGGTTAAAATTACTATTCAGGATCAGTACTGGGCTCAAAGATGCAGCACTGAGGTCTCTCCTGATAACCGGTGAGTAAATCGGAATTCGTAGTTCGGCTGATTTTACAGGAATATTATAAAGTTCCAAAACTCCACACTTAGAAGAATTTCCACGTGAAACCAGTCAATGTTAGCCTATGGAAGGAAATTCAAGTTACTGGTAAGTACGGTTAAAATTACTTTTCAGGATCAGTACTGGGCTCAAAGATGCAGCACTGAGGTCTCTCCTGATAACAGGTGAGTAAATCGGAATTCGTAGTTCAGCTGATTTTAGAGGAATATTTGCACAATGGTGAAGGAAGGGGGTGGGGCCTGAAGTGACATGTCTGCAAAAACGCGCTGTGGCGCGTTTTAAGTTGGAGAATTAATTCCTCCTCAATCCCGAGGGTCCCTAGGGGCCAACTGGCCCACCAGATACATCCAGTATGCGCCAGAGAGCTGGGTTGCAGAGAGGTGTTCTGAGGCCACGCCCCTTTTTACAACACTCTGCAACGCAGCTCCGTGGCGCTTACTGGAGGTACCTGGTGGGCTAGTTGGCCCCCAGGGACCCTCAGGATTGAAGAGGATTTAATTCCCCATCTTAAAACGCGCCACGGGGCCTGTTTGCACACATGTCACCTGAAGCCACGCCCCCTCCCTTCACCACTGTGCAAACGCGCCCCGTGACGTGTTTTAAGTTGGGGGATTAAGTCCCTTTGAATACTGAGGGTCCCTGGAGTCCAACTAGCCCACCATGTACCTCCAAAAAGCCCCACAGAGCTGCGTTGCAGAGAGGTGTAAAAAAGGGGCATGGCCTCTGTACACCTCTCTGCAACGCAGCCCCCTGGCGCATACTGGAGGCCCCCAGGGACCCCCAGTATTCAAGGGGAATTAATTCCCCTTCTTAAAACGCGCCAGGGGGCGCGTTTGCAGACTGCTGCAGGGAGGGGGCGGGGCCTCGGCGATGCCGGTCTTTTTTTGTTGTTGCTTTTTTCTGCCCAGGGGGTCCTTGTGGGACCCCCTGAGCAGACCTAGGAGGTCACGGTGTTTCTACCCTGCCCCCTTTGTGCGTTTTGCACACTTGTTTCTTGTGTGTTTTTTTTTTTAATCAGTGGGATCCACGCACCCTAAGCGCATCCCGCCGATTTTGAAAAAAAATGTTTTTTTCTGCCCAGGGGATCCTTGTGGGACCCCCTGAGCAGACCTAGGGGTCAGGGTGTTTCTACCCTGCCCCCTTTGTGCGTTTTGCGCACTTGTTTCTTGTGCTTTTTTTTTTTTAATCGTTGGGATCCGTGCACCCTAAGCGCATCCCGCCGTTTAAAAAAAAAAAATGCTTTTTTCTGCCCAGGGGGTCCTTGTGGGACCCCCTGAGCAGACCTAGTGGGTCAGGGTGTTTCTACCCTGCCCCCTTTTTGCGCTTTGCGCACTTGTTTCTGTCCCTCGGTTCTACCGAGGGACAAAATGGCTGCCAACACTTCCTGATTTGGAATGTTGACAGCCACTTGACAGCCAATTAGCATGCAGCTCTTGATCGGGACGGTGCGCGCAGGGTGCGCTCAGGATACGCGGACCCTACTCGGCCATAGATATATATGTGACTTTACTTTTGATTTTCTCAGGAACTACTGAACGGATTTACACCATTTAAGCAAAAGGCACGACACTGAACCAAGTGCTACCTCCTTGCCAAATTTGGTGTAATTCCGTTCAGCAGTTCGGGCTGTAGCTGCGATGAAAGGATCCTATGGAAAAATGAAAGGGGAAAACGCGTTTTGGGACCCCCCTTTTTTCTCGGCCCCCGCTTGACGAATCAACCCGAGACTTTCAGGGTAGGAGCGGAGCAGCGCCCAACAAGTTGGAGAATTTCGCGAAGATTCGTCAACCGGCGCCAACGTTATTTCAAATAGAATGTTGCGGATTTCCTATGGAAAATAGGTTTTAACTATAACTATCTACTGGCGACCGCCAGTAGATAATATATATATATATATATATATATATATATATATATATATATATATATATATATATATATATCTATACCTACTGCTGGCTACTTCTCTATAACTGAATCCCTGTAGAATTCGCTAATGAAGTCTTTCTTTAGTCAATACTCTTTGATAGATCCAGTCTTTGCACAGGGAGACTTCTCAACTCCCTCAAATATCCAGGAAAATAATCGCTGCAAAATCACAAAAACTGATATGCTCTTCTCTGGAGTCTATGAACTTGTATATACAATAACTATCTGCTGTGGCTACTGAACATCAAAAATTGGCTTGGAAACAAGTCAGAAAATAACTCAACTCCAAGGCCAATTCGTTCAAAGTAGATGCTTCAGGAAGTTTAACTGCTGAAGGCTCAAAAAGAATATCGCGCTTCAGCAAACAAATGGATTTAAGAATCCTATCGCAAAAAGAATGAGCGACAAGACTCACCTGCCTTCACAGTGTACCTACTGTGAACAAACAAAACTCAGTCCTGAAGTTTCTGCCCTCTAAATTCTTCCTCTGGAAGAAGAAAACGGCAGCGAACGGGAAAATGCTTCAGTTTCTTCAAATTCTTCTGTTGAAGTGCGTAGTGCATCGCGCGAGCGCGCGCGAGCACAGCTGAGCATGAAAAGCTGCCAGAAGACTAGACCGGCAACAGCTGACGGCCATCTTGAAATTCCGCCGAAGGGATTGGATAAGACTACGGAGCCAAAAAGAAACCCCTCGCAAGGACATGACTCTGCGAGGCTTGACAAGGCTGTTCTTGTACTGGAATCCTCCTAACAGGCATAAATTGGGGGCTCTGAAATATCTATCCTGACCAGCCCTGACAGTACCCCCCACCAAAACACCTCCCTCCTTCTCTTTGGGCTTATGTGGGTAAGTCCTATGAAATTCTCGCACCAACCTAGGTGCATGCAAATTAGTCTGAGGATCCCACGATCTCTCCTCCGGACCAAAACATTTCCAATCTACCAGGTAATGTAACTTCCCTTTCTTAAATCGTGAATCCAAAATTCGCTTAACCTCAAATTCCTCCTCTGACTGAAAGGGAACAGGTTTTGGTGGCTCCTTAACTCTCAAACCGGGTGGATTCTTTTTTAGAAGAGAAACATGAAAAACGGAACGAATTCTTAATCTAGGAGGAAGACGAACCTTCACACTCACTGGATTAATCATTCTCTCCACCAGAAAAGGGCCAATGAATCTAGGTTGGAACTTTCGATTCCCTTTCAAGTGCATATTTCGGGTGAAATCCACACTCTGTCTCCAGACTAATAAGTGGGATTGGGATGTCTTTTCTTGTCAGCCTGCCTCTTGTAAGAAATCTTGGCTTTAATCAGATTGCTAGTAGCTACCTGATAAGCCTTCTTTAATTCTTGAACCACCTCCTCGACTGCTGGAACCTCACTCTCTAGCTTCCCTACAAAAGTATTAGGATGCCTACCAGAATTTAGGTAAAAAGGAGAAAACCCAGTAGAGGAGTGTTTGGCATTGTTGTACGCAAATTCAGCTGCCCAAATCAAATTTGGCCATTCACCTTCATTCTCCATTAAAAAGAGACGCAGGTATTGCTCCAACTCCTGATTGACTCTTTCCGTCTGTCCATCAGTCTCTGGATGGAAACTGGTCGACAGACGGGAATCCACATTTAATCTCTTGAGAAAGGCCCGCCAAAAGTGTGAGATAAACTGAGTCCCCCGATCAGAAATCACTATCTTGGGAATGGCATGTGCCTTAACTACATGTTGAGTGAATAGGGCAGAAAACTGAGTTGAGGTAGGAATCGATTTTAAAGGGACAAAATGACTCATTTTGGTGAAATGATCTACCACCACCCAGATAGTTGTGAAACCTTGACTAGAGGGAAGCTCCACTATAAAATCCATGGAAACTGTATGCCACGGATAAGGAGCAGGAGGCAAAGGCATAAGTAAACCTTGTGGAGCCAGTCTAACCGACTTCCCTTTAATGCACTGTTCACAAGTGGGTACATACTGCCCCACCTGAGTTTCCATTGCCGGCCACCAAAATTCTCTTTGAATCAATTCCAAGGTTTTCTTGACTCCTTTGTGACCAGCCATTAATTCATCGTGAAAATGTCGGATCATCATCATTTGAAGCTCTTCGGTGAGCACATAGAGCCTTCCATTGAAATAAGGCCTTCCATTTCTTATTTCTCGTCCTGCACTCTCCTTAGCCCAATTAATGAGTTCCAAATCAGCAAAGGATTCCTTTAATTTGTTTTCTAATTCTGGAAAATTGATTACACCAATTATTTTCTCCTTTGGAATGATAAGACCCTTCTCCAAAACTCTTCCAGGTTCTCCAGTGTCAAGACGAGACAGAACGTCAGCCTTACCATTAGCCGAACCAGACTTATAGGTTAGCACAAAATCAAAGTCTGCAAAAAACAAGGACCATCTCAACTGTCGGGGAGTAAGAGTAAGTGCAGATTTCAGAAATTGGAGATTGCGATGATCTGTAAACACTGTTACCTCATGCCGAGCTCCTAACAAATAATGCCTCCACACTTGAAAAGCATCCTTCACTGCTAATAACTCCTTATCAGCAATGGAGTAGTTCATTTCAGCAGGTGTCAATTTTCGAGACCTGAAAGCCACTGGATGGAGCTGGCCCGTGCTCTTGTGTCTCTGAGATAGGATTCCTCTAATGGCCAAATTGGAGGCATCCACCTCAACGAAAAAAGGCTCCTCAGGATTTGGATGCAGAAGGACTGGATAAAAATCTTTTTTAATTCTTGAAAACAACCCTCCATCTCTGTTGTCCACTCAAACTTGACCCCTTTTTTCAAAAGGCGAGTAAGGGGGGAAACCTTTTCCGAAAAACCAGGGATGAAACGCCTGTAAAAATTGGCAAAGCCAATAAAACTCTGCACCTCCTTCAAATTACGTGGAGAGGGCCAATCCCTGATGACCTTCACCTTGGCATCATCCATTGCCACTCCTTCAGGGGACAAAACAAAACCCAAGAATTCCACTTGAGTTGAGTGAAAGACACATTTTTCTAATTTAACAAATAGCTGATTTTCAAGCAACCTCCTCAGGATTAATCGGACGTGTTGAATATGTTCTTTCAAGTTGGCTGAAAAAATAAGAATGTGGTCGATATACACAACTGCACAACGATCCAGGAACTCTCTCAAAATGTCATTCACAAAATGTTGGAAAGCTGCGGGAGCATTACACAAGCCGAAAGGCATGACTTGGTACTCAAACAAACCCAGCCGGGTTCGAAATGCAGTCTTCCACTCTTCACCTTCTGCCATGCATACTAAGTGGTAAGCTCCCCTTAGGTCTAACTTCGTGTATACCGTAGCTCCCTTGACTTGATCAAGCAATTCCGAAATTAGAGGCAGTGGATATCTGTTCTTCTTGGTGATAAGGTTTAGAGCTCTATAATCTATACACGTTCTCAAACTTCCATCTTTTTTAGGAATAAAATAAAGCGGAGAAGAGACTGGTGACTGGGAGGGGCGGATAAAGCCATTTGCAATATACTGGTTGATGTACTCTTTTAGGTGTTGATTTTCCTTTTCAGAAAGTGCATAAATTCTACTGCACGGCAACGAAGCTCCAGCCTCCAATTCAATTTTACAATCGTATTCCCGATGTGGAGGTAACTGATTTGCTTCCTGTTCATCAAAAACCAAGGCCAAATCTTGATATTCAGGTGGAATCTCCTGTGTTTCCATGAAACAGATTGATTTAGACTGACTGGCCAAAAGCAGAGGTGGAGAAACTGGGGGAAAATTAACACTCCAATCATGGCAATGCCCTCTGCAATAATCAGAGTCCAGATCAATGGATCTCTTGGCCCAGTCAATTTTTGGATTATGTTCGGTCAACTAGGGTAGACCCAAAATAAGCTGGAATTGTGGAGCGTCAATGAGACTCAACCTCAGAAGACTCAAATGACTGCTAGTCCCTTTCAACCAAATGTCCTCAGTCTCATAAACAATGGAACCGGAAGATAAATTGGTCCCATCAACGGCTCGAACAGATTCTGGCCTTTCTTTTTTGACAAATCGGATCCCTAGAGATTTAGCGAACCTTATATCACAAAAATTGCCAGTTGCTCCTGAATCGATCATCACTGAAATCTTATCCACTTCAGAGTTTCCAAACTTTATCAAACCAGAAACAATTAAATGGGGAGCAGAAGATTGTAAGGTGTTGGCAATAAACTGTGGATCCGGAGTTGACTTGTCATTAGCTTCCACCAGGGCAACTCCCTCTACTGATGGAGCCTGTCTTTTACCCAAGCATTATTTTTAGGTTTCTTAGGACACTCTTTAAAAAAATGTGTCCCGAGTTACCACAATACATGCAGAGTTTGCCAATTTGTCTCTTCTCTCTTTCTTCCTTGGATAAGGGTCCTCGCACTGAGCTGATTTGCATTGGTTCTTCCTCAGAGGAAGCATTTTTACTCCTTGAGTTATTCGACCTAACTCGATCAAAACGTGGAAGGAAATATTTCAAATCTTTTCGGCGCTCACTCTTTCTTTCACTTTGACGCTGATCAATCTGTAAAACGAGGTCAATTAACTCCGAGACATCGGTGGGCCTCTTAGGTATCTGCGCCAATCCATCTTTCAATTCGTCTTTAAGTCCTCTATAGAAAATTGCAGCTCTTTTAGCTTCAGGCCAATTTGTTTCAATAATTAACTTATTGAAATGTGCTAAGTAAGCGACCAAATCGCGATTGCCTTGTTTTAAGTCTAGTAATTCATTATCTGTTGTTTGAGAGATTGACCTTCGATCAAAAATACGCAAAAACTCTTTTTAAACTCCTCAAACTCATATAAGATGGAATCATTGTTGTTAACCAATGGCATGGACCAGGCGGCAGCATCTCCACTCAGGTAGGACAACATGAAGGCCACATTGGATTGATCCTCCCTAAAGATAATGGGTCGACAAAGAAAATGTAAAGAACACTGGGTAAGGAATATCTGGGCCTTTTGGGGATCCCCACTAAACCTTTCAGGGGCTGCCAATGGAATGGTAAGGGAAATAGCATGAATTACCTGAGTTGTCAACTCAGCCGCTGAAGGGGCGGGAGTAAAAGTCTGGGACTTATTCTCCTTAGTACTAACCCTGGGCAAAGCACTACGCTACGCTCGCGTAGTTTGCGAAGTTTGCGATACTTCGCACAACGCGAATTGCACGTAGCACAGTGCAAACACGCGTAGCGTAACGTAGTGCAGCGGTCATTTTTTGCTTGCTCGCGGTCCTCAACGTCAAGTTGGCGAACGCGAGCAAGCAAAATGACATCCCGGCGAGATTCTCAACGCAGGGAGGTCAGGTTTCTCATTGCGAGTGGTCGCGTATGCTCGCGACCGCTCGCGATGAGAAACTACCAGTCCGCGTTGAGAAAGCTGACGCTCGAGTAAAAATCTACTCGAGCGGCAATAAAAGACAGCTCGCACTGTGTAAGAAGCCGTTTTCAATGATTGCACAGTGCGGACAAGCATCCGGCACTGTGCAATCATTGCGAACAGTGCACTACGCAGTTCGCGTAGTGCTACGCGTAGTTCGCGTAGTGCGAACTGCACTTTGCGCAGCTTCGCGTAGCGCTACTTCGCGAACTACGCCCAGGCTTACTTAGTACCCTCAATGGCACCAGCAGAAAACGCCTCAAACTGTTGACGCTAAAATTGGGCCTCTTGACTCGATTTTCTAACCTCTTCCCTAAGAGATTTATTCTCAGACATTGTTTCACTCAATTTCTTTTGTATTCCATCAAGTACTGACGCCAATGCCTTAACATCAATTCCCTCAGCCATACTGCTCGGGCGGACGTTTTGGGCTGGCACTTCAATCTGTCAAGTACCTGTACCAGAACTGGAATTCCGCAGGAGCAGATGATTATTCCTCAGTCCCCTACTCCGCTACCTGCAATCTAATTTCACAAATAGCAAAGAGGGGGAAAGGGGATTGGGATGAAAAGAGAGACTGCCACTGCTGCTCTTCTATTGGACTGGAACTCTCGCTGGGCACCGAAAGGTTTCCTCAAACAGAGAAGATTTTATAACAACAACTACAACAAACTGCGTGCTCTAACTCTGTACCCTATTTAAATAATACCTGTCCCTTATTGGCGGCTAGCTGCTCCTTTGTAGATATTAAATATAGGCTGTTTCAATTGGTTCTTATTTAGTAGTGGTCTTCTCTATTGAACACTGCAGAAAGAGAAAAATGCTACATAAATTCTCTTGTGTCTGGACTTGTTTATAATTTCTCTAAGCTTGTACTCTTTTACCTGTATATACCTTTATTACTATATTCAGATGAATTATAACTTTTACTTCTTCTTTTTCTGTTGCAGGGATAGTCTATGTGGAACTTCCGAAGATTGTTGGTAAGTGCATATATATATATATATATATATATATATATATATATATATATATATATATATATATATATATATTCACTGAAAAACCATAGGTTTCAGGGGCGTTATAGTTAGTTGGACATTTCACTCGTACAAAACCATAGAAATTCCCCCGTTATAGTTAGTTCAGCTAACTATAACTCGCGCGCCCGCAATGCACTGCTGATGACGTCACATATTACATCACTCATGACATGGTCAGTGACATCACTCATGACATCACTGATGACATCTCAAATGACATCACTGATGACATCACTCATGACATCATCCTTGTGATAGAGTGGCAGACCTCCTCTCACCCTAATATAACCTTTGATACACACACTCAAAAATACAAACTAACATTTTCAAAACAATGGACATACCAATACCAGTTACAACACACCTATTCAGTAATTCCAAGATCTACACACACATCCACTCATTCACCAACAGTCTCTATACAGTCACTCATACATGTACTCACTCATCATATGTACTCATACACCTATACATCCTGTTACACACCGCCACTCATCCATAGAGTTACTCACACACATAGTCACACATGCAAACAAAGTATCAGACATCCATTTACTTGCATATACAGTTATACACACACTACCACACTTACTTCTACAGAAACTTACACATACTTACTCTCTTAAACAATCACTTATAGAAACACCTACTTATTTGTACAGGAACTCTTCCAATCTCTCACTCTCACATATACTCACTTATATACACCAATACTCACATATACTAGTTTAAAACATATGTAGTTACTCATAAAGACACTATTGAGACAGTCATTCACTCACTAACACACCCATACACATACTCATCCACCTTATACAGTCCTGCACACATGCTGTCTTCAACACATACAAACAGTGAGTCACTCATTCATGCATCTATGCACTAAGTAATACCCCCACCGAACCATACAGACACTCAGACACTCATACTGATACTCAAAAACCAACTAATAACCCATATAGACACTCATGTAGCTACTCACCAACCCATGCAGCCACTTATACACAAAGTGAGAGACTGATACAGATATTTTCATATTTAAACATTACTCACTAACCCATGTATTCACTAAGATACACTTAGTCAGTTATACAATCAATTTTACAAAACAAAATCATCCATTTAGACACTTATATACCCATTTATTCTTCCATCGACCTTGAGATATACATATATAAAACATATTTAATTTTCAGAAAAACACTCATTCACTGGATGATGTCATCAGTGATGTCATCAGTGATGTCATTTGAGATGTCATCAGTGATGTCATGAGTGATGTCACTGACCATGTCATGAGTGATGTAATATGTGACGTCATCAGCAGTGCATTGTGGATGCGCATGAGTTATAGTTAGCTGAACTAACTATAACGGGGAATTTCTATGGTTTTGTACGAGTGAAATGTCCAACTAACTATAACGCCCCTGAAACCTATGGTTTTTTCAGTGAATTTCTAAGGTTTTTTAAATGCTCATTTCTAACTATAACGTGCCTGAAACCTATGGTTTTTTCAGTGAATTTCTAAGGTTTTTTAAATGCTAATTTCTAACTATAACGTGCCTGAAACCTATGGTTTTTTCAGTGAATATATATATATTTATTATACTATGTATACATGTGAAAATGTCTCGGTCCCCTGTTTGCCTCAGTGACACGGAAAAAATGGGTGGAACTGACGTCAGCACGCCGACGAGGTTCTCTTATGGCTCCGATGACGTTATACGGTGTCGCGAGCGGAGCCGTGCTATTATGACGTCCTCATTGACGTGGGAGAGCTAGGAAAGAATTTCTGTGGAATGCTGGTGCAGGGGATATTCACCTAAGTGTTCAGGCTAGTCCTTTGGGAGCAACTGTTTATGTTGCCACTCCAGAAACCGAAACCAGTGATCCGAGGGCAGAGGCCCTGCAGATGGCACACGAGGTGGGGTGCCCAGTCGTGTGCACCAGCGGGGCAGCGAAGTGACAAGCACCACAACCCACAAAAAAGGTAACGAGGGCACTGAATAACACAGGATCTTCTCTTTGTATCTGGCAGGAACAACGAAGTTAAAATGCCCTAGTACCAAAATGTAGAATTAGTGCTACAACGGTCTTCAAGAGGACCTGCGATGCCGCTTCTGCCTCCCGTACTCCTGGAGGTGGCACATGGGTCACGCGGTACGGTCATACTGCGGTGGGACGCACACTCGTTGACCTCTCATGGCACTGCTCCACACTTCAGGGAGGACGCTTTCCATTAGCTATGTTTTCTGATGACATGTCGCGCCGGCCCCGTCCAACAACAGAACTCCTTTAGATCCAAACAGACTCTTCCACTCTCTCACTGGAAGTGAAACCAGGCCACGCGGACACTTTCACAATACAACAGCCGGGAATGCACTTTTCGGTAAAAAACACATTCCTTCCTCCTAATTAATCAAATAAACGTCTCACTGAAGAACAGGGGCCAGCTTTGATCGGTAAACAGCCATTACAACGACTTTTTTACTTTGCGATACCATTACAACGCATGCATTACCACGCATGCGTTGTACATCACAAAGTCATTACTACGCATTTTTAGAACGCATGGTCATTTACCACGCATGCCTTTACAACAAATTTTGTTGTAAAGGTATGTATGGTAAATGACCATGCATTCTAAAAACATGTAGACGATCCATGTCGTTGTAAGGAAACAGAGGCTGTTCCGTTTCCTCACAACAACGTGCACCGCCCATCAGAGACAACGTGAAGCAGGAACCACGAGGAGAGAGGAACCACGAGGAGTGAGAGGTAAGGGGATTGGGCATGGGGTGGGGTTTCTTTCTAGGGTTTAGGGTAGTGCAGTGGTGTTTGGGTGGTGTAGGGGGTCGTGCTGGGGGTAGTGTTTTAGGTTTAGGGTAGTGCAGTGGTGTTTGGGTAGTGTAGGGGTCGTGCTGGGGGTAGTGTTTTAGGGTTTAGGGTAGTGCAGTAGTGTAGGGGTCGTGCACTGGGGTAGTGTTTTAGGCTTTAGGGTAGTGCAGTGGTGTATGGGTAGTGTAGGGGGTCGTGCTGGGTTAGTGTTTTAGGGTTTAGGTAGTGCAGTGGTGTTTGAGTAGTGTAGGGGTCATGCTGGTGGTAGTGTTTTAGGTTTAGGGTAGTGCAGTGGTGTTTGTGTAGTGTAGGGGGTCATGCTGGGGTAGTGTTTTATGGTTTAGGTAGTGCAGTGGTGTTTGGGTAGTGTAGGGGTCGTGCTGGGGGTAGATTTAGGTTTAGGGTAGTGCAGTGGTGTTTGGGTAGTGTAGGAGTCGTGCTGGGGGTAGTGTTTTAGGGTTTAGGTAGTGCAGTGGTGTTTGTGTAGTGTAGGGGTTGTGCTGGGGGTAGTGTTTTAGGATTTATGTTAGTGCAGTGGTGTTTGGGTAGTGTAGGGGTAGTGCTGGGGTAGTGTTTTAGGTTTAGGTAGTGCAGTGGTGTTTGTGTAGTGTAGGGGTTAGTGCTGGGGTAGTGTTTTAAGGTTTAGGTAGTGCAGTGGTGTTTGGGTAGTGTAGGGGTTCATGCTGGGGGTAGTGTTTTAGGTTTAGGGTATGGCAGTGGTGTTTGGGTAGTGTAGGGGTCGTGCTGGGGTCGATTTAGGGTTTAGGGTAGTGCAGTGGTGTTTGTGTTGTGAGGGGTCGTGCTGGGGGTAGTGTTTTAGGGTTTAGAGTAATGCAGTGGTGTTTGTATAGTGTAGGGGGTTTAGGGTAGTGCAGTGGTGTTTGTGTAGTGTAGGGGGTCATGCTGGGGGTTGTGTTTTAGGGTTTAGGGTAGGGCAGTGGTGTTTGTGTACAGTAGGGGGTAGTGTTTTAGGGTTTAGGGTAGTGCAGTTGTGTTTGTGTAATGTACGGGGTCATGATTTAGGGTATAGGGTAGTGCAGTGGTGTTTGGGTAGTGTAGGGGGTCATGCTGGGGTTAGTGTTTTAGGGTTTAGGGTAGTGCAGTGGTGTTTAGGTAGTGTAGGGGGTCATGCTGGGGGTAGATTTAGGGTTTAGTGTAGTGCAGTGGTGTTTAGGTAGTGTAGGGAGTCGTGCTGGGGGTAGTGTTTTAGGGTTTAGGGTAGTGCAGTGGTGTTTGTGTAGTGTAGGGAGTCGTGCTGGGGTAGTGTTTTAGGGTTTAGGGTAGTGCAGTGGTGTTTGGGTAGTGTAGGGGGTCGTGCTGGGGTAGTGTTTTAGGGTTTAGGGTAGTGCAGTGGTATTTGTGTAGTGTAGGGGGTAGATTTAGGGTTTAGGGTAGTGCAGTGGTGTTTGGGTAGTGTAGGGGTCGTGCTGGGGGTAGTGTTTTTGAGTTTAGGGTAGTGCAGTTGTGTTTGGGTAGTGAAGGGGTCGTGCTGGGGGTAGTGTTTTAGGTTCAGGGTAGTGCAGTGGTGTTTGGGTAGTGTAGGGGTCAACCAACATGAATTTGTCCTTGTGTGATGTAACCAATGCTCATGTAAAGCACTCCAATACCTGACCAGTCTGCACTATATAAAACTGCAAAAAAACAAAAATAAAAAGTGTTTTGCACACTTCTGTCATTGGGCTATACGTGGGCTACCTCTGGGTGATATTTGTGCTACATTTGGGCTCTTTTTCTCTGGTGGCCATCTTGGGAGACTTATTTGTTATGAAGTTTCCTAATTTCCTCATTTACTACAGTCTCCTCAGTAGGAAATGCTTTCAGTTTTTTACTTTGATTCCATCAAGAAGGCATTCAGATGTGTCACACATTTGCCATAAATTCAGAATGTTAGCACTCTAGTTGTTCATTAGATCACTGTAGTAAAGCTACTGCTCACCAAGGAGTTAACTGGAAGTCTACTGCTGGTATTGAAAGTGATTGTTTCAGTCTGCATGTCAGAATTTTCTAATGAAATAGAAGAGGATTTGAGATCTCACTTAAAACATGCCCTAAATTTTCTTTTTGCAGCACTAACCATAATTTCAATGGAAAATGAACCCCCTCATTTTGTTCCTTTTTAAATTAAATGTTTTAAGTGTTACCAGTTTATTCCAATCAAGATGGCTTCAGGTGTGCCATACCTTTGTCATAAGTAAGGCTGTTAACACTCTAGTTGTTCTTTAGAACACTCTGGGAAGCTGCAGTAGACCACAAATGCATCAACTGACAGGCTGCTCCTGTTGAAATATAACAGGAAGATATTTGAGATCTCACTTAAAACATGTCCTAATTTTTCTTTCTACAGCACTAACCATAATTTCTATGGCAAAATGAACCCCTCATTTTGTTCCTTTTTAAATTAAATGTTTTAAGTGTTACCAGTTTATTCCAATCAAGATGGCTTCAGGTGTGCCATACTTTTGTCACAAGTAAGACTGTTAGCGCTCTAGTTGTTCTTTAGAACACTCTGGGAAGCTGCAGTAGAACACAAAGGCATCAACTGACAGGCTGCTCCTGTTGAAATATAACAGGAAGATATTTGAGATCACACTTGAAATAAGTCCTAATTTTTCTTTCTACAGCACTAACCATAATTTCTATGACAAAATGAACCCCATCATTTTGTTCCTTTTTAAATTAAATGTTTTAAGTGTTACCAGTTTATTCCAATCAAGATGGCTTCAGGTGTGCCATACGTTTGTCATAAGTAAGGCTGTTAGCACTCTAGTTGTTCTTTAGAACACTCTGGGAAGCTGCAGTAGAACACAAAGGAATCAACTGACAGTCTCTGCCATTGTTGGATGTACATGTTTTACTGAGAATGTCAGACTTCATTCTCACATGACTGAGAAAGATAATGTGAATTTACAGAAAATATGCTCTCATTTTAGCTTCTGGAGCACCTTCCAAAACTGTATGGGACAAGCATGTGAAAATAGTTTTCTCTCAAACATGATTCATGATATCCCAGCAGAAGGTTTTTCACAGGGTAAAATCACCTTAGAACACACCACAATTCCTGAAATTAGTATGGTACCATCAACAAATGAATTCTAATGTAACTAAAGTCTGTTATCACCCTTTATAGTTCTCCTTTTGGTAACCCTCAAAATCTTCGATTCACTACAATGCATTTCAATGGGGTACTATCATTTATATTGGTCCCAAGATGGCTGCTGGCAATTCCAGGATGAAGTGCTGACAGCCAATCAGATCTCACGATGACATGTGTGGTTAGGCTCCGCCCAGATATATATGTGTTTTTACTTTTGATTTTCTCAGCAACTACTGAACGGATTTACACCATTTAACAAAAAGGGTTCTTTCTGAACCAGGAACTACCTCTTTGCCAAATTTTGTGTAATTCCGTTCAGCAGTTCGGGCTGTAGCCGTGGCTAAAGTTTCCCGCTTGACGAATCACCCCGAAACTTTCAGGGTAGGAGCGGACCAGAGCGGGCCATAAAGTTTGAAAATTTCGCGAAGATTCATCCACCGACGCAAGAGTTATTTCAAATAGAATGTTGCGGATTTCCTATGGAAAATAGGTCCTAACTATAACTATCTACTGGCGACCGCCAGTAGATAATATATATATATATATATGTGATCAAGGGCACTGTGTTGCTCGAAACGCGTTATGGCGGTGGTGCAGGGCGTCCACCAATAAAGAAACATTTGCACCAGTATTGGGTCTGCATCGTCATCTTTTCTGGCAGAAAGTACTTCATGGCGAAGCAAGCTTCATATATATATATATATATATATATATATATATATACTATACCTACTGCTGGCTACTTCTCTGTAACTGAATCCCTGTAGAATTCGCTAATGAAGTCTTTCTTTAGTCAATACTCTTTGATAGATCCAGTCTTTGCACAGGGAGACTTCTCAACTCCCTCAAATATCCAGAAAAATAATCGCTGCAAAGTCACAAAAAACTGATATGCTCTTCTCTGGAGTCTATGAACTTGTATATAAAATAAATCTCTGCTGCGGCTACTGAACATCAAAAATTGGTGTGGAAACAAGTCAGAAAATAACTCAAGTCCAAGGCCTATTCGTTCAAAGTATATGCTTCAGGAAGTTTAACTGCTGAAGGCTCAAAAAGAATATCGCGCTTCAGCAAAAAAATGGATTTAAGAATCCTATCGCAAAAAGAATGAGTGACAAGACTCACCTGCCTTCACAGTGTACCTACTGTGAACAAACAAAACTCAGTCCTGAAGTTTTTGCCCTCTAAATTCTTCCTCTGGAAGAAGAAAACGGCAGCGAACGGGAAAACGCTTCAGTTTCTTCAAATTCTTCTGTTGAAGTGCGTAGTGCATCGCGCGCGCGCGAGCACAGCTGAGCATGAAAAGCTGCCAGAAGACTAGACCGGCAACCGCTGGCGGCCATCTTGAAATTCCGCCGAAGGGATTGGATAAGACTACGGAGCCAAAAAGAAACCCCTCGCAAGGACATGACTCTGCGAGGCTTGACAAGGCTGTTCTTGTACTGGAATCCTCCTAACAGGCCTAACTTGGGGGCTCTGAAATATCTATCCTGACCAGCCCTGACAGTACCCCCCACCAAAACACCTCCCTCCTTCTCTTTGGGCTTATGTGGGTAAGTCCTATGAAATTCTCGCACCAACCTAGGTGCATGCAAATTAGTCTGAGGTTCCCACAATCTCTCCTCCGGACCAAAACATTTCCAATCTACCAGGTAATGTAACTTCCCTTTCTTAAATCGTGAATCCAAAATTCACTTAACCTCAAATTCCTCCTCTGACTGAAAGGGAACATGTTTTGGTGGCTCCTTAACTCTCAAACCGGGTGGATTCTTTTTTAAAAGAGAAACATGAAAAACGGAATGAATTCTTAATCTAGGAGGAAGACGAACCTTCACACTCACTGGATTAATCATTCTCTCCACCAGAAAAGTGCCAATGAATCTAGGTTGGAACTTTCGATTCACTTTCAAGTGCATATTTCGGGTTGAAATCCACACTCTGTCTCCAGACTAATAAGTGGGATTGGGACGTCTTTTCTTGTCAGCCTGCCTCTTGTAAGAAATCTTGGCTTTAATCAGATTGCTAGTAGCTACCTGATAAGCCTTCTTTAATTCTTGAACCACCTCCCCGACTGCTGGAACCTCACTCTCTAGCTTCCCTACAAAAGTATTAGGATGCCTACCAGAATTTATGTAAAAAGGAGAAAACCCAGTAGAGGAGTGTTTGGCATTGTTGTACGCAAATTCAGCTGCCCAAATCAAATTTGGCCATTCACCTTCATTCTCCATTAAAAAGAGACGCAGGTATTGCTCCAACTCCTGATTGACTCTTTCCGTCTGTCCATCAGTCTCTGGATGGAAACTGGTCGACAGACGGGAATCCACATTTAATCTCTTGAGAAAGGCCCGCCAAAAGTGTGAGATAAACTGAGTCCCCCGATCAGAAATCACTATCTTGGGAATGCCATGTGCCTTAACTACATGTTGAGTGAATAGGGCAGAAAACTGAGTTGAGGTAGGAATAGATTTTAAAGGGACAAAATGACTCATTTTGTTGAAATGATCTACCACCACCCAGATAGTTGTGAAACCTTGACTAGAGGGAAGCTCCACTATAAAATCCATGGAAACTGTATGCCACGGATAAGGAGCAGGAGGTAAAGGCATAAGTAAACCTTGTGGAGCCAGTCTAACCGACTTTCCTTTAATGCACTGTTCACACGTGGGTACATACTGCCCCACCTGAGTTTCCATTGCCGGCCACCAAAATTCTCTTTGAATCAATTCCAAGGTTTTCTTGACTCCTTTGTGACCAGCCATTAATTCATCATGAAAATGTCGGATCATCATCATTTGAAGCTCTTCGGTGGGCACATAGAGCCTTCCATTGAAATAAGGCCTTCCATTTCTTATTTCTCGTCCTGCACTCTCCTTAGCCCAATTACTAAGTTCCAAATCAGCAAAGGATTCCTTTAATTTGTTTTCTAATTCTGGAAAATTGATTACACCAATTATTTTCTCCTTTGGAATGATAAGACCCTTCTCCGAAACTCTTCCAGGTTCTCCAGTGTCAAGACGAGACAGAGCGTCAGCCTTACCATTAGCCGAATCAGGCTTATAGGTTAGCACAAAATCAAAGTCTGCAAAAAACAAGGACCATCTCAACTGTCGGGGAGTAAGAGTAAGTGCAGATTTCAGAAATTGGAGATTGCGATGATCTGTAAACACTGTTACCTCATGCCGAGCTCCTAACAAATAATGCCTCCACTCTTGAAAAGCATCCTTCACTGCTAATAACTCCTTATCAGCAATGGAGTAGTTCATTTCAGCAGGTGTCAATTTTCGAGACCTGAAAGCCACTGGATGGAGCTGGCCCGTGCTCTTGTGTCTCTGAGATAGGATTCCTCTAATGGCCAAATTGGAGGCATCCGCCTCAACGAAAAAAGGCTCCTCAGGATTTGGATGCAGAAGGACTGGAGCCGTGATAAAAATCTTTCTTAATTCTTGAAAAGAACCCTCCATCTCTGTTGTCCACTCAAACTTGACCCCTTTTTTCAAAAGGCGAGTAAGGGGGGAAACCTTTTCCGAAAAACCAGGGATGAAACACCTGTAAAAATTGGCAAAGCCAATAAAACTCTGCGCCTCCTTCAAATTACGTGGAGAGGGCCAATCCCTGATGACCTTCACCTTGGCATCATCCATTGCCACTCCTTCAGGGGACAAAACAAAACCCAAGAATTCCACTTGAGTTGAGTGAAAGACACATTTTTCTAATTTAACAAATAGCTGATTTTCAAGCAACCTCCGCAGGATTAATCGGACGTGTTGAATATGTTCTTTCAAGTTGGCTGAAAAAATAAGAATGTGGTCGATATACACAACTGCACAACGATCCAGGAACTCTCTCAAAATGTCATTCACAAAATGTTGGAAAGCTGCGGGAGCATTACACAAGCCGAAAGGCATGACTTGGTACTCAAACAAACCCAGCCGGGTTCGAAACGCAGTCTTCCACTCTTCACGTTCTGCCATGTGTACTAAGTGGTAAGCTCCCCTTAGGTCTAACTTCGTGTATACCGTAGCTCCCTTAACTTGATCAAGCAATTCCAAAATTAGAGGCAGTGGATATCTGTTCTTCTTGGTGATAAGGTTTAGAGCTCTATAATCTATACACGTTCTCAAACTTCCATCTTTTTTAGGAATAAAATAAAGCGGAGAAGAGACTGGTGACTGGGAGGGGCGGATAAAGCCATTTGCAAGATACTGGTCGATGTACTCTTTTAGGTGTTGATTTTCCTTTTCAGAAAGTGCATAGATTCTACTGCACGGCAACGAAGCTCCAGCCTCCAATTCAATTTTACAATCGTATTCCCGATGTGGAGGTAACTGATTTGCTTCCTGTTCATCAAAACCAAGGCCAAATCTTGATATTCAGGTGGAATCTCCTGTGTTTCCATGAAACAGATTGATTTAGACTGACTGGCCAAAAGCAGAGGTGGAGAAACTGGGGGAAAATTAACACTCCAATCATGGCAATGCCCTCTGCAATAATCAGAGTCCATATCAATGGATCTCTTGGCCCAGTCAATTCTTGGATTATGTTCGGTCAACTAGGGTAGACCCAAAATAAGCTGGAATTGTGGAGCGTCAATGAGACTGAACCTCAGAAGACTCAAATGACTGCTAGGCCCTTTCAACCAAATGTCCTCAGTCTCATAAACAATGGGACCGGAAGATAAATTGGTCCCATCAACGGCTCGAACAGATTCTGGCCTTTCATTTTTGACAAATCGGATTCCTAGAGATTTAGCGAACCGTATATCACAAAAATTGCCAGTTGCTCCTGAATCGATCATCACTGAAATCTTATCCACTTCAGAGTTTCCAAACTTTATCAAACCAGAAACAATTAAATGGGGAGCAGAAGATTGTAAGGTGTTGGCAATAAACTGTGGATCCGGAGTTGACTTGTCATTAGCTTCCACCAGGGCAACTCCTCTACTGATGGAGCCTGTCTTTTACCCAAGCATTATTTTTAGGTTTCTTAGGACACTCTTTAACAAAGTGTCCCGAGTTACCACAATACATGCAGAGTTTGCCAATTTTCTCTTCTCTCTTTCTTCCTTGGATAAGGGTCCTCGCACTGAGCTGATTTGCATTGGTTCTTCCTCAGAGGAAGCATCTTTACTCCTTGAGTTATCTGACCTAACTCGATCAAAACGTGGAGGGAAATATTTCAAATCATTTCGACGCTCACTCTTTCTTTCACTTTGATGCTGATCAATCTGTAAAACGAGGTCAATTAACTCCGAGACGTCGGTGGGCCTCTTAGGTATCTGCGCCAATCCATCTTTAATTCGTCTTTAAGTCCTCTACAGAAAATTGCAGCTCTTTTAGCTTCAGGCCAATTTGTTTCAACAATTAACTTATTGAAATGTGCTAAGTAAGCGACCAAATCGCGATTGCCTTGTTTTAAGTCTAGTAATTGGTCCTCTTGACTCGATTTTCTAACCTCTTCCCTAAGAGATTTATTCTCAGACATTGTTTCACTCAATTGCTTTTGTATTCCATCAAGTACTGACGCCAATGCCTTAACATCAATTCCCTCAGCCACACTGCTCAGGCAGAGGTTTTGGGCTGGCACTTCAATCTGTCAAGTACCTGTACCAGAACTGGAATTCCGCAGGAGCAGATGATTATTCCTCAGTCCCCTACTCCGCTACCTGCGATCTAATTTCACAAATAGCAAAGAGGGGGAAAGGGGATTGGGATGAAAAGAGAGACTGCCACTGCTGCTCTTCTATTGGACTGGAACTCTCGCTGGGCACCGAAGGTTTCCTGAAACAGAGAAGATTTTATAACAACAAGTACAACAAACTGCTTGCTCTAACTCTGTACCCTATTTAAATAATACTTGTCCCTTATTGGCGGCTAGCTGCTCTCTTTGTAGATATTAAATATAGGCTGTTTCAATTGGTTCTTATTTAGTAGTGGTCTTCTCATTGAACACTGTAGAAAGAGAAAAATGCTACATAAATTCTCTTGTGTCTGGACTTGTTTATAATTTCTCTAAACTTGTACTCTTTTACTTGTATATACCTTTATTACTATATTCAGATGAATTATAACTTTTATTTCTTATTTTTCTGTTGCAGGGATAGTCTATGTGGAACATCCGAAGATTGTTGGTAAGTGCACTTATATATATATATATATATATATATATATATATATATATATATATATATATATATATATATATATATATATATATATATATATGCAACACCAATTGGTCCACAAGGAAAGCGCACCGTGAGCAAGACCCGTTGGGGTTGAAACGCGTTGGTGGTGGTTCGGTGATGATAATTGCACGTTTGCAATAAAATGAAATAATTCTCGCAAATCTCTGGTGTGCGGTCTCTTCCTAGTGAAGAAGAAATTGGTGAATAATATATATATATATATATGTATATATTATCTACTGGCGGTCGCCAGTAGATAGTTATAGTTAGGACCTATTTTCCATAGGAAATCTGCGACATTCTATTTGAAATAACTCTCTTGCCGGTTGACGAATCTTCGCGAAATTTTCAAACTTTATGGCCCGCTCCGGTCCGCTCCTACCCTGAAAGTCTCGGGTGATTCATCAAGCGGGGCCGAGAAAAAGGGGGTCCCAAAACGTGTTTTCCCATTCATTTTCCCATAGGAAACTTTAGACACGGTTACAGCCCGAACTGCTGAACGGAATTACACCAAATTTGGCAAAGAGGTAGTTCTTGGTTCAGAAAGAACCCTTTTGTTAAATGGTGTAAATCCGTTCAGTAGTTGCGTGAGAAATTAAAAAAATAAGAGTCAAAAATCAATTTCCCATAGGAAACTTTATGCAAGGCTACAGCCCGAACTGCTGAACGGAATTACACCAAATTTGGCAAAGAGGTAGTTCTTGGTTCAGAAAGAACCCTTTTGTTAAATGGTGTAAATCCGTTCAGTAGTTGCTGAGAAAATCAAAAGTAAATACACATATATATCTGGGCGGAGCCTAACCACACATGTCATCGTGAGATCTGATTGGCTGTCAGCACTTCATCCTGGAATTGCTGGCAGCCATCTTGAGACCAATATACATGATAGTACCCCATTGAAATGCCTTGTAGTGAATCAAAGATTTTGAGGGTTACCAAAAGGAGAACTATTAAGGGTGATAACAGACTTTAGTTACATTAGAATTCATTTGTTGATGGTACCATACTAATTTCAGGAATTGTGGTGTGTTCTAAGGTGATTTTACCCTGTGAAAAACCTTCTGCTGGGATATCATGAATCATGTTTGAGAGAAAACTATTTTCACATGCTTGTCCCATACAGTTTTGGAAGGTGCTCCAGAAGCTAAAATGAGAGCATATTTTCTGTAAATTCACATTATCTTTCTCAGTCATGTGAGAATGAAGTCTGACATTCTCAGTAAAACATGTACATCCAACAAGGGCCGAGACTGTCAGTTGATTCCTTTGTGTTCTACTGCAGCTTCCCAGAGTGTTCTAAAGAACAACTAGAGTGCTAACAGCCTTACTTATGACAAAAGTATGGCACACCTGAAGCCATCTTGATTGGAATAAACTGGTAACACTTAAAACATTTAATTTAAAAAGGAACAAAATGATGGGGTTCATTTTGTCATAGAAATTATGGTTAGTGCTATAGAAAGAAAAATTAGGACATGTTTCAAGTGAGATCTCAAATATCTTCCTGTTATATTTCAACAGGAGCAGCCTGCCAGTTGATGCCTTTGTGTTCTACTGCAGCTTCCCAGAGTGTTCTAAAGAACAACTAGAGCGCTAACAGCCTTACTTATGACAAAAGTATGGCACACCGGAAGCCATCTTGATTGGAATAAACGTTAATACTTAAAACATTTAATTTAAAAGGAACAAAATGAGGGGGTTCTTTTTTAAATAGAAATTATGGTTAGTGCTGCAGAAAGAAAAATGAGGGCATGTTTTAAGTGAGATCTCAAATCCTCTTCTATTTCATTAGAAAATTCTGACATGCAGACTGAAACAATCACTTTCAATACCAGAAGCAGACTTCCAGTTAACTCCCTGGTGAGCAGTAGCTTTAGTACAGTGATCTAATGAGCAACTAGAGTGCTAACATTCTGAATTTATGGCAAATGTGAGACACATCTGAATGCCTTCTTGATGGAATCAAAGTAAAAACTGAAAGCATTTCCTACTGAGGAGACTGCAGTAAATGAGGAAATTAGGAAACTTCATAACAAAGAAGTCTTCCAAGATGGCCACCAGAGAATAAAGAGCCCAAATGTAGCACAAATATTACCCAGATGTAGCCCACATATAGCCCAATGACAAAAGTGTGCAAAACACTTTTTATTTTGAGTTTTTTGCAGTTTTATGTAGTGCAGACTGGTCAGGTATTGGAGCGTTGCATCTTAAAACATGACCCCTACACTACAAAAACACTACTGCACTACTCTAAACCCTAAAACACTACCCCCAGCATGACCCCTACACTACACAAACACCACTGCACTACCCTAAACCCTAAAACACTACCCCCAGCACGATCCCCTACACTACCCAAACACCACTGCACTAACCTAAATCCTAAAACAATACCCCCAGCACGACCCCCTATACTACCCAAACACCACTGCACTACCCTAAAACATGACCCCTACACTACACAAACACCACTGCACTACCCTAAACCCTAAAACACTACCCCCAGCACGACCCCCTACACTACACAAGCACCACTGCACTACCCTAAACCCTAAAACACTACCCCCAGAACGACCCCCTACACTGCCCGAAAACCACTGCACTGCCCTAAACCTTGAAACACCAGCCCCTGCACGACCCCTACACTGTTCGAACACCACTGCACTGCCCTAAACCCTGAAACACCACCCCCAGCATGACCCCTACACTGCCTGAACACCACTGCACTGCCCTAAACCCTGAAACACCACCCCTTCACGACCCCCTACACTGCCCGAACACCACTGCACTGCCCTAAACCCTAAAACACCACCCCCAGCACGGCCCCCACACTGCCCAAACACCACTGCACTGCCCTAAACCCTGAAACACTATCCCCAGCAAGACCCCCTACACTGC